>OY293419.1:25151974-25799890 GCA_958502065.1 Chrysolina americana | reverse complement strand
ATAAATTTTGCCAAAAAATTAAAGTTTATAATTAACAAATAAAAAATAGGGGTTGATCGTAGAGGGGTGAAAAATTTAGAGTAATATGAGATTTTTTATTGTAAGTCATCAAAAAATAAAAAAAAAATTTTGCCAAAAAATTAAAGTTTTTAATTAACAAATAAAAAATAAGGGTTGATCTCAGAGGGGTGAAAATTTAGGGTTGTATGTATTTTTGTAGACTGTGTCATAAAAAAATAAAAACAAAAAATTTTGCCTAAAAAATAAAAACAAAAATTTAGGGGTGAACTACCCTTAACATTTAGGGGGATGAAAAATAGATGTTGGCCGATTCTCCCCCCTGGTTAGTATCCTCGATAAGGATCACGAAAATCGGTCGAGCCGTTTCGGAGGAGTTCAAGTTCGAACACCGTGACACGAGAATTTTATATATTAGATAACTTTCCATAAGTTCTTCGCAAAGTTCTAGTGTCCTTGTTTTTGCTTCCATTAGGTTGAAATTATCCGTAATGTCGACAATAAGATTATTAATCTCTTTAATATCCTCATTAAAAGTGACTTCATCAATTTGAAGCTTTTGAATAACGGAGTATTGTCCGAAAGTTGTTGCTGTTAAAACTGCAGATATCGCGATGAGCAGCATCGTGAATTTGAAAATAATTATTCATAGTAAGATTTCATTCTATCGAAATTAGTTTTAGATTCTTGATTTGTATTTAAGTTTTTCAATAGGGCTGAGTTTTTGTAGACTTCAATTATTTCAAATGGTCCGTTGAACTTATTTTTGAGTTTATTACCTATCTGCGATTCTTTGACATAAATTTTATCTCCTTTCTTATAGTCAGGGGGTTCGTGTTTGATATCTTTGTCAAAGCGTTGTTTTGCTTTTTCCTTCCTTTGCTCGGTTCTAGCGCGGGCAATTTTATAGAAATACTTAATTCTGTTATTCATGTCTCTGACATATTTGGTTATAAGGTCTTTCTCATTATACAGAGTGTATGGAACTGTACTTGCGGTATGTCCGAATATTAATTCGTAAGGGGTAAATCCGTGAGTTTTATTTTTTGTGATATTATAGCATATAGTAGCGAATGGTAAAATGTCCAAGGGATGGTCGTTTGGACTTTCTGCTACGTGTGCTCTAATCATTTCCATAAGTGTAGCATGATAACGTTCTATACTTCCATTACTTTGGGGATGGTCTACACTGGAAAAAGTGAGTTTGATATCGTATAAATTACAAAGGTCTTTCATTAAGTGATTATTAAATTCTTTTCCACTATCGCAGTGAAATCTTTGAGGTGTTCCATAGTGTTGGAAATAAATTAACAGTGAGTATATTACGGATTTTGCAGATTTATCTTCAAGTGGATAAGATTGAACAAATTTTGTTAATTCATCAGATATGGTTAGTGCATAATTTTTCGTTGGGATTCCTATAATATGTGCATTTATTATTTCAAATGGAACTTATGGAGTTTCAGTTACTATCATTGGATTGTTTAAATTCTTTCTGCAAATTTTTGTTTTCTGGCAAATTTCACATTCTTTGATATATTTTTCAACATCTTTTATTAATCCTTGCCAATTATATTATTTTTTTTTTTTTATTTCAAATTATAGTTGCATCAACCACGCAGGGTTATTAGCAACATCAGTATGAATTTTACAATTTGTTGAATTACATTTCACTGTTAGCTAAATTTCATTAACAATACCAATGTCCGTTAGAAAGGAAACAACATTTTTAACGTTACAGTCGTCACCCAGAGTTCGTTCCAAAGTATGACACATACCGTGTTCCTGTCTTTTAGCTACGAACTTAGGACATTCCACTAGTATATGTTTGACCGACACTTGGACTTGGCACAAATCACATATATCATTTTCCTGTCTTTTCAAACAGTGTTCATGGGTATACTTGGTATGTCCTATTCGTAGACGGGACAGGATCACTTGCTCTCTGCGTTGTTTTGGGTTATTTTTCCAAGGAATAACTGACATCTTAACCTCTGCTAACTTCGATCTACTCTGTTGCCATAAATTTTGCCAATGCGCTCGAACTGCTTTCTTCACATGCGCTTTCAAGTCTCTGTGTGTCGTTGACATTTCTTGTTCTGAATTTTGATCAGTGAGGGCTTCTCGGGCTATCTTGTCAGCGTTTTCATTACCTGGAATTCCGATGTGTGAGGGTATCCATAATAGTTTGACCACTTGGTTCGTCTGTGTCAGTTTGTGGATTCTTTCTTTCAGAATAATAGCTAGTGGATTATCTGAATATACCGAACGAGTCACTGATAATTAAGGTTTTATTTAGTGTTTGCCTTTCACTAAATAGCACCGCTTGAAAAATGCCGTGTGTCTCTCCTGTATATACCGTACTCTGCTCCGGTAGTCTGTAACCAGTATATGATGCGGGTGTTACAATAGCTGCTGATACTCCGTTTTCAGATTTAGATGCATCCGTGTAATTCTTAGTGTAGTCTTGATGTTCGAATAATATTTGGTTGAAGCTATTGAGGATTATTTTGGAAGGAGTTTCGGATTTGTTAAATACTGACAGATCTGTATTGATCTGAGGTATTTCGATCAACCAAGGTGGGATATTGGAATTATTCATGGGAAACACTTTTGGGAAGGTAATTTCGAGATCATGTTTGTATCTATTGAATCGTTCATAAAAAGGTGGCGTGGTTCGTGGTTTATTTTGATATATGTTCTGGAATCGATGAGCATAAACATTATGATGCACTGGATTATTTTCATTGGCCAGTATATTCATAGCGTAAGATAGGCTGAGGTATTGTCTTCTCAATGAAAGCGAAGGTTCACCGGATTCACTATACATGCTTTCTACCGGACTTGTTCTATATGCTCCTAGAGATAATCTTATTGCTGAATTGTGTACAGAGTCTAATGTTTTGAGTACTGACTTGCGGGCAGATGCGTAAACTATGGATCCATAATCTATTCGAGATCTGATAAGCGCTTTGTACAATGATAACAATGTCTTGCTATCTGCACCCCAATGATGGTTACTCAGTACTTTCATGAGGTTGATTCCGTTTTGGCTAGAAGTCCTCAGCTGCTTAATGTGTTTTTCCCAATTGAGCTTCTGGTCTAATATCATACCAAGGTACCTTATTTCCTTTACTGATTGTATGTTGCCATTCTTTATTTTGAGTTCGGGAGCAGGTGGATCTAATTTCCTTGAGAAGTGAATACATTTCATTTTTTGAACATTAAGTTTCCAACCTGTGTTTTCTAGCCAGTTCTCGATGTTGTTTACAGATTGTTGTATGTTTTGCTGCATAGTATTGAAGTTCTTTCCTCTGGTGTATATAACTAGATCATCTGCAAATAGCCTGGCCTGAACAGGTGGGTGTATATTGAGTACTATGTCGTTTATTGCTATTAGGAACAATGTAGGGCTGAGAACTGATCCTTGAGGAGTGCCATTTTCTTGACGGTATGCTTCTGATAATATTCCATTGGCTCTTACTCGGAATGATCTTTCATTCAGGAAATTGTGGATAAACTGCAACATGTGCCCATTTAAGCCCCAGTATTCGAGTTTGTTGATTATATATCGTCTCCATACCGTATTATAAGCCTTGCTCACATCGAAGAAAGTAGCAATGCTTGTTTGTTTATTGGCAAACCCTTCGTTGATGTAACTTTCAATATCTACTAGATTGTCCACTGTTGAGCGTTGTTGTCTGAAACCACTTTGTTTGGGTGTGAGTATTTTATTCTTTTCTAAATACCATATGAGCCTTCTATTTATTATTTTCTCTAGTAGTTTGCACATCGAACATGTTAAGGAAATTGGGCGATATGATTCTAATTCCGATTTGGGATTTTGTGACTTCAGTATTGGTATTACAATCGCTTGTGTCCAAGCTATCGGGAACTGGTTCTCTAGGTATATACGATTAAAGATTTGTAATAAATGAGTTTTTGCATCAAGTGGTAAGTTCTGAATAAAAATGATGAGTACATCATCTGGTCCTGGGCTTGTATTTTTTAATGTTTGGAGAGCATCGTTGAATTCTTTTAAGGAGATCGGTACGTTCAGTGGTTCATTTTCGTTCACGACTATTTCAATGTGTACAGCTTCCTCCGTGGTTTTCAACTTTTGAAAATCTTGCGTATAATTCTGGTTGCTTGCGTGTTCTTGGTAAGATTTTGCAAATATGTTGGATATCTCTTCTATGTTGGAT
This sequence comes from Chrysolina americana, assembly GCA_958502065.1. Lineage (NCBI taxonomy): Eukaryota > Metazoa > Arthropoda > Insecta > Coleoptera > Chrysomelidae > Chrysolina > Chrysolina americana. The sequence continues at coordinate 25,795,667 of OY293419.1, read as the reverse complement.
ATTTCTTCGCCTTGATGTACAATACGATTTATACCAATGTCAGTATTTCCGCCCTTTATCTGTTGAATTTTCTTCCAGACCTCATTCACTGGGGTTGACGAATTCATGGTGGATACGTAATTCTTCCAAGACTCTCTTCTGCTATTTTTCATCGTCCATCTAGCTTTAGCTCTCAGTTCTTTAAATGCAACAAGATTTTCTGCTGTTCCGTGTCGTTTGTATTTGTTGAATGCTTTCTTGGATGCTCTTATTGTATTCTCACACTCTGCATTCCACCATGGTACAGGAGTTTTGCGCCTTAGTGGTTTTGTTTTTCCCATTGCTACTTCAGCTGTATTAATGATTGTTTTTGTGAATAGTGCTACTGTTTCATTCACATCATCGTATATTTGGAACTGAGGTACCCTTGATTGTATTTCATTTTCAAACGAGTTCCAGTTGGCTTTCTTGAGATTCCACTTTGGAAGATGCTTCGAACTTTCTCTAATCTTCTCTATATTTATTTTGATTGGGTAATGATCGCTTCCAAAAAGATCATCAAGGACTTCGAAAGAAAGTAGTAATTTCAGTGATGGGTCGCATATACTCAGATCTATCACGCTCGAAATTCCTCTGAAATTGAATCGGGTTGTTTTTCCATCATTCAAGATAACTAGATGATGATCATCTAGGATTTGTTCTAATATTCGACCCTTTACATTTGTTGTCTCGCATCCCCATATAACATTGTGACTATTGAAATCCCCGACAATTATTCTGGGTTTTGGGATTTGTTGAATAAGATCATCCAGCTCAGTGTAGTTGATGTCTCTGTTTGGTGGGATATAGATGTTGCAGATGTTTATTTTCTTCGGAACATTCATTTCTATAGCGATCGCTTCAAGCGTTGTATTAATTGTAATTTCTTTGGCATCGATAGATTTATGTACATATGTGGCAACGCCTCCACTGGCCCTGTTTTGTTCTATTCTGTTTTTATGGAACGAGGTATAGTTTTTCAGTTCATGTGTAGTATGACCTTTGAAGTGTGTTTCTTGAAGGCATATTACATTGGGTTGGTACTCTGACAGAAGTAATTTCAGCATCTCCAGTTGAGTATGGAATCCATTCAGATTCCATTGTAACATGAACGTGTCTTCGAGAGAAAAAGGATATTGAAAAATGTAAACGGTAAGGTCTAGCTACTGTTCTAGTAAGTATCTTGGGATGAGATATCACTGTCTGTGTCCGAGAGAGCGGTCAATGGGGGATTTTGACTCATGAGTAGTTGTTTCATCAATCGTTTTTTCAGTTTTGTGCATCTCGATTTTATTCTTCTCTCTGTGAAGTAAGGGTAGACTTTGGTGATCATATTGATGAGTGCATGTGTGTCGATGGTATATTGTTTGGATACACTCAGAGGATCGCTAGATCCCTGAACATTTTCCAAAAAGTCGCTCAGTTCTTGGTATGTGAGTACCATAGAATCACTATTTTCCTCAATATATTCTTTAGTTGGGAGCATCAGTTTCTCTATAGGTGAGAGATCTTCTTTCGAACTACTTGCTCGAGGTTTCTTCGTGGTGGCATCTTCCGGTTTGCGGAAATTATTGAACAGTGATTGGTCGTCGTCTCCTTTGTTTGGTGGAGGTGTTTGAATTTCTGAGATACTTCTTTTGTTTGAGTGTTGAATTGTTTCAGTTTCGGTGGTTTGACTACTGCTTCGCAGGTTGGGATCTTCTTGGTCCTCGGGTTCTACGACATCTTGACTTGGACTGGGGATTTCTTCTTGTGAGTGTGATTCAGTTTGAATCGTCAGACATTGAGATGCTATGTGTCCTACTTGTTTGCACCTATGACAGGTGAGAGTGTCTGTTGATAGGAATATGCGATACTGGGTATTATCATGTGTAACCAGAATTGAGTCAGGAATTGTAATTTGATCTGTAGGTGATACATAGACTTGTCTGCGGAAACTAAGGATATGGGAGTACTGCGGATCTGGTATATTCATTCGAAGAAAAGTTGTTGGGGACATCAGCGTCAATCCTATTTCTTGTAGTTTTCTCTCCAATATATTGTGGGGTATAGTTGGGCTGACATTCGACATAACAAGTCGTTCGGAAGGAGTTATCAACTTTCGTGCACGCAGAATTTCATTATTGACAATGATATGACCATGTTCGTTCAAAACAAATCAACAATTTCTGGACTTGATAGATACACGCATACTCGGTTATTGGATATTCTTGAACAAAAAATTACATTTTTTGGGCCGATCAGTGAACCAATGGCGAGAATATATTCCTGAATTTTTGTTTCATTGATGGCATTAAATAATATGGCTTGGTTTTTGCCTGGAAATGTTGTTGAAACTGGTTGGTTTAATACTGCTGAATATTGCTTCTTCAACTTATTTTGATTGAGATTATCTGTTTGTGGATGTTGCGATAGGTGAGAGCTTTGGGGGTTCCTGTAGTCAGGAGCCCCCTGGCTAGAGGTAAACATTGTTATGAATCCCGACGAAATGTAAGTGGTGCTGAATACGGTCCTGTCTGCATTTGTTTCGGCGATAAGACCGTTTGCCTCGAACAGTTTTTATCTTCAACACCTTTACTTTTTTGTTCGTATTGAATTTAGTGCATGCAGAAATTAATCAATTCTCGATTGATGTGAACAGAGTTTCCACTTACTGCTTGTTAGGTTTGAATTTTCCGTCTTCCACTTATCTGATGGTACAACTTTCAAAAATCAAATCAGTATTGGTAGTAACTTTTGGCTGCAATAAACGGAGCTGAACAAATAGTGTATATCACTTATACGTCCAGAGCCGAACTCCAATTATATTTTTGTTTTATTCTTCTTATAGTTTCATTTATACCTCTATGCATGTTGGCTTTTCCACTGTGATACTGTTCAAGTATTATTGGAATTTGATCCTTATCTGGGGTTTGAACTATATCTTGGCAGATTTGAAATTTAATTTCGTCTACTTCTGCTAATATATAGGAAAGAATTTCTTGAATTGGAAGATCTGGATTATTTTCGACGTGGTAAGTTTTTGATGGTTCGAATAAATTTTTATCTTTATAAAGTGAGGTGAACATATATTCAATAGCTTCCGTAGGATCGAAAGGTACTGGAATAATATAATATTTTCTGTGTTTTACTGATAAACTGTTGAGAACATTAATTTTGTTATAGGAAAATAAATCATATTCTTCCTCTAATATATCTTCTAAATTTTTTTCATGTAGCTCGGTTGCTTTATGTTCTTGTGGAAAAATTATGATGTTTTTATGGTTTTTATCTAATAATTGAGCATTTGAGAATTCAAATTTAGAATAATCAATTAAAGATTTTGTTTTATAAAGTTTAACAAAGTTTTTGAGTTCTTCTAAAACTGTTTCGGGTGCAACTATTGTTTCTGTGTCTTGATACTTCTTCTTGATCTTCATTTGTCATATGAATTTTCGAATAAAATTTTGCGCATTGATTAAAATGATTCACTTTGATTCGTGATAAAGCATCCGCATTTTTATTAATTTTTCCAGGTTTGCAAATAATTTCATAAGAATATTCCTCAAGTTTGAGCCGCCATCTAGCAAGTCTGCTACCGGGATCTTTTATTGAGAATAGCCACGTTAATGGTCTATGGTCAGTTACTAAAATAAATTTTCTTCCGAATAAGTATGGTCTAAAATGTTTCACCGCGATGTCGATGGCAACCTGTGAGTAGACGTGTGTTCGAACGCTCCCTCGAAAACAGTATAAACTACGTGTAAATTACGATCTAAATATCTGGAAAGTTGTGTACTTGTAAAGGAAACTATCATCACAGTTTGGTGAAAAGTGAAATCGATGGAAAATGGTTTTAACACGAGATATAACAGATGAAATAAAATCTGCAGTGAACACTGCTATGTCCAAATTCCTGAGAGACCAGACATTCATAAAAACGATTACTGATAGTGTGGACGAGACAGTCAAGTTATCTATTGACAAAAAACTGTCATGGTTAGAAGAAACAGTCACCGAACTAAAAACGGAGATATGGAATGTGAAACAACATTACGAGAAACATATAAACAATCTCGAGAGCATTAAAAAAACAATAATGAATGAAGAAAGACGACAATATAGAACAAGGTTTAAAGATAAGTAACCTAAGAATCTTCAATTACAAGGAAAGTGTGGGAGAAAATTTAAGAGATGACATAATCAAATTCCTGAATGTGAAAATGGCGATCAACTTAAAAAGTGCTGATATAGAATTATGCTACAGAGTTGGAAAGAGTACAGAATACCGGGGAAAAACAAGAGGAATTTTCATGAAACTTGGAACCTATGAAATGAAGCAAATAATCTACAGCAAGAAAAAGTTATTGAAAGGGACCGGGGTCGTTATAAGAGAAGATTTAACAAGTATTAGGTTGAATATTCTTAATAAAGCTGTAGAAGAAACATCATTACAAAACGTTTGGACCAACGAAGGAAAAATTTTTGTCAATTATAAAGATAAAATTTGTATTTTGAAATCCACTGACGATTTTGATAAATTATTCGGTGTAGAAGACTAAATGATGCCTTAATGATAACTCAACTTTCTTAATAGATGATAATATGATATTTACATTTCATTACTATGAACTAGGGAGATCTCGAACAATGTTACCCTGTTACACATCAAGAAAACATATCTTAGTTTCTTTATACTTATCCATAATATTAACTCTTATCATTTAGACTAAATTTGAATCCTCAAAAAATCCTGTTTACTTATATTATACATATATACATTTTCTCGAATACCTCTTTTCAGTTTGATTTTCAGCACACACCCACTTGCAATACAGAATGATTGAATTTTTGGATCTGTTAGATAATCAGAAGGAAATCGAAACTCAGGAATATTGTGATCTTCGATCATATTTTGATAAAAAGGAGAATGTGAGGAGTACCTTACCCGTTATCCATTTTAATATCAAAAGCATCAACAAAAATTTTGATGAACTCATCATTTATTTAGAAGAAGTAAATAAGCATATAGATATATTAATTTTATCAGAGACATGGAAGGTCGAGTCGGTAAGTGATTATTCAATACCAGGTTACTCATCATACTTCAACAATTCAAATGTAAATCAAAATGATGGTCTTATGGTGTACATCAGGGATCATATTACTGCTAATGTTGAAATAATTTCATTAACAGAAACCAAATTAATACAAATTTCAATGATTGTTGAAGATATGGAGATTGGAATAACAGCATACTATAAACTACCATCTATTGATACCCCAATTTATCTGAAAGACATAGGAAACTACATATCTCAAATGAAAAAAAATAATATAGACATTTTCATGGGTGACATAAACATTAATTTAATGGACGAATTTTCCTGTTCTGCTAATGAATACATTAATATCCTAGCTGAAAATGGATACTTCTCCTATATCAACAAGCCTACCAGAGTTACACCTAGCACACAAAGTACAATAGACCATATATTCATTCGTAAATATAATGTTAATCAAAACATTCTACTGACGCCTGTATTATTTCAAACCTACATCACTGACCACTACCCAGTATACTTGGAAATATCGGGAATAATGGGATCATCTTCCGAAAATGAACTCAAATCATCTACGAGGAAAATTATAAATTTTAATAAATTACACACATTACTAAGAGGCGAGAAACGGGAAGAAATAATTAATATAAATGAAACACAGCTTTGTTATAACAAATTTATTGAAAAACTGGAACTCCATTTGAACACAGCATCCAAATCGTATAATGCCCAATATAAAAAATATCAAAAAATCAAACCATGGATCACTACTGGTCTGATAACCTCAATACGGCACCGGGACCAACTGAAAAAGAAATTATTAGTTAAATACACTCAAGAAAGAGAAAATGAATACAAATCATACCGAAATCAATTGAATAATATAATCAAGCAAACAAAAAACCAATATTACAAAGAAAAATTAGATACAGTGAAAGGAAATTGCAAGAAAACGTGGGAATGATATAACTGGAAAAAACACTTCAGCAAAAATTAAAATCAGTAACATATCATTCAAAAATGAAAATGGAGAACCAATCTTAGATAAAAATAATAACCCTAATAATTTCAACAACTACTTTACTAATATTGGAACTGAAATGGCAAAACACATTAAAAAAAACAAAAACTTACCTGAACATTTCCTTAAAGATAACCTGCAACAGGAATCAATGTTTCTACAATCCGTAACCCAAAATGAGCTGATAGAAATTATATCCAAACTAAAAACCAACTGCTCATCGGGTCCCGATGGCATTTCCTCGAAACTCATTAAGAATATTCATTCATACAGTATATCTCCATTAGCTCACATCATAAATATGGTCTATAAACATGGTAAACTACCACGCCAATGGAAAGAGTCAATCATCACCCCCATATATAAATCAGGTAAGCGCGACGGCATTGGGAATTATAGACCAATATCTGTCATAAACAATTTTGCCAAAATCTTTGAACAGTCCCTAAAAAGCAGACTTACAAATTACCTCAACGCTAAAAAAATACTGACAGACAGACAATTCGGCTTCATTAGTAATTCCAACACCGAAAATGCTGTGCTTGATTTTGTTAAAAAAACTGTTGAAGCCCTGGATAGATCAGAAAAATGCTTGGCCATATTTCTAGACCTAGCCAAGGCATTCGACACTGTAGAGCACGACATGCTATTAACAAAACTGCATGGATATGGTATACGTGGCCCAACTTACGATATACTAGAAGACTATCTGTCACATAGGACACAAAAAGTGAAAGTTGACAATAACCTGAGTGAAGCAATGGAAGTTCGAACAGGAGTACCACAGGGAACAGTTTTGGGGCCTATATTATTTCTCGTTTATATCAACAGTATAAGCTTCATCAACAACTTCGAAGGCCATCTCATCTCATATGCGGACGACACATCACTTATTTTCAAAGGTAATAGCTGGTTGGAGGTATTTGAAAACTCGGAAAAGGGACTGAGGGATATCCAGATATGGCTTAACCACAACCTTCTGAGTCTCAATGTGACCAAAACAAAATTCATTACATTCAGCCTATTGCAGAACGAACAACCGGGCCAAAATATTATCCATATCCATGACAAAGACTGTACTAATACAACAAACTGCAACTGTGCCGTTATAGAAAGAACAAAAAAGGTCAAGTACTTGGCAGTTATTGTGGATCAGTATATGAGATGGGATGACCATATGAACTATGTTGTAAAACGTCTCAGACAATTAACAAAAAAAATTTATGAATTGAGAAATATTTTAGGGTACAAAAGCTTAATCACCATATACCATTCACTAGCAGAATCTGTAATCCAATATTGTATTGCAGTCTGGGGCGGTTCTTTCAACAATTCCCTGAATATCCTTCAAACAACACAAAATACAATCTTGAAAATATTATTTAAAAAACCTAAATTGTTCTCTACTGAACAACGGTATAAGGAAACCCAATTACTGAAAACAAGGGAACTTTACATCCAACAATGTTTAACGTGGGTGTTCATAAATAAATCCACACTCCAATCGACAAACAAAGGAATACAGACAAGATTCGTTACAAGTTCATCCATTAACATACCAGCGTTTAAAAAAAGTCACACGCAGAGATGTATTTTCTATCATGGACCTAAATTGTATAATCTCCTACCAACCAACATAAGAAATATCTCCAATCTCAATAAATTCAAAAAATCAATAAACACATTCATTATGCTTAATACCGAACTTCTTGACTTATTCAGTTGAATAAAAATGATGTTCAACCGGCTTACCAAGAAATTGTTTCTATTGGAGATTCCGGTGTGCAACAAACTCCTCACTTCTCCTTTTGGATACATTTTTATCATATATCTTTTGAGTATCGTGTGTGTGTATTCTGTATTTTTTAAGTAGAGGGTATTATAACATTATTAGAATATGAACTGCTATCGTTGATTCATACTGTCATGTGTATATACTCTGAGTGGAGGATGGAAAGCACAACACAAGTAATTACTTAGGTGCATCCATCCTCACACAAGGAGTAATAATAATAAGCATATTATGTATAACTGTACACGAAAGATGAGAATAAATAAATCTGAAATCTGAATAAATAAATCTGAAATCTGAAAATCTGAAATCCATACGATTGCTAATAGTTCTCGTTCGATAGTAGAATATCGTGTTTCTGCCGGACATAAGGTTCTTGAGGCATATGCGATTGGAAGGTCTTTTCCGATGGTTCCTTGAGAAAGTATTGCTCCTATGGCAAAACTACTCGAGTCTGTTGTCAAAATAAATACTTCATTAAAGTTTGGATATATTAAAATAGGGCTTTGTATCAAATAGTTTTTCAAAGTTTCAAATGCTTCTTTGCATTCTTTATTGAAATTAAATGGTATGTCTTTTTGTAGTAAACGTGTTAGAGGTTTTGTAATTTTCGCAAAATTTGGGATAAATCTCCGGTAATAACCCGTGAGTGCTAAAAATGATTTTATTTCTTTTTGATTTTTTGGTTCAGGGAATTCTTTCACACATTCAATCTTTTGAGGATTAGGTTTAACTCCTTCTTTTGTAATTAAATGTCCAAGATACGCGACTTCTTTTCTGAGAAATTCGCATTTATCGGGTTGAATTTTGAGGTTGGCTTTTTGTAATCTCTGAAAAATTTCAGTTAGTCTTGAAATATGTTCATGAATGGTTGCTGAGTAAATTATTATATCGTCCATGTAGACTAGACATCTTTCATTTTGAATTCCTAATAAAATATTGTCCATGACACGTTGGAAAGTACTTGGGGCGTTCTTCAAGCCAAATGGCATACGACAATACTCGTAATGACCATTTTCCACTGAAAATGCAGTTTTTGGAATGTCTTTAGAATCAATTTCAATCTGGTGAAAACCTGAAGCTAAGTCAAGTGTTGTAAAATATTGGCATTGTCCTAACTGGTCAAGTAAGTCAGTAATATTGGGTAAAGGATATTTATCGTCAATGGTTACTTCATTGAGTTTTCTGTAATCAATTACGACTCTCCATTTTTGTTTACCTGATGCATCCAATTTTTTTGGTACAACCCAAACTGGGGATGACCATGGGGATATAGATGGTAGATGAAATTTGTGTTTTAACTTCATTCTTATGGATCTGTGGGTATCTGTATGATTCTGTGAAAATAGGTTTAGCATCGTTGGTATCAATAGTATGTTTGATCTCATTAGTGAAGGTTAGTTTGTCACCGTCTAAATAAAATATATCTGAGAATTTTAAGCATAATTCAGTAATCATTTCTTTTTCCCCATCATTAAGATGTTCAGTTCTCAATTGTTTTTTGATTTCGTACTCTTTGTCTACTTGTGTATCAGAATAAAAATCATTTTCTGGGTTGAAATTCATAATTGATTCTGTATCAATTATTGGTTCTAATATCAAATCAGAAAAATTTACTGTCTTTGGAATATTGTTGACATTAGCAACTGTTGTAAAGAATTCTCCTCCATTATTTATTCTTACAAGGGCATTAGGCAGGCGAACTTTGTCCTTTTCTTGAGCTAACAGTATAGCATCAACGTTGGTTAAATTTGTTTTCAATTTAAATACTTGTTCTGTTCGGGGTTCAATAGAAATTGTATTAGCAAGATTGCTCAAATTCTCTGTTGTCGTTTCTACTTGGTTCGCATATTGAATTGCTGGAGGTCTGTCTAGAGATAGACGCGAATGAAAATCCTGATTGTTTATTTCATCACAATAAAATTCATTGTTGGAAGTGTGATATTCGTATTGCGAGTCTGGATAATAATTATTAGCAGTATAATAATTATTAGATGATGCGTCATTGTATAGAGTTTTTTTATTATTAATTAATGTAAACTAGACTCTTCCTTGAGATGTACCGTATGAACAAAAAACCCAACACAGTAAATTACAAGACCGACACGAATCAGTTAAACAACATATACAGTAACATTTTAAACACAATTTAATTTTTGTTATTGGTAAACATGTGGTGTACCTATGATAGTTTCTAAGAATTTTATTTTTTTTATATATTTACTTTTTTTTTTTTCATTGTTACCTACTGGTCATTAGATTTTTGGTTACCTGCGTGATATATAAGCCGGTGCACCAGAGCTAAAGTTTCAGTTAGTAATGGATATTACCTAGTTGGTGTTGATGAATATTTCGCAGCTCCCCAGAACACTAATGAACACAATAGGATTGTAGGATTGTAAGTGGAACAGTTGTATGATTTTTGGTTTGATTTTTCAAAATTCTCAACATGTTTTTGCAGCTTTTCTCTCCTGAAGAAGCTAATAAAGATTAGCGAAATATTGAGATATAGAACGAATGAAAGAATTTTATTGGTAAACAGACCGCAAACCCGAGAAGTCCCCAGCTGATTTTGTAAAGTTTGGTCGAGAATACATCCCCCTGTTGAAATTTATAGGTTCACTAGGCGTCCGAAGTCACTGGGCGTCCGATATACGGACGCTCACTTACCGCATCCCATAAATACCCCCAAACATCATTATAAGATGTCAGGAAGCGCATGGAACAAAAATCATCTGGAGTCCCGTTTTCTGATTGCTGTTTTAATTTTAGTTCAGGCTTCTGCCGTACTGGAGCGGTGCTGGCGCTTGCTGTATATGAGATATATAATAACTGCTTTCGCAGCGGTTCACTAGGCATCCATCGTCATTTCTGTAAATTCCAATCAGTATAAGAATTCACGAGGAGTCCATCGTCATTTTATCTTCAGAGTTTAAATTCATTGTTGTTGTTTCAACAGTTGTCGCCTGGCGTCCTGTTGTTTTACATTTCAGATATTCATTGATTAGATAATTTGTTTTGTGCCAGCGGTTCAATAAATTTAAAGACATATCAAGATGTACCAGTTTCGTTCTCGTACCAGTTTCGTTCTCGTACCAGTTTCGTTCTCGTAACAGCTAAAAAAATTAGCACAGGTGAGTGACAATGAAAATTGGGTTATGACTTATTATATTTTCGCGCCAAATATGTAATCTTGCAATTTTCTCTCGAATTGTTGTCACATGATGTTCAGTTTTGAAGAGAGTCCTTTCAAAGGAAAATGTATTACAATAATAATGAAAGAATCCATTCATGACCAACGAAAATACGAAGCGTCAATTTTCAGTGTTTTTCAGTCTAAAGGTGAATTTATACAGCAAGTAAAATAAAATAAGAAATAAAATAAGATTTAAAGTAATAATTTAACCGTAACTCATAGTGCTTGTTTCAAGATATAGCGTTTCGGTCAAATTATATTCAAGAATTATTTAAATAACACAACGCTGTCTGTGTCTGGAAAACTTGAGATGAAGCAATTCTGAAATTTTTTAGAGTGGGAGAACCATTTTTGCTCTATTCTGTTCATGTATTTGATTCTTTGGAAATAACGTTTTGATCGTTAGTTTGAGGGATTATAATTTTTTTGTCAAATTTCAAAGGTTGGGGCCGGTTCATGATGGCGGACGAGTCTCGTGATTTATGTTTAGATTTCATTCTAAATTGTTAACTGATGTGATTCTTGACGAAAATTGCAATTATGGGCTTCACAAATGGAGTGGGATATTATGATAGTTTTTGTAAAATGGTAAATTCAAGATTGCGTATATCTTCATGCCAATAAAAGGTCACTTCTATGCCTGATAAAACAGTATACTATTTTATTATTATGTTTCAATGAATATACTTATCATATTTTCATAGATACCATCTTATCGACGAGTGGCAGCTATGATTCTGACGAAAGGATCTCCGATTCTTCCTACGGCATCCCCAGTACGAGTGATACGTAATATTTTTTTATATTTGTTCATCGAATTAATTTTTTTTTATTCTAGGAAGCGAATCGTTCGATTCCGAAATTATTCCTGTTCAAGAAAAATTGAGGTACATATCTTCTCCGGGTTTTGAGTTGCCGGGTTCTTCATATTTTGATTGCAATAGTAAATATTTTCAAATTTTAGCAGTATTTAGATAAAGTCAAAGAATGTGCTACCTCTACTAGTGAAAAAAACTATTTCCAACATATAGAGTACGAACAAAAATTGCAATGAAAGTATTTTTAACACGCTTTCATGAGCTAACTAGCAAACAATGTAATACAATCTTGGTAGTCAATTTTCACCCACTTCTAGTCCGAATAATCTGAAATTTGGTACACTTATCGAGGACCGATGACAATATAGGATTTCATAATAATAATAATGATAATAATAAGGGTATTTTTTAAATTCAATTTTATCCTACTTTCAATCGCCCGAGTGATCAAAAATTTAGCATACATGTCAAGGTCCGATTACAATGCGAGAATTTCATAGTATAAATGTACCAATAATAATAATGATGAGGTGAATTTTAGAATTCAATTGTCACCTACATTGACCGAATGATCTTAAACATAAATTTTTATATTAAAATAGCGTGGAGTGCTTTTCACTTACATTTTCATAATCACATCATTTTCTTATATAATTATGAAGAATAGAGATAAATGACATCAAGCACCAAGCGCTTTTTTAACATAAATGTGATTTTTGAAAATAAATTAGTACTTTTCAGTCCATATTACTGTTGAAGCGCATTTCTTCAGTTTTTCCAAAACCATAATTTATTATCTGAAACTGCAATGAAACACACATCACAACCGAAATCTCTCTAGTAAACGAAAATCGGAAAACCGATTCACGAGTGATATTTTCGGATAATTTTATTAGGAAAGTCTTCCTGAATTAGATTTCATTGTATTCCCTCTTGGAACTGGGGCTTGTTCCTAGAGAAAAAAATGTAAGTGTCATATAGTTTTGAATCTTTCTAGTGCTTATTACTGATACTTATGAAAATCAAATTATTTTTATGAATTTTCTACAAAAATGTTTCAAAATTTAATATTCGTTTCGTATACGAGGAACGCAGAAAAACATTAAGCTGACTTATAATTAATAAATGTTTTCAAATGGGGAATCATATAGAGTCCTATATTCAGAAAAAATGAAGTTTTCATTGATTTTTCACCTTTTCTATTTCACCACCATAATTATGTAATATAAGAATAAAAATCATTTTAGGAATAGAAGGTTATGAATTCGACTAGTTTTTCTGTTTATTTTGAAGAATAAAGGTACTTTACTTTCTAAATTCTACACTGAGGAAAATTTGTATTAACCCTAGTTAGAAATCGGATAACCCCAGCAAGAAACTCTAATAGCATAGTGGACAAGCGAGTTCTCACCTGTGGTTATGAAGTCGACTTTGCTGATTATAACTCACTTGGGATTATTAGAAATTGTCGAAAAACTTATAGTGTCGAACTTTGCTACCGCTAGCGAGTGCACCTACTTATGACTACAAGGCATTCTTGCAGTTGTAGGTAACTGACTTTGCTACTGCTAGTGAGTGTATCTACCTATGCATATTATTGTAGGTATGTTACTTTGCTACCACTAGCGAGTGCGCCTACCTGTGAATATTAGGCAGTGCTACAGTCGCAGGTGGAACATTTTGCAAATGTAGGTGTGGAGCACTCTAATGGTTGCAATATTTTTTGCTGCATTTAAAAAACTACATCAATTTCAGATTTCAGAATTTTTTTGCAATTATTTCCTGTTATGAATACTTTGCGATAAAAATCTGTAACCATAGAGTTTTCAATGAAAAAGCATTGAAAACTGTTGTTGTTCATGGGTTCTACAAGTGGTTGAGAATGATGTACTGATTTGGGAAAATCTATCACCAAAACTTCGAACATCATTATTTTATAGAGTAGATTATTAATTAGTCGGTATCACTGAGACACAGTAAGGTTTATTCGTTTGCATCCAAGTGTAGCACTTTTCTACACTCAGTGTAATTACACTCGATGTTTAATATTCGTTTGTCGATTCAATTTATACTTTCCTTTGTGTTCGTACACTGACTTGCACTCAATTCAAAATATGGTGTGAATTACACTACACACTACACCTTGATGGAAATGAATAAACCTTCAGCATGATAACCAAGTGACCAACAACAGCGACAGAGTGTTACTGTTTCTCTGTATCTTTTTCATGGAGGGGGTAATTTTTGTTGAAAAATGAGCTAAACATTAAATAACCATTGCATGGCACAGAATAATAGAATAATGGTAAGTGGGTTTATCGAGTAATATTTTAGTGGCAGGTTGGCAATTGTATTACCATAAGTGGGTGAACTTCTATACGATTGTCCACTTATAGAAAGCAAAAACCTTACAGCCACAGGCATGTAACCCGCCAGTGATTATTCAGCTATAAAATTATAATTTTGTAATAAAAAAACTCACTGTCCCAGACTGACTGCCAAATAGCGACAGCAGTGTACCTTTCTGTGGCAGAAAAATCACCTTTAGCAAAATCGTTTTTGCTGCTGTAGGATTTCAATGTGCTGCGAAAATTTGTTATAGTAATAGTATTTCTTATCATGGTAGCAAGAAATATCTTAGCAAAAACTTTAATAACACAATTTTCCTCAGTGTACAAATAAATCTCTCTCATATACAAAAGAATAAATCAAGGTTTGGACGGTACATTTTGAGTTTGAAGATATGCAGGCAGTTTCATAAGCATAAGGAATATTATTTTCTTACTTAGTTTCATTCCATCTGTGTTGAGAAATCTGCTGGTCACTGTCTATATACCGGATGACAACAATATCACTTTATTATGCTCTTTATCTTTTAAAATATCAAGATGAAATTCTACAGTTAATGTAGACGTCAAATGCCACATTTAACGTGTTCGACAATTTTTTTGGACTTGCGGTTCAGCTGGAAGTGACACCAATTCTTAAATACCTAATTTACTTTTGCAGAAGCGAGCTTGAATATGAAGAGGACCTCCCTAATGATATTGTTTTATCAGTTGTATTTGTCACAGGTTACTCGATGCATTTGAAACTTATTTTAATACCAAAAGATGCTTTACTAACATAGTTTTTTGAGTTTTTTAACGGAATTTTGTTTAAAACCTATTAGTGTGGGGTTTCAAATTAATCGTAATGAAATGGTCTTTTCTCCCAACCCGACGAGTCACCATGTTGCCATATGAAAAAAATTGGTAATTTCAATTTCAAATTTAAATTTCACATAGCACACACATTTTGACCGAAAACAGTGATGTTGTATTTTTCCCAAGAGTTCAGGGCCATCAGCGATTTGAACGTATCCATGGCATTCTAGGTTACAAAATAAAATTTAAAATTGAAAAATAAATTGCTTACAAAAAGTGAAAAATGATACATGGTTGTATTCAGAATGTCATGTGGAGACAAAAGAGGTAGAAATATACTGGGTGTCCCATTTAAATATAAAAAGTTCAAGTCACTTTCGGTGAAACCGGAAGGTGCATGAACTTGAGTTATTCGTCAAAAAACGCAGTTTATTTGTCTTAAGTAGATCCTCCAAATTTCAATCCATCTTCCGAAATGGATTTACGTGTATTGAGTATTTTTTGATTACTTTCCATTACATTTTCTATTTTTTTTTTAGAAGTGTTGGTACCTCCTCTTGAATTGTCCAACGTAGTAGTAGAACACCCTGAAATTTCAGTTGGTGAAATACCAAACGAAGTAGTCGAGAACCCAACAAAACCATCATTTGTTGATGAAGTACCAAAAGAAGTAGTCGAGAACTCAACAAAACCTTCATTTGTTGATGAAGTATCAAAAGAAGTATGCAAGAACACACCAATACCATCTTCATCTCAAAGTGTTGGTGTGACTAGCTATATCAAGGGAAAGAGAAGAAAGCATAATTGCTGTTATTGTGATATTCCCGTTAATAACTTTGCAAGACACATGGAGAGACAGCATAGTGATGAATTTAAAGTTCAACAATTTCTAGCCTTGAAAAAAGCAGATCCGATGCGGAAACAATTGATAAACAAACTGCGAAAAGAAGGAGATTTTTACACTGGTGAGGTAATTTCCGTCCAGGGAAAACAGACAAAATTTACTGATGGAATATCTGAAAATTTGAGTACATGTCAGTTATTGCCCTGCACGCAATGCAAAGGTAAGTTTCTATCACCAGCATATGCACACAACTACACCCAATCACCAATCTATTATACTGAATCTACATTTTTTCTAGGATACTATGCGAGGAGTACCCTTCGGAGACACGTGAAATGTTGCGTTTTCCATAAATCCAGTTCTTCAAAAAATCATCACCAGTCATCCGGACATACACTAATGGCTGGTAGTTTCGGCCCAAATGATCCATTGCGTACTTCTGGGATTTTAGAATCTTTGAAAGCAGATGCAGTTGCTTTGGTGGCAAAGAGAGATAAAATAATTTGCGAAGTGGGCCGCAAATATGTCAAGAGCCACAAAGAAAAACATTTAATATCAGTTGCAAAACGTGACATGAGAAGGTTAGCTCGACTTTTGATTGAGGCTAGAAAAATTGAAAATGATAGTTCTCTCAAAATAATTTCTTTATTACATCCACAAAAATACAAAGTTATTGTACAAGCTACCAAAGCCATGGCAAATTACGATCATGAAAGGAACTGTTACAATTCACCTTCTGTTGCTATGCAAATGGGAACTCTATTGAAAGCAGCTATAAATGCAGCTCATACATTGGAACTTCAAGTGGACTTTGAATCCCCAAAGTTAAAGATTTTGGATGTGATAAAGGAGTTAATTAATGCTGATTGGGCCAATGAAATCTCCACAGAGGCCGGACAGAATTTAAATCTGAATAGATTTAATAAACCAACCGTAATTCCAATGGCAGAGGATATAGCGGTAAGTGCAATTCATTTTTTTCGAGGCTTTGTTACTGGATACCTGAAATAGTAGTAGAGCTGAGGGAAAAAAAATGCAACAGTTTTATAAAGGCTGATATTTTGATATTAGGTCACAAATAGGTGGAATATCAATAGCCTGCCGTCAGTCACCTAGTTTTTGGGACAACTGACGTGGGGGTGGTTCCAAACTTGTAAAAAAAACATGTATGTCACAACTGTTTTATAAAATCTGAGGTTTTGTCTGTGGATAGCAAGACAACTAACAAACTGTGTGGACATAGTCAGTCAGCAGAATATTGGGACACTACGCGATTTTCAGAAAATGAAAAACTACCTGGATGGTCTGATTTTAAAATCAAAAATGAAATTACAGGAAAATAACAAAGATAGAGCAGCCTATAAGTCTTTGATCGAGGG
Source organism: Chrysolina americana (assembly GCA_958502065.1). Taxonomy (NCBI): domain Eukaryota; kingdom Metazoa; phylum Arthropoda; class Insecta; order Coleoptera; family Chrysomelidae; genus Chrysolina; species Chrysolina americana. Next base: position 25,778,411 of record OY293419.1, on the reverse strand, counting down.
GACATATTGCAGCCTACTACTATTCAATAAAAGAAGAGTTGGTGAGTTGCAGCGAATACATCTTGATACATATATCAAACACCAAAATAACAAGCCCTCAGGAGAATTTGAAAAGTTATTATCACCTAGTGAAAAAATACTCATCAAAAAATTGAAACGAATTGTCATAAGAGGAAAACGTGGAAGAGGTGTGCCAGTGTTATTCGATAAGGGTACACAGGAAGGAATTGATCTCACTATAGAGCATCGCAATTATTTTTTCCCCATATATAACCCATATTTATTTGGATTATCTAACTCGGTAAGCTGTATCAGTGGATATCATGTTTTCCGAAAACATGTCATTCGAGCTTTAGGAGAAGCAAGTAAGGCAGCATCTCTCACTTCAACAAAATTAAAAAAGCATCTTGCAACGATTTCACAAATTTTGAAAATGGGTAACGATGATTTAGAACAACTGGCTACCTTCACGGGCCATACCACTAAAACACATAGTGAATGGTATCGTTTACCGTCTGATATATATCAGACGGCAAAAGTCCCAAAAATTCTACTACTAGCCCAAAATAACTGCATAGATCAATATAAGGGTCGCAGTCTCAACGAATTGGAAATAAACGATGAAATATGGATGTCAGTGAAGCTGAAGAAGAGGAGGAAGACCCTCAGGAAAACATTACTCCTGACAAAGAAAATACGCAGGTAATAATTACAGACAAGATAAAGAAAAAAGGAAAAACTAAAATAGAGAGAAGAAAAAAGTAACAGAACAGTATTTCAAAAACCATATCAAAGGTAAAAAACCGCCAAAAAAGAAGAAGTGTTGAAATTTGTAGACAAATATCCGGAAATGGAAAGAAGAGAATGGCAAGTCATTAAAGCTTACGTATGTAATCAGTACAATAAAATGTGACTGTAAGAAATCATGAAAATGACAACAATGAATTATAGTTTTGTTTTTTTTTTCATCAAACTCTCCTAAATGTCATCAATTTAAAAAATTTGTTCCATTTTTAATTCTTTTGTTCAATTTGAAAATACTGTCTCTGTACCAATCTATCTATCCCTAGTAGTAGTAATAATTGTAATTTATCGACATCTAATGCGATGTCGAAAGGCTATCGACTGAGGTCCTTCAGCCATGGTGCGTTCTTGGTGATAGGCTTTGTTATTATTTCCATACGCCTGTTGATTGGAACCTAACAGTGACGACTCTTTCTGGTTAGTATTCAGAATTTTAGATTTAATCCACACCAAAATGAAAAACGGATCAATATTAATTCATTATTTATTTATATTGAATAATTATGTACAGCTACCAAAATATTCCAAAATCCAATTACAGATTCTCATTATTGGTCATTCTGAAGCTTCACCATATATATTAGAGATTATATATTGTTATCGGAATGTTAAGGTATAACATTTTGTGATACGTCTACCCACAGTAGTAACATAATTTTTTCTACATATAAATATATTACCTGCATTAATCCAAAATATTCTTAGACAATAAATTATATACAATATACAGGGTGACCCAGGGTTAAACCGCCAAACGGTCAGTATCGATTTTTCAGCTGAAAATAAGATGTTTTTTCACATAAGCATGTGTTCCAATTTCCTTCGTTTTCGAGATAATGGGCGTCAAAGTTTTTAGAAAAAATCAGTTTTTTATTCACTGCTCAAAAACGCTTTGGCTGATTTTAATGAAAATTGGTAAGCTGATTTGCGGTACTGAAAGGCTTATTTTAATGTACCTAGAGTTGAAAAATATAAATTTTTTCCTAAAAACTTTGACACACTATATCTTGAGAACAAATCAATTTGGGACACATGCTTGTGTGAAGAAAACATCTTCATCTAAAAAATCGATACTGATTGTTTGGCGGTTTAACCCTGGATCACCCTGTATAATAAATCTTAATATGAATTAGTAACCACAATTTTAAGCAGTTGGAATGAATTTAAATAATAATTTTTGAGTGTTAAAAAATCACAAACCACCAATTAAACATATATTTCCAAAAGTGAAAGAATTTGCCAAAAACGGAAAATACTTTGGCGGTCTTATCAAATAGGTATGAAACGCGATTTTTTCAAATGGAAACCATACACTTTTCTATTATTTAATAATACGTAGTAATACGTAATAAAATATATCAAATTCATGAAGAATACCCTAAACCTAAAATACACCCCTGGCAAGATATATCCGATTTCGGGAAATATTTGAACTATAAATCATTCGAAGCAATACCAAACCAAGAAAGCTTTGAAATCAAATGAAGTTACAACAAATATGTCAGAATTTGATATGATGTAATTGACGTGTATTGCATAGTTCTCTATTTGTGTGCGAAATGTCTCGTTTGGGGTATTCTAATGAAGTTTTCCTGAATTTAATAATCATTTATGGCGAATGCAATAAGATAATCGACAGAACTTGTTGTGTTTTCGCAAAAAGATTTCCAAATCTACACAGACCTAATAAAAATATTCTGAGAAGACTCATAAGAAACAGCCGCGATTTCGGATATTTTTCGTCTGTCATCAACAAAAAAAAACACTCGTAAACAATGAGGACAACGAAATTGTAGTTTTGGCCTACTTCACGCCTTATCCAGAAAATTCGTTGAAAGACGCAGAAAAATCACTTAGAATTTCATGTTCGTCAATAAATCGAATTTTAATCAAACATAAGTGGCGCCCCTTTAAATATCACCAGGTTCAAAATCTGAAACCTCGAGACATACATGCACGAGTGGAATTTTGCGAATGGTTTCTCATCAAGATACAGGAGGACCACGAGTTCATGAACAACATGAAATGGACAGATGAAGCAAAATTTGCCAAGAATGGTATGTACAACAGCCATAATAGTCATTTTTGGGCAGCAGAAAATCCAAAGGTTGTTCGCCAGCGCAACTTTCGGGATATATGGAGTTTTAATGTTTCTTGTGCTATAAAGGATAACCGAATTTTATGTATATATCTTATATCTTTATGATGACAATTTGAATAGCGATAGATATTTGCATATAATTAGGAATGTGGTTGGTGAATCCATAAGGCATGTTTCTGAACAATACCGTTCAAAGTTATGGAATCAGATGGATGGAGGCCTTGCACATAGTACTGCTGCCGTTGGTTTGTTGATGAATGAGAGGTTCGAAGATCAGTGGCTTTGTTACAATGGGCCATTTAAATTCCCTCCTCGCTCTCCAGACCTGACGCCACTGGACTTCTTCATCTGGGGATATATCAAAGGAAATGTTTATGCAGATCCTGTGAGTGATAAAGAAAACATGAAACGAAGGGTTATGAAAGCTTTCAATAATTTGATTCCTGACTCCATACAGAAAGCTACACATAGTGGTATGCAAAAAAGAATCAATTCTTGTTTAGAACAAAACAGAAATGTCTGTTGAAATGAACTCGAGTGGAAAGAAGAATGACTGTATTCAATATCAATAAACAAAGATATAATTCACCTCACTGGTAGTATTTTATTTCAATCCATTCATTTTCATTTTGAGTTACCTTTTACCAACGACAATAGAATTGCCCGAGCTAATATTAGTTCATTTGTTTTCAAAGCTTTCTTTGTTTGATATTGCTTCGAATGATTTACTTTTCAACTATTTTCCTAAATGGATATATCTGCCAGGAGTGTATTTTAGGTATAGGGTATTCTTCACGAATTTGATATATCTTTTTCCGTAGTATCCAAAAATAATACAATAGTGTATGGTTTCCAATTGAAAAAATCGTGTTTCATCAGTTTTCTCGATGTAATGTTTTGGGTGGAAATTTTGACCACCCTGTAAGTTATTTTTGAAAATTCAATGGACCTGATCATGACTTGATGCTTCAGGTATAATTCTGTGAAATTTCACATTTCCAACTGTTACTGTCTATGAGTTATGATTTTTTCGGAGTAGTGCTGTAACTTTAAAATTTTTCAGAAAAAAATTAATATCTCGAAAACTAACAAATTTGAGTATAGACATAGTTTGACAAAGTGGGCCTAAAATCTGCTGGGAAATTCAAAAATGTAATGAAATATAGGGTGTTACATCTGAAATGAGGAAGTTGTCCTCTACTTTCGGTATAACGGAAGTTGAAAATATTTTAGTTGAGAAGACCATATTGTAAAACCCACTACCACAAAGTTTATGCTGAATGGTTCTCCATATATTATTAACGAACGCTCGTCGTGAAAGACCCTGTATATTTTCATTCAACCAGAAATGCTGGTATATGTAAACTTCTTTAATGTGTCAAATCGTGTTCATCTAGAAAACATCTAGTTCGTTCGTTGAAAATGGCAAACACGTATTTCTTTCTACAGGGTGGGGTAGGTGATTTTACTCATTATAGGAAAATTATAAATATGATGATTTATAATTGAAAAAATAAATACAAAATTTTAATCTACGAATATTCAGAAATATTCTTCAAGAAATCATTATAGGTATTATACTATCGAATTTGGAAAATCATACCGGATAACGAGGTACGACATAATGGTGGACGGATGAATGCAGAAGACCGTCTTCACTTCTGCTCAGAGAGCCTAACTCTATTATCGAATATGGTTTTTTGATAAATGCTTCTTAGAAGGAGGCTGAATGAGATATATTTCTCAGAATACGAATGAGATATATTTCTCAGAATACCAATGATAATAATGATAATATAAGGGAACGTGGGGAGGGTTGATACATAGTTGAAATTGCCGCCGAAAAATATATGACATCAGCCATGCGCAAGATAGTGCAACACGACAGCTATCGTGTAAACCTAAAAATATTTCGTGAATAGTGGTTTGCGTGCGAGTTAAAATTTAATTACTGTTTCCAAGATCTTTTATTGTAAATTAAGCAAGGTATGGCTAAACATTTTTCAAAAACTGTAATGATATGTTTTGAAAATTGGGTTGGGTGATGAAAAGAGTACTGAAAATGGAAGTCTGGAAGAGTTCCCGTGTCACCTGAACAGATGAAACTAGCAGTTAGAGAGGTTGTCAGTGGTAGTAAGCAACGCACAACTGCAAAAGTCCCGAAACCCTGGAGATTCTCAGAGGTTGGCTGCACTATTGCAACGTTGCCGATGATTTGTAATGACTTTTTGACAGTCTTTCGATGTGTTTTTGATACATAACCCAACGTTATAGAAATATTCCATTGTTTTTTAATAAATAAAAACAGTTTTTTGCGGGTTTTATATGAAGAATTGCGACCAATATGTCTGGGAAAGCCGGTACAAGCGAGGAAAAGAAAAGAAGTCAAAATTTTACATACGCTGAAGTTACAATTTTAATCAAGCTCTGCAACAAATATAAAAGATGTATTAAATATAAAAAAACTGATACGATGACAAAGAAAGAAAAGGACGATACTTGGCAAAAAATAACCTGTATAGATTCGGTAAGTATGTGCACGATTAATGCGACTCCATTTCAGTTGTAACCGGCAAACGTTCAGTATTGTTTTTTTTTTGGTGAAAATATATGTTTTCTTCATACAAGCATATGTTCCAACTTGCTTCGATTTCGAGATACAGAGTGGCAAAGTTTTCATAAAAAATCAGTTTTTTATTCATTACTCAAAAACCTTTTGGTTGATTCAGATAAAACCTAGCATGTTTATTTGCGGTGATAGGCTTATTTTAATGGGTCACCCTGTATACAGAGTGTTCCTTAAAGACATGCTAATATTTGAGGGTGTGATTCTTTGACTTATTTTAAAGAAAAAAATTTTTATAAACGTATGTCCTAAAAGTCCTAACTTTTGAGATACAGGGTGAAAAAGTTTTGAAAAAAAACAGTTTTTCAATAATAACTGAGATAATATTGTAGACATTTTTATAACATTTGGTGTCTTCTATGCATCAAGATGCATTTTGTCATGTACAAACATTTCCATTTTCTCAACCAGTGGCATCCGTACGGGTTTTGCATTGAATATTTTTGGAGAAAAAATACTATGCAACTGCTTTCTCCTAAAAAAATACTTTTGAGATCCTCATTCATTTTTGAGCAAATTTGATTTCTTGAGTTTTCTTTGTCCGACGGATGATTTTCGCTTAAAAAAATTAAAATCGTTTCATTTCGGGATCAATTCTTCAAAAATCTGATGTGGTGTGGAAATGTTTGTGCATCGACTGAAAGCAAATTAAGAGATCAGATTTGTTCCAAAATGAATGAGAATTCAGGAAAAATGTTTTTCTTGTCAGATGCTCAGATGATCGCAGTACCGATTAATAATTTTTGAAAACATAAATCTAGTTGTCCTGGAATAAATGACGTTTTTACAAACGTCGATGAAATCAATAGCTGTTGACTTAAAGTGAGTTGTTGGTGTTAAAAACAATCACACTGCGTAATTTATTTGATTTTTAAGTGTGTTCTTCAAGTTATTTTGGTTGTCCGCTGTTTTTCTGAATATCGGTAAATATGGTGAATTACACGAATGCAGAAATGGCGGCAATGCATTTGTATATGGCCTCGCTGATGGTAATGCAATAGAAGCCAGACGCATTTATCAGGAAAAATATCCTAATTGTGCCTTACCAGATAGCCGTACCTTTCAAATATTCATCGCCGACTGAGGGCCAGTTTGTCAATGTCTTGTTAGCGTACTTTGACTTCCGGTTAAATTTGACTCGTGGTTAGAATGAATATGACATTTGCTAAAAGAAGGGATCGACTCACATTATAAATTTAGCTCGAAGTTAAAGTGCATTGAAAAACCGACCCTTAGGGAAACTGGTAGTTTCAAGAAAGGTACTTCAGAAAATAGACTTATAAGCGTCAGAACTCTTGAAATTGAGGACGCGGTTCTGCAAGAAATCGAAGAACATCCTGAGACGAGTACGAGGAAGATCGCTAGAACTCTGAATATACGTCATCAAATTGTTTGGCATATTTTGGTTAAATTTTTGTTATACCCATACCATATTTTAAGATTACAGGCATTACTCCCTAGAGATTTTCCACAGCGTGTAAACTTCTGTCAGTGATATTTTCAGAGTATTGCACTAAATCCGCAGTTTGAGTCACAAATTTTGTTCATAGACGATGCAAATTTTTCTCGGAATGCTATTCAAAATATCCATAACAATCATATGTAGGCGAAAGAAAACCCCCATTCCATAACCGAAACCCATTTTCAACACCAATTTTCGGTTAATGTATGGGCAGGAATTATTGGTGATTATCTAATAGGCCCATTTTTTCTACCAGGACGCCTTGATGATCGGTCTTATTTACACTTTTTCGAAAAAGAACTAAATGGGTAGCTTGAAGATGTGCCAATTGCGTTAAGTTATCGAATATGGCACATGCACGATGGAGCCCCTGCTTATTTCAGTGTAATTGTCCGAAACCATTTAAATACAGTTTATCATAATCGTTCGATAGGTTGCGGAGGACCTCAGCAACGGCCAGCAAGATCCCCTGATATCAACAGTTCAAATCTCTTTTTATGGGGGCACCTTAAAACTCTACTGTATAAAACTCCCGATTTAAGAGAGCCTCGTGTGAAACTATTCGAAATACGCCAGGAATATTTGAACGTGTGCGTAATTCCATGCGTAGACGGGCGGAAGCATGCCTATTAAGTGAAGGTGGCCATTTCCAACAATTTTTATAACCAGTGTTAGTAATGTCAATAATTAATGAATTTGATCCGTTCATTTAAACTTACTTTTATAAAATTAAATAAAATTCGTTTTTGTACAAGCTGAAATCCATATTTTTTGGATTCTCATTAATTTCGGAACAAATCCGATCCCTCAATTTGCTTTGGGTCGATGCACAATTATTTCCACACCACATCAAATTTTTGAGGAATTGCTCCTGAAGTAAAAATATTTTTATTTTTTTAAGCGAAAACAATGCGTCGGACAAAGAAAACCCGAGAGATCAAATTTGCTCAAAAATGAATGGGAATCTTAAAAGTATATTTTATTTCTAGGAAAAGCAGTGGCGTAGTATTTTTTCTTCAAAAATATTTAATGCAAAATCCGCGTGGACACCACTGGCAGAGAAAACGAAAATTTTTGTACATCACAAAATTCACCTTGATGCACAGAAGACATTTACCTAATTTTATGAAGATGCGTACAATATTATCCCAGTTATTATTTAAAAACTTTTTTTTTTCAAAACTTTATAACCCTGTATCTCAAAAGTTAGGACTTTTAGGACATCCGTTTATAGAAAGTTTTTTCCTTAAAATAAGTCAAAGAATCACCCCCTCCAATATTAGCATGTCTTTAAGGAACACCCTGTATAAAAACTAAATGCAAAATTTTTTGGTGTAATTATTTTAGTTCAGAACTGTTGACAGTTACAAGAAAATTACAGAGACCATAAAAAAGAAAATGAAAACTGACTATTCTAGAAGTTTAAGGTATGTGAGAGGAATAGGAGGTGTACCGTAAGTGCCTCCTACCCCAAAAACAGATGATGAAAAGGAACTCATGGAAACCATGAAATTAAGTGTAGAAGGGATTACAAATGGATTTGATAATAATGGGTTAGCTGGTACATAAAAAAATGCACAAATGATGTTGTGTGGACGTATTTTATTTGTTTTTGAGGTATTAGTTGACTGAAGTCTCAAGAAGTGATTTCCAGTACAATTAGAAAGGAGCCCAACATTGGCCAAGGTGAAGATGATATAAATACAGACTGGACAAGTGCAAGTACACAGCTGTTGCGAATACCAAAGCATCCAAGTTTAAAAACACAATCTTAACCTACCAAAGTATATATTCACTTGATGATACCGATCAGAACATGCACAATGGAAATACCACCACATCAGGTAATTGAGAGTAGAATGCAATGTGATTGAATATTTTTGAAAAATTTATTTCTTGATTATTTCTCACGTTGTAAAGGATTATTTTATCACGTTTTTCAAGGTTTTATAGAAATTGTTTTCAATATAACGATTCAAATAGTTTTAAGGGAAAAACTTTGTGATGCTTTACAATTTTTATCAATTGCCACTAACTAACATAACATAACAGGAAAACAATTACTGACAATATGGCCAAAGGTTTAATATTGAATTACTAGCAATTGATATTTGAAGAATCCTGCCGAAGTAAGAAACAAAAAGATAAAAAACTTATTTTGGGTTGGGTTCGTTTGGAAAGTCTTCCACAATTTTTGTCAAAACTTAATTTCTAGGATTGTCTGGAGAGGTATCACCACAAATTTCACAAAATATGACGGAAGAAACATTAGGAGAAGCAAATGAAATGTCTGATGCCATTGAAAATCATTGGAATGAAGGAACTGCAAACATAATGAATGAGCCCAAAGAAAAAGATAAACCAACAGACAAAGGAAATATGGATAAAAGTAGGTTTTCGGAAAATATAGTTGGATAGCGTTTATCTAAAAGGTACCAAGTGCCAAATTCTGTTGAGTAATGACTTGATAAATTTGTAAGTGGAACCTGTTTACATTGAAATGGCGCTGTAACCTTGTATCAATGAATGTTACCACATTCAATAAAGCACTTGGATCTTTGTATATAACGTAGGTTCCAACTTTTGGGGTTGTACCCTTATCTCATATTTGACGAGTTGGTGCTCGGTAGCATTTAGTTAAAACAAACTGTTATTCTGCATTTCATTTTCACATTACTAAAAAGGGAATACATTTTAGATTCGATTATTTCAAGAACAAAATTTTTAATTGTTTTGAAACCAAAAATGTACTCCATTTGTAGAAAATGATTGGGTTGGAAGAAGGCGGTCAGTTTTACATAGAAGAAAAACAGTTTCCTCTGCTGGAACCAAATTTTAAATCGCGGCAGAAAAAAAAAATTAACTAATCGCGTATCAAAAAAAACTTGCAGAAACGCAACTGCAACAACTCCAAGAAGAACCCAATTAAACATGGACATTTTACAATTGAAGACAGGGAAACTTCAAAAAATGAAATACTCACAAAGGGACATCTGACTTTTGAATTTCAGTTCTATGTTGTAAAGTTGGGTAATTCTTATTTTTTTAATGTTTAGAAACAATGTCTATTTGGTACTTTTATTTTTATACCTACTTTTGAAAAAAATCATGGTATTTTGTAAGATTGACATGTTTCAGTAATAATACAAAATATAGAAATAATTTGTAATGATTTTTTTCAAGAAAAGCTCCTTCAACTGTCGTCCAACAATTATAAAACAAAAAACTGAAACGCTTGAAACTATATTTACAAAAGAATAAATAAGAGAAATATGTATTGAGTAAGAGCTCCCTTGCTGTTCTCAAACGTTCTTCTTCTTGAGGTGGACCTACCTCAATATTTTCATCATACTCAATATCCATATCTCCAAAATCTACAAACATTATGCAGAACTGCGCATGCAACTATAACTGCTAAGTTTCCAGTTTCAGTATTAATCCAGCGGCAAGTACCGGAAACCTTCTTTTCCAAACTCCATACTGGCGTTCCACAGGATTCCTAGTCCTTCGCACTAAAAATATTAAACAACGCATTGGCTATGTTAACTTATAACTGCTGTATTCAAGGTTGACGATTGCATTGTAGATTTGCAATTTCGTTGTTAAAATACGAAAAAATATGTTGGGAAACTTTCATCCCTGTAGCATTGCATTGTATTTTGACATGTACATACTTTGAACAAAATATCTTATCTGATTCATTGTATAGTTCTTGTGCTGCATTATTTGTTTGTAATAAGGGAGTTATTACATGAGCAGTATTTGCATATCCACTGTCAGCTACCAAAAAGCATTCCCAAATTCTCTATTTTCAAATCTTTGCTTGATATTTGAATTATTAAAAATTGTTCGGTCATGCACAGATCCTGGCCAGCGTGCAACTATATCCATTATTCTCAGGTCTGTATCTGAGATTGTCTGGACATCAATATCCCTTGCGGTTTCTGAAGGTCTCAGAATTGTTACCCCCTGAAAAATATAAACTGCTAAAAAACTGCATTGGCCAGATGCCTGAAGCAACATCAGAGAAAACACAGAATAAAGAAGAATAGGTTACACTTCAACTATACCTGGGGATATTATTTTTACATGAGTGCAATCCAATGATCCCAGAGTTCGGAGCATTCTGGCAATATAAAATTTCTCATAAAGTTCCAATCTCTCATTTTCATTACTGGGCATTCTAATATACTGTGTGAACAGTTTTGAATCAAAAGGGCTGTAGAAAAGGGCACTAGAAGTCAATATTTACTGTTTCTAGCAAAGAAAAATTACAATGTACAGATTCAGCAGGAAAAAGAAAACGGTAAGGTAAATCAATTTATATTTACATTTACGAGTATGTTTGGCAGCTTTGCGCGTATTTTAGGTTATCATTTTAATAATTGAGGTGAGCGGTGTTGGTAAAAAGTTAAAATATTATGTTTTCAGCTATATTGAATTAATAATTTATTAATAAAATAATATATTGTTTTAGTTATTGATGTTGACCCTGCAACGTCTACCTCAAATCAAAACGTTGCACAGTGGTTGGAAAAACAAAACTTTGAAAAAGAACTGCGAAACAATGTACTGACAGAACTCAAGCCGGTGCCCATTTGTAAAATTCAACAAAGTAAAAGCAGTGATGACGCAAATATTGGCACCTCTAGGAGGTTTTCGAAAAGTTCAAGTGATTTTTCTACTAGATCCAGATTTTTTACCCACTAATAAAAAGACTAATAATGAGGAACTAAATGAAACAGCAGATGAAGAAATCAATAGTAATGAGGAAGTTAATGAAACAGCAGAAGAAGGAACAGGCGGTAATGAAACAGCGATTGAAGAAGGCGTAAATGATAATGGTGAAAACATGGAGGAAATACCAGAAACCAATAAGCGTCAAAAGACAAGAAAACGAACTAAAAATATGGACTCCTATAAAAGAAACATAAAGAAACAAAAAATTAATTCTGGAAAGAAATATGTTTCTAGACTAGGAGAGCTGCACAAAGCTAAGTCTGTACTAGAAGCTTGTGATGAAAAATGTTTATTTAAATGCTCAGAGAAGGTTCGACGCCACTGGCGTAAGAAACGATGTATTTTTTTGTTGTGATTTGGTTGCTGTGTGAAGAAGACAATAAGCGGTTGCGGTCCAAGGACAGTTCTAACGCGTGGTAGTCTAAAGGGAGTGAAGGGTGAGAGGCGATAAAGTGAGGTTAAATATGCTACGTTAGGAGGCAGTGGGTCAGTAGGCCAGATAACACGTACGAGTGAGGAAATGATAACGTTTAGCGAATTCAGTGATTGTTTTTCACAAGAAAGTGATACTCGAGTCTACAGGACACGATATACAGAGCACCTGGTAACCTGTTTCGAACATAATATGGTGCAGAACCCAAGGTAGGATCCAAACAATTTGTTTCCACGAAAAACTGTTTCAACACACCTCACTGACTTCTTCATAAAACTTACTGGCAACCTCCGTCTCTTCGTGCCAAGGTGCTATTATTTTGTGTACCTTTTGTCAGAGCTCTGGACTTTCTTTATTCCACCGAACAACGGGACTAATTAATAATTTTAAGTCTGCTTCAACTTGGTTAAGACATATAATATAATCGTCCTTTTTGTGTTTTCCTTAGATATTGATAAATATAGTTTTGAGGTTATAAATAAACCTATTTTGTTCGTTGCGCCAAACGACTGAACTAATTAATAATTTTAAGTTTGTTTCAATTTGATCTAGCCGTAAATGTCATTTTGATGTTTCATCAGTTTTTAATAAACGTACATGTTTTAAGGTTGAAAAGGTCATTCGTTTTTCTACTCCCTCAAAGAGAACCCACTCGAATTCTGAGTTAGTAACAACCTGTATGACAGCCGTCCTGCTACTGAATCTTATATCGATTGCCGTACACGTACGGCGTCAGTTCGTGAAAGGCAATATCTCTGTCGTGCCCGTACGGCGGTCGTATGGGTTTGATGTGCGATGGCATAGTATATGTACGGCACCCGGCTAGGAAAAATATAAAAGTTCTGAATAACGTACTGCACCCGTCTGAACCCATTGCAAGAGTAGTAGTACATGTACGGCACCCGGCCGTCAATGTCCTCTTTCGAAATCGTACATGTACGTCATCCGTCCTGAAAGGGTTATCAAGGTTAGTAAGTCAGCAGTATAGTTTCCTGAAATATGATATATTTCCCACTACAGTATGCGTTAAACGTGCTGAGTACATTTTTTGTTCATAGAAACCCGTTTATGGGTTTCGAATATATAAAGAATGAAATATCATCATTCTACAATATTATTGTAGTATTATTCTTCAGATTAACCCATTATATCCTAGCGTTCCATATATGTAACGATTACAGTCGTCTGTTCAAATGTCCCTTCAAATTATGTTTGGGCTCCTAAATGGTAGATGGCACTGCAAGTAGACACTAAATGTCATAATTTCACGTTTGTCGGGTAGTTGAATCAGTTCACGTAGATTGTTGTCGTTGAAAGCAGGTTTGAAAATTATAAAATTATTTTTGGACATGGATTTTGAGGTGAATTTCAAGTAAGTATTATATAAATTACATTTAATAATGATTTAACGTCAAACTTGGTATTAAAAGACTATATTATACAGTGAGGGGCAATATTATGGAATAAATTCATTTTTACGAGAATAGACAACTTTTGAGACAAATCCCGAAACACGTCGATTTTTATTTCCAAATTATGATTTTGTGGCAGATATGTCATACTAGTGACGTCATCCATCTTTGCGTGATGACGTAATCGATGATTTTTTTAAATGAGAATAGGGGTCGTGTGATAGCTCATTTGAAAGGTTATTCAATTCTCTATGCAGTGATATGAACATTAACATAATTATTTATACAGGGTGGCCAAAAAAATATTTAATTTGTAAATGAAATTAATTGTCACAAAAAGAAGTATTATCATTTATTTAATACAAAATTACATTGTACTACTGTCGGAAAACAGAAAAACAAATTAGTTGACAAATAAAAATTGCTTTTCGCTTAAATTAAATGTTCAAATTGCCACCCACCTGCCTCTTGGCAGTAATTGAACGGACGAATACATTCTTCTTGAACATTGTGGATCATTTCTGGAGTTGAATTACGAATTTCCAATGTAATGCTATTTGTCATATCTTGGAAATGTGTGGTCTATCGGCGATCTGGATCATCCTCATTGATTTTGTCTACTATTGAAACACTTGAAACAGTTTATAAATAAATGTTTAGAACTGCTGTGCTTTCTACTACTATGAAGAAACAAAAATAAATTCCGATATTAGGCAAATAAATAATGAGAACTAAAAAGATAGCAAAAAGTATAGTTTTTACAAATCGAGTTGGCTTGGGTCAAATGTAAGTCAGTTCTTGACATTTTCTCATAAGGACTAGTTTATTTCATGAAATAAATAAATAATGGCCCCATTAACTGAAACACAAAGAATCGAAGTATTAATTATGGTTGGATATGGAGATAGAACCAGAACACAACAAGAAGTATGTAATTTATTTACCATAAAATATCCTAATACGCCTATCACACAATCCACTGTTAGTAAAATTGAGAAGAAATTTAGAGAAACTGGACACGTGAAACATGTTGCAAATGCTGGTCGTCCACCAATGAATGAGGATGTGAAACTGTCTGTATTATTAAGTGTGGCAGAGAATCCTCAAATTAATTCTAGGCAAATTGCAGCTGATACAAACATTTCTAAAAGGTCTGTTTTACGTGTGCTGAAAAAAGAGAAATATCATCCGTATAAAATTCATAATGTCCACGAAATCAATGAGGATGATCCAGATCGCCGAATGCAGTTTTGTGAAGTAATGCAAGATTTATGTAATCAAAATCCACGCTTCATTCGTGAAATCCTTTTTTCTGATGAAGCAACCTTCTGTTTAAATGGAACAGTGAATCGGCAAAACTGCAGATATTGGAGTCAAGATAATCCCCATTGGATGACTGCGGTACACACTCAGCACCCTCAAAAACTAAACGTGTGGGCAGGGATAGTCGAGGATAGAATTATAGGTCCTTTTTTCTTCGATGGGTCTCTTACGGGGCAAATATATCTTGATTTTTTACAAAATGAACTTATACCCGCCCTTACAGACATGTTTCCAAATGAAAATGATCGTAATTCGCCAAATGAAAACATATGGTTTCAGCAAGACGGTGCACCTCCGCACTTTGCACGTCCTGTTCGTGATTTTTTAAACAGATGTTTCCCTAGGAGATGGATTGGTCGACGAGGAACAATAGAGTGGCCCGCAAGATCTCCAGATCTTACACCACTTGATTTTTTCCTATGGGGTTACTTAAAATCAAAAGTTTACATCGATAGACCACAGAATTTACAAGATTTAAGAAATAGAATTAGATTGGAAATTCGTAATATACCTCCAGAAATGATCCACAATGTTCAAGAAGAATGTATTCGTCGGTTCCATTACTGCCAAGAGGCCGGTGGGTGGCAATTTGAACATTTAATTTAAGCGAAAAGCAATTTTTATTTGTCAAATAATTTTTTTTTCTGTTTTCCGACAGTAGTACAATGTAATTTTGTATTTAATAAATGATAATACTTCTTTTTGTGACAATTAATTTCATTTACAAATTAAATATTGTTTTGGCCACCCTGTATAAATAATTATGTTGATGTTCATATCACTGAATAGAGAATTGAATAACCTTTTAAATGAGCTATCACACGACTCCTATTCTCATTTAAAAAAATCATCGATTACGTCATCACGCAAAGATGGATGACGTCACTAGTATGACATATCTGCCACAAAATTATAATTTGGAAATAAAAATCGACGTGTTTCGGGATTTGTCTCAAAAGTTGCCTATTCTCGTAAAACTGAATTTATTCCATAATATTGCCCCTCACTGTATGTATTTCGTGATAGTGGATCAACATTTACGTTTAGAGAAAATATCATTTGCTATTTGTTTACCTGAAGTGAGCGTTACCTATATGTAACGCTAGGATGTTGTGAAACATTCTGAGTAAACCTTTTATTTTTAGAGGAATTACATTGCAAGAAGCTTTGGAAATGGCATATTCCGAAAATGTAGAGGAAATATATGTTGAACCTCCAGAAGTAAGTAGTCTCACTGATGAGGATTCAGGTGACGAAGATAGTGGGGGTACCGTGGATAACTTGTCTGGAAGACAATTACGTAGCCATGCTGAACTAGTTTTGAGCAATAATAATCGTATTAGTTGTCAAGAGGATATTGTTCGACAAGAGCAAAGTAATTCAGATGTTGATGAAACACCGGAGCAACATAGAGAAAAAATCACAAACAAAAATACAAGTATAAAAAAATCTAAATCAAAAAAATTTGAAAAAGCAAAAGAAATAATCTGGGATCGAGAAGGGGATTTGGAGCAATCAACTGCTCGTGTGTTTCCGGATCATTCAAAAGATTATAAACAACTTCAAGACCTGTCATGTTTAGACATATTTGAAAAATTTATTACTGATGATGTAATAGACTTGCTTGTTGCAGAATCGACGAAGTATGCTTTATTTAAGAATTGTAATGATCTGAAAATAACTGCTGATGAAATTAGATGTTTTATTGCAATTTTAATTGTTAGCGGATATGATCAGAAGCCTGGAAAAAGAATGTTCTGGGATTCTGCTAATGATATGAGAAATTATGCAGTTACAGAATCTATGAGAAGAAATAGGTATGAGGAAATTCTTAAATTTCTACACTGTGCTGACAACACAAAAATGGATGCAAGCGATAAAATGTATAAACTGCGTCCATTTATGAATATTCTCAAACAAAACTTTTTAACAAATTTTGTGCCTGTTGAAAATTTAGATTATGATGAGTCAATGGTAAAATATTTCGGCAGGCATGGATGTAAGCAATTCATTAGAGGCAAGCCGATACGTTTTGGTTTTAAAATTTGGTCAATGAATTCAAAAGACGGATACCTAATAAATTTCGATGTATACCAAGGAAAACAACTCAACGTTGTGCCAGAAAGAGAGAAGATGTTTGGAAAAGCTGCTGCTCCATTGATAAATATGATAGATGAGTTGCCCAAAAAACAATATCCATATAAATTTCATTTAGACAACCTTTTTACATCTACCAATATATTTATTTTCATGAAGGAAAATGGTTACGGGTGTACTGGAACATTCAGAGAGGATCGTTTAGGAAAATGCCCATTAGTATCAAAAAAAGATTTGAAAAAAAAAGAACGAGGTACGATAGAGCAGGCTCTAGATAAAAATAATGGTATAATTTTTGTCAAATGGGTTGACAATAACGTGGTGACTGTTGGTTCCAATTGCTATGGAGTGAAGCCAGTGAATTACGTCAAACGATATAGTAAGGCTGAAAAAAAGTATGTCAATGTCCCCAGACCTGATCTTATTGGGAGATATAACAGCGACATGGGCGGGACTGATCTGATGGACGAGAATATAAATACTTACCGTATCGACATCAGATCAAAAAAATGGTGGTGGTGTATTTTCACCTGGTGTCTGGATGCTGCTATTAGTAATGCCTGGATTTTGTATAGAAAAGGGTGTAATCAGCACATGACGCAATTAACATTCAGACGGACCATTGCTCAGACTTATCTTCGAAGGTATGGAACTATTGGCAAAGGTGCAGGCCGACCTAGTACTTCAAAATTTAGCATTTCTTTCAACAGAGTATCCGATGATATGCGATATGATGAAAAAAATCATCTTCTTGTATATATTGCCGATAAAAAAAGAAGAAGATGTGCTGGAGAGGGTTGCAGTACTAGTGCTAGAACTATGTGCAGAAAATGCGACGTCGGTTTGTGTTTGGACTGTAATTATATATTCCATACAAAAACCAAGTGAATTTGTTTCACATTATCCTAGCGTTACATATATGTAACGGCATTTTTTTCTTATGTCATTAAATTTTTTTGCTAAAATTTGAATTCTGTGTCACAGTTAATACTCTAATCCCAACCATACTAACAATTTTTGTAAAATTTACAAAAAAAAAAAATAATTCGGTCGTTAATGGGTTAAGTAGTGATTTAGTGTAAAAAAGTTCAACAAAATTGAATCAAGAGGAAAACTGGAATGATAATGATGATGATTATCCAACGTGTATCCCTGTGGCTCGAGGAGCTCATAATTGTGAATTCCTCATTGCTTATTTATTTACGTGTTAAAATTTCATGTCACTGTGTTCACGCTGAATCCACATGACTGTTGAGTCTAGTTGGAACACGTATCCAGCTTGGAAAATAATCCTGATGACCTCTTTAACTTGCCTGATGATGTGGAAGCAGTCTTGGAAATAGAAGAGGACGAAGACGACAATGAAAATTTTTACATCTCATTGGTTGATCAGAACGCTCTGGAAAAAAATGTTCTTCCAGAAAGAACCCCTCTTGAATCAGATTAAGATAGTGAAGACATCACATTTCCAGAAAGCGTTCTGGAGAACGGATGTTTTTCAGTCAAAATCAGATCCTGTAGATGACATCATTGCGAATAAATGTGAAACGTTGTCTTCTGTAACGAAAATTCGTTCCATTCAATTAAAATACTTCAAATCAATTCAAATCATTTTATTAAACTTATACACTACTCGCACTATCACAATCTCATTATTCATGCCATCATAACACCAATCTGCATGATCAGTTACAACGCCTTCAATCATTCAGTCCAATTGCTCCTTACTCCAGGTCGACGGGTCATTAGCCACTGCTATTTTAATTTTAATGAGTGAAATCGAAGAAAAATTAATTTCGATCTGAGATCGATAGACGACGTTCTTGGGCGATGAATGCATTGATATAGGCCTTTTCGTTTCTTGACCTTTGGCGAGTACACAAGTTCCTGGTTTCTTGTCGGGATTGAGAGCAGTTTTCTGGTAAAAGACCTTATTTCTTTCTAAATATAAAATGAATTGATTGTGTTACGCCACTGGCTGGTAAATAGTTTTTTTTCGCAATGGAATGCGAGCCGTTACGATCCCGCCAACACAGGGCTGCGGGAAAACAGTCTTCGTTAGTTAGTCAGTAAGCTGAACTCATGTCGTTAGTTGTTGCCAATTTTGTGAGGTTATGTGTAGCCCTTCAAATAAAATCAGTGGAAAAATACGTCGTTTCAATTTACAACCAAGTGGATATAAATGCCAGAAATATATGCAACCTCAGCAACTGTACGAAATAGAAGTATAGTCGCAACATATGGTCCTTCAAACGCCGATGGAAATAGAAAAATAGACGTATTTTGAAACAAGTAATAGAAAAATACTTTGTTCCTGGACCACAAATAGAAATACAGGGACAAGGAGATCGACTGCAAGGCAGTAAGAATAATACAAATACCTAGTAGAAAATCGAGTAGAAAATACTTGGAAGAGTAGAAGAAAGAAGTTAACCTAGACTGAAGAGATAAGCCCTGCTGTTTATGAGTTTTATGGATATTCGCGCCATCATCGTGCCAGCAAGAAGAAAAAGGAACAATCGTGTTTTGTCAAGAAAGTTAGACGTTCAGTGGCTTGCGTAGGTAGCGATTTATTGAGGTAGGATGAGCAATTTTATTCGTACATTTGATTGTCAAGAAAACAGTTGATAGAAAAGGTAATATTTTGCTTTCTGCATGCTTGCAAGTAGTAAATAGTCGTAGTCGATTTGTATTTACTTACATTATTCAAAATTGAAAAATACATTCGTACTTACATTACAAACATAAATAAAAATGGCTAATAAAGAAACAAAAGAATTGTTAAAAAAGCTGAAAAGTGAGCGATCTCAAATTTCGTCACAGTTAGAGAGGTTTTCTGAGTTTATCGCGGGTTGTGATGATACCACCAGTAAAATAAAAATAAATGAGAGATTTGTCAGATGTGAAACTCTTTGGCACGACTTCAATAAAGTGCAATTACAGATCGATTATCTAGAAGCCAACGGGACTGAGGATAGAGTAACATTTGAAAATCGTTCTTTTGAAACAATATGTAAGTTCAAGGAATTATTGAATCATCAACCACCTCCAAATGAAACTTTAGATCCTCAAGTCAAACTAACTCTCAGCAAAGGCTAGTAAAATTGCCAGCAATAGATTTACCAACTTTTAGTGGAAATTACGATTCGTGGTTAGGTTTTCACGATACTTTTACTGCTCTCATACACTCAAATAAAAATTTAAGAAATGTAGAAAAGTTGTACTATTTGCAGTCTTGCTTGAAAGGTGAGGCCGCTCAGGTAATTCATTCTCTTGAAGTAAATGATGCGAATTATGATATTGGATTCAAATTATTGCGTGAAAGATATGAAAATACGAAGTTTATTATTCAAAGCCATGTCAGGTGCCTTTTTAATTTACCTGCTGTAGGAAAAAACACTCTCGCTGACTTGAGAAGCTTAGTAGACACAATTCAGAACAATTTTAGAGCCTTGAAAAGTTTAAAAGAACCGGTAGATAGCTGGGACACCTTGTTACTATATATGTTCAGTAGTAAATTAGACGTACATTCCAAACGCGAATGGGAATCATTTAGTGTAAAAAGGAACAACATAAAATGTGATGATTTTATCAAGTTTTTGAATGAAAGATGCATTATATTAGAAAACCTTGAATCACATAAAGCAAATACTAATCCTCATAATAATTCCAGTGCTTATAAAGGGCATAAAACATCTCAAAGTTATGTTTCAACAGGTAATACTGAAATCTGCCTGTATTGCAAAACTAGTAAACATCCCTTATATCATTGTTCTAAATTTTTAGCTTTGAATGAAACGCAGAGAGTAAATAAAATTAAAAGGTTACATTTGTGCCTCAATTGTTTTAAATCAAATCACATCAGTACTAGGTGTTCTTACAGTGGTTGTCGAAAATGTGGAAAACCACACAATACACATTAATTTTTCAAAAAATACCCCTAACCAAGGTGATACAAAAATCGCGGAAAATAACCAATCAAACATAATAAATAAAGTCGAGTCGAACAAGCAAACTTCGGCGGCACAAATCGAAAACAATTGTAGTTCCGCACATGTATGCGCCTGTTCAAACGAAATGAATGATAAACGGCCTGAGAACACAAATTTCGTCGCGCAGGCTATTTCAGAAAATACAGATTTGGCCTCGATTAGTACACACAGTAGACAGAGTGACAAAAATGAAAGTGAAGTGTTATTATCAACTGCAAAAGTGTTAGTGATTGATAGTAATGGAGATGCACACGAAGTAAGGGCATTGTTGGACTGCGGCTCGCAGTCAAATTTTATAACGAGGGATTTTGTTTCCAAATTGAATTTGAATATGATTGAAGTGAGCATGTCCGTAGTTGGAATAAATACTTCCGTTACGAAATCAACAAAATCGGTTCAAGTGACACTGAAATCGAAGTTCAATATGTTTTCAACTATTTTAAATTGTTTTGTGCTTGATAAAATTACAAGTGCTTTACCAATGTTGCCAGTTAATAAAGAAATTCTGAAAATCCCCTCGAATATAAATTTGGCTGATAATAGCTTCAACGTTCCAGGGAAAATTGATATACTTCTAGGAGCTAGTATATTTTATGAACTTCTGATGAATGCACAAATAAGAACGGCCAAAAATATGCCGATTCTACAAAAAACCAGATTAGGGTGGGTGATATCAGGAAGCATACCACCAAATGAATATAACGATTCTGACAGAGTAAGAACGAGCAATTCACAGACTGTTTGTAATTTTGTTTCAAGTGCAAGTATAGATCTACAATTGGAAAGGTTTTGGAGCCTGGATGAAGTGCAGGTTACAAAATTCTTGAAAAAAGAAGAGCAAGAATGCGAAGATCTGTTTTTAAGCACAACAAAACATGGAAACGATGGACGATTCATAGTGAGGTTACCGACCAAGGAAGGAATAGAGAATATAGGAGAGTCAAGAGAAATGGCAGAGAAGAGATTTTTCAAATTAATGAAGAAATTAAAATCTAATGAGAAATTAAGATATGACTATGAACAATTCCCCTAAAGATATCCCCGAAAGAAGAAATAATAAAACAGCATTGGCTTCAGTTTCAACGAAAAATATAATTTCAAAATTGTCAAGTTTTCTAAAATTACAACGAGTTATTGCATTTTGTTTCAGATTTTGTAGAAATGCGAGTGTAAATAAAGATAATAAAACAAAAGGTATTTTAACTATTGAAGAGTTAGAACATTCTATAACTTGCATTCTAAAAGTATCTCAAAGTGCCGATTTTGAAGGTGAAATTCGAGTATTGCAGTCAAATAAACAAATTTCACGTAGCAGCAAGCTAATTTCTTTCAACCCGTTTTTAGACAAAAATAAAATTTTACGTGTTGGTGACCGTTTGGATAATGCTACAATTTCATTCGACCAGAAATGCCCTATAATATTTCTTAAGTGAGCTTATAATCAATTATGAACATCGAAAAAATTTACATATGGGACCTCAAAATTTGCTCTCTCATATTAGAACAAAATACTGGATTACAGGTGGTATTGGTGTTATTAAAAGGGTACTTCGTAAATGTGTTTTATGTTTTAGGGTTAGACCAAGAAATATCGTTACTTTGATGGGTGACTTACCTGAGCAGCGCCTAACACCTACTAAACCATTTTTCAATAGTGGCGTTGATTACGCCGGTCCTTTTAACATCAAATCTTCTAAACTGCGTAATAGCAAGATATTAAAAGCATACTTATGTATTTTTGTATGCTTCGTAACACGAGCAGTACATCTCGAAGTAGTTTCTGATTTGACATCGGAGTCTTTTTTAAATGCTTTAAAACGTTTCATAGCAAGGCGTGGTAAATGTAGAAACCTTTTTTCTGATTGTGGCTCAAATTTTGTAGGGGCAAATAACGAGATGCGTCAGTTTGCAAATTTCTTAGAAAGCGATAAACTCAAAAGTGAGGTCTCCGAATATTTGTCTCTAGATCAAATAAATTGGAGTTTCATTCCTCCAAGATCGCCTCATTTCGGGGATTTGTGGGAGGCTGGCGTGCGGCAAGCAAAATATTATTTAAAAAGAGCTGTTGGCGATGTTGCCTTAACGTTCGAAGAACTTTCAATGGTTTTCACTCAGATTGAAGCATGTATTAATTCTCGCCCGCTCAGCCCGTTGTCGAATGATATTAATGACTTTTTGCCACTGACACCAGGACATTTTCTTATTGGTGAATCTTTGGTTTCCTTACCTGACAGATGTTCGCGATATTGACTGTAATCGAATTAATTGCTTTCAGCGATTACAACAAATTGTGCAAACGTTTTGGAATCGCTGGTACAAGGAATGTATAAGTGAGTTGAATAAGCGCTCTAAATGGAAGTACTCTAGTGATCCTAATCTAAAGGCTGGGGATATGGTGATTCTTAAGGAGGACAATTTACCGCCATTGAAGTGGTCATTAGGACAGGTCGAAAAACTATTCCCAGGAAAGGACGGGGTAGTGCGCGTTGTTTCAGTGAAAACGGAAAAGGGTAGTTTTAAACGCGCGGTTGCAAAGGTGTGTGTTTTACCGATAGGATAAGTTTAGATAAGCTAGAGAAGTAATGCGTAATTGTTTTCAAGTGTCTAAGCTACTATTAGTAGTGTTTAAGCAAGTTTTCTTTTTTTACATTTATAGTTTTGAAAGTTTGCACTTTCAAGGCGGGCGGTATGTTACGCCACTGGCTGGTAAATAGTTTTTTTTTCGCTATGGAATGCGAGCCGTTACGATCCCGCCAACACAGGGCTGCGGGAAAACAGTCTTCGTTAGTTAGTCAGTAAGCTGAACTCATGTCGTTAGTTGTTGCCAATTTTGTGAGTTTATGTGTAGCCCTTCAAATAAAATCAGTGGAAAAATACGTCGTTTCAATTTACAACCAAGTGGATATAAATGCCAGAAATATATGCAACCTCAGCAACTGTACGAAATAGAAGTATAGTCGCAACAGATTGGGAGAGTTCATTGAATATTTGAATATTATTGATTATTTACAGTGTACCCATTTATATGGACACCATACATAAAATTACCGAGTCAGCAGGTGAATGAGGTTATAAGTTATATTCGCATATAAACTACTCAACACTAATTTCGTCGCACCCCAAAATTTTTACCCTATTAAAATCTGAATAACTTTTTTCTGCATTGGACAATTTGAATTCTGTTCACACTGTTCGCTAGCCCAGTCTTTCAGCTATAATCTCGTAATTCTTCAAAACATAAGGTCTTCGCATAAAATCGCTACAGGGTATTATCTGAAACTGTGCAAAATTTCTGAATTTTCGAAAGGATCCCAAATGAATAAACATTTTTTTTTAATTTAACAAAAGTGGCATGAAAATGAACTCAATACCTCAAGATATTTTTCGAATTGTCTTATTATCTCTTTTGTTTACAGAGTGATATCAAAAAATTTACTTTTTGGTTTTGCAGTCATAACTTTTTTCCTCGTTAACCGATTTTCAAAATCTCGATCTCATTTTGAAAATGAAACTTTAGATGAAGAGATATGAAGATCGGAATGGACTCAAGATGAAGATTGAAGATCAAGGGTTTCCTCAAAGTTGACCTAAATCTGAAACACTCTCAAAATCCGGTTGGGAGGAGACTTAAATGAAAGTCAACTTGTTTTCTCTGAATACGTCCAGATCTTTATTGCTTTCAGCAGTCAAGAATTGTGCGTGAAAAAATACAATTTTAACGACAGGATTTTGAAAAAAAAAATCAACCCATTGTTCTCCTGAAATGCATGCCCGTAACCAAGGTAACAAGAATCACATTCAGTGACTGACAGGCCAGGTTAGACGTCAATTTTGATTCATTTGTACAAAAAATTATCATATCGATGCCGCATCTAACGCGCGAACAGCTAGAACTGATTCCGCGAATGACTGAACAAGGATTATCTACCCTTCAAATTGCCAATCTGCTTGGAACGACAGTTAGATCCGTCCAAAGGGCCCACGTCCGAGCTAACGCGGGGGATATTCAGTATCGACCTAGGGGGCCAAGAAGGGGAACAAGAAGAAAAACAACTCCCGCTCAAGACCGTCTTATTGGAAGATTGGTACGGCGGACTCGGACTTCAACCGCCCCCAAAATTCGTCGTGAATTGATCGATGCTACGGGAATTCAGGTTTCATGCCAGACAATCCGACACCGGATCCACGATCTTGGATTATACGCAAGGAGCTGCCTACCCTTACTGTAACCTGTACATCGATCAGCAAGACGATTGTGGGGGGAAGAACATCAAAACTGGGGAATAGCAGAGTGGAATAGGTGTATGTTTACGGATGAGAGTAGGTTCAACTTGTTTCGAAAGGATGGTCGAGTGTTGGTTTGGAGAGGGAGGAATGAAAGGTTTTTGGAAGAAAATATGGAGGCGAGGGTGGCTTTTGGAGGTGGAGGAGTGACTGTGTGGGGTGGAATACCGATGAATGGGAGGAGTGAATTGGTGATTCTGAGAAGAAAGAGTATGAACGGTGAAGGTATAGAGATTTGTGTATGAGAGAAATCGTGGTCCCTTACGCCGCAAATATCGGCAACAACTTTCTTCTCGTTGATGACAATGCGAGACCGCATAGGGCTCACATTGTCAACGAGGTTTTGAGGGATCACGGTATTGAGCGAAGGAACTGGCCGCCTTTCTCTCCGGATATGAATCCGATGGAACATGTCTGGAGTCGCATGAAATTAAAACTGGAAGAAAGGGAAGGGCGAATGGAAAATTTGGATGACTTGGTGAATGCGGTACAGCAAGAATGGACAGCTGTACCACAGGAGTTCATTGAAAGTCTGATAGACAGCATGCCGGAAAGGGTCAATGAAGTAATTGCCAAAGGGGGAGGACCCACTAAATACTGAATATCATAAATATTTTTCAATTCTAATGTTATCCAAGTTATTTTCTCTTTGTTGTTGTTCAATAAAAACTCAATAAAACTTGTTTTCTTGTTCTTTCTAACTAACATGAATAATGCTTCACGATTCAGAAAAAATCAGCTATTGTGGAATGTGACTCAGCTGTTCAGGCTTGTCAGTCACTGAATGTGATTCTTGTAACCTTGGTTACGGGCCATTCATTTCAGGCGAACAATGTGTTGATTATTTTTTTTTCAAAATTCTGCCGTTACACACGTTTTTCCACGCACATTTCTTGACTATTGAAAGCAAGAAAGATCTGGACGTATTGAGAATGAATGATCATTTCGAATCAAGTTGATTTTCATTTAAATCTCCTCCCAACCGAATTTTGAGAGTGTTTCAGATTTAGGTCACCTTTGAGGAAACCCTTGATCTTCAATCTGTGTCTTGAGTCAATTCTGATCTTCATTTCTTCTCATCCAAAGTTTCAGCTTCAAAATGAGCCTGAGATTTTGAAAATCGGTTGACAACGAAAAAAGTTATGACTGCAAAACCAAAAAGTTAATTTCTTGAGATCACCCTGTAAACAAAAGAGATAATAGGACAATTCGGAAAATCTCTTGAAGGGATGAGCTCATCTTCATGCCACTGTTGTCAAATTTGAAAAAAAAATTCTTAATTTGGAATCCTTTTGAAGATTCAGAAATTTTGCACAGTTTCAGGTAATACCCTGTATCGATTTTATGCGAAGAACTTTATGTTTTGAAGGAGTACGAGATTATAGCTGAAGGACTGGGCTAGCGAATAGTGTGACCAGAATTCAAATTGTTCAATGCAGAAAAAAGTTATCCAGATTTAAATAGGGTCAAAATTTTTAAAGGTTAAAATTCAAGAAATCGTATTAGCGATTTTTTTAGAGAATATTTCAAATCACCATTGGATTGGGCACCCTCTCAAATGGTGGGGTATCAAATTTCATCAAAAACTATTCAATATTAATAATTCTGTGGCCGAATCAACATTCACATTGTATCATGATAGAATCTCAACTGCACACCTCTTAAATGGTTTTTAAATCTTGGTGAGTTGGCCGTGAAATACTCAAATCACGCATTTGGCACTGGAAACAAAAGACTATTGTTTGATTATTAGTGCTGTTGTCAAAAACTGTATTGAAACAATATTGTCAAATTCTGACCGATAATTAGGAAAACTGGTTGGTAAAGCAGTAGAAATTAGTGATTTATCATGGGAGAATTAAGTGTGCGAGATAAAATTGAACTTGCGCCTTGTCGGAGATAATGCTCTTTCGGCAAGAGAAGCTGCCAGAGAATTTCGTAACAGACATCCTGATAAACTTCCAGTGAGCAGCAGTACGGTAAACCGTATAAATTCTGTTTTTAACGAAATAGTGTGTATCGAGGCATATGCTCAAAAACAGAAACAATCCACATTGTGAGAATAGAAATGGTGTGCGAATATTGCAATATTTTCGTAATAATCCTCATTCAATCTTGCGAATGGCTAGTTTGAACTTAAATATCCCTAGAGAAAATATCAGAAGATGCCTTGACAAAAATAAAATTAAACCATTCAAGCCAAAAATGTTACACACTCTGGAACCGGGAGATGAAGAAAGAAGGTTAGAATTATGTTTGTGTACTCAAGGAGAATATTTGAATGATATAAACTTCTTCAAAAAAAATTTGTTTAGTAATGAAACTACGTTCACTACAAATGGAGTAGTCTCGTCCCAAAATTCAAGGTACTGGTCTGCGGATAATCCTAATTGGGTTATAAACGCAAAAAGACAATATTCCCATAACATAAATGTGTGGTGTGGAATAGTCCATAATAAAATTATCGGTCCATTTTTCTTTGAAAGTAATCTGAATGGAAATGTATTTTTAGACTTTTTGAAAAATGAGTTTTTTGACGCAATACATAACTTACCAGTCCAGGATTGCCTGAATTTGAAGTTTCAATTCAAAGTTTCAATTAGATGGGTCCTCTGTACATAATGCAGTTATTTGTAAGAGAATGACTGAATAACAATTATGGAAATCGGTGAATAGTCCTTACATTGAGTGGCCACCAAGATCACCGGACCTATCACCCCTAGATTTTTTTCTTTGGGGTATTGTAAAGCAAAAAGTTCAGACCGCAGTCAGTAGAAGAACTACGCATCAGAATATCTGCAGCTTGTGCATAAATTACAACAGAACAACTGAGAAAAGTTATGTTGAATATTAAAAGAAGTGCATTGCAATGAATGGCGGATTGGTTGAAACAACGAAAATTTGATGAACGTTCATTCCTGTTCCTGTCTACAATAATTTGTTTAATTTTTTTTTCAATTGGTTAATTTGTTCCTAGTTATTTGTTCAGCATGAATATGTTCATTCGTTTATTTAATGTGCCACATAGTTACTCGATATTTATTTTACTTTTCGGTCCATCAGATGAATTAATTCATAATAAAATCTTCTTTCATTCGACCACAGAATTATTATTATAGAAATTTTTTTTTAGAAATTTCGTACCCCACCATTTGAGAGGGTGCCCAATCCAATGGTGATTTGAAATATTCTCTAAAAAAATCGCTATTACGATATCTTGAATTTTCATCTTTAAAAGTATACGCAGCAGGCCTTGGTTTTGGTAAAAACAAAATGATATTCTGTTTCAAATTACAGTTTTTTGAGCTCTACAATTAAAAAAAAAGTTCTTCCAAATCGGAAAATTTTAGGAAGGTCCGCTTTCAAGTAGGTCACACTATATAAATATTTCGAACACGAGTTCAATCTTATAGTGTGTTAAACACAGAGTCTACGCTGTTGAATATTTCAGGTACCAGATAATGTATATTCATGTTGTCTAACCTTGTAGAGGAGAGCGGAGTTGATTGGTAGCTACAGCCAGACGGAACCATCAGAGGAATTCCTCAGGTAAACATTTATTTTTTCTATCTCATCTATCTGGTCAATACTTTCTCTGAGAAGTAAATGCGAATCTGACAGAACTTGTTCTCTATCTGTACTGAGCTGTACAACCTCATGAAATCCTACTACCATGGACGAAAGCACTCTGCTTCATACACGAAAGTATCATCTCTTGGTTCAAACATTTTTTATTTTTCTTTATCTTGAAAAGTTCAATCACTTGCCTGTTCAATTCATTTCTTGAAGTCTACCAAGCAAGTAACAGGTGCATCATTCCTGTCCTGCAATACCTGCAACTTGTATCATATCTTAAAGTATTTTTTTCTGAATTCATGAGTATCTGACATTAAATTGTTTAGGAGTTGTCAACTTAACAGTATCTTGCATATACAGCCACCATTTTCTCTCATATCTTTTATTTCGTTTGTATCTCATTATCTCGCTCTATTCTTTCAGAAGGTTTGAGAGCTTAACTGATAATTTTTGTATCTCTAACAATTATTCAGAGATTTATAATTCCTCTCCTTAAATTTATTATCAAAAAACTATTATTGGATATACTTTCAATGTAGTTTTTATCAGCATTTAAATAATTCCTATCTTTCTCCAGAGAATACTGACTTCTCTGATATCATTATTATTATTTTCTTCACAACATAAATTCTCCAGTATAATTTTACCTATTTGAGAATATAAATTCTGTAGGAAAACTAAGTTAATTTTTATATAGTAAATTCTCTTCCATCTTATTCTACCTTTTGAAAATAGTAGCTACTTCGTTTAATCTAGATTGTTTCCAAAGTAAAAGCCTGCATATTAAAATACAGAATATACCCTGAGGTTCCAAGGATATCCTTCGTACCAACCAACTTTGTATCAAATCAACTCTGATTTCTCTCGTTTACTTTGAATACCATTGCGGAAACCATATACTGGGGAGAGGATTGGTATCACTAGGAGGTTCCATAGCTGTCAACCACACTCACAGAGGCTCAGTACAAAGGCACAGTCATTCTCCGTGGAGACCAGCCATAACAAGGTGGTCATCAGTCACTGACAAGCCGATTACAAGCTACAAAGTCGCCGGACCAGCCTAATACGATCCATCCACAGCGCTTCGTAAGGATCAGCGTTACATAGGTATATATGGTCTATGCCTTCCCACTCAAGCTGGACAAGTACTAATTTCTCTTTGGTGGTAAATTCTTATCTTTCTCCAAATTTTTGAATTCATTTATAATTATTTTGCTACCTGGCGCCCACTTTCCGAGCCAGTCAAGTCAAGTCATGTTTTATTATTAGTAGTTAAAGAATTGTAATCTGTCTTCAACTACAATTATTCGTTGAAACTTACTCGCATCCCAACCGAATCAATCTGAGCAGCTTATCAGCACATAAGTGAAATCCCAATCTTTTTAAATTAAGATTAAGTCAAATCTGTACTTTCGAAATTTGGAGGATTGCACTCCTTGAAAGTATTTAAAAAAATATTAGAATGGGGACTTTTTTCAAAAAGCAGCAGAATTCACCGCCAAATATTACCTTCAGCAAATTGGAAAGGTGGCGAATATTTCATCAGAAGATATAAAAAAATTGTTTGTACTTCACGCCATCATGGGTGCTACCAACTTTCCCATCGTACATATGTACTGGAATGCCAACTTCAAATTTTCTCTCATTTCCATTATGTCTCGTGATAAATTTTATTTGCTAAGAGTGAACTTCCACGTTGTGATGACCTTGCAGTTGATGATGAAATGAGAAAAAATAAGCTCTGGAAAGTACAACCAATGATAGATTTAGTAAAAACTAGATGCTGTCAAATACAAAGAGAACCAAATGCATCATACTCAATCGACGAACAGATGATCCTATTTCTTGGCAGATGTCCGATGCGTTAATATGTTATGTTAAAAATAAACCTAGGCCAGTTGGATTGATAAATTTTGTCCTCACAGGCATTGTTCTAGATTTCAAAATTACCAAAGCTCAACAACAAACCTGTCAAACAAAGAGCTAGGAATGTGTCCCTCATTGATTCTTAGATTGGTAGAGACAATTCCTAAAGGCAGTTCGATATTTTTTGATAGATATTTTAGCTAATGGAGAAATTGACCCCGATAACACTGGTCTGCAATGAAATCCTCCTTTAAAAAATTTTGTCATAAACATGACGATTCAAATGTTCTGAATCTATCCCCGTTGGCCGATTTTTTCCATCACGTCTAGATTTTTTGCTATGAATATTTTTTTAAATTTCAAAAATTTGGGTTTTTTTTAATTTTTTTTGCGCGTCAATGTTATAAACAGTGTATATACAAATAGTGTATGTACAAAATAAGTTTTAGCGAGTTGTAAGAGAAAGAAGGGAAGTGCCGAAGGTGATTTTAATGGTGCTACAAACGCACATGCGCAGTATTCGCTGTGACTTCACAACAGTTGAGTGAAAACTTGTCTCTCAATTGTTTACATTTTGTATCAAATATTTTGGTAAGTTTTGCATAAAGTTCATGTTCTCTATATTGGTTTTGAGTATTTTATTTGTAGTTTATGTATTTTTTTATGAGCAGAGCCAATAAATATAAAATAGATGTTTGAAAATTATTTCAATAAAATTTTATGTAATTTTAGGTTATAAAATGCCTCGAACTTGTAAAAATTCTACCGACTGTTTTTGCTACATTTGTGGGGAATTCGTACTAAAAACACAGCGAAATGTCATGACAGATCTTGTTAAAACAGCTTATAAGCTATATTTTGGATTTTCTATCGATGAGCGAGATAAGAGTTGGTTGCCAAAAGTATGTTGCAATAGCTGCTCAAGAACGTTGAGAGGTTGGCTTGAAGGAAGCCACAAATCCATGCCGTTTACAATGCCAATGATTTGGAGTGAGCCTCAGAATCATGAAAATGATTGTTATTTTTGCATGACATCAACACGAGGATTCTCGAAAAAAAATAAAAATAAGATTGTATACCCGAACGTCCCATCTGCAAAGAGACCAATTCCTCGTGGTGAAGGTACTTTACCTCCAATTCCACCAATTAATGAGAAGGTGGAAAATAAAAATATTTCTGGTCTTCAATCTCAATCGAGTTTTCTTTCTGCCGGTACATCTTCATCTTCATACACTTCGTCTGGATCTTCCAGTCCATCTAAAGAACCTCATTTACTTAAGCAAGGTGACTTGAATGATCTTGTTAGAGACTTGGGACTTTCAAAATCTAAGGCGCAATTACTTGGATCAAGATTAAAACAGTGGAATCTATTGGATAAAAGTACCAGAGTTTCATATTTTCGTACGAGGCAAGAAGATTTTACGAGTTATTTTTCCAAAGAAGATGATTTGGTATATTGTAATGATGCTGCAGGGCTTCTTCAAGAACTGAGTTTTCCAGAAGATTCTAGTGAATGGAGACTTTTTATTGATGCTTCAAAAATAAGCTTAAAAGCCGTTCTACTCCATAATGGTAATAAATACCCATCTGTGCCCGTTGCACATGCTACAAACATGAAGGAAAATTATGTAAACCTAGAGGTATTACTCGAAAAAATTGAATATTCCCAATACTTATGGAATATTTGTGCTGATTTGAAAGTCGTCGCTATACTCACTGGATTACAAGGAGGATACACAAAGTTTTGCTGTTTTCTTTGTGAGTGGGACAGTCGCGCAAGAGAAAAACATTACAAAATAAAAACTTGGCCACTAAGAAAAAGTTTAACTCCTGGGCTTAAAAATGTGTCTCAGAAACCTTTAGTGCCAAGTGAGAAAATTTTTCTGCCACCACTTCATATAAGTTGGGACCCATGAAAAACTTTGTGAAAGCTATGAATAAAGATGGTGCAGGTTTTCAATATCTTAAAACAAAATTTCCTCGAATCAGTGACGCAAAATTGAAGGAAGGAATTTTTGTAGGTCCGCAGATACGTGAGCTAATGAAAGATGAAGCTTTTGATTCGAAGTTGAGCGAAGCAGAAAAAAAAGCTTGGGTGGCTTTTAAAGAAGTTTGTCATAATTTTCTTGGGAATACAAAAAGTGAGAATTACCGACAAATCATTCGGAAGCTTCTTTCTGCTTATAAAGCTTTAGGATGCAATATGTCACTCAAGATTCATTTTTTGGACTCTCATTTAGATTTCTTTCCTGAAAATCTGGGAGCCGTATCAGATGAGCATGGTGAAAGGTTTCATCAGGATTTCTGTTGGTCAATTCGCCGAGAAACACCAATAGAAACGATGAAAAGGAAAAAAACCACAAAATAACAAATTTTCTCACCATATAATGAGATAACTGACCGATATATATTCATTTTGTGACTATAATTTAGGATTTTTCACTGTAAAACTTAGACCGTAATATTTTTTCATTTCGTTATGATAATTGGTATTTTAATAATATTGTTTGTTGATTAAATAAATATTATATTGGAAATCTACGTGTGGTACTTAATTGTATGTCAGATTCCGTGTTTAGAGCACAAAATATGATGAATTCATGCATGAAAGCAAGAAGGAGAAAAAAAAAATTTTTTTTGCAGACCAGTGTAATCATTGATGGCCCAGCAACGATAATGTCCAACAAGCCGTCAGGGGTTGTAATTTCATGAAAGATAAGTAAATATATCAGGGGGATAGTGATCAGTTTGTACGTAGTGATAAAAAACTTTGTATGACCAAATGGATGGACACTAAATCTGTACTCATGATTTCTACAGCATATGGGTCAGAGCCCAAATATATAGTTCAGAGGTGAAACAAAACGAACAGAAACCGGGTAGATATATCCTGTCCAAAAGTTGTAAAACTATATAATCAGAAGATGGGAGGCGTCGATATTTTTGACCAAATGTCATAATATTATAGATAATATTAATAATACTCCCTCATAAACACTTTATTTATGTGCGGGTAGAGGACGGCTATTATTATTATTATTTGCCGTGGCGCTCCGGGC
The DNA here is from genome assembly GCA_958502065.1 of Chrysolina americana. Lineage (NCBI taxonomy): Eukaryota > Metazoa > Arthropoda > Insecta > Coleoptera > Chrysomelidae > Chrysolina > Chrysolina americana. The sequence goes on along the minus strand of OY293419.1, from coordinate 25,744,636 downwards.
GACTTACTGATTTTTTGGTAGCGTATTCACTTTTCAGCTGGAGGAAAACCCGGAAAACCTACAGCACCACCTCGGGTGGTTGGTATGCACTCCAAGCTAGCACCAGACGAGAATGGCATCTAGACAACTCACAATACACTTGCTTTTCAACAAGGCATGCGGTCGCCTATCGATCCGATATAAAGTAGTTGAGAAAAATTCTCTTGTACTATCGTTATGCTGTAGTTTAGAACGGCCTGTGCATTAAACCGCTGAGCTGCCGGCCACCTGCTCATTTTATGAAACCAGGAAGTGGCCTGTCAAATTGATTTTGCATCTTTTTGACCTAGCTATAATCAATAACTGGTAATAATATAGGCAAGGCTATGCAATGAGTTGAAGTGATCAAATTACTTGAATTCTGTTGAAGAAACAAATGTGAAGGATGATGAGGACCCACAACCAAATACTACAAGACAGACAGCTCTTTTGCCAGGCGATAATGAACGATATGATGCTTTCGAACATTGGCCTGCCAATGATCAGTTGTAGGAATCCTGGATACGATAGCCGTTCAAGAATAAGATGCATCAAGTGCAACGACTATTTATGCATGAATAAATCAAGAAATTGTTTTTTGTCATTCCACAAAAAAAAAATAACTGATTCAACTTTCAATTCGTCAACATTCATTACAGAAAAAAAAATTTGTTCACAATTGTGACTTTATCTGTACACTCCAAAATTTCACAATTGTGAACGTTCTATAAATCCTGGACGAAGTCCTGGAGAAAAAAACTACGTCACTGTTCATTCTAACTTCAAAATGAAACAAATTAATCAGTTAAGGCAACCCTGGGAAGGAAAAAAAAACTTGGGGAGTCAAAGAGACATCCCTAACCTCGACAGAGATACAGTCAGATCCCAACCAAGCGGTGCAAGTAAGGAGGTGAATCATTTTAAACAGGTGAGATAGCTCGAAATTGCCAAATTGATGCCGAGAAAATGCAAGTTATATGAATGCTCCATACAGGAAGACCCACGGTTCGCGGTTCGAGACGACTCAGCGCTGCCTCAGCAGAATAAAACACTTCTTCCCAAGTTTATAAATATAACTTCACATCATATTCTTAACTTTTCTTTGTTAGTCTTTGAACTATAAACACGTTGTAAAGTTCCTCTTCAATTAATAAATTGTTTTTAAAAAGTCATTTTCCGAAGTCATAGTTATTTTTTGCAATTCAGTACAGAAGATAGCTGGGATAATGATAATTATCCTATATTTGTCCCTAACTTAAACATGGACAGATCTCAGTGAAGGGTGCGAGAGAACTCGGCATGCCGAATGAATTCTGAGAAAACACAACATGAACAGCTTAATGCTGCAGCTTCGGGACACGTTTTGCAGGAGCAACGGAGATAAGGTTTTGGACTTCCAACTGTCGATAGGAAATGGGGTTCTGAGGGTAAACTCGTATTCAAGATTTGATCTAAATATAAAATGAATAATTTCTCAATATTTATGCTTTTCTTTCTACTTTCGTATAACTTAAAGAAATGGCTTTTCCACTTCAGTTTGAATGAAGCGTTCATGAATACTAGAGTTTTTGAAGCTATCTATCTGGCAAGGTATTCTCCGTATGCACCAACCTGTATACGGTGTTTTTAAAAGCTTCGATAGTAACGAAAAAAATATTCTATCGAACGAACAGACAGAATTAAGCTACCCTTTTGCCCAACATCAACTTATATAAGAGATGATGCAGAGTCCACAATATTCAATCTCTAATTTACTAATAACTGTATGCTCTTCAGTGATCCTCCTCTGTCCATTGGTGTAAACGTTTCAGAAATATGGAAACTGTGTGATGGATCTTATAACCAAACATGAGAAGCTGAAACCCTTTTATACGGTGACTGAAGATGAACTGCGACAATTAACATTCGATTCGTAAAGCTAGACCTGGAGAACTTCTTTTGTCATGGCACAAACTACCAGATGAATATGTAGGCAAATTTGAACTACGGGTTCAGCTGTCTGGCTTCATTCATCGTAATCGACCTGACTAGATGGAACATGTAGACGGAAAAAACAATTTTATATTTTTTTGTGATACCAGGTAGTAAGTAGGCCAGGGCAGATGCTGTGTCAACCTTGAAAAAAATTACACTTCAATCAAAGAAGCTCTTACTGCACATTAGAAATAATTTCGATATCAACGAAGAGGAGGCTGGGACACTGACAGAATCTAGGTCATTTAAAATGAGAGAATCAGGATAAGAATCGTTCTATCGTGGTGGCATCCAGTACGTGTAAATTAATCATGACTGATAAATATAGAGGAAATGGAAACTTCCAATTTACACTAAAAATATATACTAAGTCACGCTGCAGTATATATAGGCCAGACAGTCCGCAATTTCAATCAAAGATTCAGTAAGCATTTGAGAAGTTACAGATTGAATAAACAAGATTCAAACTATGCCAACCATCTTATTGACAATAACCATAGCTTCACACATAATCAACAAATTTTGCATATTCAACCTAAAGGTCAAAAATTAAACATATTAAAATCCATAAAAATCAAGAAACATTTACATAATAGCAATTTAGTTCCTAATGACCAATTTGACCAGTACAATTCTCCAATAATTAACTACCTCTCTAGTAACTCATCAAATGGTAATTCAAATAAAATTTCCTGCCATTGTTATGTGGTGAAATTTGTACCTGCCATTGTTATGGATTAATTTTTGTAAACTATTTCATTAGTGAAATTTTATACAGGTCCTAGTATTTGAGAAGGTGAATTTTATCGTTAGTCAGTGTATAACTCAGCTCAGATGATGACACTGTGTGTCGAAACAATTGTAAGCAGCGTGACTTTACAAGTATATATTTTTAGTGTAAATTGGAAGTTTCTATTTCCTCTATATTTATCAGGAGAAGAATCATTTGACGAATCTATAAAAAAGGATACAATTTAATGTGTACAATGTTGAAACTATTTTGAAAACATTTTGAACTATACATATTTGTAACGCAAGTGAAGAAAGATCATTTTCCGTTCTCAAACAAATAAAAAATTATGAGCGGAATAGTTGATCTTGTGCTATTGTTGACAGCAGAATGTTATTTTTATTTTCCATATTTCAACATTTCGGAGGTAGGCACGTCATTTTTTCTCTAACAATTAGCTCGATCTATATCCAGTAAAATATTATAATATTTTGCATCAGGAAAATGGATATTTCATTAAATTTGTTCCAAATCCACTGCAATATTCAGTATTTGAAGTATTATAATCAACCATATCCACTATGAATCTGTATCCTCGTTAATTCACATTTGCACAGAATTAGGATAGGCTATGTACATTTATCAAAATAAATACATGATCGACATACTTGAAATTATGTTCTGTATCCAAGGGCGGATCTGGGAGATAAGTAGAGAATTGTTTTCTCCCAATAATGTCAGTTTTTTACAAATTTTAGAGGATGAACAAATAATCTTGAATAGAATAGTGAAGTGTTTTGTGTTTTTCAACAATCAGTATTGAATGTGGAACGATTTTCAAAAATCAACTTCTATTTGAGGCATCTACAAAATATAACCTCAAAATAGGACAGTAATCTTTGTTACATGAACTCTAGGGATTAAAAATGAGTGTGAAAAGCTCTCCACCTCCAGGAGAACCTAATGACTGTCCTAGCGATATTTGGAGGTAAGTACTTTGGTAAAAAAGGATATTTTTAAGTAAATATTGAAATAAGAAATAACGAATTTTCCAAAGTTGAAGCTTCTGAATTGAAATATTCAGCATTCTGGAAGATTTCTTGATTTTTCTGGGGTATAGGTGGGTGTTTTGCAAACTTTTCTTGTGCAGTATCTAATGTTTATGTTCGGGGTGTTTCAACAAGAACGATTACTGCACTTCTTTCAGTCTAACAATTGGAATTTTTGTTTTTGAATTTCAATTGAACAATGTTATGGTATCTAAAAACCGAAATATAAGGGAAGCTTTCATTTATTAAATGATTAATCATCAAAATTAAAGTATAGAAGTGCTTTGGCGTTTTTTGCCTATTTTTCATGGAAGTGTGGAATTCTTGTTGGATTTTATCAATACATAATATAGAATCAGTAAAATAAAAATTATATTGTTAGGTGTCTACTTGTATTATTGTAGTTCACTCTCACATATTGTTGATGCCATCGGTGATGAAGAAGCTGAAAAATGTGACGTAATGCTCAATGAAAAAGAATCCCATTCTGAACTAACTTGCATTGAGGTCAAAACTTCGAGGTGAGGAAAATTCTTTCGTGACATGCAAGTATATTTTGAATTGAAGTTACCAATAATGTTGATGGGAGTACTTGAAATTTGCGAAGAAATGTGTGTATTTATTATTAATTATGATTATTTTGTAACGAAATGTAAAACGTTGAGTTACCATTTCGGTTTGTTGAATTTTATGTTGGTAACGCCATCTCATTGAGCTGTTCCAATTTATTCAATTGTGCTATGCGATTGGTAACACTGACGATAGAGAGAGTGAGAGAGATTGACTTCCTCCCTTGGAGAACTTCTGTCACCCCTTTCTGAAGTGAGCATTCGAAGCGGTGGTTTGTTTTCTCAGTTTTCCCATCGGGAAATTTAAAATTTTTCTAGAGCGAGGAAATGAAAGGTCGTATATATTATTATCTTCAAAATGATTTACTTCTGTCTGGTTCGTTAATTGAATCGATATTCTTTTGGCACGTTTTATTTGAAATTTAAAATTCATTTTTGCTACTTTCTAACATGAATGCAAAATGGCCGAAAGTGCGTCACTCATGATTATCTTTGAAATCTCCAAATCTTTGAATAATTAACTTAAACACAATTGTAACATAATTACCTTTTATCTATTTCACTGATCGAATCGATATACAAATCGATATTCTTTTGGTACGTTTAATTTGAACTTTGAACATTCAATTTTGATACATTGTAAAATGGCCGTATGTGCGTCACTCTGTCACTCATGAATTTCATGATTAATTTGAAAATCTTCAAAGTTTGAGTATTATGCGTGATCATAATCGAATGTCATTTTGTACTCGTACCCTCTTTTGACGAGTCAATCCTGAATCCTGAAATGTCACAGCTCACAGCTGAAATAAATTCTAACCTGTGAAAGTCGAGACAAAGTGTGGAGATAATTTTCATTAATTCTATCAATCTTGAAGTTGAAAGATATCTGCTTAAAAGGCAAGAACAGTGAACTAGGATCAAAATTCCTGAACCTGGATGGTGATCGGTGAGAAAGTCTGATCTGGCAGCTTGGGGAACAGGATTCATGGGTGAGTAAATGCTTTTTTTTATTCCTGATTTCTTTATCTCAATCAGAAGAAGCTACACTCACTCATGAAGCTTTGAGCTCTTGGTAAGATCTTTCGCTCTCTTCTACATCACTACCCATGTTTAGATGCCTAGCCAAAAGAAATTTGATATGTTTTGATAACCTTTCATTTTCATTAGTTCTGGACACAAATAAAGCCATTTGCTTTCTTTGTGACATTATAAGAAAGCATTATCTCAACTCTCTTGCTTTCTCTCTCTCTGTTTCTCCTCAGATAGGAAATACACATTTCCCTTTCATCCTTGATGATTTAAGTTCCACTGAACGTTGGAAATTGACTATTAAATTGAAAAGTAATAGAAAACAATATCTTTATGAAAATCTTTTTCTTATGCTCGCTTGAGATTGAACTCTTCTTCTACATTGCTTGAGAAATTACCAAATTTGAGTTTCATTGTAAAATTGAATTCTTTCTATACCTATTGAATATTTCAATCATTGTTTAACTCAGCAAATCTTACATTTATTGTAAATTTAAATTCTTTATCTCATTTATATATTGTAAATTTTATCATCATTCATTTGGTAATCTATAAGTAAATCTAGATTAGATTTGTACAATCTTGGTCTTATCTCGAGTCGTGTGACTCAACCTGCCACAAGATACTGGTTTGTGTTTATTTTTCACAGCGTTACCTCATCGTTCGAACATCTTATGAGATCCAGGAAAGATCCCCGACCGACTACATATTGTATCCAGATTGTATCCTGCTAGTAGAGCAGCCATTGTCTCGAGAGACCATACAAGGCTCCTACATTCTTCGATAAAATAGAGCTCTGGAGTAAGTCTTTCTCATCGCAAGAACTGATCATAAAATGTGAATGAACCAACCAGTCATTTCAAGGCAAATATTGAGACCAGAATCCTTTGTAACTTTAAAATAACAAATTTGATTGTAACTTTGTCACTTCATTAGAATCTTTTCACACATGTTTTGTCACATGGGACTTTTGTGAATATAGTGTTTTCTGAACTTTGTTTTTTTTTTTTTTTTGTTGAGAATCACAAAGATCATCCTTTGACAAATCAGTGTTTTTGGTATTTTTATTTAATAAAAAAAAGAACCTGGTGCCCATGCATACCTAATATCATTTATCTTTATACCTTACATTTCTCAAAGGATATATCTGTCGTACTAGCAGATAACGATACCCACGACCTCCCGTAATAATCTGAGCAGCTCATAGGCATTGCTGTAAAAAAAGAGCGAGCAAATAAGGATAAGTGTTTATCTTAAGTTGCACAAATTTTGTCTTCTTTCAGATTTGAAGAAAGCCAAAAACTTGGGTCCGTTGATGGAAAATAAATAATTATAGAGTCATCGATTTGAGCAACTTTAATAATATAGGAAATACTATAGAAGGTAGCTCCATTGAAATTAGTGAGGACCATGACATTGTTCAAAATATAAATAATTTATCCCATCAAGTCGATGTCGAAGAAGCTACGGATATAAATAAAAATACTGGTGATATTGAGAATGTTATCAAGAAAATTACAAGAAAACGAAAAAGAAACTTGCAAGACTGGAAACAAAATGTCAGAAAAGATATACGTCAACATGGACTTGAGTATATTGATACCAAAGGACGTATCAAACCTCTAAGAAGATTTGTTGAGAACTTCAGTTGCAAATCTGAAAAGTGTTGCTTCAATTGTACAACAAAAATTACCCGAGAAGAAAGAAGTATAATAAATGAAAAATTTTGGTCACTGACTGATGAGAAGAAGAATCAGTTCTACTCGAAACATGTCAAGAGAAACCTAGCGTTTAGAAAGAGAACACAAAATGAGAATAGCCGGAGGAAATACTCATACGAATATTTTCTTTATGTCAGAGGAGTTAAAAGTAGAGTCTGTCAAATTTTTTTTTTCAACACCCTCAACATTAGTAAAACTACAATTTGTTATTTTTAAAAAAATGTACAAGATACCGAAACAAATTGACAGGAAAGCATAAAAAAGGTGATTTCTGAAGAAAGGAGAAAAATGCCATATCGAATCGTCCCCTGTGATAGAATCGCATTATTGTCAAAAAAAATCGACTAAAAAGTATCTAGAGAGGACTGAGCATTTAGAGGATGTATGACCTCTATAAATCAAGTGAAGATGAACCTGTTGAATTCCACATGTACAAACAAATTTTCAATACTGAATACAACTTGAATTTCTTCAAACCAAAGAAGGACCTATGCGATAAGTGTGATGGGTTCAAAATGAATAAGAACCCCACTGAAGAAGAGATCATTGCTCAAAATGAACACATAAGAAGGAATAATATCGGAAATGAAGAAAGGAATCGAGACAGACAAGCTTTTGCAGATGACAACCAAGTCGGAATTTTAACTTTTGATCTTCAAAATACCTTTTTTTTCCAAAGTCTAACGTTAGCAACTTCAACTATAAGTCGAAGTTACGTTGCTATAACTTGACAGCACATTTTGATAAAACGAAGATAGTATACAATGCCATATGGCATGAAATGTTATGTGGTAGAAGTGGAGTCCATATTGCGTGTGCTATCTACAAGATTCTGAAAAGCGTTATACAGGACAACCCACTAATATCAAATCTAATATTGTGGTCGGACAGCTGCGTCCCACAAAACAAAAATTCGATAATGTCAGTCAGCCTCCAGTACTTTTTAAATTCACCAGAATCAGGAATCCTGAAATCAATAGAACAAATATTCAGTGAACCAGGTCATGGTAATGTTCAAGAAATTGATTCGACTCATAGCTGTATTGAAATATATCTGAAAAATTTAGACATTTGGAGCCCATTAACTTTAATAAAATTGTTGTTGAATATTGCACATTCCTGGAAGTTGAAATTTAAAGTATTGCAGTTGACAACTGCAGACTATAAAAATTTTCAGGCTAAGGCAGAAACTCTCACCTATAATAAAATACCCTTCACGAAAGTGAAACACATCATTTACAATAATGAATGTACTTTGAATGTAAAATTTAGAGAAGCATTCGAGGGGAATTTTACTGAAATAAAATTAAATCATAATATGAAGAAAGTTAGAAACCAAGATTCCCGCAAAATATGTGTATTTCCTGTTAATATTCCAGCGATGAATTTGATTCCAAAAATGTCAGATTCGTAAAGGAAACATCTCACAGAAATGTTACCGTATCTTCCAGAGGAAGAAAGACTCTTCTGCAATGCTATATTGACAACTAATACAAAAAATGATAAATCTAACAAGGGTGAACAAATTATCAGAAATAAGAAGGAAATAAGCAGAGGGAAAATATCCAAAGGAAAGGAAAACAAGACTTCAATTAAAGAAAGAGGAAAGAGATGTCAGTCAAAGAAAAGAATTCAAAGCAATTTGAAATGAGGGATTTCAGTAGGATTCGAACTAAACACTGAACACATTTTCGCTTCATGAAGTATTATAAGTTTTATCTGATGATTTGTCCATTACAATCAATAAAGAAATTCAAAATATTATATTGTTCCAAGTCCTCAATTCTTGTTCTATATCCCACCAATTTCCAGGATAGGTAACAAATTGATTAGTTTGTTCTATATCCAAAACGATTTCTGAATATAATTCGAATTATACATCTAATTAAGAAATGGCGGGTTCTGAAACAGAATGTAATATTTTTGTCAACAATCCCCTACAATCAGAATTCATTCGATATCATGATTTTGAAGATATGCAGTTTCTAATTTCTATTGCATTTTTCTCAATTCGTGTTTTGATGGACGTAGAACACATTAATACTACGGTGACGATTTACTAATTTCATTTCTTGAACTTCAAATATACCCCTTTCCTTTGACGATTTCTATAAAAGCCAGAGGATAGATTCTCGCACATTCAGTTTGCACCGCTCACCGTACTAAGATGGGCCTTTTTAATAATTTTTTAGCGAACTATAGAACACCAAGAAGAAAACATCGTATTATTATCTACCATAATTTCTGTATATTCGAGAACGGATACCATAAAATATTATATGGAAAAAATAAAGTGTGCTGTTTAGCTCGTGAAACCTTGAAACAGAGGCCTATAACATCACTAACGATGGGTACGAAGGTTGCCTTCTATATTTCGAGATTGGACAACCCTAGTGTTGCAATCTGGCAATTGACAGCTCTATCGTAAAGTTCAACATTTTTTAGTTTATGAATACTCGGAACGTTTTAACATAAGAGCGCTATTTGTGTTATTCACAGTAACTTAAACATTAATCTCGGCAAAAAAATGGAATTGACCTTCCGCTTATAACGTACGGTTTCTCACTCCAACTGATTTGAAAATACGCGATAATTATCTGTTTTTTACATATTTTTCGCTTTTCGCCAGGGTACCTTTCGTACTATTACGAATCTTCTCAGTTGTACATTTTCTGTCGAATAGAGGATTTGCTTCGTGAAAAAAATAAGTATACGGTACGTGAAACCAGCGTTATCGTTATAGACTCTGAGGTAAGGATAATTTGAATTGGCATCTTTATGTATCTCATGTATCTTAGCGGGATTGAAATGGGGGTAGAGCTATGCTGGTTTGGATGGAGCTATGATGGGTGGTGTTGCCAATGGGATGTAGAAGGGGGTGTGACTTATGCACAAGGTTCGAAGCATGGTTAAGCGCAGGAGGGGGAAGGGTGAGAGTTGGCTCGAGTGCTTAAAAGCAGAGGTCTGTCAACATCGGCCGAGCGAGCAGCAAGGCAACTAGCATATGAACCCCCTTGAAACTTATCAAACGTTCGAAAAACAAAAATTACATAATTCAATTTTAACAATATATAATTGTATAAATTATTCATAACGATATTTTCACAGAGTTGTTCATCCTCTCTGGCTCGATTCGATCGAATGGCTAAGTCCGTAAAATTCGAATCAGTTTTGTTGTCGCGGGGATGCTTATTAGGAAGCTATCCTTGTGCCACTAGCACAGGTGTACAGGATTTCGACCCTTCTATTCATTCTTCTAGAACGAATTTTGTGAATATGATTTGGATAGGGAAGCAGTGCCTCATGATGCATAATTGTTAGGGTACCGTTATGTGTAGTTTAGTGTTAGAGTATACATTGAGAGAGAACTGCACAAAAGTGGCCTTATTCGAACGCGAGAGTATCTCAAAAAGGCGATGGCACTCGTTCATGTATCGCCCAGTAAAATGATACGCTAATCTGGCTGGGGTGCAGGATACGTTCGACCTTCCCAACCTGAGACCATAAGTAACCTGACGATTGATAGATTTTTGTGTCAAAAATTGTTCGAAGAAATTTTTATTTTCAGTCAGAAAAGGAAAAATTTTTGACTAAGACGAACTTCTATTAGTCGTAGGAGGCATATTTACATATAAGTTTTCATTTTTGAATAGTTCATGTTTTGTTTCAGGGTAGCAGTGATCTACGAGGTTGCTCCTGTCGTGTCCTGAGCAAAACTGAGCGAAAAGTGCGACGAAAAATATTTATATGCGACCTACATTTATACAAGAACCGATTGACCAATCGAGGCTCAGTGCCGGCCAATCAGGATCGAGAATCGGGTAGTCGTTCGATTATAAATGTGGCGAACCCAGAATTTTTCTTTTATACTCAGAGGAACGAGCCAATCAGAAGATTGGGATCGTGGATTTTCAGGTGACTGGAGCCTCAATGAATTACGTAACCGTCAATTTTGACCGTTACTGAAAAACGCGGGAGAATTCGCATATAAATATAAGTTAGTGTCAGCAATTCCCAATTTTATTGAAATTGCGAAATAACTAAATCAACCAACAATTTTTCCAAATATTTCTTTGCGAAAAATAATTATTTTTCATTATTTCAAATCTCAAGTCTTTCTGACCGATTCGATAAATTGCTCTCGATTCGCGTTCGGTCATTCACGCTCTGGCTGGCATCACGAGCAGACGTGTTTTGAGAGTTCTCCGGTTGTGGCAAATAGTGTGCCCCGTAAGTGCTTACGGGGCGGGTTTTTGTGCGAAAGAGGTTTGTAAGGAGTGGTTTTAGGGTGAGTAAGTTACTGCGTTTTGATTGATTTGAAAATATCAGCAAAGATTGTTCATTATGACTACCGCTAATAATGAAGCAAAAAACGAAGTCAACAGCTTTCTGGAGAAAGCATCTCAGGAGGATCTTTCACTCATGTTGAGGATCCTTCTGGAGAGATTCGGAGTTAAATCCGTCAACGTTGAGCAAACATCAAGCGATATCTCGGTCGAAGATATCGATATAAATATGAAGAAGAAAACAGGAAATACTCCTGAAGAGGCCTTCCCCGCCCTGGGGAGTAGTCGCACAAAAAAGAAGTGCAAGAGGAAGCTGGGCTCGAGTGCCTCAGTTGCCTCTGGCACTTCTTCCGTTACAGGAGAGGACCCGGGGAAAAATCCCACTAGGAATGTTGAGGATATGGAGCTCGATTCCACCCCCACCCCTCAAAAGGGGCTTGCGAAGAAGCTCATCCCCTATACACGTGAAGCGAGCAGGGAGACATACCTGACACAGGAACGGTCGTCGAACGAGGAGAAAGGCCAAAACAGGCTAGCGAAAATCCCCCTTCGACTTCTAAGGATGAGGCCGCGCCTCGTCCCAAGAAAGCTGTGATTCCGCCTATCACAGTTAGGTGTAAAGAGTGTTGGGCGTCTATAAAAAGGAAATGCGTAGAACGCAAAATCCGATTTGGTAAGGCAAAGAATATCCAGGACGGGATACGAATGCAGCCGGAGATGGGTAGACGACTACCGTCGACTTACCCATCTACTAGTGGAAGAGAAGATACCACACCACACATACTCCTTCCCGGAGGGTTATCTTTCGGGGAGTCCCGGAGGACATGAACTGTGGTGACATAGCAGATGAGCTGCACGAGAAGGGGTTTAACCCCGTAAACGTTTCACGATTAGCAAAGCGAGATGGCAAGCCAATGCCTCTCGTCCTAGTTTTAGTTCCTAAAGCCGAACGCGGCATTTACCAGGTGACGACGTCCTCAACGTCCGGATCACTACGGAACCACAGAGGACGAGAGGCATTGTGGGACAATGTCATAAATGTCAAAGGTTCGGACACGCCCAGAGAAATTGTATGGCAGTTCCAGCTTGTGTAAAGTGCGCGGGTAGGCACCTATCCAGCGAGTGCACTATTCCACGAGCTGAGAAAGCCAAGTGCTTCAACTGCGGTGGGCCCCACACGGCCAATTATAGGGGGTGCCTCAGCTTCCCCAAACCCAAGAGTGCTAGCACTCGAGGGACGGGTAGGGGGGCACTTGCTAGCTCCGGAGGAGCTAAACAAGCTGCACCTAAAGTGCAGGCCGCGACAGTTGGCAAATCCAGGGTTGTCCGTGCGGATAACTCCTTTGCGAAAGCTCTGGGCGGCCCTTCTCCTGCGGCTCCAGCTAAGACTCCGGCAAACGACTTTCTTGCCGCCTTCGAAGTAGATCACCTATGCGGGGATTGGAGCGGAAGTGGCAAAAAGGCATTCTCGTGCGTTCATCGTGTGACGTAGTCGACGCTGCTCCGCGTTCATGGTGTGACGTAGTCGAGTAGATCCCTTAGATTGATATTTTGCCAATAGAGCGCGGCGCACACATTATGAATTGAATTTATAAAGAAAAAAGATTTCAGCAGCAGAGGTTTGAACCATCGTGACGCTAGCCTTGTCTCCACGGAGACTTCGTACAAGTTGATGTACAAATGTGGGATATATATTTCTTCAGCTACCAGAGCACGCTGTTTGAATAATTAAAAAAAATAATGATTGTGAGTCTGATAATAATGATGTTTGGAATAAATGTGAAAAATTTCGAGGTAACGAGGGTGTAACGTTTGAAGGTGTGATTCCAATGAGGAAAGTATACAAGGTGTTTCAAAATGTATAGTTTAAGAGAAATTAAAGTCACGTTCATTGAACGTGACTGTTGCGCGTGTGTGTGTGTGTGTGTGTGTGTGTGTGTGTGTGTGTGTGTGTGTGTGTGTGTGTGTGTGTGTGTGTGTGTGTGTGTGTGTGTGTGTGTGTGTGTGTGTGTGTGTGTGTGTGTGTGTGTGTCAAATATCATGTGGGAAATGGGTCATTGAGGCAATGGAGGGTAGCAAAGTATTCAGCAAAAATATATATAGGATGTCTTATATATTATTTAAGAGAAAATGCATGTCAAATTTAATATACCAAGTGTACGAACATATGATTTAAGAGGAGAAACATGGACGTTAAAGAAAAAACGCATCATTGAGCTATTGTAGGACATATTGAAGTATATCATAAAAAAAAATATATGAAGAGAAGAAAACAATCACTGATAGGGTCAGTCATTTTTAACGTGCGATACTCAGTATGTGCCAGTTTGATTCTGTTCCTTTTTCGGTGATAGGAGATAGGAGACAGACAGTCAGAAAGTCAGTTTGATCGATGCAGAACGAACTACTAAACTAACCTTATAAAACGCCTATTTTAGTCGCATTTTTGGATGTTTTAGCGTTTCAAATTTTAGCTGTTTTTTTCGAACGCGAAAAACGGTTATTGTGGTCGCATTTTCAAGTGTTTGAGCGTATTCAAATTTCAGTTGTTTTTTCGAACAATTTTGAGCAATTTTGAAATGTCAAATCTCCATAAGAAATACATGTAATCATACATTTTTTTTCGGTTTAATTCAAGGCTGTTTTTATAGAATGCGAAAACGTTTATTGTGGCTGCATTTTTACGCGTTCAAGCGTTTCAATTTTCAGTTGTTTTTTGGAACGCGAAAAACGTCTATTTTGATCACGTTTTTGCAGGGAATCGCCGCCGCAGTACGTTTCGTTTCTTGTCAGTTTGACACTGTTTAAAAAATAAAATTTTGATGATTTGTTCCAGTACAGCATTTAGTCAGTATCGTTCAGTATGCTTCAGTATGCCCCAGCCAAATCGTTCAGTATGCCACAGTATGCCTCCGTCAAACCGTTTAGTCTGTCTCTGGATCAACAGCAGATGTCATTATGCAGGAACAATCATCCGAAGAACATGAAAAGAAGTCTTCTTCAGAACTCCCAAAACAGAGAGATACAACAGTTGAGTCTGATACTTATGGTTTACGTTTTGATGAAGAGATGTTATCGGTTGTACTCGTGTGATATATAAAAACGACAAATTGGTTGTTCATGACAGAAATTTTGATTTAACGGAAGGAGTACTACAGTTGTTATTGAAACGAGTACCTCAACATTACAACGCAAAAGATTTGGTAGTATACAAAAATATTTTGAAATTAACTAATGCACATGAAAACAATATAATCCTGAACATCATGTATACGCTAACAACTCATGGAAATATAAGAACATTATATAGTTGTTGTTTCCACCTAGAAGATTTGAAGGTGTTAAGAGAGTAGGAACACTAGGAACAAAAAATAATCCGAAGATGGAGTCCATTGTTGAGAGAAAATGTCTCCGCAATTGAAAACAAATTTGACTGCAATATTGAATGTTTTATACGTCAATGTGCCGAAAAGAGTGAAATTCATGGCAATATGCGTGGAGGCAGATGATTTCGATCCTCATTGTAATAGGACACAATGGAAAACAATGCGTTTAACTCGGGTCAATCAGGGACAGTTAGCAGTATTTGTTAGTGGTGTTCCAAAGAATACATCATTCAAGTATGAATTGAAGCTGATATTTGAAGATCTTCGTGAAATAGACACAAAAACCACCGAATTTATTCCAGCAGGGCAGGGGAAAAAAAGTCGTAAATGGAATATAACGTATATAGACTTCTAATCATAGTATCTATAATATTTGCATGTATTTTAATTAGAACTGTACAAGAAATAATTTTGGAATTTCGCATAATTTGGTTTAAATAAAAATATTCGAAAATTGAATTTTAATACATTTTTTTCACCTATAAATATATGAGAGATTACAATTTGTTATCAGTTGATGTTGAAACGCGCCATTCGATGTTATCAATTATGGAAAAACCGCGCAAACAGGAAACTTGGTTATTATGCTGGAAGTAATAATCAGTAGGCATTGAAATGTGTTTATCGAACTAACGGTTATCGAAAAACAGTTTCGTTATCGAAACCGCAGAGTAACGACTATTGTGTTATCTGCGTTGCGTTCATGGGAAACTGGCGTTTATTCTGGAATATTCTCGAATGTTCTTTTCTTATCACAACAGAACTATGAAAGTAGTTTGGAATGCGCGGCGAACGTTAGTTAGTCGTCAACCAGAGAAAAGTCAAGCAACTTGGATATCTTCAGTTATTTTTCGTTTTGTGCATCTATCTCTAGATACAAAGTAAGTCATAATTTTTTTTTTATAATGTGATTAAAGTGTTTTTCAGTTAAATTGAAATAAATGTTTTCTTTTTCTTTTTAGTTTGAGCTTTTCAGATGAATTCAATTAAATGTTTTTAGATGAAGTTATTTTCACGTTTTTACTATTGGTTTTTTGCATTTTCGTTCAATTTGTAATTCAAAGCAACTTAATTGTTTTCGAATTACAAAAGTCTTTTTAAAAATTTTTGCGTGTTTTCTTTATAGCAAAAGCTTAATATTCTGGTGGGTTTTTTTCAGATGGATTTACAGAAAGTGAACGCGAGTTCAGTTGTGTCCAGGAAACCCATCACGAAATTGAGCGATTTACCTGTAGGGGCGCCGCAGAGAATATTCTCTGCGAAAATAATTCGAATTCCGTTTGGAGAAGGGATTTTGTTGGATTTGGGGGGGAAAGTGGTGTTTTTACCACAGCGCGTGACCGAGGGATATCGGCCGTATTTAGAGGAATTTTCCACTGGGAAATACGCCATCACCTTCAAAGGATTGATAGTAGTGGGCAAACCAAAGCCTGCTGCTTCATTTGAGATCATAGAAAATTAAGGTTAGTAGTTTTTTCATTTGTCTTCGATTCTTTGTATGTGCTAAAAGTTGGTTTGAAAATAAAAAAAAATCTTCTTCATTTTCAGATAGTTATATACCTTCCCTAATCACAGCAGAATCATTTTTCTTCAAGCTTTCCTTTGGACATCATCTCAGTTTGCCACTTCGTCATTCCAGCAAGCTTCACTTCGTTCCTGCAGTTCCAGCGAGCCTCATCTTTGCAGCGTTCCTGCAGTTCCAGCAAGCATCCATCTGCTGCTGCTGTCACCCTTATATCACCATTCATATAAATTCACGTAAGTTGAAACATTGGTTAAAAATGGTGTTTTCAAAAACTTTATCGCAAATTGATACATTAATTGAGGCGATCAAACAAAATTACTCAAGTTCCATTGCACGAACATCTTTAAATTTGATTAGTCAACATATTAGAAAATGCGAGTTAGCAATGAAAAAAATTTAATTTTCAGTTGGTTAGTAAAATTGGGGAATTGAAACGTATTAGATGCATAATAAACGTTATGAAAAATGATAAATACATTGGATGGGTGTTGGAACGAAGCAATAGAGTTAAATGGGAAAATGTTAATGTAATTTTCAATGATAGAGTGAGAACGGGTGTAATTATAAATTTGGGGTACAAAGAAGTCCGAAAATTTTTGAGTGATGCATATTTTCTTTTAAAATCAAGAATTTCCAAAAATTTGAAGGACATGCAATGCCTCAAAGTGAACATGACGTTGTTGGGGGATTTCATCAAAAAGTCGAATGACGGTGAAATAGTTGATCGAAAATTTTTCAATACTCCTAATGCAATCATTGATTTGGGCACGGACTTGGTTGCTTGGTACAATAAACATGTTGTGGATGATATTTTGAACAAATTAGAAGAATTTCAAGAAAAAGACTCAGGGTGGGCATTGAATAAAATTCTTTTGCATGAGGTATTAATAAATAAATACGAAATAGGCAACGGTTCAGGGTTCATACGGTTACCTGAAGAAATTCAAAGTAGGCATGCATGCATCAATATTGATAATCAAGATGATGCGTATTTTTTTAGAGCAATCGTGAGTGCTTTGTACGCTCCCAAAGGGACGGTTTCACGTGCATCTTCATATCCAAATTATGGCACAGTTTTGAATACAGAGGGTTTGGAAATTCCTATGCAAATTCAGCGCATTACAAAATTTGAAAAACAAAATTATATTTCCGTAAATGTGTATAGTTTAGAAATGAATATTGTCAAAAAAAAAGCATTTTACGAAGTAGTACCTGCACGATTGACCAAAAATAAATTGAATAAACATGTTAATTTGTTATTAATTCAAAATATATATTTCCCTAAATTAAACGAATACGACGCCTTTGGAAACAGATGATTCGGAAATTAAATATCATAATTGCTGGATTAAAAATATGTGTAGATTGTTGGCGAGTAAAGTGAGTAAGTTTAAAGTCAGAATTTTTTTTGCGACAAATGTTTGAATTATTTCTATAGCGAACAAAAATTGAATGAACGAGTGTAAAATTTCATTTCCAAAATTTGATTTTGTAGAATTTCGAAATTATGTATATAAACAAAAATGTCTATTCGTTTTATATGCTGATTTTGAATCTGCCCTCGAAAATTGTGAGGAAAAAATTTCAGATAAATCTACAAATTATCAAAAGCATAAAGCGTTCAGTGCAGGTTACTACTTGAAATGCTCTTATGATGACAGCTTGTCCAAGTTTAATTGCCATAGGGGTAACGATTGCATACAATGGTTTACAGATGAAATGGCTAGCATTGCCAAATTTGTTGAATCGAAAATCAAAATTATTGTACCAATGATATGTAATCCCGATATTGTTAAAGCAAGGATATGTCATATTTGTGAGAAACTTTTTGTACAGAAGGATATCATTGTTAGGGATCATTGTCACTTTTCGGGGTTGTTTAGGGGATGGAGTCATCAATTTTGTGATCTCGCCTTCAAAAAGCTTTTTATGGTACCCATTACATTCCATAATCTTTCGGGGTATGATATCCATTTTATTATTAAAGATGTAGCAAAACGAGGACGTGTGAGCATACTTCCCATCAATAAAGAAAAATACATTTCATTCACACAATACGATAGTGAAACTAGCATTAAATTTAGATTTATCGATTCATATCGTTTTATGGGAGCCAGTCTCGATGAGTTGGTTTCCACAATGGATGCAAAAAAATTTAAAATTTTGAAAAAGGAATTTGCACAATCAGATGATGAAAAATTCAAACTTCTCACTAAAAAAGGGGTTTTCCCTTACGATTATGTTAATAATACGGAAAAACTCCTCGATACTCAGCTACCTTCCAAAAAACATTTTTACAATAAGCTCAACGATGTTGAAATTGATGATGCGAAGTATGCTCGAAATGTTTGGCAGCAATTTGATATCAAAACTTTAGGGAAATATAGCGATTTATACATGAAAACAGACATATTGCTTTTGGTAGACGTTTTTGAAAATTTTCGTGAAATTGACTTGAAAACTTATGGGTTGGACCCCAGCTGGTACTATACTATGCCGGGATACACGTGGGATTGTATGTTGAAATATACCGGGTGCATATTACAAATTTTAAAAGATGTTGATATGGTTATGATTGTGGAAAAGGGTATACGGGGAGGAATTTCAGTTTGATGTAATAGATATTCGGAAGCTATTAACAAGTATATGCCTACATACAATCCCACGCAGCCGTCCAAATTTATCATGTATTTCGATGTAAATAACTTATATGGGTGGGCGATGTCAGAATGTTTACCATATGGAGGCTTCGAATGGATTGATACGAATATTGATGTGACTCAAATTCCTGTTGACAATCCCGAAGGTTATATTTTACAAGTTGATTTGGAGTTACCTGAGGATCTTCACGATTTACACAAAGATTTTCCATTCTGCCCCGAACACCGAACTCCACCAAATTCCAAATTGAAAAAATTAATGCCAACTCTCCATAATAAAACAGAGTATATATTACACTATAGGAATTTGAAACAAGCTCTGGAACATGGTTTGAAATTAACTGAAATCCATAAAGTTTTGAAATTTGAACAATCTGCGTGGTTGCGCCCGTATATCGAGCTGAATACTCGATTGAGGACTGCAGCCACTAATTCTTTTGAAAAAAATCAATTCAAGTTGGCGATTTTTGGTAAAACCATGGAGAACATCCGGTTGCACCGAATAGTAAAATTAGTTTCTTCTTACGAGGGTAGATATGGAGCAAAAAATCTCATTTCCAGCCCTCGATTTCATAATCGTACCGTTTTCGATTCAAACTTGATGGCTATTGAACTGAAAAAAAGCCGAACTTGTATTCAATAAACCAATGTATGTTGGGATGGAAATTTTGGATTTGTCAAAAAATTTCATTATGAATTTATGCTTCCCAATATGGGTGTGGAAAAATCCAAGTTAATGTATACCGATACAGATAGTTTCATTTATGAACTAACGTGTAACGATGTATACGAAGAAATTATCAAAAAACATATTTCCAAATTCGATACGTCTGATTATCCAAAAGATAATGAGTTCAACATTCCAGTTGTGAATGAAAAGGTACCTGGGTTAATGGAGGATGAAGCAAATGGCAGAATTATCACACACTTTTCAGGGTTGCGTTAAAAAATGTACACTTATAAACTGCAGGGGGGTAAAGTATGTAAAAAGGCAAAAGGAGTTAAATATAATGTTGTGAAAAATAAATTAACCTTTGAGGATTACGTGGATTGTCTGAAAAATTCCAAGCAAAAGAATATTACACAATGCACAATCAGATCATTTACTCATAACGTTTTTAGTATAGAGCAGGCAAAAGTGGCCCTTAGTCCTTATGACGATAAACGTCATCTTATCCCCAAATCATTTGATACATTACCGTGGGGACATTATAGTCCAAATTAATTTTTTTTCCATCTTTTTTTCTAAAATTTTCTCTCGTTTACAGGTAGTACAATGCATTCCTCATCCGCTCACCTTTACCTCAATCATTAACAAAAGAAATTATTTAAAATTATTCGCATTTCAAATGGCCGTATATCATTCATTATCAACGTCATGAAGATAACAATGATGATGATAAGCATGATGAGGATTACTATGATATTCTAAGGAATTTCGAATATGTTGATATGTCTGACTGTAAAGACCTATTGATTTTCGTACGGCATTATTGAATGTTTATGACTTGGAGCCGTATTGTCATAATGATTCGTACTGTATTTGGATGAAATATTACGAACTTATTGATTTTAATTTAGTTATATGCGATAGTTGTTTTGAAGCTTTCAAATATTGTGTTGAATGTCGTAATTATGGTAAATTAAATTTTAAAATTCATCATGTACATGAAATTTTCACCAGTTATGCATTCCAACAGAAGGCTTATTGGTGTCAACATAACTTTACACATGTTCTTTTTGAACTGCAAACTCAAGATGAATGCCGAGATAATTTACATAATCAGAAAAAAGTAAAATTTTGTTACACACACACCTGAATGCACCATTTTTCGGCTAATATTTCAACTATTTGTGTATAATTCAAAAAATATATATATATATATATATATATATATGTTTTTGTTGCTATATTTTAGGGAAGGTATTTTTAATATATAAAAAATAAAATTATTTCCTGTGTTTTATTACAATAATCCATTTGCAAGAATTTTGAAATATTTCAAAGTTATTAAAGCTGTTTGTGTTCACATTTCACAACAAAATCAATGTGAATACGAAAATCTGAAGTCAACCCAAATTGGGTCGACTTCAAAAACGGTGCAATCCAAGTCAAACTCAACGTTTGATTTGAAATATTACAATATTAAGTATTTTCTTTGAAAATGCGACTATGCCTACATTGGAGGAGGAGGATAGTGAACCCCCAGCTTTGTATAGTGTTAAGCATAAAGAAGTAAGTTAAATATTTATTTTTCTTCAAATCTCGCTAAAGTAATAATTTGTTCGAAATAAAAAAAAAAGGTCATCACTCAATACATTTAAAAACATGGTGAAAAAAAAACTTGATTTCTTTTTCTCATTTATTACATAAATCATACACAAATTTTTGCGTATAATAAAATAAAAATTCACGTGAAGCATTAGCCAACATACTATCTAAACATGAGGGTTGACAAAAACCTTCTATAATTTCTTCCAAACTTAAATTATTTATTAGTTATTATCACGTAACCATGATTGAATAATATCAAAAACACCTCGATAATAGTCACAAAAGTTCATAGCATCGAGCATAGCGATACGGTCAGACAGCACCTCCGAATGTGTATTTAGAATGTCGTTTACATCTTGTTAGGATAGCTCCATGTTCGTGATATCCTTGGAAATGGAAATTTGTTTGGTATTACTTTAGATGTACTGTGTGATGTAAATGTAATACCCGCAACGTGTTGTGATTGGATCATACTCATCTATATACTCATCGATTTATTTATTTCTTGCAGGATGTCAATGAAGGTTGCCTATTCAAAAGAAGAAAAATTGATGGATCGAATGGAGAACTGCTGCTTCAAAATTGTGCATGAGCTAAAATCCCTGGAGGGATTTATGCCACATCGAATTTCGTAGGATGGCATAGGGAAGACCATCAACATCAACTGATGTTCGTTCCGAGCTGCCATTTCGTATTGCCCCAATGCTGTCGATGGCATTTAGAGTTTCGTTGTAATCTTCCTCATCACTACCACACATTACTTCAACTTCACTGACGTAACCACTATCTTGAGACATTTTCGTTTTCAAACTGAACATTCGTCTGTGCTTGCATACGCTTTTATAGCTTCAGATCACGTGGTCAATTTTAAAATTGTTGTTGCATGTTTGTTGACTGTGAAAAAATATTTGAAAGACCCCTCGGAATTATATGATTTGTGTTTGTTTTCCGTAAGATTCTATACAAAATCAACGTTTTCGATCCAATTGTTATGTTTGTTATCCAAACCGAGCCATTTAACGTACATTTTTTTTCCTCCGAACTTTTTCCACGGGATATATATCTGGATTTGCAGTTTTTTGTAATTCCTCCCCATAGAAAGCACTCTTGATAGGAGCACCCTGCATATCTTCCAGCATGAAGGTGGCGAGGTTGGTAATATTGACTTTGATAATTTTGAATAATTCCGTAGTCCAATTGGGCGTGTAACCTTTTTCGAAAACGTGCTTTGCCTTACTAATTCGCACAACATCGCCGACTTTGAATTTTCTCGGTCCAGCTATTTTCAAGTGGCTGTATGTTGATTTGAGAATTTCTTTTTCGTTGGTTTTATCAATTCCGAAGGTGTTTCATACCCGTCTTTGAATGACGTGTATCATTGTAAGATTTTGTGATTTCAGTTAATATATTCAGCCATTTGTAGGTGCCATTCAAACTGAAATACTTGTACAATCTTTCCTTCAAAGTTCTTATAATCCGTTCGGCCATAGAGGCTTGAGGATGCTGTACGTATTGTAGTGATTTATCTCGTGTTTTTTCATCAAACTCTGGAATTTACTGTTGTAAAATTCCGTTCCCTTATCGGTTTGTAGATTTTTTGGACATCGTTTCGTGTGTGCCAAAATATCTGCAAACGTTTTAGTAATTTCCTCACGAATTTCGAGAAACCATCTATAACAACTAAAATGAGTTTGAAATTACGATTTTGATGGGCGTACGGTCTCATCTCAGCCAAGTCCATTTGCCCTAAACTATCTAAGCCTTTAATGATGGTGCGACGTCGAGGAAATTTTTTTCTAATAGATTTATGCAGTTCACGGATAAGTTGAATCTTGTCTTTGGAAGCCACCACACATATGAGATGGCGAAACTGCGAAACCTGCTATTTTCTTATGGTGATGTATACACTACATTTTGTCTTTAGTAATCTCCTCGACAGCAGATTTTACACTCGCTATATCAGAATTTATTTTGGAGATCTATTGTGAAATATCAATTCGAAACTGGTTCAACTCATTCTTGGTTAGCAGCGTTTCCTTGTGCTTGATATCCCATTTCAAATTGTGCGAATGAATCGAATCGGATATTTCAGTAAGTTTTTTCAACAAATCTCCACGAATATTTTCAATATCAATTTTGTATTGTTGGTTGAATTTTTCGAAAAATTACTTCGTTTCATTATAGCGTACCTCACTCAGTTGCATTATTTGAATAAAATTCTGATTGAGGGTTTGAACTTTCCTTTCCAATTGATTGTTTGTCTTATTCGATTCATTTTTAATTTCACGATACAACTTTGTAATTTCATTATTCACTTGAGCTATTTCCGAATGGTGTAGTTCAACTTAGTGTCGTATAGTTGCACTAATTTTTTCATCGATTTCATCCACATATTGTTTATTGGCAGCATCAGTATTCTTGGTGGGCCTCTATACATTACTCAATTTCAAATTATCAAAATCGATGTTATCATCTGGAATGTGCAGCAAGCCGCCGCCTCCAGAGGGCGTAGGTGAATTTCGCTTTCTATCACCACTGCCACCAGCGGTGCTGTCGCTACGTCCAAACTTATCGATAACCATTTTGAAAATGTGAATGTATGCATGGATGCATGTCATCTTATAGAATTATATTTGTCTCTTTTAGTTCACTCAAAATGGCAATAGCCTCATTGTCATGCGAATTATTTCCGGCATCCCGAGAGGCTATCAATAATTTGAGGCGTTCGCATAGTCCGTTTGGGTCATCCCAATAAACAAACTCCATAGGTTGATTTCGTGTAGGAAACATCGGTTTATTTATGTCGGTATACTTGTATCTTTTACTACCTTTTGGATAACCTAGAGAGTTTTTGTGAATGATCGATAAATCTACAATTGATTTGTATGCCTGCATATCTTCATTATTATAGTTTCATTTTGAAGATACACCATCATATACAGAACCGTATACTTCATCTATTTCTTTGTCATTGCTCCAATGTTTTATAATGTAAGGTTGAGCCATTATACGATATTGATCGATATATTCCTGTAAATATTGTTCATTCATGTCTGACGCAAAGCTCTTATCTTGTTCCTCTTGTGTGCCTACGCTAAAGATATCCTCATCATCACCATCATTATCATTTGTACCTGCAACATGTTTGAGGGATTGGAATGGAGTCGTTTCGATGGATTCGAATGGAGGCGTTTCACGCTCTTCCACTTTCTCTTGTTTGAGTTCAGATTTTGCCTCACTTTTCATTGGGGTAGTAAGAGATTGCGGCGGCGGTGGCATTGCTGCTATTTTCCTCAATGGGACAGATATATATATATATATCTGTCCCATTGAGGAAAATAGCAGCAATGCCACCGCAATATATTTATATATATATATATATATATATATATATATGTTAGATTGGATTCCACTCAAACCCGTTTTTAAAAACTTTACTTTATTTTACAAACAACAAAAATATTTAAATACAATAGTTTAACGTGAACTTGCACGGACTAAAGCTTGTAGCATTAATAGTGATGCGTCGATCTTGGAGGTTTCTTTTATAGTCTTGGAGATGCTGACTGGGTGTCTTCTGGCTTCTACGTCTTCAATAAATAACTGGAATTGCGTTACAGAATAACCTTGATAGTCGGCGACATCCTGGCACCATTGGGATTAACTGCGTAGATAACTGCGCAATTTGGAATAAAGGTCCATTGTATTTTTTCATATAACAGCTCCCATCATTTTGAAAAAGTTGATGCTTTGGATGCAGCAACTTTTAGGCAAGAGTTTTGTTGCTCGAAATTGGATTCAATTGGAGTTCCTCTTCTTCGATGTCTTCTCCAATGTGGATATTTGGTCGCTTCCTCAAAGGGATGAATCTTGATAGGGTTCTAAACGTTCCTCGTCCTGGAGGTCTTGGGGGTAGATCATCATTTCTTGATGCCATTATTCCAAGTTTTACAGTACGATTTTTCTTGCATTTACAAAAAATGTATAAAATTATCAAAATACAAATTATTACAATTATGAAATAGGTAAACCAAGAAATATGTTTTGTTACAAAAGGTTCATTAATTATTCTATCAAGATCTTCTGAATATTGATCTAATTTGTGTTGCGCTATATTCAAATCATCGACATTTAATTTACTGAGTTTCATTGGCTTTAAATTTGGAAGATTTTTCTTTTCTGGTAGATGATTACAACATTCATATGGAATTGAAATAGTATGGCTGTTATATGTAACATTCTTTTCAAAATTCAATAGAGATTTGGAATATACTCTCGTTATGCCAATGAATGCATTACATTCTGGTTGCAACTTCAAAACTGAATTTGTTTTTATTACTTTTGACATTGGTTCAAATCCTGAACATTTCATTGTGATTGGAATGGGATCTGATAAAGTTATAAGCCATATATTTGGATCTAAGTTGAAGACATTATAATCTTTAGCAAATAATAAAGACGTTTCGCAAATTCTCGGTAATTGAAACAAGTGTTTGAAAATTTGGGCCTCACATATAGCATTACTGTCAATGGGGTATGGCAAAATATTTGAACATAATTTCAAATTTAAACTCAAATCTTTGCAATCATTAAAATTTTCCAAGATAAAATATAACATGGAATCATCATCTTTTGCAATAAATTTATGATTTGTTGTTAAGATATGATGAAGTCCTGTCCTGTTGTCAAGGATGGGAATAGGATATAATTGATAACTTGTATATAATTCGGGTTCGACAAGAGGAATTTTTAAGACAAAAACAACTCTGTTATCAGTTTGAAAAGCTTGTAGATCCATTAGATCTAAATATTTTGAAATTGATGTCATTTTTACTGGCAAAGGTAACTTATGAGTTTCCATAGATTGTACGACTTCTTGAAGATTATAGAGTAAATCGTTTGGTGTTATGATTGATGAATGAATTATTCTCAATCTCGCAAATGTAATAGAGTTCAAGATATCATCAAGATATGATTCTATAAATAAATAACTTTCCATAAGTTCTTCGCAAAGTTCTAGTGTCCTTGTTTTTGCTTCCATTAGGTTGAAATTATCTGTAATGTCGACAATAAGATTATTAATCTCTTTAATATCCTCATTAAAAGTGACTTCATCAATTTGAAGCTTTTGAATAGTAGTATTAAAATTTTTAATAACTGAAGTTACTACTGAAATCTGATTTTTCATGAGATTTTCTAGTTCATGTTCATCATTCGTAATTTTGTTGATACAATCGTTAAAATATTCGCCATCACTACTATCTAAATTTCCTGAAATTGCCTTCCATACGGTTCCTATACCGTTTATTAATCCACGTTTCACACGACTACGAAAGTTCGGTGTATCTAAAAATACTTCTTGCAATTTCAGTGTAAGTGAATCTGCTAGTTGTGTTAATAGGCTAATATGCGTTTTAACGTCTGCATAAAAATATTTCATCCGTGCACTTTCATTTTCTGCAAAGTTATTAACTAATGTATGCAATATATTATTATTCTGCTCTATGGCGTTCCTTATCGAGGTTAAATCTTTATAAACTAAGAATGTCCATTTATCGTTCGTGATTTTTATTTCTTCTCGCTGATGATAATAAATACCTATTGTATTGTTGATAGGGACAACGGAGTATTGTCCGAAAGTTGTTGCTGTTAAGACTGCAGATATCGCGATTAGCAGCATCGTGAATCTGAAAATAATTATTCATAGTAAGGTTTCATTCTATCGAAATTTATCTTAGATTCTTGATTTGTATTTAAGTTTTTCAATAGGGCTGAGTTTTTGTAGACTTCAATTATTTCAAATGGTCCGTTGAACTTATTTTTGAGTTTATTACCTATCTGCGATTCTTTGACATAAACTTTATCTCCTTTCTTATAGTCAGGGGGTTCGTGTTTGATATCTTTGTCAAAGCGTTGTTTTGCTTTTTCCTTTCTTTGCTCGGTTCTAGCGCGGGCAATTTTATAGAAATACTTAATTCTGTTATTCATGTCTCTGACGTATTTGGTTATAAGGTCTTTCTCATTATACAGAGTGTATGGAACTCTACTTGCGGTATGTCCGAATATTAATTCGTAAGGAGTAAATCCGTGAGTTTTATTTTTTGTAATATTATAGCATATAGTAGCGAATGGTAAAATGTCTAAGGGATGGTCGTTTGGACTTTCTGCTACGTGTGCTCTAATCATTTCCATAAGTGTAGCATGATAACGTTCTATACTTCCATTACTTTGGGGATGGTCTACACTGGAAAAGGTGAGTTTGATATCGTATAAATTACAAAGGTCTTTCATTAAGTGATTATTAAATTCTTTTCCACTATCGCAGTGAATTCTTTGAGGTGTTCCATAGTGTTGGAAATAAATTAACAGTGAGTATATTACGGATTTTGCAGATTTATCTTCAAGTGGATAAGATTGAACAAATTTTGTTAATTCATCAGATATGGTTAGTGCATAATTTTTCGTTGGGATTTCTATAATATCTGCATTTATTCTTTCAAATGGAACCTTTGGAGTTTCAGTTACTATCATTGGATTGTCTAAATTCTTTCTGCAAATTTTTGTTTTCTGGCAAATTTCACATTCTTTGATATATTTTTCAACTTCTTTTATTAATCCTTGCCAATTATATTTTTGTTTTATTCTTCTTATAGTTTCATTTATACCTCTATGCATGTTGGCTTTTCCACTGTGATACTGTTCAAGTATTATTGGAATTTGATCCTTATCTGGGGTTTGAACTATATCTTGGCAGATTTGAAATTTAATTTCGTCTACTTCTGCTAATATATAGGAAAGCATTTCTTGAATTGGAAGATCTGGATTATTTTCGACGTGGTAAGTTTTTGATGGTTCGAATAAATTTTTATCTTTATAAAGTGAGGTGAACATGTATTCAATAGCTTCCGTAGGATCGAAAGGTACTGGAATAATATAATATTTTCTGTGTTTTACTGATGAACTGTTGAGAACATTAATTTTGTTATAGGAAAATAAATCATATTCTTCCTCTAATATATCTTCTAAAATTTTTTCATGTAGCTCGGTTGCTTTATGTTCTTGTGGAAAAATTATGATGTTTTTATGGTTTTTATCTAATAATTGAGCATTTGAGAATTCAAATTTAGAATAATCAATTAAAGATTTTGTTTTATAAAGTTTAACAAAGTTTTTGAGTTCTTCTAAAACTGTTTCGGGTGCAACAATTGTTTCTGTGTCTGATACTTCTTCTTGATCTTCATTTGTCATATGAATTTTCGAATAAAATTTTGCACATTGATTAAAATGATTCACTTTGATTCGTGATAAAGCATCCGCATTTTTATTAATTTTTCCAGGTTTGTAAATAATTTCATAAGAATATTCCTCAAGTTTGAGCCGCCATCTAGCAAGTCTGCTACCGGGATCTTTTATTGAGAATAGCCACGTTAATGGTCTATGGTCAGTTACTAAAATAAATTTTCTTCCGAATAAGTATGGTCTAAAATGTTTCACCGCCCATACGATTGCTAATAGTTCTCGTTCGATAGTAGAATATCGTGTTTCTGCCGGACATAAGGTTCTTGAGGCATACGCGATTGGAAGGTCTTTTCCGATGGTTCCTTGAGAAAGTATTGCTCCTATGGCAAAACTACTCGAGTCTGTTGTCAAAATAAATACTTCATTAAAGTTTGGATATATCAAAATAGGGCTTTGTGTCAAATAGTTTTTCAAAGTTTCAAATGCTTCTTTGCATTCTTCGTTGAAATTAAATGGTATGTCTTTTTGTAGTAAACGTGTTAGAGGTTTTGTAATTTTCGCAAAATTTGGGATAAATCTCCGGTAATAACCCGTGAGTCCTAAAAATGATTTTATTTCTTTTTGATTTTTTGGTTCAGGGAATTCTTTTACACATTCAATCTTTTGAGGATTAGGTTTAACTCCTTCTTTTGTAATTAAATGTCCAAGATACGCGACTTCTTTTCTAAGAAATTCACATTTATCGGGTTGAATTTTGAGGTTGGCTTTTTGTAATCTCTGAAAAATTTCAGTTAGTCTTGAAATATGTTCATGAATGGTTGCTGAGTAAATTATTATATCGTCCATGTAGACTAGACATCTTTCATTTTGAATTCCTAATAAAATATTGTCCATGACACGTTGGAAAGTACTTGGGGCGTTCTTCAAGCCAAATGGCATACGACAATACTCGTAATGACCATTTTCCACTGAAAATGCAGTTTTTGGAATATCTTTAGAATCAATTTCAATCTGGTGAAAACCTGAAGCTAAGTCAAGTGTTGTAAAATATTGGCATTGTCCTAACTGGTCAAGTAAGTCAGTAATATTGGGTAAAGGATATTTATCGTCAATGGTTACTTCATTGAGTTTTCTGTAATCAATTACGACTCTCCATTTTTGTTTACCTGATGCATCCAATTTTTTAGGTACAACCCAAACTGGGGATGACCATGGGGATATAGATGGTCGTATAATTCCTTGGTCTAACATTTTTGAAATTTGTGTTTTAACTTCATTCTTATGGATCTGTGGGTATCTGTATGATTTTGTGAAAATAGGTTTAGCATCGTTGGTATCAATAGTATGTTTGATCTCATTAGTGAAAGTTAGTTTGTCACCGTCTAAATAAAATATATCTGAGAATTTTAAGCATAATTCAGTAATCATTTCTTTTTCCTCATCATTAAGATGTTCAGTTCTCAATTGTTTTTTGATTTCGTACTCTCTGTCTACTTGTGTGTCAGAATAAAAGTCATTTTCTGTGTTGAAATTCATAATTGATTCTGTATCAATTATTGGTTCTAATATCAAATCAGAAAAATTTACTGTCTTTGGAATATTGTTGACATTAGCAACTGTTGTAAAGAATTCTCCTTCATTATTTATTCTTACAAGGGCATTAGGCAGGCGAACTTTGTCCTTTTCCTGAGCTAACAGTATAGCATCAACGTTGGTTAAATTTGTGTTCAATTTAAATACTTGTTCTGTTCGGGGTTCAATAGAAATTGTATTTTCAAATTTTAATTTGGGAATTTTGTTTTGTTCTGTGCAAATTTGTTCTTGTTTTTTCAATTCTACCTTGAATAGTGGGACAGTTTTGAAATTTGTTTTCAAAATTTTATGTTTTATGTCGACGATTCCGTCATAGTGTTCTAAAAAGTCTGCTCCTAATAATCCATCGAATTCTATGTCAAGATCGTGTACGTATACTTTGTGAAAATCATTATCTTTAAAAGGTACCATAACCGATTCTGTGATTATAATTTTCTCATCAGTTATTCCACGAATTGGTAAATTTTCTCTGTTTCGCAAATTATATTGTTCAACTACTTTTGGTTTTAGTATCGAAATTCCTGCTCCTGTATCAATTAAAAATTTGTATCGGTTTGTAATGTCTTTTATATAATATAAATTGTTTGGATTAACAGAATTTAAACTAATTTCTGGAGATTGCTTTGTATGAAGTTCGTGCAATTGACTCGTTCCGGTGTTTTGTCCTGAATCTGCAACAATTTTGTCTGTTCGGCAAGATTGCTCAAATTCTCTGTTGTCGTTTCTTCTTGGTTCGCATATTGAATTGCTGGAGGTCTGTCTAGAGATAGACGCGAATGAAAATCCTGATTGTTTATTTCATCATAATAGAATTCATTGTTGGAAGTGTAATCTTCGTATTGCGAGTCTGGATAATAATTATTAGCGGTATAATAATTATTAGATGGTGCGTCATTATAAGGATAAAAGTTCTCATTGTATTCATTTTGAAAGTAAGAGTTGTCACTAAGTTCATGTTGAAAGTAAAAGTTTTCAACTGGTTGCTCAACATAATTTGTTTCATTGAAATGGTGTGTTTGATGTGTTTTTTGAAAATTGGGATTTTTTTGAATTACTGGTTGTCTCGGTTGAAACCTGTTAAAATTTTGTGCTGGATTTCTTTGGAATTGATTTGGCCTGTGTTGGAAATTTTGAAATTGAGTTGGTCTTTGTTGAAACATTTGAACATTTTGAGAAGTTTGCATTGATGGATGTTGAGAATTCTGAAAATTCTGGGGGTTTCTGTTCAAGTTAGGATTGAAACTTACAGATTGTTGGTAGTTTCTGTGAAATTGTGGATTATTTGGACGTACAGTAGTTTGCATTTTTCTTTGTTGATTATTAAAAGTATTTTGGGTTTTTCCTTGGTTATATTTTTGAGTTTCGAAATATGATAATTGTAGTTCTCTTTTAATTCTTAAACATGCTTCGATCATATTCGCTGGGTTACTTGCGCGAATGATATGTCCAAGTCGGGGTTCTAGTCCTGTTAAAAGTGTATTCAACACCATAGATTCAATAAGTGTTGATTGTGCCGCTTTTTGTAAGTGGGTTAAATTCGATTTCTGAATACATGAAAGCATTTTTGCGTTGTGGGTTTGTAGTCTAGAAAAGAATGTAAGAGCGCTTTCTCCGTTTAATTGTTTGATTCTTTGTAAATCTTGAATAAGTGATGTTAAATCTCTAGCGTCACCAAAATGAGCATTTAAAAGAGTTTTGATTTCACCATAAGTGTCTGAATTTCGTGAATTTATCAATTGAGAAGCTTTTGATTTCAATTTATTTTTTATATGAATGGTCAATAGAACTTTTTGTTGACCGATTGCCATTTGTTGGGCAGCATCGCAAGCATTTAAAAATGTATTCAATGTGATTGGATCTCCATCATATTCAGGAATGATTGAGAATATTTCAGATAATTTATAAGGTTCTAATTCTGGAGGAACATCAGTATGTTCTCGTTCATTATTTAAATTTTCGTCGGTTGATGACATTTTGAGTTGTTTTTCCTTAAGATTGTTAACGAAAAATTGGGTAGATTGTCAAAATTGGTAATAGGACAGTTTCAAAATGAAAAATTCAAAAATAGAAATTTCAAATTTTTGAAATCACGTACTTCGAATATTTAAAATATTTAATCTAATGACTAGGATGATTCAATGTTACTTACACTAATTCCTTACAGCTAAATCGATTTCTTCGTGTTGGTTTCTTTGGGTTGACGGAAGATGAAATCCTTTCTACTGTGTGAGGCTAGCGCTACTCTGGGATGAGCAACGTTGGACGACTTCCGCGTGTTTCTCGATGCCTTCTTGGACAGCAAGATGAGCAGCGTACAGCGACTTACGCGTGTTTCTCAGAGCCACAGAGACCGTCTTCTCGTCTTTGCTTCTGGTTCTTCTCCCTTGAAGGTTTGGTAACCACCACCGTTGTGTAGGGATGTCTTCTTTCTTTTTCTTCGTTTCTTCGTGTGAGGGGGCCTTACCCTCGGCTAATTATTCTTCTTTTTTTCGGTGTTGAGGGATCCTACCCTCGGCTAATTATTCTTCTTTTTTTCGGTGTTGAGGGATCCTACCGACTGCGCCAATTTGTTAGATTGGATTCCACTCAAACCCGTTTTTAAAAACTTTACTTTATTTTACAAACAACAAAAATATTTAAATACAATAGTTTAACGTGAACTTGCACGGACTAAAGCTTGTAGCATTAATAGTGATGCGTCGATCTTGGAGGTTTCTTTTATAGTCTTGGAGATGCTGACTGGGTGTCTTCTGGCTTCTACGTCTTCAATAAATAACTGGAATTGCGTTACAGAATAACCTTGATAGTCGGCGACATCCTGGCACCATTGGGATTAACTGCGTAGATAACTGCGCAATTTGGAATAAAGGTCCATTGTATTTTTTCATATAACATATATATATATATATATATATATATATATATATATATATATATATATATATATATATATATATATATATATATATATATATATATATATATATATATATATATATATATCTATATATATATATATATATATTTATATATATATGTTAGATTGGATTCCACTCAAACCCGTTTTTAAAAACTTTACTTTATTTTACAAACAACAAAAATATTTAAATACAATAGTTTAACGTGAACTTGCACGGACTAAAGCTTGTAGCATTAATAGTAATACGTCGATCTTGGAGGTTTCTTTTATAGTCTTGGAGATGCTGACTGGGTGTCTTCTGGCTTCTACGTCTTCAATAAATAACTGGAATTGCGTTACAGAATAACCTTGATAGTCGGCGACATCCTGGCACCATTGGGATTAACTGCGTAGATAACTGCGCAATTTGGAATAAAGGTCCATTGTATTTTTTCATATAACAGCTCCCATCATTTTGAAAAAGTTGATGCTTTGGATGCAGCAACTTTTAGGCAAGAGTTTTGTTGCTCGAAATTGGATTCAATTGGAGTTCCTCTTCTTCGATGTCTTCTCCAATGTGGATATTTGGTCGCTTCCTCAAAGGGATGAATCTTGATAGGGTTCTAAACGTTCCTCGTCCTGGAGGTCTTGGGGGTAGATCATCATTTCTTGATGCCATTATTCCAAGTTTTACAGTACGATTTTTCTTGCATTTACAAAAAATGTATAAAATTATCAAAATACAAATTATTACAATTATGAAATAGGTAAACCAAGAAATATGTTTTGTTACAAAAGGTTCATTAATTATTCTATCAAGATCTTCTGAATATTGATCTAATTTGTGTTGCGCTATATTCAAATCATCGACATTTAATTTACTGAGTTTCATTGGCTTTAAATTTGGAAGATTTTTCTTTTCTGGTAGATGATTACAACATTCATATGGAATTGAAATAGTATGGCTGTTATATGTAACATTCTTTTCAAAATTCAATAGAGATTTGGAATATACTCTCGTTATGCCAATGAATGCATTACATTCTGGTTGCAGCTTCAAAACTGAATTTGTTTTTATTACTTTTGACATTGGTTCAAATCCTGAACATTTCATTGTGATTGGAATGGGATCTGATAAAGTTATAAGCCATATATTTGGATCTAAGTTGAAGACATTATAATCTTTAGCAAATAATAAAGACGTTTCGCAAATTCTCGGTAATTGAAACAAGTGTTTGAAAATTTGGGCCTCACATATAGCATTACTGTCAATGGGGTATGGCAAAATATTTGAACATAATTTCAAATTCAAACTCAAATCTTTGCAATCATTAAAATTTTCCAAGATAAAATATAACATGGAATCATCATCTTTTGCAATAAATTTATGATTTGTTGTTAAGATATGATGAAGTCCTGTCCTGTTGTCAAGGATGGGAATAGGATATAATTGATAACTTGTATATAATTCGGGTTCGACAAGAGGAATTTTTAAGACAAAAACAACTCTGTTATCAGTTTGAAAAGCTTGTAGATCAATTAGATCTAAATATTTTGAAATTGATGTCATTTTTACTGGCAAAGGTAACTTATGAGTTTCCATAGATTGTACGACTTCTTGAAGGTTATAGAGTAAATTGTTTGGTGTTATGATTGATGAATGAATTATTCTCAATCTCGCAAATGTAATAGAGTTCAAGATATCATCAAGATATGATTCTATAAATAAATAACTTTCCATAAGTTCTTCGCAAAGTTCTAGTGTCCTTGTTTTTTCTTCCATTAGGTTGAAATTATCTGTAATGTCGACAATAAGATTATTAATCTCTTTAATATCCTCATTAAAAGTGACTTCATCAATTTGAAGCTTTTGAATAGTAGTATTAAAATTTTTAATAACTGAAGTTACTACTGAAATCTGATTTTTCATGAGATTTTCTAGTTCATGTTCATCATTCGTAATTTTGTTGATACAATCGTTAAAATATTCGCCATCACTACTATCTAAATTTCCTGAAATTGCCTTCCATACGGTTCCTATACCGTTTATTAATCCACGTTTCACACGACTACGAAAGTTCGGTGTATCTAAAAATACTTCTTGCAATTTCAGTGTAAGTGAATCTGCTAGTTGTGTTAATAAGCTAATATGCGTTTTAACGTCTGCATAAAAATATTTCATCCGTGCACTTTCATTTTCTGCAAAGTTATTAACTAATGTATGCAATATATTATTATTCTGCTCTATGGCGTTCCTTATCGAGGTTAAATCTTTATAAACTAAGAATGTCCATTTATCGTTCGTGATTTTTATTTCTTCTCGCTGATGATAATAAATACCTATTGTATTATTGATAGGGACAACGGAGTATTGTCCGAAAGTTGTTGCTGTTAAGACTGCAGATATCGCGATTAGCAGCATCGTGAATCTGAAAATAATTATTCATAGTAAGGTTTCATTCTATCGAAATTTATCTTAGATTCTTGATTTGTATTTAAGTTTTTCAATAGGGCTGAGTTTTTGTAGACTTCAATTATTTCAAATGGTCCGTTGAACTTATTTTTGAGTTTATTACCTATCTGCGATTCTTTGACATAAACTTTATCTCCTTTCTTATAGTCAGGGGGTTCGTGTTTGATATCTTTGTCAAAGCGTTGTTTTGCTTTTTCCTTTCTTTGCTCGGTTCTAGCGCGGGCAATTTTATAGAAATACTTAATTCTGTTATTCATGTCTCTGACGTATTTGGTTATAAGGTCTTTCTCATTATACAGAGTGTATGGAACTCTACTTGCGGTATGTCCGAATATTAATTCGTAAGGGGTAAATCCGTGAGTTTTATTTTTTGTAATATTATAGCATATAGTAGCGAATGGTAAAATGTCTAAGGGATGGTCGTTTGGACTTTCTGCTACGTGTGCTCTAATCATTTCCATAAGTGTAGCATGATAACGTTCTATGCTTCCATTACTTTGGGGATGGTCTACACTGGAAAAGGTGAGTTTGATATCGTATAAATTACAAAGGTCTTTCATTAAGTGATTATTAAATTCTTTTCCACTATCGCAGTGAATTCTTTGAGGTGTTCCATAGTGTTGGAAATAAATTAACAGTGAGTATATTACGGATTTTGCAGATTTATCTTCAAGTGGATAAGATTGAACAAATTTTGTTAATTCATCAGATATGGTTAGTGCATAATTTTTCGTTGGGATTTCTATAATATCTGCATTTATTCTTTCAAATGGAACCTTTGGAGTTTCAGTTACTATCATTGGATTGTCTAAATTCTTTCTGCAAATTTTTGTTTTCTGGCAAATTTCACATTCTTTGATATATTTTTCAACATCTTTTATTAATCCTTGCCAATTATATTTTTGTTTTATTCTTCTTATAGTTTCATTTATACCTCTATGCATGTTGGCTTTTCCACTGTGATACTGATCAAGTATTATTGGAATTTGATCCTTATCTGGGGTTTGAACTATATCTTGGCAGATTTGAAATTTAATTTCGTCTACTTCTGCTAATATATAGGAAAGCATTTCTTGAATTGGAAGGTCTGGATTATTTTCGACGTGGTAAGTTTTTGATGGTTCGAATAAATTTTTATCTTTATAAAGTGAGGTGAACATGTATTCAATAGCTTCCGTAGGATCGAAAGGTACTGGAATAATATAATATTTTCTGTGTTTTACTGATGAACTGTTGAGAACATTAATTTTGTTATAGGAAAATAAATCATATTCTTCCTCTAATATATCTTCTAAAATTTTTTCATGTAGCTCGGTTGCTTTATGTTCTTGTGGAAAAATTATGATGTTTTTATGGTTTTTATCTAATAATTGAGCATTTGAGAATTCAAATTTAGAATAATCAATTAAAGATTTTGTTTTATAAAGTTTAACAAAGTTTTTGAGTTCTTCTAAAACTGTTTCGGGTGCAACAATTGTTTCTGTGTCTGATACTTCTTCTTGATCTTCATTTGTCATATGAATTTTCGAATAAAATTTTGCACATTGATTAAAGTGATTCACTTTGATTCGTGATAAAGCATCCGCATTTTTATTAATTTTTCCAGGTTTGTAAATAATTTCATAAGAATATTCCTCAAGTTTGAGCCGCCATCTAGCAAGTCTGCTACCGGGATCTTTTATTGAGAATAGCCACGTTAATGGTCTATGGTCAGTTACTAAAATAAATTTTCTTCCGAATAAGTATGGTCTAAAATGTTTCACCGCCCATACGATTGCTAATAGTTCTCGTTCGATAGTAGAATATCGTGTTTCTGCCGGACATAAGGTTCTTGAGGCATACGCGATTGGAAGGTCTTTTCCGATGGTTCCTTGAGAAAGTATTGCTCCTATGGCAAAACTACTCGAGTCTGTTGTCAAAATAAATACTTCATTAAAGTTTGGATATATCAAAATAGGGCTTTGTATCAAATAGTTTTTCAAAGTTTCAAATGCTTCTTTGCATTCTTCGTTGAAATTAAATGGTATGTCTTTTTGTAGTAAACGTGTTAGAGGTTTTGTAATTTTCGCAAAATTTGGGATAAATCTCCGGTAATAACCCGTGAGTCCTAAAAATGATTTTATTTCTTTTTGATTTTTTGGTTCAGGGAATTCTTTTACACATTCAATCTTTTGAGGATTAGGTTTAACTCCTTCTTTTGTAATTAAATGTCCAAGATACGCGACTTCTTTTCTAAGAAATTCACATTTATCGGGTTGAATTTTGAGGTTGGCTTTTTGTAATCTCTGAAAAATTTCAGTTAGTCTTGAAATATGTTCATGAATGGTTGCTGAGTAAATTATTATATCGTCCATGTAGACTAGACATCTTTCATTTTGAATTCCTAATAAAATATTGTCCATGACACGTTGGAAAGTACTTGGGGCGTTCTTCAAGCCAAATGGCATACGACAATACTCGTAATGACCATTTTCCACTGAAAATGCAGTTTTTGGAATGTCTTTAGAATCAATTTCAATCTGGTGAAAACCTGAAGCTAAGTCAAGTGTTGTAAAATATTGGCATTGTCCTAACTGGTCAAGTAAGTCAGTAATATTGGGTAAAGGATATTTATCGTCAATGGTTACTTCATTGAGTTTTCTGTAATCAATTACGACTCTCCATTTTTGTTTACCTGATGCATCCAATTTTTTAGGTACAACCCAAACTGGGGATGACCATGGGGATATAGATGGTCGTATAATTCCTTGGTCTAACATTTTTGAAATTTGTGTTTTAACTTCATTCTTATGGATCTGTGGGTATCTGTATGATTTTGTGAAAATAGGTTTAGCATCGTTGGTATCAATAGTATGTTTGATCTCATTAGTGAAAGTTAGTTTGTCACCGTCTAAATAAAATATATCTGAGAATTTTAAGCATAATTCAGTAATCATTTCTTTTTCCTCATCATTAAGATGTTCAGTTCTCAATTGTTTTTTGATTTCGTACTCTCTGTCTACTTGTGTGTCAGAATAAAAGTCATTTTCTGTGTTGAAATTCATAATTGATTCTGTATCAATTATTGGTTCTAATATCAAATCAGAAAAATTTACTGTCTTTGGAATATTGTTGACATTAGCAACTGTTGTAAAGAATTCTCCTTCATTATTTATTCTTACAAGGGCATTAGGCAGGCGAACTTTGTCCTTTTCCTGAGCTAACAGTATAGCATCAACGTTGGTTAAATTTGTGTTCAATTTAAATACTTGTTCTGTTCGGGGTTCAATAGAAATTGTATTTTCAAATTTTAATTTGGGAATTTTGTTTTGTTCTGTGCAAATTTGTTCTTGTTTTTTCAATTCTACCTTGAATAGTGGGACAGTTTTGAAATTTGTTTTCAAAATTTTATGTTTTATGTCGACGATTCCGTCATAGTGTTCTAAAAAGTCTGCTCCTAATAATCCATCAAATTCTATGTCAAGATCGTGTACGTATACTTTGTGAAAATCATTATCTTTAAAAGGTACCATAACCGATTCTGTGATTATAATTTTCTCTTCAGTTATTCCACGAATTGGTAAATTTTCTCTGTTTCGCAAATTATATTGTTCAACTACTTTTGGTTTTAGTATCGAAATTCCTGCTCCTGTATCAATTAAAAATTTGTATCGGTTTGTAATGTCTTTTATATAATATAAATTGTTTGGATTAACAGAATTTAAACTAATTTCTGGAGATTGCTTTGTATGAAGTTCGTGCAATTGACTCGTTCCGGTGTTTTGTCCTGAATCTGCAACAATTTTGTCTGTTCGGCAAGATTGCTCAAATTCTCTGTTGTCGTTTCTTCTTGGTTCGCATATTGAATTGCTGGAGGTCTGTCTAGAGATAGACGCGAATGAAAATCCTGATTGTTTATTTCATCATAATAGAATTCATTGTTGGAAGTGTAATCTTCGTATTGCGAGTCTGGATAATAATTATTAGCGGTATAATAATTATTAGATGGTGCGTCATTGTAAGGATAAAAGTTCTCATTGTATTCATTTTGAAAGTAAGAGTTGTCACTAAGTTCATGTTGAAAGTAAAAGTTTTCAACTGGTTGCTCAACATAATTTGTTTCATTGAAATGGTGTGTTTGATGTGGTTTTTGAAAATTGGGATTTTTTTGAATTACTGGTTGTCTCGGTTGAAACCTGTTAAAATTTTGTGCTGGATTTCTTTGGAATTGATTTGGCCTGTGTTGGAAATTTTGAAATTGAGTTGGTCTTTGTTGAAACATTTGAACATTTTGAGAAGTTTGCATTGATGGATGTTGAGAATTCTGAAAATTCTGGGGGTTTCTGTTCAAGTTAGGATTGAAACTTACAGATTGTTGGTAGTTTCTGTGAAATTGTGGATTATTTGGACGTACAGTAGTTTGCATTTTTCTTTGTTGATTATTAAAAGTATTTTGGGTTTTTCCTTGGTTATATTTTTGAGTTTCGAAATATGATAATTGTAGTTCTCTTTTAATTCTTAAACATGCTTCGATCATATTCGCTGGGTTACTTGCGCGAATGATATGTCCAAGTCGGGGTTCTAGTCCTGTTAAAAGTGTATTCAACACCATAGATTCAATAAGTGTTGATTGTGCCGCTTTTTGTAAGTGGGTTAAATTCGATTTCTGAATACATGAAAGCATTTTTGCGTTGTGGGTTTGTAGTCTAGAAAAGAATGTAAGAGCGCTTTCTCCGTTTAATTGTTTGATTCTTTGTAAATCTTGAATAAGTGATGTTAAATCTCTAGCGTCACCAAAATGAGCATTTAAAAGAGTCTTGATTTCACCATAAGTGTCTGAATTTCGTGAATTTATCAATTGAGAAGCTTTTGATTTCAATTTATTTTTTATATGAATGGTCAATAGAACTTTTTGTTGACCGATTGCCATTTGTTGGGCAGCATCGCAAGCATTTAAAAATGTATTCAATGTGATTGGATCTCCATCATATTCAGGAATGATTGAGAATATTTCAGATAATTTATAATGTTCTAATTCTGGAGGAACATCAGTATGTTCTCGTTCATTATTTAAATTTTCGTCGGTTGATGACATTTTGAGTTGTTTTTCCTTAAGATTGTTAACGAAAAATTGGGTAGATTGTCAAAATTGGTAATAGGACAGTTTCAAAATGAAAAATTCAAAAATAGAAATTTCAAATTTTTTAAATCACGTACTTCGAATATTTAAAATATTTAATCTAATGACTAGGATGATTCAATGTTACTTACACTAATTCCTTACAGCTAAATCGATTTCTTCGTGTTGGTTTCTTTGGGTTGACGGAAGATGAAATCCTTTCTACTGTGTGAGGCTAGCGCTACTCTGGGATGAGCAACGTTGGACGACTTCCGCGTGTTTCTCGATGCCTTCTTGGACAGCAAGATGAGCAGCGTACAGCGACTTACGCGTGTTTCTCAGAGCCACAGAGACCGTCTTCTCGTCTTTGCTTCTGGTTCTTCTCCCTTGAAGGTTTGGTAACCACCACCGTTGTGTAGGGATGTCTTCTTTCTTTTTCTTCGTTTCTTCGTGTGAGGGGGCCTTACCCTCGGCTAATTATTCTTCTTTTTTTCGGTGTTGAGGGATCCTACCGACTGCGCCAATTTGTTAGATTGGATTCCACTCAAACCCGTTTTTAAAAACTTTACTTTATTTTACAAACAACAAAAATATTTAAATACAATAGTTTAACGTGAACTTGCACGGACTAAAGCTTGTAGCATTAATAGTAATACGTCGATCTTGGAGGTTTCTTTTATAGTCTTGGAGATGCTGACTGGGTGTCTTCTGGCTTCTACGTCTTCAATAAATAACTGGAATTGCGTTACAGAATAACCTTGATAGTCGGCGACATCCTGGCACCATTGGGATTAACTGCGTAGATAACTGCGCAATTTGGAATAAAGGTCCATTGTATTTTTTCATATAACATATATATATTTATACTAGCTGACCCGGCAAACGTTGTTTTGCCATGTATGTTATTTCTAGGAAACATTTTTATAGTTAAATAAAAATAATTATCTACTATAAGTGTGCGGGGAAGTATTTATAATCGAATGCATTATAAAGAATAAAAGTATGTTTTATTTAGGTTAATAAATAAATCTTTATTAGAGTAACGAATATATTTTAAATAACAGTCTTTGATAGCTATCTAAACATCAAAATATTTATATTTTTACTATCAATTATGGCAGTTGAAAAAAAAAAAAAAATTAATCTCTTAGCG
This sequence comes from Chrysolina americana, assembly GCA_958502065.1. Lineage (NCBI taxonomy): Eukaryota > Metazoa > Arthropoda > Insecta > Coleoptera > Chrysomelidae > Chrysolina > Chrysolina americana. The sequence goes on along the minus strand of OY293419.1, from coordinate 25,702,956 downwards.
CAATAGAGTGTACAATATTTTTGGTCAGTCCGTCTTTAGCCAACACAAACAAACTGGATGGTTTTCCCACGCGAGAACATCCCACATATAGTTGTCCGTGGGAGAAGCACGGTGTTTCCAAATCTAAGCCACATACAGACAATGTTTGTCCTTGTGACTTATTGATTGTCATAGCGAATGCCAATCTAATTGGGAATTGAGTGCGTTTGAATTCAATTGGCACATCTGTAGGAATCATAGGGATTCGTGGCAGCAACACATTTTCGCCTTGAAACTTGCCATTCAAGATGATGGCTTCAATAACGTTTTTCATTAATTTTTTAATGACTAATCGTGTGCCATTACATAGCCGTGGTGGGTTTAAGTTTCGAAGTAGAATAATCGGAGATCCAACCTTCAATTGTAAATGATGTGGTGGCATGCCTGGCACATCCAATGAATTTAAGAACTCAATTGGATAATTCACAGTCTCGTTGGTATCGCAAACTGCATCGATAGATTTATATGACACCAAGTCCCCAGGCAACAGCTGTTGTATCTTTAAATTTAACCCATTGACGTCCACATTTTTAGCTGCCAAGATCGCTCTTTCTGCCAGCCACTTATGATTTGCATATTGTGTGTGTACGTCGGGAAATATGTGATCGATGAGACTATTTTGCGAGTCGATGATTGTGCAGAAGTCCGTCTGTAATTTTATGAATCCAGTGTTTTCATGTACAGCAACTTTCCCATCGCCAATATCTAACAGTTGTTTAGAGAAAGTTTCGGCGGATGGATCCTGAAGCATTTGAACGCGCATGTTCACCGTCAGTTGTACTTTTTCAACACTACGCCATAGTCGCGATGATTTTAAGCACGCGTTGATTTCATCAGCGTAGGTTGAACGTGGAATAACGGGAAGTGTTTGTCTGAAATCACCTGAAAGGATTAACAAAGTGCCGCCAAATAGTTTATCGTTGTTTTTTATATCCTTTAATGTCCTATCCAATGCCTCAAGCGAATGTTTGTGTGCCATAGTGCATTCATCCCAGATAATAATTTTACATTGTTTCAGCACTGTGGCCATAGACGATTGTTTTTTTATGTTGCACATTGCATCTGGATTATTTTGAATGTTTAACGGCAGCTTAAATGCTGAATGAGCTGTTCTGCCTCCATCTAATAAAGTTGCTGCAATGCCAGAAGATGCAACGGCCAATGCGATGCCATTTTTTGATCGTATCTCGGCAAGAAGGAGCGAAATAAGAAATGTTTTGCCAGTCCCACCTGGTGCATCTAAAAAAAAGAATCCTCCTTGTCCTGCCGAAACTGCCAGCATGATGCGGTCGTAGATAATTTTTTGTTCATCATTAAGTAGTGGAACATTGCGGCTAACAATGCTCGCCATCTGTACAGTATCGTACTGTAGTTCACGATTCATATCTGTGTTGAGTAAATCAGATGCACTTCGAGTCGGTGAGCTCATACCGAAATGACTGATTGGTAAATTCGCAATAGCAATGCAAAGATCCTCGATAGCAATCAATGCTTCATTGTACATTGCTTCACTGAATGATATTGTTAGATCGTTGCACCTTGTACGATGTCGATACAATATATCATCAGTCATTGAATCTTTGTGATTATCCCACAACATTTGTGCTCGGGCCGGGAAACATGTAGTCAGTACTATAGCAAATAGTAGACGAATTTGTGTTCCTGTGCAGTTTAATGCTGCTTCAGCAAGCATGCTGTCCCAATGATTGTCGTCTTCTAGCAAGCCTAGAGCAAGGCATGCATCTTTATACGTAGGATACTGTTGTCCATCTACCTTCCGTATATCTTGAAATGACAATGGTCCGGTGACATTAACCAACAATAGTCGCAGATAAAAGCACTCAGTCTGCCTTGGATTGACGGTATATACACGACCCAAACTATTTGATTTGAATAAACCGGGGCACGCATCAACTGGTATCCCTTGCTTGCGGGGTAACCATTTTTTCGATTGAGCCCATGTAAAATACCGCGGAACTTCAGAATAGAGCAGTGTTTGTGCGAAGGCACCAAAAGCATCCACACGATTGCACAGTTCGAAAAATTCGGTGAGCGTAGTTTTCGGTGGATTTATAGCACGATCAAGCGCTGTATCGTTCGTGAAATATACGCGCTGGCCATTTTCAAGATGGACAGCTAAATGGATAACTGCTGGATCCCGTTCATGAATTGGGAAACCGAAAATACGCCAGACAGCTTCATTGGAACTGATATACCGGCCAATTTGGTAATTCGTAATTTCATCATTTTGATTCAACGGAGGAGAATGAACATTATTATTTTCAATCCGAAATACAGCCATATCACTTCCTTTATTCACATACTTGCAAATATATTTGATACTCTTCACCGAACTGCATAACTCAACGTTAATATGAGCATTAAATGTTTTGCTCAGCAGAGGAGAATATGGTACCACCCAACGATTGTCAATGTCGATGTCTGCGTTGTTGATAGTTTTAATGAAAGATTGTCCGCCATTTTCGGTACTTCTTCGACGATATATTGGATATCCGTCAACATGTGTGACCGTATCGTTAGTGAAATCTTTAGGAAAACGCTTTGTACATTTTCCATCTACCATGCAAGGTGATGAACGATTCAGATTTCCGCATGGACCATGAATCATGTTTGTAGTAACGATATCAAACAGTAATTGATCAGTAGACGGATCTGGAATCTCTGCAGAAATCAAACTATCAATGTCTTCAGCACGTATTTTGTCGACGAACCATATTAAAATGTGTGCATGAGGTAATCCACGCTTTTGCCACTCAACTGAATACATCCAACAACGTGTGGGGCCAAATACATGCAATTTGGTAATGAAGCTGATTAAAGACTTTAATTTTTGTTTAAACACACGTGCTGTAATGTCATGACGATGTATTGCATTTTGTCCTGGCAATAGCAATGATGTAATTTCCTGCCATTTTGGATTACATGTAAAAGTAATGAAAAGACACGGACGTCCATATTCACGCACGAAAGTCATAGCATCCTGAATGTATTCCTGCATGTGACGTGGACTACCTACGTACGATGATGGTAAGATAACAGAGTTACCAATTTCGGCAGTGTCAGCGTTGTTCGCAATAGCATCTCGCAAGTGAATATATTCTTCTGCACGCAGCTTCTGTTGATTATATCGCAAGTATCGTAGTCGTTCACTCTCTATCTTCGCATACATGTCGACCATAAATTGTTGGCAAAGCTCACGACATCGTAAAATGATATTATCTCGGCCACGTCTAATCATCAAACGATATGAATAAAAATCCTTCGAGCTAACGTTCTTATTTGTTTCAGCTCCTGTAATAATATATATTTAAATAAATTGAAGATTTATTCTTTAATAATAAAATAGCTGTGTTCTTAATAATGAAAGAATTACCTGTTACGGGATCTCGTTGTTTAATGTTTACGCAATATCCATCTTGTCCCTTCCAGAAAATTAGTGGATATTGGAGAGCGTCATATGAACGATGGGTATCACTGATGAACTGAAGATCATTATTTCTTCTTCGAATCACGATTTGTCGCGTAGCTGTACGGTCGCCAACCATAATTCCAGCAACGTCGTCAACAACAGGTGCGTTGAATCTACGTACATGCTCTCCAGCTGGTGTTCTATCAGGATTGATGACAATAGCGTGATTGTCACTTTGTAGCTTGGGCATGTGTGATTTAAAGAATTTTAATAATTCATTGTGCTCATTTAACAGAGCGTCCAGCTCACTGACGATACGCCTGGCAAAAGGTGAATTAAGATTATGGTAGTCGCAACGTGCATCCACGCGATTGGCGAGTGCACGTTCGGAATCCTCGCCACCCATAAAGTATATTTGTAAAAATTTATGAGGTTCGTTTGGCATTGGTAGCAATGAGCCCACTTTGTGATAAACTTGGCCTTTGATTTTGAACGTGGAATTAAATTGTTGACCGTTTGCGGCAGTATTGTTAACTATTTCTGTTGCTCCAAATGATGTCATTTGGAAACATGAATTGAATGTGCGAATTGACTTCAGGAATAGGCTAGAATCTGGATCTGTACCGATAAGTAAACCGTGCAATGGTTCAGGTGGTGTTTCAATTTCGGTTAGTTGTATTTTTCCTGATGAGCAACACATCCCAACTGGCTCATTTTTAAATTTAAGTGCATGGCAATGCGGGCATTCCTTTTCCAAAGAACCAATAACCACTTTAGAATGATTATCATATTCAACATCCGGCTCGTACTGGAACGCTAGTCGAAGAAATAAATTTGACGTAAATGCTCGATGAACTTGTTGGCGTTGTTGGTCAATTCCTCTACGTCCATCGACTATGAATCTGCGAGTTTCTCTTCGTTCTAGTTGTCTTTGTTGATTTCGTTCATCTCGTGCCTCTTGTGATCGTAATTCACGTAACTGCGACATTCTCCTACGCGCATCAGCATTGACTTCTTGAATTTGTTCGCTTGATCTTTGTACTCTTTCATTTAGCCGGGCTCTAGAATTGATCGTTCGACGACTCAAATTGGCCCCTTTGCGTTTTGTTGGCATTGCTGACTGTACATAGAACATATAAATAAATGAAGTTAAAATACTTAAACGGATAGAAAAATTTGTTTATATTTGATAAGCGTTATCAACTGTTAAATGATTTTTTAACATCATACGATTTGATGAATATTTATTAACAATCAGTAAGTAATTTATTAAGTACATTTTACAAATAGTTAATAAATATTTATTAATGGTTATAAAAAAAAAAAACATTTATAAATAAATGATATTAATAAATTATATAAATATAAATAATTTGTAAAGATGATTTATGTTCGTAAGCAATCTTCAGATAATATAAAATTGCAAGCAGAAGAAATTCACTCAACGAAATATTTATTAATTTTTTTGAATATACTATAGATATTTGTGACATAAATATTTGTTAACTATTAATAAAGACTTATTAACAATTAATAAATGTACTTTCATCTCAAATAAATATTTACTGAATGTTAAAATATATTATTTAAATTTAACAAATTAAATAAATTATTAATAGTTAATAAATCCTTTTATCAGTGTATTGATAGAAAACAGTGACTTAATTTAAACAGTTTTCATTTGCTTATTATTTGACTTACCTTTCACAATAATAAAACAGGTATATTCATTAACCACGTATACGTCTTCGTTTTAATTTATTAACCACGTACACGTTTTCGTTTTGATCTAAAACAATTCCCAAAAAATGCTAAGTACAATATATACAGGTACGGTAATGGCCGTTGTTGGCGGGAGCTTACAACACGTGTTTATTTACATGAGATCACTTAATTAACTGAGAGTTAAAACTGTCTCTGTCAGATTAATAAATAGTAAATAAATTATTGCACTGGAAATTAATGATAATTTTATGATGACAGTAAAATTAATATGAGAATTGCAAAGGAAAATTAAAATAATAGGTATAACAGTCACTGCTACGATTGATACACAAATAAAACTAAAAAAACATGGCTGAAAAATGTATAGTGAGTAAGACAGGAGACCGGCTGCGTCCTCATCCCTACTACGTAATGTTTGCTGGATAAGTGGTGACACCTGGCGGGGATAACTGATCGATTGATAGTTGATCAGTAGTCGAACGGTGAGGGCGGGAGATCAAATTGAATTTAAAAAAAAATCATAATTAAAGGAACTTGAAATTATAATATCTGGATAGGAATTAACAAATAAAAAATAGGGGTTGATCGTAAAGGGATGAAAAATTGAGAGTATTATGAGATTTTTTATTGTAAGTCATCAAAAAATAAAAAAAAAATTTTGCCAAAAAATTAAAGTTTGTAATTAACAAATAAAAAATAAGGGTTGATCGTAGAGGGGTGAAAAATTTAGAGTAATATGAGATTTTTTATTGTGTCATCAAAAAATAAAAAAAAAATTTTGCCAAAAAATTAAAGTTTTTAATCAACAAATAAAAAATAGGGGTTGATCGTAGAGGGGTGAAAAATTTAGAGTAATATGAGATTTTTTATTGTAAGTCATCAAAAAATAAAAAATAAATTTTGCCAAAAAATTAAAGTTTATAATTAACAAATAAAAAATAGGGGTTGATCGTAGAGGGGTGAAAAATTTAGAGTAATATGAGATTTTTTATTGTAAGTCATCAAAAAATAAAAAAAAAATTTTGCCAAAAAATTAAAGTTTTTAATTAACAAATAAAAAATAAGGGTTGATCTCAGAGGGGTGAAAATTTAGGGTTGTATGTATTTTTGTAGACTGTGTCATAAAAAAATAAAAACAAAAAATTTTGCCTAAAAAATAAAAACAAAAATTTAGGGGTGAACTACCCTTAACATTTAGGGGGATGAAAAATAGATGTTGGCCGATTCTCCCCCCTGGTTAGTATCCTCGATAAGGATCACGAAAATCGGTCGAGCCGTTTCGGAGGAGTTCAAGTTCGAACACCGTGACACGAGAATTTTATATATTAGATATATATATATATATTTATATATATACTAGCTGACCCGGCAAACGTTGTTTTGCCATGTATGTTATTTCTAGGAAACATTTTTATAGTTAAATAAAAATAATTATCTACTATAAGTGTGCGGGGAAGTATTTATAATCGAATGCATTATAAAGAATAAAAGTATGTTTTATTTAGGTTAATAAATAAATCTTTATTAGAGTAACGAATATATTTTAAATAACAGTCTTTGATAGCTATCTAAACATCAAAATATTTATATTTTTACTATCAATTATGGCAGTTGAAAAAAAAAAAAAAATTAATCTCTTAGCGCAATAGAGTGTACAATATTTTTGGTCAGTCCGTCTTTAGCCAACACAAACAAACTGGATGGTTTTCCCACGCGAGAACATCCCACATATAGTTGTCCGTGGGAGAAGCACGGTGTTTCCAAATCTAAGCCACATACAGACAATGTTTGTCCTTGTGACTTATTGATTGTCATAGCGAATGCCAATCTAATTGGGAATTGAGTGCGTTTGAATTCAATTGGCACATCTGTAGGAATCATAGGGATTCGTGGCAGCAACACATTTTCGCCTTGAAACTTGCCATTCAAGATGATGGCTTCAATAACGTTTTTCATTAATTTTTTAATGACTAATCGTGTGCCATTACATAGCCGTGGTGGGTTTAAGTTTCGAAGTAGAATAATCGGAGATCCAACCTTCAATTGTAAATGATGTGGTGGCATGCCTGGCACATCCAATGAATTTAAGAACTCAATTGGATAATTCACAGTCTCGTTGGTATCGCAAACTGCATCGATAGATTTATATGACACCAAGTCCCCAGGCAACAGCTGTTGTATCTTTAAATTTAACCCATTGACGTCCACATTTTTAGCTGCCAAGATCGCTCTTTCTGCCAGCCACTTATGATTTGCATATTGTGTGTGTACGTCGGGAAATATGTGATCGATGAGACTATTTTGCGAGTCGATGATTGTGCAGAAGTCCGTCTGTAATTTTATGAATCCAGTGTTTTCATGTACAGCAACTTTCCCATCGCCAATATCTAACAGTTGTTTAGAGAAAGTTTCGGCGGATGGATCCTGAAGCATTTGAACGCGCATGTTCACCGTCAGTTGTACTTTTTCAACACTACGCCATAGTCGCGATGATTTTAAGCACGCGTTGATTTCATCAGCGTAGGTTGAACGTGGAATAACGGGAAGTGTTTGTCTGAAATCACCTGAAAGGATTAACAAAGTGCCGCCAAATAGTTTATCGTTGTTTTTTATATCCTTTAATGTCCTATCCAATGCCTCAAGCGAATGTTTGTGTGCCATAGTGCATTCATCCCAGATAATAATTTTACATTGTTTCAGCACTGTGGCCATAGACGATTGTTTTTTTATGTTGCACATTGCATCTGGATTATTTTGAATGTTTAACGGCAGCTTAAATGCTGAATGAGCTGTTCTGCCTCCATCTAATAAAGTTGCTGCAATGCCAGAAGATGCAACGGCCAATGCGATGCCATTTTTTGATCGTATCTCGGCAAGAAGGAGCGAAATAAGAAATGTTTTGCCAGTCCCACCTGGTGCATCTAAAAAAAAGAATCCTCCTTGTCCTGCCGAAACTGCCAGCATGATGCGGTCGTAGATAATTTTTTGTTCATCATTAAGTAGTGGAACATTGCGGCTAACAATGCTCGCCATCTGTACAGTATCGTACTGTAGTTCACGATTCATATCTGTGTTGAGTAAATCAGATGCACTTCGAGTCGGTGAGCTCATACCGAAATGACTGATTGGTAAATTCGCAATAGCAATGCAAAGATCCTCGATAGCAATCAATGCTTCATTGTACATTGCTTCACTGAATGATATTGTTAGATCGTTGCACCTTGTACGATGTCGATACAATATATCATCAGTCATTGAATCTTTGTGATTATCCCACAACATTTGTGCTCGGGCCGGGAAACATGTAGTCAGTACTATAGCAAATAGTAGACGAATTTGTGTTCCTGTGCAGTTTAATGCTGCTTCAGCAAGCATGCTGTCCCAATGATTGTCGTCTTCTAGCAAGCCTAGAGCAAGGCATGCATCTTTATACGTAGGATACTGTTGTCCATCTACCTTCCGTATATCTTGAAATGACAATGGTCCGGTGACATTAACCAACAATAGTCGCAGATAAAAGCACTCAGTCTGCCTTGGATTGACGGTATATACACGACCCAAACTATTTGATTTGAATAAACCGGGGCACGCATCAACTGGTATCCCTTGCTTGCGGGGTAACCATTTTTTCGATTGAGCCCATGTAAAATACCGCGGAACTTCAGAATAGAGCAGTGTTTGTGCGAAGGCACCAAAAGCATCCACACGATTGCACAGTTCGAAAAATTCGGTGAGCGTAGTTTTCGGTGGATTTATAGCACGATCAAGCGCTGTATCGTTCGTGAAATATACGCGCTGGCCATTTTCAAGATGGACAGCTAAATGGATAACTGCTGGATCCCGTTCATGAATTGGGAAACCGAAAATACGCCAGACAGCTTCATTGGAACTGATATACCGGCCAATTTGGTAATTCGTAATTTCATCATTTTGATTCAACGGAGGAGAATGAACATTATTATTTTCAATCCGAAATACAGCCATATCACTTCCTTTATTCACATACTTGCAAATATATTTGATACTCTTCACCGAACTGCATAACTCAACGTTAATATGAGCATTAAATGTTTTGCTCAGCAGAGGAGAATATGGTACCACCCAACGATTGTCAATGTCGATGTCTGCGTTGTTGATAGTTTTAATGAAAGATTGTCCGCCATTTTCGGTACTTCTTCGACGATATATTGGATATCCGTCAACATGTGTGACCGTATCGTTAGTGAAATCTTTAGGAAAACGCTTTGTACATTTTCCATCTACCATGCAAGGTGATGAACGATTCAGATTTCCGCATGGACCATGAATCATGTTTGTAGTAACGATATCAAACAGTAATTGATCAGTAGACGGATCTGGAATCTCTGCAGAAATCAAACTATCAATGTCTTCAGCACGTATTTTGTCGACGAACCATATTAAAATGTGTGCATGAGGTAATCCACGCTTTTGCCACTCAACTGAATACATCCAACAACGTGTGGGGCCAAATACATGCAATTTGGTAATGAAGCTGATTAAAGACTTTAATTTTTGTTTAAACACACGTGCTGTAATGTCATGACGATGTATTGCATTTTGTCCTGGCAATAGCAATGATGTAATTTCCTGCCATTTTGGATTACATGTAAAAGTAATGAAAAGACACGGACGTCCATATTCACGCACGAAAGTCATAGCATCCTGAATGTATTCCTGCATGTGACGTGGACTACCTACGTACGATGATGGTAAGATAACAGAGTTACCAATTTCGGCAGTGTCAGCGTTGTTCGCAATAGCATCTCGCAAGTGAATATATTCTTCTGCACGCAGCTTCTGTTGATTATATCGCAAGTATCGTAGTCGTTCACTCTCTATCTTCGCATACATGTCGACCATAAATTGTTGGCAAAGCTCACGACATCGTAAAATGATATTATCTCGGCCACGTCTAATCATCAAACGATATGAATAAAAATCCTTCGAGCTAACGTTCTTATTTGTTTCAGCTCCTGTAATAATATATATTTAAATAAATTGAAGATTTATTCTTTAATAATAAAATAGCTGTGTTCTTAATAATGAAAGAATTACCTGTTACGGGATCTCGTTGTTTAATGTTTACGCAATATCCATCTTGTCCCTTCCAGAAAATTAGTGGATATTGGAGAGCGTCATATGAACGATGGGTATCACTGATGAACTGAAGATCATTATTTCTTCTTCGAATCACGATTTGTCGCGTAGCTGTACGGTCGCCAACCATAATTCCAGCAACGTCGTCAACAACAGGTGCGTTGAATCTACGTACATGCTCTCCAGCTGGTGTTCTATCAGGATTGATGACAATAGCGTGATTGTCACTTTGTAGCTTGGGCATGTGTGATTTAAAGAATTTTAATAATTCATTGTGCTCATTTAACAGAGCGTCCAGCTCACTGACGATACGCCTGGCAAAAGGTGAATTAAGATTATGGTAGTCGCAACGTGCATCCACGCGATTGGCGAGTGCACGTTCGGAATCCTCGCCACCCATAAAGTATATTTGTAAAAATTTATGAGGTTCGTTTGGCATTGGTAGCAATGAGCCCACTTTGTGATAAACTTGGCCTTTGATTTTGAACGTGGAATTAAATTGTTGACCGTTTGCGGCAGTATTGTTAACTATTTCTGTTGCTCCAAATGATGTCATTTGGAAACATGAATTGAATGTGCGAATTGACTTCAGGAATAGGCTAGAATCTGGATCTGTACCGATAAGTAAACCGTGCAATGGTTCAGGTGGTGTTTCAATTTCGGTTAGTTGTATTTTTCCTGATGAGCAACACATCCCAACTGGCTCATTTTTAAATTTAAGTGCATGGCAATGCGGGCATTCCTTTTCCAAAGAACCAATAACCACTTTAGAATGATTATCATATTCAACATCCGGCTCGTACTGGAACGCTAGTCGAAGAAATAAATTTGACGTAAATGCTCGATGAACTTGTTGGCGTTGTTGGTCAATTCCTCTACGTCCATCGACTATGAATCTGCGAGTTTCTCTTCGTTCTAGTTGTCTTTGTTGATTTCGTTCATCTCGTGCCTCTTGTGATCGTAATTCACGTAACTGCGACATTCTCCTACGCGCATCAGCATTGACTTCTTGAATTTGTTCGCTTGATCTTTGTACTCTTTCATTTAGCCGGGCTCTAGAATTGATCGTTCGACGACTCAAATTGGCCCCTTTGCGTTTTGTTGGCATTGCTGACTGTACATAGAACATATAAATAAATGAAGTTAAAATACTTAAACGGATAGAAAAATTTGTTTATATTTGATAAGCGTTATCAACTGTTAAATGATTTTTTAACATCATACGATTTGATGAATATTTATTAACAATCAGTAAGTAATTTATTAAGTACATTTTACAAATAGTTAATAAATATTTATTAATGGTTATAAAAAAAAAAAACATTTATAAATAAATGATATTAATAAATTATATAAATATAAATAATTTGTAAAGATGATTTATGTTCGTAAGCAATCTTCAGATAATATAAAATTGCAAGCAGAAGAAATTCACTCAACGAAATATTTATTAATTTTTTTGAATATACTATAGATATTTGTGACATAAATATTTGTTAACTATTAATAAAGACTTATTAACAATTAATAAATGTACTTTCATCTCAAATAAATATTTACTGAATGTTAAAATATATTATTTAAATTTAACAAATTAAATAAATTATTAATAGTTAATAAATCCTTTTATCAGTGTATTGATAGAAAACAGTGACTTAATTTAAACAGTTTTCATTTGCTTATTATTTGACTTACCTTTCACAATAATAAAACAGGTATATTCATTAACCACGTATACGTCTTCGTTTTAATTTATTAACCACGTACACGTTTTCGTTTTGATCTAAAACAATTCCCAAAAAATGCTAAGTACAATATATACAGGTACGGTAATGGCCGTTGTTGGCGGGAGCTTACAACACGTGTTTATTTACATGAGATCACTTAATTAACTGAGAGTTAAAACTGTCTCTGTCAGATTAATAAATAGTAAATAAATTATTGCACTGGAAATTAATGATAATTTTATGATGACAGTAAAATTAATATGAGAATTGCAAAGGAAAATTAAAATAATAGGTATAACAGTCACTGCTACGATTGATACACAAATAAAACTAAAAAAACATGGCTGAAAAATGTATAGTGAGTAAGACAGGAGACCGGCTGCGTCCTCATCCCTACTACGTAATGTTTGCTGGATAAGTGGTGACACCTGGCGGGGATAACTGATCGATTGATAGTTGATCAGTAGTCGAACGGTGAGGGCGGGAGATCAAATTGAATTTAAAAAAAAATCATAATTAAAGGAACTTGAAATTATAATATCTGGATAGGAATTAACAAATAAAAAATAGGGGTTGATCGTAAAGGGATGAAAAATTGAGAGTATTATGAGATTTTTTATTGTAAGTCATCAAAAAATAAAAAAAAAATTTTGCCAAAAAATTAAAGTTTGTAATTAACAAATAAAAAATAAGGGTTGATCGTAGAGGGGTGAAAAATTTAGAGTAATATGAGATTTTTTATTGTGTCATCAAAAAATAAAAAAAAAATTTTGCCAAAAAATTAAAGTTTTTAATCAACAAATAAAAAATAGGGGTTGATCGTAGAGGGGTGAAAAATTTAGAGTAATATGAGATTTTTTATTGTAAGTCATCAAAAAATAAAAAATAAATTTTGCCAAAAAATTAAAGTTTATAATTAACAAATAAAAAATAGGGGTTGATCGTAGAGGGGTGAAAAATTTAGAGTAATATGAGATTTTTTATTGTAAGTCATCAAAAAATAAAAAAAAAATTTTGCCAAAAAATTAAAGTTTTTAATTAACAAATAAAAAATAAGGGTTGATCTCAGAGGGGTGAAAATTTAGGGTTGTATGTATTTTTGTAGACTGTGTCATAAAAAAATAAAAACAAAAAATTTTGCCTAAAAAATAAAAACAAAAATTTAGGGGTGAACTACCCTTAACATTTAGGGGGATGAAAAATAGATGTTGGCCGATTCTCCCCCCTGGTTAGTATCCTCGATAAGGATCACGAAAATCGGTCGAGCCGTTTCGGAGGAGTTCAAGTTCGAACACCGTGACACGAGAATTTTATATATTAGATATATATATATATATATATATATATATATATATATATATATATACATCAACTTCTTTGCTCAACGGTTTCATGATGATAACTGTGGGATACATCAATCCCTCTGTATTATATATTTATCGAATCCTTGACGATAACGTCCAGCATTTATATCAAAATCTTTCATAATCACAACGGTTCCATATCGATGCTGTCGCCAGCATTCTGCACACATTGCCCTGAATTCATCGAACGTCATGTCTGGGCAAACGTGTTCATCGAACACATATTTCAAATTCATTTCATCCTGCTTGAAAAGCACAATCATATTACAATTGTCTCATATCAATTGTTTGGGAATTTTTTAATATCTCTGACAAAGATATGCAGAATCAATATTTCGGTGTCTGCAAAAAGAGTAATATTCTCGAATTTTCTGTTGACCATCGCATGCAACATCATCGAAAATGAATATGGAATTTGATTTGGCCTCGTGAGGGCTTATGATTGCCACATTTTCCCTGAACAGATGATATCCCAATCCCCTGACTTTCCCCAAAATTTCTTGAACCACCTGATATTTGAGTTGGTAAAAAGATTTTGAATAAACGTAGATGTTTTCGAATTTTGCTCCATTCTGGTGGAATAACAGTGTTAAGATGGCATTTGTCTTTCCACAACCACTTGGCCCACAAATAATTGCACGAAAAGAATTCGGTAGTAATTTACCATGCTTCCCAACCATACTGCTATTGAGGCCTCCATTCAAAAAATCTAAATTTTCAATAGGCAGTGTCTTGTCTTGTTGAACGACTTCCGTGATGTGATGAAAAAACATGAGCGCGCCATGGTTATAAATAAACGCATTGAAGGTATCTTTCATCATTATCAATGTTGACTTACTCTGGTGCAGGTGTTGTCAATTCAATCATCAATAAGCTCCCGTTCGAATTGCATCTACCAGGTTATTCGTTTTGCGGGCCTGGCACCAAATTGAGGCAGAGATTACAACGCGGAGAAACTAGCGTGAATCCTTTGGACGAAAGCTGCAAAGACCACGATATTGCATACTCTCAATCCGACTCTCTAGAAGACCGTCATAAAGCAGATCAAGTGTTGGAAAATAGAGCTTGGGAACGAGTTAAATCTAAAGACGCTAAATTTGGGAAACGGGCTGCAGCTTGGCTTGTTACTTCCTCCATGAAAGCCAAACGTAAGCTAGGTATGGGCGTGTCCTTTCGACGTAACTTGCTTCAAAAAATTAATGAAAATTGGAAACACAATCCTACTAATATTAAGAAATCTAGTGTTTCGGCTTTGCAGCTGCTAAAATACCATTGAGTTAAGCTGGAGGACGTAAGAAAATACGAGTGCCTAGAATAATTCCATTCGATGCAAAATCTGGAGGAATCCTACCCCTCATCCCTATATTTGCTACACTTTCGACTTTAGGTGCGTTGGCAAGTGGAGCGAGCTCCATAGCAAAAACCGTAATAGACGCAAAAAAATGCTAAAAAGAAACTTGAAGAAGATCAACGTCACAATAAATCCATGGAGCATTTGGGTTCGGGTTTGTACCTGCGGAAAACCCCTCGAGGATTTGGACTGTTCCTGAAAAAACAACATCAACGCAAAGGACGAGGTCTTTACCTGAAAAAGCAAAAAAACTGCTAGATAAGCTACCCCATAGAGCATTATACGATTCGAAAATTCAGGAGTGTGCTCGTCAGATAAAAATACCACATTTTCGTGGAGTCTTTATGCGTAATACGTTGCCAACTTGTGGTCCTTGGCTGCGAGAATGCGCTGTATTGAACTTGGATTCCCACTTGAATGCGGGCACTTATTGGGTAGTTTACAATAAAAACGGCAATGTCGCACAATATTTCGATAGTTTCGGCAATCTCAAACCTCCAATGGAATTGGCAAGATATTTTGGGAGGGGTGTAAGAATTACATATAATAATAGTCACAGTAACTGCGGACATCTCTGCCTAAAGTTTCTACTTCATAATGTCCACCGCTGAGATGCATAAATCGTTGGCTGAAATGCATAAATATAAATCATTGCGAGATTTCACTGATACTCAACTGCGAGCTTTATCAGTCGAATATTTGATTGGGAAAGCAGGACCTTGGGAGTTGCTGGATGTATGGCATAGGTAACCAAATTCGCTTTGCAGATTCGTCTACCATGTTTCATTCATTATCAAAATGAGTTTGGACTGTCAACGACATCACTAAAAGAAGCAGAGTCTCATGGACCAGTTAGCGCACAATCTCAATGTTATTATTGTAATAATAAATGATTTTTCATCCGGTTGTTGTTCATTATTTGAGGTGGGTCGCTTCCGACACTATATCAGTCATGTCTATGATATTGACGTTAACGAGTCGTTCTTCAACGCTTTCCATCGATTTCAATCCGCCCATTCAATTGGATTCTGATTCAGAATACAGTTTGGCTTTGCTCAGCTTCCATTCTTAAAACAGTATACCCAACATTAAAGAAGGTACAAAATTCTAATACTTGAAAACGGCGGCAATCCCTACTGGCTCTTACGAAATTGGTGATAATGAGGCTTTGATCAGCAAACACATCACACCCAAAACGTACAAGGAAAACCCCAACCGAATAATAATACGCTGAAAAGCAAAATATTCTGATCTACCTGTAGATATCATTAAAGTACTTACCATACACATAGATAGCAACATTACGTTCGGAGCATTCTACAACGACGCACCGTCTCATACGATATACGAATTTGCTGTTGGTGTTGATCCTGGTTACGCAATTGACGAAACGCCCAACCACCCCATTATCTACCCATTGCTCATAGGGACGGAATAAACAATATTACGCTGCAGGTGCTGCACCAGCATTCTCAACTAGTTGATTTTCGAAACGAAGAAATAATCGTTCGTTTGGAATTGAAGCGAAAGTATGGAATAAGAATAACTCACCACCATACCCCCCTTCAGTCTTCACCAAGACCTTCAACGTGCGTCAACTACTGTCACCGGAGAATAAACTGCTTTTGGAATCTCTTGGTTATCATGTTGTCCAATCAAGTGTTCAACATTTTCCGAAAACCACACAACGATGAATCCATACCAAAGGTGGAATGGCGGATTTACTACCCATATGTCAAGTACTTTCGCAACAATGATGTCATTGAAATCAACATCAATCAATCTGACGCTTACGATGCTTTGTATGATAGCCTGTTATTCATCAGTGGAAAAGTTGTGAAAAACAAAGGAGATGGTCATGTAACATTCATAAACAATGCTGGCACTTTCATGTTTCAATCTGCTAGTTATGAACAAAGCGGTAAGGAATTGGAGACGGTTCGTAAAGTTGGAATCGTTAGTACTGTCAGAGGCTTTCCCACCTACACCGACGAAGATATCAAGCACTTGGCCAATTTCAGCTGGACTTTTCCCAACAAAGCTGGGGTTATCAACACCACTGATTTATCATTCAACATACCCATCAAACATTTTTTGAATATTTTCAACGATTATCAATGTGTTTCCTATGGCAAACATACCATCCGATTAGTACGAGCTGCAGATGATAGCAACTGCTTCAAAATAGAGGAGACCGCTGGATCTCCGGCTGGTACAACAGCAGTCAAGTTGGAAATTGAAAATATTGAACTCAAAGTTAAGCGAATCTTTCCGCATGATCAAATTAAATTGCAACTCTTGAAGGCCATCCAAGCTGATACTCCTATTCTCATACCGTTCAGAAAATGGGAACTTCATATGTTGCCTGCACTCACACAAGGTGCAAAAACTGAAATATGGGCAGTCAAGACTTCCTCGTTTCTCGAAAGTCCTCGCTATGTGATTGTATGTTTGCAAAAAGACCGTGATTACACCAAATTCAACAATGATCCAACAATATTCGCTCATTCGAATATCACCAAATTAACGCTCACTCTGAACAGTGAGAATTATCCCAAAGAGAATATGCATCTGAATTTTGCAAAGGGGAATTTTTCGCAAGCCTATTTCAACTATGCACAATTCGGTCTCAGCTACAAAATTACTTATCAACATAATCCTCTGCTGAGCCCCACCGAATTTGTTGGCAAGACTCTCTTTGTCATCGAATATTCCAGAAGGAATGAGAGCATAAAAAGTTCCACTGTTGATGTAAAACTCGAAATCGAGGCATCTGAAGGATTTCCCCAAAATACTAGAGCCTGTTGCATCATTGTGCACGACACTGTTATTTAACACCTCCCACTCAGCGAAATCATTAACAAATTAAACTGAACATATGCTTTTCACTTCAGTATCGATCACAGAGTCAACATGAGAATTGCTGTTGTAGATATTCACCATCGAGCAACAATTCCATCCTAAGGAAATTGCCATTAGGATTGGAATTTAATGTAGTGATTTTCTGCTGCTGCCAACTATACGATTTTCCTCTTTGAGTAGAGCAGATAAACGTACTGCATGTTTCTTGAAGCGAAACGTTCATGCAATGAGGTATTCCTCTGGCTTTGTGGAATATCATCAATTAGGTTACATCCTCAAGAAAAATTTACAGAATGTTGATATCATTTATGTACGAGGACTTGAAAAACGTGACTATCTTACTGAAAAATTTCATCAATTGAACCTATCTACACGTGTTGTGAATTTGGAGGACTATGATAATACGTCATGGATGGTTCCAGCATTCGGAAACAACGATGGTATCTCACCTTGTATGCATCACATTGATAAGCAATCCCACTATCATTGTAGTCTCCGAAACGTAGATATTCCATACAAATGGCTTTGTGATATGTTACCAAAATAAAACTGTATAATAAATTTTTCTATTTAAATTGTTTTTTTATCTAACGTCACCTGATGATGAAAACGCAGCGTTTTGAAAAATCTCCACCTCACACCCTCAATGTGTTTTTTCTTTAACTCCCATGTTTCTCCTCTTAAATGATATGTTGGTACACCTGGTATACTAAATTTGATAAGCAGTCACCATGTTTTTTATCTTAAATAATATTTAAGACATCCTATATATATTTTTGCTGAATACTTTGCTACCCTCCATTGCCCCAGTGACCCATTTCCCACATGATATTTGACACACACACACACACACACACACACACACACACACACACACACACACACACGCAGTCACGTTCAATGAACGTGACTTTCATTTCTCTTAAATTATACATTTTGAAACACCTTGTATACTTTCCTCATTGGAATCGCACCTTCAAACGTTACACCCTCGTTACCTCGCAATTTTTCACATTTATTCCAAACATCATTATTATCAGACTCACAATCATTATATATATATCCCACATTTGTACATTAACTTGTATGAAGTCTCCTTGGAGACAAGGCTAGCGTCACTCGCTACCAAGCAAAAGGATGATGGTTCAAACCTCTGCTCTTGAAAAATATTTTTTCTTTATAAATTCAATTCATAATGTGTGCGCCGCGCTCTATTGGCAAAATGATATCAATCTAAGGGATCTCTCTCGACTACTTCACACGATGAACGCGAAGCAGCGTCGACTACGTCACACGCAAAGAATCGCAAAAATCATTTTTCCACTTCTGCTCCAATCCCCCTGTTGCTGATCTACTGTTTTATCGTTTGTTTTGTGTTGCCTCTTTCGATTGTGAAATAGAATTTGAGTGAATTCACCATATTTATTGTCAGAATGAGCAGTCGAGGCAAGAAAATTGTGAAAATGGCGGTAAAAGCGTCTGCATGTGAACCCGATTTGGATGCCAGTTGCCAGCCATCTACAAACCAAGGTAAGATAAAAGTTACTGAAATTTAATTTTGTTTTTCCAATGATTCGATACTGGATTCATTTATTTATTTACACGTAAATGGACTATGAGCCTAATTACAGGAAAATAATAACATCAATAGTTACAACAAATGTATTATAAGCAATTATTAAAACATTTATCTCTAACAGATATAACAAAGTTTTAGTTTTATGGAACATTTTATGAATAATCTGCATGAATAATTCCCTTTGTCCATACTGGTATCTCATAACAATGAACAAAAGCAAGACTAGAATAACATATTATGATACAAAATTAACCAGGAAGCCTTTATTATCAAATATTTCAAATGAATGTTATATCAAAATAGACAATAGCCCTTTGTCCAGTATTACGCCTTAGGAAATGCGTATTTGGGTCGCATGACCTATTTCTCCTTGGAGTCATCTAGAATCCTGGCGCCAACCCCAGTACCCTTGTAATCAGCACTTTTCCAGTCAACAAGTGGAAACTTATAAAAGAAGAGGATCCCGGCATCTCAGTGTTCAGATGCACGTTCATGATCGAGTAACTGTTCCAATATTTAGGTGCATATCAATAAGTCTGACTGACATTGTATGTTACCATTTTAATTTCTGTTTGTCAAATAAATAAAATAAAAGTTTAAAGTCTGTTTTTAAAAAGTCTTTGGTGAATCCAAAGATATAACATGAATAAAATAAAAACATTTTATTAGTACGTACATGCGACTAGATGTTTTTAGTATTGAACTAAAACTCCATAATCATAAAAAAATATTAGTTTCTTGTACGATTCTCACTAACAATGGGTTTACGAAACGTGTTTCGCTATACAATAGCTTCCTCAAGCAGGATAACAACATTTTTTCGTATGAGATGGGAGTCATATATTTCTCAGAGAAGTAATGTTATACCTGCAAAACTAGTGAACTATGAAGATCTGTGCAAAAACATATGTCGACTCAAATGTGATGAACAATTCGAAATCAGTGCCCGTGATAAATTGTTTGCCCAATTTCATAAATTAGATACAAATTCACAAAATGCATTCATCTCTCAGAGCCTTCTCTTGTTTAATGTTCAACGTTTCAGGAAGGGGGCAAAAAAGCATAGAGCTGCGTCCATCAAAAACATGATGACTTTGAACGAGCGGTCTGTACAAGTATGCAAAACAGCTTTTCGCAGTTTGCTCCAAGTTGGACGTGAAAAAGTTGACTGTATTGTGCAAAAGAAGAAACAAAATAACGGTGCACCACCTTCGGATCAGCGAGGTCGTCACGATAATAGGCCTCACAAAATACATGAGGATATTAAGCAGTATATCAGACAGCACATACAGTCGTTCCCAGCAGAATCATCACGTTATTCTCGCCATATTAATCCTCACAAGAAGTATTTATCCCCTCTGCTCAATTTTACAAAAATGTTCAGACTGTACCTCGAGAAATGTAAAGGTGAAAACATGCCCGGAAGGTACACTAAAATCAAACAGTGTTCTTATGTGAACATATTTGAAACAGAGTATAATTTATCCTTCGGTGAGCCAAAAAGCGATACATGCAGCACATGCGATGCAAATCAACAAACAGAAGAGCACCATGAAAATGTAAATGTGGATAAGGCCAATGCGAGAGAGAGTAATAATACATGTTTCGCCACAATGGACCTCTAGCAGACCATGCCTCTTCCAAAGCTGACGACTAATAAAGCTTTCTACTTGCGCCAAATGTGGTTCTACAACTTGGGGTTCCACATTATTCCAGGAAGTCAGAAAGAGTTTGCTGTGTTCTGTACTTGGACTGAGGATGTGGCAAATCGAGGAAGTGATGAGATATGCAGCTCTTTGCTAAATTTGCTCGAAATGGTTGACTCTCTCAAAGAAAAGGAGCATCTGATTATATACAGTAAGTCCGACTCAGCGTCGGAACCTTTGATGTTGGAATCCAGGAGTTTCGTTTTTTATGATGCTGACGTCAATAACACTAATGACATTTCTCCCTACTACAATCCCAACCACAGCGTATATACACTGCTCGACATAACAACGATTGATATAAACTGCTCGAAAAAATTCAGATGATGGAATTCTCGTTAGGCATATGGGTAATTGAAAAAAAATTATATTGCGTGGTATTTAGGTAACCCAGGGCATTTGAAAGATTATAAAATATAAGTCAAGGAGATCCTGAGAATTAATGAATTTGGCAGATGGTGACATTCGGATGTAACAAAATGCATTGCTATTTGAATGAGAAAAAAAAAGATGGTGAACGAGTTTTGTAACTCATTGTCTGATTCCATTCGAAATTGATTTGTATTAGTTTTTGTGGCCAAATACGTAGCATATTTGTTTGTTAATTTGAGAATTCAAGATGGCGAACGAGAGTGCAAATTCGATTATACCTATTCAAAATTGATCATTTATCAGGGTCGCAACTACAAAAACTACGTTAATTTCACTCAACACTCGTTTTGCCAACAAACTTAACATCGTCAGGAGCTGAAAGTTTCAGTTTTACTCAACGCGATCAGTTTAAATTCTATATTGTTAAAAAGGACTGGTTGGGGTAGGAAATGAAAAAAATCACAAATAAAAAAATATATCTTAATTATTATAAGAAAATTGTATCTCTGATCGACAACAAAATACTAATTTGGGCCTCTAAGGCAACTGATCATTTACCTTTTTCTGATAAGAAAGAAGAAAAATATGTTTCCTTCTCTGTTCATCTTTTTTCTAACATTTACTATATTTTACAATATCTTACTTTGATTAACATACACATTTCTATAGTATTTCAATATAAATCAGTGGATTTGAATAAAAGTTCATTTCAAATTTCAAAAGTATTTATTTCAATGTCAAATTCCCCATCATTCAAACATAATGAATCTTATGAATTTAAAATGTAGTAAGTGATGAAGTCAGTTTTAGTATTCAGAAAAATAAAATCATCATGATTTTAATAAATCTTATTCTAATAAAAAAATTCATTAGAATGTATGGTATAAGTATAATATATTATGCAGAAAAAAAGAACTTTGAACGAAACTAGAATCTGAAAGAGCAATAATTTACAAATGTGGAAGGTTTTGTACATTTTGATTTATTTTTCTTGTTTTCGACGTTATTTTAATTACGATTAATAAATTTTAAAGAATAAAAAATTTTCATTCTTACATATAACGACAACAAAAAATCGATAGGAAAAAGTACACATGGATGGGAAAAAGGTACCACTTTGAGTTCATATTCGATACCTTTGGAAAATTTTCACAAAAAATATTTTCTAAAATGTCAAAATAATCACAAAAATTTTTATTTGGAGTTTGTACATTTCTAAAGGTATCATTGCTTGCATTTTGGTATGCTCTGAACTAGGTGTACAAAGTGTCTTCACTCAAAACGTCATTTTCTTTGGCATACTTAATGCAAATGTCAAACATTTTTTTATAAAATAGCCACTAATTATGTGAAAGCGTTTTGCTTAGGCAACTCTAGATTCGTATAGGCATTAGTATCTATGAAAAGGTATTGATTGACTGTACACACAACAATTTAAATTCATTATTATATCGGCATCCTTTTCAAGATTTGGAAGAACACTTTCTCTTGATGAAGTTCAACGCTACTTTCATTTCATCTGATTCTTGATGAGATGATGTGGTTGGTCAATTGGAGGTAGACTGAAGTTGCGTTTCGAGAACCTTTATCTTATTTTGAAGGCGTAGTTTCCTTGGTGTGTTTGCAGACAAACTTGTGGATGTTTGAATGTAAGCATCTGAAATGAAAGTTTTCCTAATAAATAGAGGTACATAAGAGGTTTCTCCAATGTTAAATATACACATAGTTTATTTCAATGGTTTTGAAAAATATTTGTATATAAAAAATAGTATAAGATATTATGGGTAGAACTGGCCTTCAATATGGCAAGAATAAAAATTTCCCCAGAGGGCCCAAAAGTGACTTGCCATGCAAGCCACTCAAATCCATTTCACCCTAAATAGCAAACATCAACATAACATGGATCATTTCTACATATAACGACATATAAAGTTAACTGAAGCAACTATAAGTATAAAACTAATGGTGCCCCTCTTTGTTCTGAACGAAATAAAGAACATAATAAAAATAATGATGGTTTCACCAAATCCTACCTTTTTCAAATCGCTATCAACAGATATTACAAAATTTTTAATATATACCTTGTCTTGACATATTATTATAAACTAGGGAAAACATTGAACCAAATACATCACTTACTTTATTAAACAAATTTAAACGAAAATCATGTACTTTTCTAATTTTTAATGATCAGCTAAATTTGGAACATTTTCTCATTGTCATGTCAAGAAACTTTCAATCAATAAGTCGACTTAGTACAAAGTTTTCTCTCATTTTTCTGCAATTCTCCACCTTCACCAACAAATATTATCATCAAATGCAATCTCAACCATTGCAATTAAGAATCACCTCCATCCTCACAGTATAAGGATGTATCCTAGTTAGTTTTATTTTCACCTAGGGGCAACAAAATAGACGTAATACAGACCTAAGAAATCTGAATCGTGAAGTTCCATATCTTTATAAACCATTGTTAAGCTGGTACAGGACTCAATATAACTAACTCTACGAGGACTTCTAGCTAATGCAATACCAGAAAAATCAGCCATTCTTGTGTTATGGATATCATCACAGGATGGAGCATCGATCACATCTTTATCTTCACAGGTTTGAGTGTTTCGAGAGGTGCCTGCCACAATCTTAGACATTCTTGACAGCTCACTTTCGTCAACCACTGAAGTTTCTCAAAAATAAGTTCAATAAATTTATTGTTTTGTTTCAACTGCCTACAGGTTATTAAGAATGAATAAATATAATCACTTGATTTTTTTATCTTGCTCTATGGGTAGTATTCCTTCGACAGAGCTAGTATGAATTGCTTCCTTCTTCAATCTATCCTTTTTCAAGCTGGAAAACATGTTATTTCCAAAGTGCTTACTGCAAATCCGAAAACGGTAATAACACTCTTTAGCAGTGAAGTTTCAATTTATCCACTTTCAAAATAGCCTTCCGGTACATCTCTAAAAAAAAATCTTTAATTATTAAAAAATGTTTAAGTTTCAGAAATAGTCACCTTGCATCATCTTTCGGGATTTTCTCTCGAGTCGTTCGTACATGCTACGCAAAGTGCATGATTTTTTCAACACAAGATCTGCTACACTAATAGAAATTTCACTGTTTCAAACAAAAACACTTTAATACTAGAAACGAATGAATGAAATTATTGTTATTTATAGACCTGATTCACTAATTACAATACAGGTTGGCTGAGTTGTAAGTTACTGAAAAAGTTATGATGTTGTTATATGTCCATGTTGCCAATGTCAGTTATCAAATATCATAATTCCAGGTAAATTAGTTTGCTCATTCTATCAATAGGTTTCCAATAAATTTTAAGATATATACATCAGAATGAATGCCTTCCAAATTGATATTTAGTAAAATAGGAGACTATTTTGTAAGGGTGTTTTACTAGCCCTAGTATCAATAAATTTGACTACAATAGATTAGGCTAAACTTTTGAAATGCGACAACAGTGTAAAAATTATCATTATATTGTATTTGTGGTCCTAAATTTAAAAAATATAAACTTTCAATGGCGAAGCTCGATCCTTAAATCTGGGGGTAACATTTTGAAATGATTTTGCTCGATTCTCAAATCTGGGGGTAACATTTCGAAATGATTTTGATCAGACTTTTAAAAACTTTACATACCGTGAGAATTAAAACTAGTAGATTGCTATTACAGTCGAAACCGGCTATACCGACATCGCTTACAACGACGGATCGGTTATTACGACTCAATGGCAAGGTCCCGGCCGAATCCATATGCCAACACCTATGTAAACATAACGCCTGTAACATCATGAGATAAAGCGACGAACCTTTATCGAAATTCATCGGCTATAACGACCAACCGTCATATTTTTTCAACTAAACAAAACAATATTTTGAACCTTATGCTGATGAATCATGACATAAGGATTTAGTTTGCTACGTGCATAGCAACAGTCGACAGGTCATGGTATCGTTGTGATTTGGTTTGATTTTTATCGCGCGTTTTTATGTCAGCATGTCGTAAAAAAAAAGTATTCAATATTGAAGAAAATCCACACATTATATGGAGATTAGAATGGAGAGTCTAATGGAGATATTGCAAAGGAATGTGGCGTTTCACACTCAACAGTATCAACGATGTGGAAGAATAGGGACAAAATAAAAGCTCTTTTTGATAACAATTCTTTGAAAATGAAACGGTCGAAGTGATCCGAACATAAAGTTTTAGAAGAGGCTTCATTAACGTGGTTTAAACACCAAAGGGCAAACAAAGTGACAATAAGTGGTCGGATCCTTCAACAAAAAGCCAACGATTTCGCTCGTCTTATGGGGAATAACAATTTCGAGTGTTCATCATCTTGGGTACAACGTTTCCGTGCTCGTCATAACATTGTGGCTGGAAAAGTTTGTGGTGATGCAGCTAGCGTTCCTGAAGGTGTAACGGAAGAGTGGCTATCTCATAAGTGGCCTGCACTATGCAAAGGTTACAAGCCAGAGAACATTTTTAATGCGGATGAAACCGGACTGTTTTTCAATTTGACCCCTGACAAGACGCTTAAATTCAAAGGTGAGCAATGTAAGAGTGGCTAAAAAGCTAAAAAACCGCGTTGCTTTAAGAACATTCGCTCATTGCCTGTAATGTATGAAAACAACACCAAGTCTTGGATTTGACAAACATAATCTCAATAATTGTAAATCCTTAAACAATACGATCATTGCCAAAAGTTAAAAAATCCAAGAGTGTAAGACGACCTAAAGCTAACCAAGGGAAGTCAAGAGTTTTACTGTGACCCTCGAGAAAAACAGAATAGAAGAAATAGAGGTAGAAAAAAAGGAAAAGCAAAGACCGGAAGTCTGAAAAGTTAATCCGGAAATGTGAAAACCAAACAAAAAAGGAAAAAAGAAGTGAAATTCATAGAAGCGAACATGATGTAAATGAAGTGAAGAAAATAAGACAAGTTAAAAAAAGTCTTTGCTAGTTCCAGCAGTGAGTCGGAGAAATCAGGTCCAGACTATGACACTGTGAAACTGATGATAACATGAGCTTAAAATCCTTTGATGGTGAAGAGAAATTGAATTGAACAGCTATGTTTAACTTAAATTTTCTTTAAAAAGTACTGTCATGTATTACTGGCTGTGTAAAAAGTATTACTTCAGATTCAGATTAATCATTCGAAGTGAAATACCTTAGACGTAGAGAAACAAGCAATACATTTTACTTTCCTCAAATAGATGATATTGAATCATATGATCAGAAAGATGTAATAGCTATTCTAAAAAACCCTGTTCTATCAAGACGTGATTCAACTTTTGACTTTCCACTATAATTTTGATGGACTCAATGAAAAATGAAACCAAAACTAGATTGAAACTAAATTTTGAAAATCTTACCTAGACATCAAGTTTCAAAAAAAATTCCATTCTTTTTACTTATGTCTTGATTGAATAATAAAAGTTGAAAATTTCAAGAGTTGTATTTGTATTATTTCAAATTCATATTATTTCAACAATATTTTTCATTAATATTAATGTGCCGAAAGAGCCCCATTCCAAGGCTGAATGTGTACGGGGCACTTTATTCAGCCAAAGTGAAGAGTTTTCTCTGATCACTCAAAGAAACATTATTCGATTATTTTGTAAACAGAAACAGTTCTAAATGCATTTGTATAGTAACTGACCAGAATCAATAAAAAAATTCCAATTGATACAGCAAATTTATATCTTATGGAAATGTCTTAAGGGGCCGAAAGTGCCCCTCCTCCTCTTACTAAAAAATATACCTGACATGTTGAAGAATGGATTCAGGGCTTGTGGATTAGTTCCTCTAGATCCAGATCCTGACTACTTTAAAATAAAAAAACAAGGAAGATAACGTTTCTTCATCAAAATCCTCAAAGAATATAGAGGATATAAAAAGCCATTTAAAGTATATTGAGTACCATATCCCGCAGGATAAGCTAAAGTTGTTCAAAGAGTCTGGGCCGACATGGTTACATGCATGAGGTGGAATTCACAGAATTATTTAAAATTTAGCATCAAATTAACACAAGCATCAGTGGAGAAGATACAGAGACTGCATTGAAAAACCAAGAAGACCTTACGAGTTCTCTAGATAATGAAATATTTGATGTGAAGTCAAGTTTACTTCTATACTCGTTAACTAATAATTGTTTTCTGCTTCTGAATCTGTCTACTGCGTTAAACTCACCAGAAGGCAACGTAGCAAAATCTCTCCAAAAAGGTGAGTAACATATCACATACGGCGAGTACTTAAGTATCCTGAATTTCGTATTCGTTATTTGCAGGTGATCTAAGTGCTCCAATAAACTAAAAACCAGATGAACCAATCATTTTTCCAAATACTCGGCCAATTTCATTCCCAGTTTCTTGCGAAACTTCAAGTGAACTATTAGTAAATATTAGGTATTACCATTCAGCAGGTTCCAAATAATATTACCCAAAAATGTAGGTAGGTAATAGTTCGGTTCTCATGAAATGTTCGGTTCAAGTAACAATCAATATTATATCGTTACATATGATTTTCGGATAATTTGTCAGACATATCAAAAATATCTACTGCTACAGCTATTGAAATTGACCAATGTTTTGCCATCTGCGGCACAAACAACAAAGATGAATATTCTAGTGAATCTTTCCTCAACAGCCACAGCACAAGTAGCAGAAATGAATACAGAGAAATATCTTGGCATTCACACCATCTCCTTTCAAAAACCAGATAGACCAAACCTATAACACATAATATCCTATGGATATCCGTTTAATGTCAAATTCTGGTCGGAATATCCCCGGATTTGAAATGGACATCCATAAGATATCCATTGAGGATGTGTAATGGATATCTTTCAGGAGATATTTTGTAAATAGCCATAAGATATCCAAAGCAATAATATAAATATAACATCAGTGTTCAACCTATATTAAGGTATTTGAAGCCAATATGGCCATGCATGCAATATGGCCAGTTCCTCGTATTTCATTAAATATGTCGAAATCCGGTAGATGGCATTACTAGGCACTTGAAGTACAATTCCAAGGAACGCGGGCACCTCATAAAAACAGAACTTTGCCTGCGGCAGTCGTCAACTGCGCGTTTGTTCGTTCGCATGTCGATTGTGCACTGTTTAGTATAAAGATTCACCTACATTGAAGTATCAATAAATTACAAGCCAAGTAAGTGATTTTCGATTTATACCCATTCAATGATAGTGTGAATGTGTGGTTATAACGGAGGGATGTTGGGTTTTTTGTTTATTTTCATGCAGTGCTCATAATTTTATGATACAGTCAACAGTGTTCATGTAGACCAATATGACCACTTTTTGAGCATAGTAATATGGCCATGGCCATATTGCTAAACATTAAATTTTTTTGTTCGTTCTCATTACTAGATACGTATGTTGGATTGAAGTGATTGTTACCCAGTCTTTTCACAGGTAATGAGAATGCCTCGCAATCGATCTAAAGGCTTGCGGAGATAATGGACCGAAGAAGCGATGTCTAGTGCTATCAGAGCAGTGGCTACCGGAATGTCATTAAATAGAGCCAGTATTACCTACGGGCTACCTAGAAGAACTCTCAGACGTTATGTGAGAGAAAACAAGGAAAACAAGTCGACTATGGGTCGCAAACCTATTTTGAAAAAAGAAGAATTAGAATTGAGTCAGAGAATCGTTCGTCTAGCTGAGATTGGTTACCCTCTCACCTCTGCCCTGCTGCGTCGCTGTGTGTATAGATATACTTCGGCTAATAATATACCAAACCCTTTTAAAGAAGAAAAAAAATGGCCGGCCGTTATTGGCTCAAAGGGTTTTTGCAAAGGAGCCCGCAAATCCGTTCTAGAAAAGCCCAGAATTTGAATCCCGCTAGGGCACAAAAACTTAATAAATTCATTGTAAATGACCATTTCGGCAAGTTAGAAGAGATAATGAGGGTGATGGATATCATTAACAAACCAGAGAGAATACACAAAGTCGATGAGAAAGGTTGTAGATTATGTCTTCACCACCAGCAAAAGGTATTTGCAAAAAAAGGCGAGAGAAGGGTGCATATTGTTGCAAACGAACATCGTCAGAATGTGTCAATTGTTGCCTGTGGTAACGCAATTGGCACAGCGATACCTCCTATGATTTTGTTCAAAGGAAAGCGCATGAAAAAAGAATGGGGCGATTCGATGCCACCAGGTTCTTCATTACTCATGACAGAAAAGGGCAGTATGACCCAAAGCACATTTTCCCGCTGGATTGAGCACTTTTCCAAGTTCAAGGTACCTGGTGCGTGTCTTCTCATTTTCGACGGCGCCAAGCGTCACTTGGACTACAGTATTCTAGAAACAGCCGAAAGATTTGATATATTGCCTACCTAGTAATACCACACACACACACACACACGAACTCCAGCCTATGGACAAGGCTGTTTTCAGAGCATATGAATACTACTGGGATGAAGAAGTGGTGAAATATTTTTCAAAATATCCAGGAGAGCGTTCAATTAGCAAGTTGCGCTTTGGAGAAATCTTCTCAAATGTCTGGGTTAAAACAATGACGCACGCCATCAAATATTAAAGAGGGTTTTAGAGCCACAGGAATCCATCCTTTGAACCGAGAAGCAATTCCAGAGGTGGCATTCGCTCCCAGTACTGTTACAAATCAAGAATAAACACAAGAACCCGAGCAACCACAGGAAAATGATGAAACGCCCTCGACATCTCAGGAAAAAAAAGCAGCACCAGCTGTTCCATCGACATCAGGTTTACAAGAAAAGCATTCACGTGGCACTTCAGTTGCTCCGTCAATATCACTTTTACAAAAGAAACAATGTGGTGCTACCTCAGATACTAGCAGCAGCGACTCAGATTCCGATTTCAGTTTACACGATGATTCTAGCGAAGATTTGATTTCAGAAAAGGATTCTAAGGAACAAGATGCTACTTCTGCTCATAATTTATCTTTTACCGAAATGTTAGTGACTCCAGATAAAGCAGTGAGCAATTCTAAAACTCCTAGGAAACCTGCTTTAAATTGTAGAGCACAGGTTATCACAAGAGCTATTTTCCAGAGCGAGACAGTAAAAAAAGCCGAATGAAGTAAATCGAAGACAAAAAAAAATTCCAGAGGACTCCTGGTTTTGTAAGCTGTGCCAAGAAGACAGGAAAACTGATATGCGTTTATGCAGTAAATGCAGAGACTATGTACATAAAGAGTGTGTTGGGCTCACAAAAATTGACAAAATGAGTGTGTTTTTATGTCCAGATTGTGAATATTTTTAAATGCCCATTAAAATTTTGTTCGAATGAATTCTATTCCTCTCCTACACCAAATAATGATAATTAAAATATCATGATGGCCATATTGCCAACATATGGTTGGCAATATGGCCATTTGACACTTTTTTTTAAATAATATTTAATTTTGTTTCCGATTCAACGCAGTCACTTTTTTTTAAGTTACTTATTCCTAAAAAGTCCGTGCTGTAGTAATCTCGATTTCACTCATAATGGCAAACTTGTCATTGAAAAAAAAATTAAAAGTCTTAGTATGGCCATATTGGCATCAGTTACCTTAACATTCATTTTGTTAATAATGCCGATGTGACAGACGAGATAAAAGAACGGGATGAACTTTGGAAAGTTCGACCTATCATTGCCAGTGTTCATCAAGCAGTACTAAAACTTCCTCGAGAAAGTAATGTTTGTATTGATGAACAAATGATACCTTTTTGCGGGCATGTGTCTTTAAGACAATACGTTCCTCGAAAACCGAATCCAACCGGTCTGAAGAATTATGTTTTAGCCGGAAATTCTGTCAAGATATTGGATTTCGAAATTTACCAAGGTCCTACAACTAATTTTCCCGAAGCTGATAATAAAAAACGGGGGATTGGTGGTAGAGCTGTTCTGAGACTTTGTCAAACTTGCACACTTTGTACAAACATGTATTCTGACAGATATTTTACCAGTGTTGTCCTTTTGGATGAATTGAGAAGAATGGGAATTTCTGGTACAGGAACTATAATACGTAAACGTTTCCCTCAACTCGATTTGAAATCAGATGGTGAACTGAAAAAATAAGGCAGAGGGTCTCATGATTATGCTGTTCGCAATGACCAAAAAATGTCAATAGTTAAATGGATGGACAATCGTCCGGTAATAATGGCAAGTTCTCTCCATTGCGTAAATCCAATGAGGTTGGTAAAACGCTACTCAAAAGCTGATCAAACCTACATAAACGTAAATCAGCCTGGCATCGTAAAACATTACAATGATAACATGGGCGGAGTGGATTTGACTAATCGGTTGATTACATTATACCGCAGCTACCATAGAACCAAAATATGGCATGTTCGATTCCTTGAACACTTCTTAGATTCTGCTGCAGTTAATTCATGGCTTCAATAAAAAGAAGAATTTTTAAAAAATAGTTTACCCAAAAAGCATATGCTAGATCTACATACATTCAAACTGAGTTTGGCAGAACACTTGATTTCGGCCAATAATGATGACAATGATTTATCATTTGAAAAACCCCCTCCAAAAAAGATAAGTGTAGGAAGACCAGAGAAAGTGGCTTTACCATCTAAAGGTGTCAGAAAATTTGGTGCTCAGCACTTACCAATTGCTGAGGAAATGAAAGACGCCGCTAGATGCAGAAACGAGAACTGTTCTGGTAGGACACGAATCAGATGCTCCAAATGTAATGTATTTTTATGTATCCTAAAAGACAGAAATTGTTTCTTCGAATTTCACTCTGAATAATTTTTCTTTTACTGTCATTCCCTAAATATTTTTTTTTTCCGAAGTGGTTGATTATTTTGTTATATACTGTTGAGACCTAAGGTCCACATATGTGTACATATATTTTTGATAAAAAGCAACTACACATAAAAAAAAACGGTATCAGTACTTTAGTTAACCCACGAGCAACCTAAAACTTGAAGGGCATTTCCATTTACAACTGAAATATTTTTTCGGGACTGAAGAGGATATCTTATCGTTATCCCTAAAACATATAATTGGATATTTGTGAACAATATGTCATGGATATCCTTGGACGATAACACGATAACACGCCAATACAGTGGCAAAACTTTTCATGGACTAGTCGAATAATTTTCAAAATATCTTTGTTAACTGGAGATCTTCCCTGATTGAATAGAAATTTCCATTTCTGCTGGTGAAAAGAATATTTTTCAAGTAAAATGCCATATTTGAGATGCATAGCAGAATCCATTAAGTTACTTAATGAGATGGCTGAAGTGCCCTTTGATTTTGAATCCATAGGTTATGATGATGACTACTCAATCTTTAAAGATTTTCTGTAGATATTTTAGTCCATGTAAAATCCTACATGGTATTATTGTTTCTTCATATACCATATATCCCAATATTCTGAAGACCGAACTTAGACTTCAAAAAGTTCATACATTCACTACAAATTTCTATTTCTTTCATCACTTTGCAATACCTGTCGCTGTATTGCCTACTCCAGTTTTCATTCAATGCCAGTTTTGAAAATAAATCAAAAATTCTGCCTGTTTCGCCAATTTTTCCAGTCCCCTTACCTAGGTGCAAATGTTCACCAAATAGTTTTCTAGATCCATCCGTGACCTGAAGTTAAATGTTACCTCTTGAAACCCTATATATATTCACCAAATGAATTTCTAAATCCATCCATGACCAAAACTGGATGTGACCTCTTGAAACCTTTGAAGGAAAGACAAAAAAACACAAATAGCATTTCCTGAGTTATGTGCTACGATCAAAGAAACTATTTCTGTGATTTCCTAGCACATGGACTCATGGAAATAACCAGAAAATGGTAATTTTTAATTATAACAGATTTTTAACAAAAACTATAAAATATAAAGTTATCATCACAAACAAGAAAATTGCGTATACCCCACAAATTAATCGAATTAAAATATTGATTGCTTGCTGATGATGAAGATTTTCATGTACATATAGAATATACACATCTATTGGTTTCTGTAAAGGTTTGTGATTCCTATCTTCGGTCCTTTGTCAACAAAGATCCATCTCACTAGGCAGATTATATTTCTGTAAGAAAAGAAGGATTATTCAGTAACCATATCTAACAATTAATACATTATTGGTGATTTTGTGGAAAAGCATCATCAGTGTATCTCACTACTCATTTAAACACCCCCCTAACTTCCGTAATTGTTCATGTATAATTTTGAAATTTGCAGAATCGATAGATACGCCAAAAATTCACAAATTGACGTAGGAGTTGTTTCGAGTGATATATCGACATTTCCGAAAAACATAGGAAGCAAAATAGATCCAAAATTTCTTCTGATTTGTTATCATACTGTTTTTCAACTGATCCACTTTGTACCTAAAAATAATTCGAATTTGTCTCACGTCTCATGGAAAAACACCCGTAACTTTCATAATTTTCAACGAACTGTACTTTGCTGAATCTATACAGGATGAGTCAGAATAAGACCGACAAAATCCGACTACAGATTCCTTACCTCATTTCGAGGTGAAAAGTTCCTATCAAGGTATGTCCTAAAATGCATCCCCTCGGGAATACAGGATGTCGAAAGTACGAAAAAAAAATAGATTTTTTTTTCTTCCAAAATTCCTGAAGCAAAATATACCAAACTCGGTACACTAATCAAAGTTTATCAACGTGAAAATTGGAATATATCATTTTTAATTTTATTTTCGTAAACCAGTGTGGTAGTTTCGTTGGGATGTGGAAATATATTTCTTCATATTTTCTTTGGACAAGTGAGCGTTTGACATCAGTTAGGCTCATCGATACTCAACTCAGAAGTCATAACATTCCATGTACCTAAAAGTAAAGGTTTCTGAGAAAATTGAGAAAAACTGAAGATATGTCCTGGAGTAGCAAAATAATTTCCTCTGTAAAATAATCTCATAACGCTTATTTCTCACAAAATATTGGAATATTTGTCAACCTCCTCAACATTTTTTAATGTTGGGTGAATCGGAAACATAGTACGGGTGATTCAGAATGAGACCTAACTCAGTGATTACACGACATCAATTTCATCAAATAATATGATGACTGAATGACTCACCTGTACATGTTTCCGATTCTTTCAACATTGAAAAATGTTCAGGAGGTTGACAAATATTTCGATATGTTGTAAGAACTTAGAATTATGCGATTTTTGCACATGAAATTATTTTACTACTAAAAACATATCTTCAGTTTTTCTCAATTTTCTCAGAAACCTTTACTTTTAGGTACATGTTATGACTTTTAAGTTGAGTATCGATGATCCTAACTGATGTCAAACGCTCACTTGTCCAAAGATAATATGAAGGAAAATATTTCCACATACCAACGTAACTACGCCATTGGTTTACGAAAATTAATAATTATAACCAAAAATTATCACGTTGATAAACCTTGATTAGTGTAGGGTAAAGTTGGGATAACTGGACATGCAGGTTAACTGAACAGCTTACAATAATAGCCATCTCTTGGCAGATAGCAGAATGTACTTTCTTACTACTTGATCAAATTTACAGGTTCCTTTTTCTCACCATGAAAATATTCCTATAATACTGTCATTAGAAAGCACATTGCAAGTTAGGTTTTTTTGGGCACACAAAGTAAAATTCGAATTCCGAGTTGTTTCCAGTTTTATCCTTACAATCGCTATATTTTATAGGATTATTTTGTGATCAACCTAAAGACGTAAGTATCTACTATTCTTTTGTTTATGTATTTGTTTTTTCTGATTGAAATAAAGAAGTCAATTTTTGCATTTAGTGAAGTAGCAATATGTGAGGTTAACTGAACAGTTCTAACGTGGGGTTATGTGAACCATGTCCAGTTAACCTGCACTTACTTTTACTCGGACCCTATAACTTTGATTATTCTTCTTTGCAGAAGAATTCATGCAGAATGCCACGAATTAGGAAGCGCACTACTAATCAGAGGTCATACTCCGAAGAACAGCTGAAACACGCTGTTGGAGTAGATTTAGAAGAAGGGTGTTCTGTGAGAAGCGCTTCGATTCGATTTGAAATACCACGAATATCTTTAAAACGGTTTGTTGATAAAAGCAGGAATGTTGATTTGAATTCAGTTAACTTTCGGCCGAAAAATGAACATTTATTAGTTTTTACACCTGCAGAAGAAATCATGCTTAGAGATTACATTTTACGTGCCTCTGACATTCATCACGGTTTAAGTAGTAAACAAGTTCGTGTTCTGGCTTATGAATTCGCAGTGGCAAATAATAAACGTTATGCTGAAAGTTGGTCGGAAAAAAGCATGGCTGGTAAAGAATGGCTGTTTGGATTTCGTCAAAGGTACAACCTCACATTACGAACTCCTGAACAAACTAGTTTGAGCAGAGCAACTAGTTTTAATAAAACGAATATTGATGCTTTTTTTAAAAATTTGCGAGAGCTTAGAACTAAATATAACTTAGAGGCATAAGACATTTATAATCTAGATGAGACAGCTGCTACTACTGTTCACAAACCTCCAAAGATATTAACGAAGAAGGGTAACAAGAATGTCGGCCAAGTGACTTCAGCGGAGCGAGGAACTCTAGTTACTATGGTGGGAATTATTGGAGCCACTGGAAAATTCGTTCCTCCATTTTTAATTTTTCCGCGGGTTCATTTTAGAGAACACATGCTGCATGGTGCCCCTCCAGGAAGCAAAGGTGTTGCAACACCTTCAGGCTGGATGAATAGCTCGTTGTTTTTACCACTTTTAAAACATTTTGCAGAACATGAGAGGCCTACTAAAGAGAAACCTAAACTTATTCTTCTAGATAATCACGAGAGTCATTTAAGTATTGTGGCACTCGATTTTGCCAAAGAAAACGGTATTATAATGTTAACGCTACCTCCCCATTGTAGCCATAAATTACAGCCTTTAGACGTCAGTGTTTTTTGACCTTTCAAAAAAATTTATAATGCTGCTTGTGATAAATGGATGGTGAATCATCCTGGTAGGCCTATCACCATACATTTCATTGGAGGTTTAGTTGGAGAAGCGTTTACTCAAGCGTTCACGCCAAAAAACATTCGTAGTGGTTTTAAAACCACTGGTATAGAACCGTTTGATGATAAGATATTTTCTGATATTGACTTTGCTTCTTCTTATGTCACTGATAGATCGAATCCAGACAATCAGCCTCGAAATTTAGACCCGGTGCAAGAAAAAAATGGTGAAATTTCAGAAAATCTTTCCCCAGATCAACTAAAAATTCAAAATGTCTTGAATGAAACACCGAAGGACAACCGTCAATTGCAAGATCAACAATATTTTCATACTAATTTGCTTCAAAACTTCGAGGCTGGACCATCAAAATGTATTACCCCTGAAGAAATACGCTCTTATCCCAAAGCTGCACCACGGAAAACAAACACATCTGCACGCAAAAAAGACGGTCAATGGTTTTAACTGATACTCCCGTTAAAAAAAGAACTGGAAGAGGAAGCGCGAATGCGCGAAGAAAAAAAGAAAAAACGTCCTTCAGCTACGATAAAACGAAACAACATTAAGAAAAGAGTCTTGGAATCATCTGAAGAGGAAATCATTGAATTTGACGAATCATCTGATTCTCTTGAAGATTGCAACGAATTTGAAGATGAACATGAGCCCAAAGTAGGTGATTGTTGCATTGTTATTATATATGGTAGAACAATGTCAACTTTTCGACACTATGTTGCAAAATTCATTGAAGAAAGCCCAGATGGGTATGAAATGGTTTTTTTCAAACGACACAATGCAACACATAAATTCTCCGAAACTGACGAACACAGTTATGTTCCAAAGAAGGATGTTGTTCATAATTTACCACCACCAGTAAAAAACAGTACAGCGAGATATGCCAATACCTGGACCTTTAATATCGATTTGGCTGAATTTGACTTAACTCTCCAATAATATCGAAAACATATGTCTTTTCTGTTATTTTGAAATAATCATGTACCTATTAAAATGAAATAGTTCTATTCATTTTTTTTTCTTTTGGTTTTCTACGGTTTTTTTAGTTGAAGTACACAGTGACCACTTAACCTACCCTTGATGTTCACTTAACCTGTTCGGTAGGTTAAGTGAACAACTTCTCACTGAATCATAAAATTCGATCTATGATCTTTCCTCTTTAAAATTTTAGAAAAAAAATCACGACTGTTTATCCGCGATGGCTTATTAACCACATATGTACATATAAAAAAAAAATTGCAGAACTTTTAATGGGATATTTCAGCATATTTTGTTAAATATGTCCAGTTAACCCCAACTTACCCTACTTACCAAGTTTGATATTTTTTGCTTCGGGAATTTTGGAGAAAAAATAAATAAATAAATATAATTTTTTTTTTAACTTTTGACACCATGTATCTCAGAGGGGATGCGTTTTAGGACATACCTTGATAGGAACTTTTCATCTTGAAATGAGATGAGGAATCAGTAGTCGGATTTTGTCGGTCTTATTCTGACTCACCCTGTATATTCTGCTTTCACAGTTCTACATTAAAACAATATGGAAGTACTGGAGACGGTCCCGTGAGGAAATGAGACCCATTGGGTCATTTTTTTAAACTGAATTTTTTAGAAAAAATAATGGATTACTCGTAAAAAGGTAGTACATAGCAAGAAAACAAAGATATTTTCGATGCATTGTGCCTCCTACTCTGTGTTTTCGGAAACATCGTGGTTCGATTGCTGCTGGTGTGCAGTGTATATTGGAAACTGGAAATTTTTGTAATACACAATTTGTGCGATTTGAAACCGCAACACAATTGGAACCCTTGGACCGATTTTGAAGTTATAGTACTCGAAGAGCTCTATTCGAAGACTTGAATCATTCTTATCGTCAAGGTCTACTCAAAAAAGTGAATAGCCTATTCAATTTGAGCATATTTTGATCACCTATATACGATGTTTCAGCCCAATATCTCATATAGCAGAGCGCAAAAATATCATGATATTTTATATTAATATCAAAATATCGGATATATTTGATATATACGTCTGATATACAGGGCTATTCAAATTCGTTTCTGTAAATGGAGGTCTCGTAAACGATAAGAGATAGAGTGTCGATTAAATTGTGGCAAAGTTGCGTATTTCGGAGACCTATTCAATGGTTTAAAAAAATCGAGTTTAGCTCTTTTGGTTCTGGAGATATACAGGAAAAACCAAAAAATCCCAAATTATTTTTTGCCTGTATCTCCTTTATTCGCAGACATATTGAAAATCTTGTCTACATTTTGCTAGTGGACTATCAGAATATGTCCATGAATCTTTTATACAGGGTGTCATTTGACTTGGGTCACCCCCATCTTTGAATTTTTAAATACGGACCTGTATTTTTTATTGTAGTTTTTGGATCTTCGACGTTCACTTCATACTGAGAAACTAAATTTAATTTTATATTTCGGGATGTTTCGGTAATATTTTATTATATTTGGGTGAATTATTCCCTTTTAAATTACGACCCTGGAAATTGGTTGACTGAGTTAAATAAAAACACAATAGCAACTTTCACGTCTGCCCATGTACCATAGTGTAAAGTATTTTATTCATTTTTAGATACCAATTCATATTTTCTCACATTTTCAATACTCTTTGCGCATTTTCTACAATGATCTTCGAATAGCAAAACCTTTTATGATTATCTGAAACATATGGTCGGTGGATCAGCGGTCTAAGGCACAGGCCGTTCGAAACTCCAGCATTGCGATAGTCGGTTCGAGTTCGATGTAGGTACGAGAATTTTTCTCAACTACTTTATATCGGATCGATAGGCGACCGCATGCCTTGTTGAAAAGCAAGTGTATGGTGAGTTGTCTAGATGCCAATCTCGTCTAGTGCTAGCTTGGAGTGCACACCGACCACCCGAGGTGGTGCTGTAGGTTTTCCGGGTTTTCCTACAGCTGAAAAAGTGAATACATCACCTGAAACATCAGTAAGTCGCCCCCGGAGCGCCACGGCAAAATAATAATAATAGCCGTCCTCTACCCGCACAGGCTATGCCTTTGGGTACACTCAACGAGTGTTTATGAGGGAGTATTATTATTATATATTATTATATCTACAACAAAAATAAATTATATGTTTTTTTTATAAGCAGAATTTCTGAGTACCATATTCAACAACAGATGGATAGCAAATAATGGGCCAATAAGATGGCCTGCAAGATCACCAGATCACCAGATACTATTTTGGACTATTTTCTATGGGAGACATTAAAAAATTGGATTTACGCTGGCGGAGAGATAGAAAATGTGGAAGACTTGAGATTGAGGATTTTGAATGCTTTCGCAACAATGCATCAAAGAAGTGTATCAACGGCAATAAATAATATGAAAAAACGAGTTCAAAAATGTCTCGAAATGGAAGGACTCCAATTCGAACATTTATTGCGCCATTTTTTTTGTGTAGGTATATAAATGAGTTCATTTTAATTTTCATTACAATTATAGTGCTCGTTTCGGATGTAATTATTGCTATCATTTCTTTTTCAACTTATCAAAATACATATAATATATTTTTGTTGTAGATATGTTTCAGATAATCATAAAATGTTTTGCTATTCGAAGTTCATTGTAGAAAACGCTCAAAGAGCATTGCAAATGTGAAGGTTTGAATTAGTTCCTAAAAATGAATAAAATACTTTCCAAAAACACAACGGTACATGGGGAGTCGTGAAAGTTGCTATTGTGTTTTGATTTAACTCAGTCAACCAATTTCCAGGTCCGTAATTTAAAAGGGAATAATTCACCCAATCGTAATAAAATAATACCGAAAAATCCCGAAATATAAAATTTAATTTAATTTCTCAGTATGAAGTGAACGTCGACGATCCAAAAACTACAACAAAAAATACAGGATCGTATTTAAAAATTCGAAGATGGGGGTGGCCCAAGTCAGATGACACCCTGTATAAAAGATTCATGGACATATTCTGATAGCCCACATCAAGTTCCAATAGCAAACTGTGGACAGATTTTCAATATGTCTGCGAATAAAGAAGATAGAGGCAAAAAAATCATTTGGGATTTTTTTGGTTTTTCCTGTATATCTCCAGAACCAAAAGAGCTAAATTCGATTTTTTTTAACATCATTGAATAGGTCCGACACTCTATCTCTTATACGAGATCCCCATGTACAGAAACGAATTTGTATAGTCCTGTATATCCAAATGTGATATTTATATATTTACGAAAAAACTTACGAAAAAACTTAAGAAATGGAAAGCAAAGAGCAGAAATAATAAGTTTATCTAAAACTAAATGTATAAAAAACATGTAAAACGAAATAATAAATTAAGTATGCTAGTAAAATGTGAAATGATATCATGTTGAAGCGAAAAACCATATAATGATAATAGATAAATAATGAATAAAAAACAACCTTTTAAACAAAAACATAAATTCCTTCTGAAATAAATTAATATCCTCTTCAGTATTCAATATATCAACATAAAAATAGGAAAGCAATAACGTTATTATTATACAATGACATCAAAAAAATTGGTTCTCATCAAACTCGTCAATGTCAATAGAAGAGAGTGTAATGAGTCGAAAATGTAGGAAAAACAATATCGATATATATCTTGATATTTATTTGATAAATATCTCGATATATATCAAGATATAGAGAAAGGATAGTCGCTGCTGACTAGTTAGAAATAAAACCAGTTGATATTGGAGATAGAAGCAAGTCAAAAGAGTACTCTTTTACCGAGGTTATTCCAAGCTTTCGTGAATTTTATTTACATCTTCAGGGAACTACAAAGAATTATTCATGTCAATTTTACATTTTGATGTTTTTAAAATTTCACTTACATCTCTAGTGAGGTTGGTTGACATGTTCTTTATACATTAATTAGTGACATCACAGTAAAAAAAATTGTAATCAAGTTCAAAAAAGGAGCTTTACGAATATAAATCAGAAAATTTCAAAATTTCAGTCGAAAACAAGACTTGTTGATTATATCCAAGGGATATACATCAGATGATATCTATCTTTGCGTTTAGTTAGTGAAAATGCTTTATCAATGAGGAAAGCTGCTGAAGAATTCAAGAAGATATCCAGATTGTGTACCAATTCACCATACCACCGTCTCCAGGATCAATTCATTATTAATGAGAGCGGGAGAGTTGATGAAAAACATGAACAGAGACAAAGAGAAAATCTAAAGTATGTTCAAGAAAATGTCAGCTTGTCATTCACTCACTTCTTATTCTGATATTTTTAATTACAGATGTTATGGAGTATTTTTTTTGAAATATTACTGGTTCAATAATGAATGAATGAAAATACCACGAAAATATGAAACATGATTCCTGGTATTTGAAACCATACAATAAAAAATTGAGGTTGTCACTATTTGTACGATACTTTGTATATCATTTTTATTCAATTTTATGGATAGTCTACAAAAAGTTGATGTGGAAAATAATGAAGATAAATGAATAATTTCAAAATTTTCGACTTTTCCTGTATAACTCCAGTAGAAAAGAAGCCAAATCAGAAATTGATTCACATAATTAACCTAATTACCTCATTTAACTGAACCTTTATCTTTATAGTATTTAATTTTACTAAATCGTTTAAATCGAATGTTACCAAAAGTAAGGAATATTCTTCACATCAATACAACTTTATCAGCTGAACAATGAATACCCAATTTTATTTGTAAAAAATGTATCTACTTCAATGAACAATGGCTCGTCTGATCTATGGTAAATCAAGTATTCAACATTTTTTTTTTATCGACTTATTTCAGTTTTGGAGTCCTGATCACATTCTGTATCCACTTATTTAAAGCAACTAATGAAACGATTATTAGTAATAGCCAGGGAAGTAGTTGTTTTCTGACAGATGTTTGCTTCTTTTTCCCCACTTGGTGGAAACGTGTGGCGAAAAGGGTACTTCGACTTTGTCGATTTTATTAATTTCATTATTGTGATACTCGTCGGCACATATTTGCGAACTTTGTTCGAAATGATACAGTTTACTCTTACCTGAAGTATTGGGCTGTCTGAGGAGTGTTTATATCACTTTTCCGTACGGATTGCGCTGCGACCAACGTAGTTGTGGGTCGCAGCTAAATTCGAGTGGAAATATTAGTTATACAGTTAATTATTAGTCATTGGGCAGGGATAGGACAATTATATACTGTTGTCCGACCTACACTGGCACTGACGAGAGGCAAAACCAGGAATCGTGCATGTCTACAGGTGGTCATTCCTAGCCAAATGAAGGATAAACTAGTTTAATTACAAGTTATGAACACTTACAATTTGGTCTTTTTGGTTGCACAAATCTCTGTCAGATGTAGTTCAATGTTAGTTGTGGTATTAGCCAGGAAAGTAGTTGTTTTCTGGCAGATGTTTGCCTCTATTTTCCACTTGGTGAAAACGTGTGGAGAGAAGGGTACTTCGACTTTGTCGATTTCATCAGTTTCATTATTGTGCCTCCTGCACATATTTTCGAACTCTGTTCGAAATGATAAAGCACTAACATACAAATCATCTAGAAGACCGTGAATGCGAATTTGGAAAACATAAGTAAGTGCTCTTTCTGTAACTTCTAGGGTAGAAGATGGTATGTGCATATTTCCAGTGAAGAACCAAATAACTGAATGTTAGATACTTTGTTACTACAATACAAATTCACAAATTTATTATTCATCACTTGAAACTCTTGTACAGAACATAAATATACATTCCATACAAAAACTTATTGGACAGTACATAAAAAATATATTATAATTCAATTATCGTGGTGGCATCTAGTACGTGTAAATTCATCATGACTGATAAATATAGAGGAAATAGAAGCTTCCAATTTACAGTAAAAATATATACTTGTAAAGTCACGCTTACAATTGTTTCGACACACAGTGTCATCATCTGAGCTGAGTTTATAACTCAGCTCAGATGATTGGAATAAAATGCTTTTCTCAGAAGATATTCATTCAACGTTTTTTAATTCTTTTTACTTTCGACACCACCAACAATATTTACAAATTTACAAAAGAGTCCCGACCGAACGTAAGTCTCGTAGGGCTGATGAAATTGATTATTGTTGTGCGTGTCATAATTATGTAAATCACTTTTTCTAATTATGTTTGTATTAATTTGAGTCATGTTTAGAACATTTACTGAGACAGTGTTTTTCAATTGTTTGATGAGAAAACATACAGACCTCAATTAAGACACAAAGTTTTCGATTTCCCAAGAATTTAGACTTAACTTCTTTGATTGAGTGTCCATTCAGTCACCACTAAACCATTATAATTTTAACAATAATTTTTCGTTAAGAAAGACATGGAGGCAGTTTTACTGTCATTGTAAGGCCATAGCTCAGACAATACTGATGAAATTCTTCTGCTTTAGAGATCACTGAGATTTCCCTCTGACAAAAAAATGTCTATCATCTGCATGTGCTACCATAAGATTTGGAGTCTTACAGGATTCCTATATATGATGAATAATATGGATCCCTGAAGCACTCCCACTCGCACATGTGCTTCTTCAGATTTAAATAGATTAATTACTAATATTTGTTTCCGCTCATTTAAATATGATTCGATCCACCTGGCATTACCTCGTATTCATAATCTATAAATTTTTTCAGAGGTTCATTGTAACAACAAGAAGGGGATACACCGAGCAATATGTAACAGATTTGAAAAATCTAGCCAATTCATGTGAACGGGGAACGTTAAGAGACAGCTTGACAAGAGACATTTTCATATGTGATTTAAGGTCGGAAG
The DNA here is from genome assembly GCA_958502065.1 of Chrysolina americana. Classification (NCBI taxonomy): domain Eukaryota; kingdom Metazoa; phylum Arthropoda; class Insecta; order Coleoptera; family Chrysomelidae; genus Chrysolina; species Chrysolina americana. The sequence goes on along the minus strand of OY293419.1, from coordinate 25,658,907 downwards.
CAGCCAGGGAAAAGCTGCTTCAAGAAGATAATCAACCTCTAGAGGAAGCAATCAGGCTAGGCATCAATATGGAAAACACTAGGGAACGGAATCGGGAAATCACCACCAATTATAGAGAAAACATCCAAGTAGATGGGATAAACAGGAACTTCAGACCACAGAAGAAAGAGAAAATAGAACTTCAAAGAAAATATGATTCATCCATTAACAAACGCTGAAGCAAATCCAGTTCAGGCTATAGTAGGGCCAAAATACAATCAAAAGTGTGGAAACAACCATGGATATGGAAAATGCCCTGCCTATGGAAGGGTAAACGAAAAAAAAAAACGGAAAAACCCTGGAAAAAATACCCCCAGAAAAAACCTCCGAAAAAAAACGGGAAAAAACGGAAAAATATCCCCCGGAAAAAAAACCGGATAACAATGGCCAGTACACAAAAAGTAATGAAATTTCAACTGTGTCATGTTAAAGAAACTGGACCGTATTTGATTCATTTTACAATACAGAGGGGTTGAAAACGTGATAGAGAACAAGTCAGAGCATAATACAGATTATGCATCAAAAAATTGTACAGATTCAAACACAGAAAAATCTCAGTACTGACATCAGCACTGAGAAGATAGAAGTTTTAGAATTTGTCAACGCAATGACAACAAAGTTAGGCAGAAGTATCAGAAAACAAAAAAAAATTCAAAATTATTACTCATTGAAATGAACAATTAAAAACTATGTCACACAACTCTCTCAAAGAGGAAAGAGGGTTAGAGTAAGGATGCGGGACATGATCCTGTCATTTGTATGTATGTTTATATTTTTATGTATATTTATATTTGTATGTATCTAACCTGTAATGCTGTTACAATGAAACAGAAGGAGGAAGATGTGACATAGAACCTAACTTTACTGTGCCTAGGAAGGACACGAACGTGACATTAAAAAAAGTTATCATCCAGCTTTGTAGTCAATGTGACGTCCCGTCCTCACCTCACTCCCACTACACGATACAAACTCACTTATCGGCGATGTTAACTTTTTCTTTCGGAAGCCATGTTGGTTAAAGCACATTTCAAATAAATCTGAAAACTGACTCTACAATCTGAAAACTGACTCTACAAATATTTCTATAAATTGAAATTTCAGTTCTAGATCCCTTATTCTTATATACTGGTATAGACTTCGATAGTTTTATATTGTTTGGGTAATCTCCTTCAATTAATGATATGTTTATAAGGTAAGATAGTATGTTCACAATACCTGATACTGCTTGTAAAATACGACCTCCGATCCCATCAATACCTGATGCAGGTTTGGAAGATGTTTTCTGAATCAGTGGTACTATTTCCTCAGCACTGGGACTCTGATGATTAGAAATGTTTCATAGCATCGAAATGTGTCGAGAATGTGACGTCAAATTCGAAATTCGATATTGATACCACCAAAGGGAAAAAAAGCTCACAATGGATATTTTTACATTAGGGAGAAATCCGATCCTGTTAAGTCCTACTGGCGGTGTGAGGAATGCCAAAAATTAAGATGCTCTTGTCGCATGGTCGGAGAGGGAGGAAGATTTCTTATTAGGAATGAGCATAATCACAAAGGGTCCGCAGTGAAACTTGAGTTAAGCAAGTGCATCAATAAGATGAAAAAGAAAGCAAAAACAAGCAGATATGCTCCTAGAGCCATCATTTCGAAACATAGTGCTGGATTAAGCGAAGCTGCGTCATTTGAAATGCCATCCGTGTCAAGTCTGGGACGCAGTATTAGGTCTACCAGAGAAAAAGAAAATATTGGTCCAACTGTTCCATTAAAAATTGATGATTTTTTCTTGCCACCACAGTACCAAAAAACTGAGAAAGGTGAAAACTTTGTTATTTTCCAATCAAAATCTACTGTAGATAAGTATATTATATTTGGAACAAAACGAAACCTTGAACTTCTTGGAAAATGCACTGCCTGGCATATGGATGGTACATTTTCGATTGTACCTGACCTGTCTTATCAATTATATACTTAACTCCAAGACGGAAAATATCTACACTAAGGTTTTATAGCAATTGCGAGTGAAAATGGAAACGGTTACAGTAACAACAATCACAACATATTTTCAGTTTGCCGCAATAAAAACTTGTCGATTACTTTTTCCAATGGCTGAAAATCAAGGATGTTTTTTCCATTTCAAACAGTGTGTTTATCGATAAATTCAAAGATATGGGCTTGAACGGCAGTATGACTCCGATGCAGATTTTCAGCTGGAAATCATACTTTTATCAGCAATAGCCTTTGTACCATTAGAATTCGTTGTCCGAGCATTTGAAGGAATGTCCAAGAAAAACGTTATTCGTGAAGAAGCTAAGGGTTTTTTAAACTACTTTCAGGAGACATAGATAGTTAATAATAATAATAATATTAATAATGTCTTTATTTTCCAATAGAACCAGTACAAATCATGTAACATTATGAAGATTCATCATACGATTGGATTAGAAAATAGGCGAGGTGTCAGGTGAGTATGACGTAAATCACACTCTGTTTTTCAACCTAACCATAATAAAAAAAAAGAAAATTGAGAAAACAATAGAAAAACAATGCCATGATTGTTGAATAAGAACAAAGTAATTAATAATACATTGCTATGAATGACAGAAATATGACAATGAAATGAATCCTAATTACCTTTTCATTTCAAAATATTTTGTACAGAGAGATTAAATTTATATGTACACCCTCACACACACGCACGTACCCACACATACACCCATGAACATATATACATACATACATACAGACACATATCCACGTATATGATTAAATTTGACGAGACAATAGGAGTTTACGTAGTTGATACCGGAATGACCATAGAGATAGCGATTTGAAAGGATCAGGTAAAGAATTATAAAGACTCGCAATTTGATAAGAAAATGACCTCTTGAATGTTTCCGTTCTGTGCATCGGTGGAGTCAATTTAAATTTACGTCTCACGTTCAAATTATGCACGTCATATCGAAATGAATTTTTTTTGAACAGGTAAGGTGGTGATTTATGAATGATGATTTTATGGAATAAGCACAAAGCATGAATCCGATGTTGAGTGGTGGTATCCAGACATGGACCATATACAGTATCGCAAAAGTTCATTTTAGAAAGTACTAGTGATTCGCATTAAAGTGCTTTTGTCTTTTTGTTCATAAATTCGCGGTTACTGTATATTATTTTCAGATTAGCATATGCTGATCCTATACAACTCGAAATGTGTTTTCAGAATCTCAGAGAGTTATCTAGCACGAGACCAAGATTCTTTGCAAATTCAGATGGAATTATTTCATGGCCATCTACACTGATTTTTACTTTGGTTGAAATTTTTGCTATCTTCTTCTTAGGGTCAAAACATAAAACTGTAGTTTTATCTGCATTTATTTTAAGTGAATGTTGAAAAGATTCTTCAACAATGCACGCGACATTCCGGTTGATAAGGGCTATGGAGTCTTTTATGTTAGCAGAACTGAACGAATGATAGATTTGCGTAGCATCCGCATAGAAATGTATAGAAATATCTTCGATTATTTGCACGAAGTTTGAAGTATATAAAGTATACAGTAACGGCCCTAAAATTGATCCTTGAGGTACCCCAGATGACAAGTTGAGAGGATCTGATATATTTTCAGTAATACACACCCGTTGCGAGCGATTTGAAAGAAATGTTTCAAAGAACTTAAGTGTATTGTCACTCACTCCACTATAATGTAGGATACTGAGAAGCATTTCGTGATGTAAAGTATCAAAAGCTTTGGAATAATCCAAAAGTATTAGTAGTGTCAATTCGCCTAAGTCAGTTGCCCTCAAAATATCATCTGTAATACTAAGCAGAGCTGTCTCGCAACTATGCCTAGGCCTAAAACCAGATTGCTCCACTGGTATTTTATCATAGCTCGTCAGAAATTCTCGGAGTTGCTGTTCTGCTACTCTTTCAAGTACCTTAGATAAGGTTGGGAGAATACTTACCGGCCTTAAATCCTTCAGTTCCGAAGGATTCGCTTTTTTTTTGGAACTGGTTGAATTAGTGCTATTTTCCATACATCCGGAAAACTATTTGTTTTCAAGCAAGCATTCACAATGTGAGTAATGACTGGAATAATTTCTGGACAACATAATGTTATTAATTTCAATTTTAGTCCATCCCACCCTATTGCGTTGGTTTTGATTCTGTTGATTATGCGAAATATCTCGGTTTCATCAACACTCTTGAAACTGAAACTATTATTAGTTTTGGTATGTTGTTTGTAATAATTCATTTTATTTTAATCGGGTTGAATGTTTGGCAACGAATCGATATAATGTGCATTCAATTTATTTACATCCTGTAAATTAACTGGAATGTTCCTATTTTTATTTTGAATTACATTCATTTTTTTCATTTCTGACAATATTTCTCCTGTTTTAGCTAACCTGATTTTCTCCCGAAAGTATGCTGCCTTCTCATTTTTACATGCCAGGGTGGTATAATTTTTGAGCATTTTGTAATATTCAAGTTTAGAAGGTTTTCTTGTTTTCTTCCAGCATTTATAAGCCTGATCTCTCATAGACATCAACAACCTTAGATTATCAGTTACCCATGGATTGTATTTCTTTTTTATTTTTATTCTTCTTATGGCGTGATAATAAAAGAGCTGAATTAGAGTTCTATTGAGAAAATTCACTTTTTCATTAATATCCTGCGATATAAAGACATCATTAAATGAAAGATTGTTGAGATCGTGGTTGAAATATTCAAAATTGAAATTTCTGAATTGTTCTATATTTTTGTATTTGGGGGTATCTCTAGCCACTTCCAACTCCAATTCACACATCACCAGCTCATGATCAGATATATGGTCAACTTTTGATCATAAACTAGAATTTCTACCAACAAACTATTGAAAATCGTTACAAAAATAACAACATCGTTGAAGGGTGGCATAGAACTCATAGAAGTTTAAAGGGACAATTCCATCTGAAAAAAACATCTATCTGGAAATTTATAGAGGGGCTACTTCGAGAACAGAGCATGATGGAACTGAAACTGCAACAACAGATTTGTCGGGGTGCTGAATTACAAAGAACTAACAAGTTCTATAAGGAAAAAAATAAAAGACTGGCTGTAGTTGTCAGACGATTCCATGAATTATTTGAAGACAACTACATTATTTTCTACAATATTTAAAAGCCGTTGCTGCCAATATTTATTTTCTAATATTGATTTTGTCATTTTGTTGCTTCATTAAAGATTACTTGTTATTTCGTATTCTTCTATTGACGGATCTATCGAATGTATTGTTCATAAAATAGTATTCATTTCAACTGTATTTTCTATCATTCATGTCTCTATCAAATGCATTTCCTGACCAAAAAGAATCGAGCAAATGAATTTCTATTAAATAGTGTTTCTATCAATTGTATTTTTTATCAAATGGTGTTTCTATCAATTGTATTTTCTATCACAAAAATATCGATCAAATGCAATTCTATTAAACATACTTTCGATGAAAAGACTTCTATCAAATATTTTTCTTTCATTTTGTTTTCGATCAAATTTCCGCCACTCGGACTAGATGTTTGTATAAAGTTTTTTTTTTTCATTAGTCATGGTACCTAGAGTGAGGTTAGGGGGAGTTAAGAGGGTTAGAACCCCCTGAAATAAAAACATAAAATCCGAAAAAAATTACTTGTTGTGTTCATGCTTGGTTACTATATGCATCCACTTTTCGGAAGTGTCAGTACTTAAATGGATATAATAGTTTAATTCTCGAACTTTAGGTAAAGCGATGATCTTCCTTAGTCATCACAAGTATCTTGAAGAATTCTAAGAGTTGAAAATAAGGGTGCAGTCTACTAACTAAATTAACAATTTTGAACACAACTCATGTACCTACTTATTGATATCATTATCATTTCACTCATCAACTAGTATTCTTCTCACTTCTTATAAACAATATAACAATATAATAGAGAGATATTGCAATGACGCAAGGCAGTGTTTAAGGCAACTTTATTTTAATAGTGACTGGCACTATTCTGTGATTTAAAACAGTGATATTGCAGTTTTGTCTGTTTGTCCCTTATTTACAAAGGCCTTTGTTAGAATAGCATAGAATAGAATTTATTCATCATTAAAATGTCATACACATATAATTATACATTACTGGTACAACATTTATCAGACTAGTCACAACAAACAGAATAAAAATAGTTAATTTAAAAGGGCATGTATCCATTCAAATCTCTAAAAATTCTTTGACACTGTAAAAGGCATTTTGTAAGAGAAGGTTCATTAAAGCTTTTTTGAATTTATTGTAATTTTCAATATTTCCTAGTACCCTAATTGCTTTATTATAACATATAACTCCTTGATAGCTCGCAGACTCCTGCCCAAGGGCCAGTTGTGAATAAGGTAGTCTCAGTTCATTTCCTCTGCAGGTATTGTAGTCATGTATCGTACTGTTTTTTGTATGGTGTGATTCATTTCTTTTGATAGAGTAGTAATATATATAAGGAGGGTAGTGTTAAAATGGCCAGATCTGTAAAAACGGTCCTGCATGATTGTCTATAATGTATGCCAGCGATACATCTAATTATTTTTTTTTAATAGTAAACACTTTTGATAAGTATGCTGAGTTTCCCCAAAACATTAACCCATTTGAGAGATTGGATTGTACAAGGCCAAAATAGGCCAGTTTAAGTACTTGTAGTGATACTGTTCGGTGTAGTTGTCTCATTACAAAGCAAACACTACTCAGTGGACAAAGATCATGAGATAGATTTTTTTGTTGATTCATGAAAACAGTTTTATTTACATTAACAAGTAGACCATTGTTTCTGCACCATTGTGAAAATTCATCAGCAGATTTATTTGCAGCTTGAACAGAGAGGAGAAGATTCTTTTCTGCTACTATTTGATAGGTATCATCAGCATATATTATTGTTTTTTGTGTGGATACGCATGAATTTTCAATACCATTCATAAATATTATAAATAAGAGAGGTGCCGATGTTGAGCCTTGCGGAACTCCTAATGGGACAGTAGCTGGTTGTGATTTCATCTCGTCTATTACCACTATTTGTGACCTTTGATGTAAATATGATGCTACCCATTCATTGGCCACTCCTCTTATTCCCATTCTATACAGTTTCTCAAACAATAAACTATGGTCAACTGTATCGAATGCCCGGGACAGATCGAAGAATTGACCAATTGGAAATGTTTTATCATTGAGGTTTTTGTAGATGTTATCACACATTTCATATATGGCAGATGATGTTGATTTTTGCTATCTAAAACCATGTTGATAATCTGAAATGAGTTTATAGTGTTCAATAAATTTACATAGTCACAAATAGTAGGCATAGTCGATAACTTTGGCAATTTGGGATTGCACACAGATATTTCTATAATTGTTTACGTCATTTTTGGAGCCCTTATTTTTATATATGGGTATAGACTTTGATGTTTTCAGTGAATCCGGATATATGCCGTCACAGAAAGATTTATTTATAATAAGTGATAGAGGATGGCAGATTATGTCTTTGACAAATTTAAGAGATTTACCGTGGATATCATCTATTCCGGAGGCTGAAGTTTTTGTAGTTTTATCAATAATTTCTTGAATCTCTACATGTGAAGTTGGATATAGGAATAAACTATTAAATGAAATAGGGGATAATTTCAATACATTTATGTTAGGTTCATTTGTTTGTATATCAATGAAAAATTCATTGAAAAGGTTACTTATTGTTGTTTTATCTGTGATAGTATTACCACTGATCGTTAGTTTTAAAGTCTCGTTTTTTATTTTACTTCTATTTTCATTGATAATTTTCCAACTCTCCTTATTAATATTTTCTGCATTTATTATTCTGTTGTTGTTACATCCCATTTTTGCCTGGTTCACTACTTCTCTATATAAATATTTCAGTTGTATATATTTTTGTTTGATAATTGCTATGTTAGATGATTTAGCTAGTTTGCACAAGTCACATACCATTTGATGCAGTTCTTTGATTTCTTTTGATATCCAGGGTTTATCCTTATTACAATTATTACTGTTTGAAACTCTTCTTAGTGGAAACACATTATGATAATGATACTGATATGTTGTGTAGAAAGCATTAAAGCATTCATTCAAATCAGTTGAAATGTAAACTTCTCTCCAAGTTTCGTTTGCCAGCATGTCTCTGAAAGCTATCAAGTTGGCATCTGACAAATTACGTCTGCAAAAAAAACTAGAACCTCTACTCTTTGCTGACCCAGTAATAAACTGACAAATTTGAAATCTGTAAATCAAATCAGTTTCTCAGATTTTTCTTTTTACATAATTTATTTTAGACTAATATATAATTATTGTGATTACAGAATGGACAAAGGGGGCTTCGATATCAATTTATGCTGAATATATCATATATGTATCAGTCATGAGTTATGACGAATCCACGATCTTGCCCAAAGTGAAAAAACAAGAACTTTAATTCTAGCCTAACTGTGTACTAATACAGGCAGTCCTTATTTTAATAATGTTGCCCTTATTCCAAACTCACATTGAGCATGCCTATATGTTGAAATAAGGACCCCTTTATATAACTGTCTGACGTTAATATGAAATGTCATATCTCTATTAACATGATAATAAATAATATCAATTACAACTCGATGCTTACCCGACTTCAATTTTCATTTCAAGAATTCACTTCCATCACATTCCTATGCATATCCTGATATAGGATAGACCTGGACGTTACAACATTCCTTGAATGTGGAGGATTTATTCAATTCAACAACTTATGGATTCCCTAGGATAGCAGTAAAGCTTCATAGTAATTTCCCAGAATTGATGTAATTTACTTGGGCTATTCATTAATTGTGGAGACATTATTCAATTCCACAACTCATCGATTCACTAGTATTGCTTCATTGTGATTTTTCAGTATGTGATTGTCTCACTTGCCACATTACTACTTTAGCGCATTCAGATAAAGGTTTATAATTTCTAAAAAAACAACACTCGATTGTCTTCATCCCATTATGATCAGATACAATAAGTTGCGTTTGGTTTCGTATTTTCTTTTTGATAAATCATAAAATAATATATACTCATGACCATGACATGATTGCAGACCGCCATCATTTAATAACTGATTCAAGATGCATTGCATAGAAACCCTGGTGTGATCACTTATACCTGTGATACCGACATACAAAAGTGTTGATGTACGGCCACAGAACTATATATAGTTCTGTGTGTACGGCCTACTTGATTCATGTTATTTTTATTGCATTGGTACCGTTTCACTTCTTTAGCACAGATGGCGGCTAAATTACAGATTAATGTTATCATTGACGATTGACGGTTGGACAAGCGACAAGTGTCATGTCAACATTCAAAAACAATCAAATGACAAATCAAGGCACCGTGGAATGTTGGAAACTTGGCTATTTTCGACTTCTGCGCCATCCATCGACGAATGAAGCCAACGGTATCAATGCAATTACAGTATCAACAACTTTGGTAGAAACAAAATCGAATCTGTGATCGCACCTGGGTTTCTAAGCATCTTGATCTGATTCATGAATTCATGATTCATAAAAATGAAAATTTCATCTTACATCTATCAAAAAGACAAAATAAAGCCAAAATGCCAGTGGGAACTAGGAAGCCGTTTTTTTTTTGTTTTTGTAGTTTATTCTGTTTATTCCATATTCCACATTCTCGTTGGGGTTTGTTCTCTCTCTCGCTCTCTCTCTCCCAGGGTTCACAACGGCCCTCGCCGATTTACTCACGATTTTTTTGGGATTACTCACAAAATACTCACAACTTCAAAATACCAATAAAAATTAGTTTTCTACTGTGACGTTACGTGACTTTTGACATTTGACAGAATACAAAATGTAATTAAAGATATGTTTATTGATCAACCCTTGTATATAATAAATAGAAAATTGAGCCAACGTGCAGTAGGCCAATAAAAGTCGCTTTCTATTTCATTAGGCAAGCTGCGCGTTCATGAATTATCAATTACCCAGCATTCACCTCCAATTACTCACATTTTACTCACAATTGGTCATTACTCACAGACCATAAAATTACTCACAAATGTGAGTAATTACTCACAAACTGGCAACCCTGCCCTCTCACTGTTTGTTGGATCAGCGTCCAACGGCGCTATTATCCAGCTCTCCCCTATCACTTAAATGATTAGGGCTTCGTCCAAGGAGTACAGTCGTCTTGCTCGCAGCAACACCTACCCTGTTAACATTTTTACATCTCATCCATGTACCAAGTACGTCAAAATCTGACTTTGACCCCTTATTTAGACTCCCATAGAAGGATCAGAGACCTCGCCAAGCGGTGAATTTGTCATACTCGTGCTAAAATCGGATAGAGGTCTCCTGTACATCATAAAGTGAGATCGCCGGGATTTAGCTTTTTTTAAATAGTCTGTCACTTGGTAATACTGTGGCTACAGGAATTTTCAACGTATTTTTGTAGTACATACGTATTCTTGGCATCTTGAAGCAACCCATTATGATACAAGAGCCCAACTAACTTCTTGTAATCCGAACACGTAGCTCTAAGTGGCGGTAAATTATCTTGGAGGGCACGGATATTACTCTGATCTGACATCAAGCTCCAAAATTCATCATCCAGATATTGGCTAAAATATCGAAAAGGTGACCAATTTCTTCTTTTTCCGATGCTCCACTCTTGATCCATAACTTCGAAAATATTTGGATGAAAAACTTTATTTTTCCATTTCAAATTCTTTCGTTCAACAGCTGTTTTGTTCTTTATGAATTGATACCTTATAACTGACAATGGGATATTATCATCGTCGGAGTTTGAAGCGTCTTCAGGTTCAAGAGTCTCAATAGGATCTTGGGAAACTTCGAATTTCATCAAAATTGACCAATCCCTCATACTCGTTATCATCAACTTCGAACTCGCTTTCCTAGTGTCACTCATTCACACTGAAACCGAGAGTCCAGCCGGCGGGACGACAAAGTATATGAGTTTTCAATAAATAAAAAAAATATCTATTGACATTACAATTACGTCTGCGAACTACAAAAGGCATGAATTTATTTCTCACAAAAACTACCAAAAATTTTACTTACATTTCGAGTTGCTGGAGTTCGCCATAACCTCACCTTGCATTCACGAAAGCTGGGGCGAGTATGCTGCTCTACGCACCAATTGCGTCGTAATTATCAATTTACGCGTTCACTATACGCTGGACATGTGGATTCGAGCATCACAAATTGTATTTTTTTTGTATTAGAACATAAAGAAAATGTGTCCAGTCGGCTGGACCGGGGGACCGAAGAGGATAAATCCAGGGTACATCCTAGAAAGATTTTCCATAGAGGTCAACAACCAATACATCGGTTACATACTGATGGAAGGTACCAAGAATATGCGTACCATGCATACTTTTTCATTAAATGCTTTCTTTCATTAGTGAAACAAGTGCCCATTTTTTGAATCATCGCCAAAACAAGATTTCCAAAAGATACATGAAATAAATGAGCACTTGTCTCACCAATGAAATGTTCTTATGGGTAAATAAAAAACGAATCTTGTTGGAATAAATATATAATCTAGCCATAGCTATTAGAATACTGGATGGTATCAATTATAGAGATGATTGCCAGGACTCATTTGTGACACAAAAAATACTAACTTTTCCCTCCCTCTATATCATGGAGAATTTAATGGTCATAAATTATAACCTTATCGACTATGATAGTCCAGAGAATATACATAACCATGACACTAGACATAAAAATGACTTATAATTACAAACTATTATTGCCGACTAAAAAGATGTCAAAATGGACCCAATTTTTGGGCTGTGAAATTTTTCAATAATTTACCACAAACGATAAGATCATTACCAAATAATGTATTCCAATCCAGAATACAAAAATTGTTAGAAAAAGTCTTCTATAGTACTGAAGAATTCCTACAATGTGATACCTTTTCAACTACATAGATTTTAATTATATGTATATTTTAAATTAAAAGATCCTTACCCTATTTCAATATTGATATTCATTATAAGTCAAAATGCAATGTAAAATATCATTTTAGTATTTTAACAATTGATATGTAGATACTAGTTTTAATTTTATGACTTCATCATATATCTGATATATGTGTTTGTAGGTACTTATATGTATACATTTAATTGTAATGTACGATATTGTCATGACTTGTGTAAATACTGTCAAATGTATAAAACACCAATAAATTATCTCTATGTCTCTATCAAAAGAACGAACACAATGATCGAAAAACGAATATTGAACATTCCACAAAAAAGACACTTTGTGAAAACTAAAAATTTCTTGCTCTTGAAAACTATTCCAAAAAGTAATTCATTCTTATTTGACAATAAATAAAAAAAATTAACGGCTTCAAAATTATTTCTTTAAAAACAAAAAACACTCTAACAACTTTAAAAAGGAGTTATAGCAGAGAGATATTGCAGTTCATTTGCACGTCCGATAACTCTCTAATATAACGTCTGTCAGTAATAAAGTTGTCCTTATTTTGACATATACGCACGCGCAATGTGAATCTGGAATAAGGACAACTTTATTAAAATACTGCCTGCCTTCATTAGAGGACGGTTAAGTCTAGTTCATACCCTCGCGAAGTTCGCAGTTTTTCTGCGAATAAATTGGCTGCCGACATGGTTCTGCATCAACGATTGGTCCGGTATGACTGGGAGCCATTTTATTCGCAGAAAAATTGCGAAGTTCGCGAGGGTATGAACTAGACTTTGAGGCCATGAATCAAAGTTTCTTTATTTTCTCTTCGGGTGAGATCGTAGACACGACATAACTCATTATAATTATGTGACTTTTTCAACACAAATCGATATCAAAGCCCCCTTTGGCCATTGTATCATCACAATAATTGTATCTTAGCATAAAATAAATTATGTGGAATGAAAAATCTGAAAAACTAGTTATCATTTATAGGTTATGAATAACGAACGCCTGTATAAATAACGAACGAACAGACAAAACTACAATATCTCTGTTTTTAATCACAGATTAGTGCAGGTTACTATTAAAATAAAGTTGCCTTTAATACTGGCTGGCGTTATTGCAATATCTCTCTAAAACTCATATTCATTTATTTTACCTTTTCAACCTTTATTTCTTGATATGACGAAGCCATTCTAAAGCAGTTCTTTGAACCTTATTCCTTTGTGTAATATGATGCTCCCTTATCACAACACCTGAAAGAAACAAGTTTCGGTTTGCACTGGCAATAAAAGTGTATTGTATTGCAGAAATCAATTGAAGTGTGTGTACCCACCTTCCACAACTCTGATGCCACTTTAATGATCAATCAAAGTAATCCTTTGGCCTTGTTCAAACGAGAACATTATTATTGAAAAATATTTCCACAATTTCAGGTTTATATATAAATCTACGAAAACTGTTTTGCTACACGCAGATGGCTATTTCAAAGTGGTGTTACCTACTATACATAGAATAATCCATTGGATGAAACATTCAATATTCTTATGGAATTTACCAGGACAATCCAGCAGAATATCCAACGATTATTCTAAAAATAATCCGGAATATATTCCTGGAATAATCACTTGAATATTCCTGGGTCTATCTCAGAGCCGATATTTGAATCACCCATTGGAATAATCCCAGAACAATTATTCCATATCGTTGATATTATGATAATCTTCAATGATCTTTCCGAAATATTTGTGAAACATTCTGGCGTAATATGATAATAATAATCTATTCGAATATTTTAGTGATATTCTTAGAAACATTTTCTAAAATATTCCATTTATTTGACCATATAGAATAATTTTGTAATAATCTTCGAGGAAAAAATTTCCTGGAATATTCATTTCAGGGGCCGTGATGGTCATGATGGTAAAGCGCTTGTCTCTTAACCTAAGGGTCATGGGTTCGATTCCAAGCATAGTCATCGGTCTCGTGCATGGCATCACACGTTAAAAGGTAAGGGCGGCGTCTTCCCTAGCTTGGACAAGTCTTTCAAAGACTTTTGAGGGTTGTACTCTTATTATTTAAGGGTGTGCAGCTGGTTGACGGAAATAACAATAACAACAATAACAATATTACTTGTGAATGTTCTCTCATCATCTATTTGGATGATTGAGAGAATGTTCTATGAATATTCTGTGCTATCTGGGTGTCCTTAAACGCGACCATCCTCAATATTTATAATAAATCTGCAAATGACAAATATAGGTAAATGAATAATAAATTCACGAAACAGTCGAAACACATACATAATTATATGTTCTGTGAATAAATGACAGTTAACCATGCATTCATTGATCAGATTTCTATGTGTACCAACACAAATAAGTCAAGTAAACATAATTTTATATAAAAACACTTTAAAGGCTTCGTGACCTGAAGTAAAAGACCTGTAAAATATAATTTTCGATTCTCTACGCAACCATCATAAAATTATTTGAATTGGAGAGGCAGATCGTTTTGAAGATTTTTTTAGGTTGGCAACTTGTGCGGAACTCCCCTATTGGTACATACACAGAGCATGTACTCAATATTACGTCTCATGTACATTATAGCATGACAATGTTAACGCAAACCTTGCTAACATTTTTACATCTCATGCATGTACCAAGTACATCAAAACCTGACTGCGACCTCTTATTTGAACTCCCGTAGATGGATCAGAGACATCGCCGAGCGGTGAAAATGTATTGCTCATGCTGAAGTCGGATAGAGGTCTCCTGTATATCATAAAGTGAAATCGCCGGTACATCCCAGAAAGATTTTCCATACAGGTCAACATCCAATATACCGGTTACATCCTGATGGGAGGTACCAAGAACATGCGGTCTATGCATACTTTTTCATTGAATGCTTTCTTTCATTGGTGAAACTAGTGCCCGTTTTCTGTATCATCACGAAAAGAAGATATCCAAAAGATACATGAAATAAATGAGCACTTGTCTCATCAATGAAATATTCTGAAAAGTAAATAAAAGACGAATCTTGTTAGAAAAAATATATAATCTATATCTTATAGGACCATAAGAAACAAATTTTAACGCCTTTAAAATTATTTCAATAAAAACAAAAAACACTGTAACTTTAAAAAGGAGTTAATGAACACATATTCTTTCATTTTACCTGTTCAACCTTTATTGCTTGGTATGGCGAAGCCTCGAACCTCCCTTTGCGTAATATATATCATGCTAAAAGTGTATTGCAGAAATCGATTGAAGTGTGTGTACCCGCCACCTCTTCCACAACTCTGAGGTGAGATCTCTATTCTTTGGTTTTGGCGTAGGCCAAACTAGGAACATGAGGGAGCCAATTCCTTGGACAGAAACTTTTTAAAAATCCTAGTTATAGTCTTTCCAAGTCATTCCACCTATATGACCTTGAGTTTTACATCAAAAACGAAAAATAATTTAGTATAGGTAAAAAGTCTAGTTCATACCCTCGCGAACTTTGCAATTTTTCTGCGAATAAAATGACTGCCGATATGGATCTGCATTAAAGATTGGTCCAATATGACTGGAAGCCATTTTATTCTCAGAAAAATTGCAAAGTTCGCGAGGGTATGAACTAGACTTAACACATTATGCATGTTTGGAGTACCGGCCTTTCTGAAAAATAAAACTTACGTATCCACTCATTTTCTCAATAAGAGATGGAAAATATGATGAACAATTAACAGAAACTGATAATTAGACTCGCCTTTCTATAAAAATTAAACATTAACAAAATGAGTAGAATAAGCAGTAACAGCACATAAACATAAAATTGATTGGCAAAGCGATGAGCTGTCAAGTCGAATGTCAAAATGCCAAACAAAAAATATCTAGCATTTCTTATACTATCCTATACTTATGTATGTATAAGTCTGATTGGAAATAAAGAAATTGAATTGAATTGAATTGAACCATTTCAAAGAACACAAAAAATATAGAATTTTATATATCGCGGAGAGTATAATGTATCCGTATGTTCATATCCTATATGTACATTGGTATCTGTAGAGCATATAAAAAGAGCAAGTAATTTTTAGTTTTCACGAAGTGTTTTTTGTGGAATATTTAATATTCGTTTTTTGATCATCGGGTTCGTTCTTATGGCTAGATTATATATTTATTCCAACAAGATTCGATTTTAATTTACTTTTCAGAATATTTCATTGGTGAGACAAGTGCTCATTTATTTCATGAATCTTTTGGAAATCTTGTTTTGGTGATGATACAGAAAACGGGCACTAGTTCCACTAATGAAAGTAAGCATTCAATGAAAAAGTATGCATGGTACGCATATTCTTGGTACCTTCCATCAGTATGTAACCGATGTATTGGTTGTTGACCTCTATGGAAAATCTTTCTAGGATGTAGTGATGTTTTCTTAAGAAATCTTTTGATCGTTGTGAGCTCATAGTGGAACGCACCCGATGAAGATGGAATGACGAAGAAGAAGAATTTGTCTATGGTGATCTGTCAATTGTCATTGGATTGAGAATTGTGGAAGTGGAAGGTGAAAGTGCCATGCGCCAAGACCGCTTGGTGAAATGAAGATTATGAAGAACAAAATAGTTAAAAAATGAGCAAGTGAGACGTTAGTCAAGACGGCCAAGTAAATGCTAATGGAACAATGGTACCAATAATTGAGAAAGCTGTGGAAGTGAGATTGGAAATTGGAAGTTCCAATAGTGAATTAAACAAATCCTTCGTCCACCTTCACATGTTGTAGATTTTATGTCTTCCTGGTCAGTTGAAAATCAGGTGAGCATTTGGTTCGAATTAATTGATTTTGCTTATGATTCCAATCATCACCTGAGCGTGCTTATCCGTGCTTTAGCAAAAGGATTATCAAGATTTCCCGAGTATTAACTAGAGTTGTTGATTATTAACAAGATGTGCCTAATAATAATTGAATATTTGGAACTTTTGGTGTGAATAGAGTTTAAGAACAAGAATCTACCCGAAATACCAAAATTTGGTTAATTTCATCATATGCGGTTTTCACTAATAATGTTTGAGCTCCTGAAGATGCCAACTTTGTTGGCAAAACGGGCGTCCGGTGAAATTGACGTGGTTTTTGTGTTTTGAGTAGTTTATATTTCTTGAATGGAAATGTTTTGAGGTCCAAGCGCTCGGACCCGCGGCATATATGTATTGAGGTCCGACCGGTCCGAACATATGAATTTATGCATTATACTCACAGCATATCAAAGTGTGCTTGCTTCATTTAGGTTAGTGAATATACTCAAGAGAAGGCATCCATGAAAATATTTAATTGATTTATAACGGTGCTGTACCTGAACTGATTCGAATGCATTCAATTTCTTCTGCTGTGGATATACAATATAGACAGTTGTTGAGAACAATGAACGTTTCAACTTGCACCCAACTGTTTGCGACACCTAGGTCTGCCTGAAGGGACATGATCAGTCTAGATATGGTTTTCCTTAAATACCTGATAAGACGTAGCACATCATCATTTTGTTTAACTGATACTGTGAAAAAAATCAAAGATTCTAAATAAAAATTTTAATACTCAAAACAAACTAAGACTTCTTCTTTGGCAACATATTTTCATGTCACAACTATCACATAATACAAGGTTGAATATATAGAATATATTATAACTAAAAGAACAAATTTATTCCATATATCACTGGGAACATTTTATCCAAAACCAGTTTTGATTTTTTCTTGGCTTTTTGTTAAACCCGAACAAGAAAAATCAACCCATGATAAGCAACTATCACATCTTACAGATAACTCATTTATATTGTTTTCGCATATTGCACAAGAGTATTTCAAATCTTGTTACTCTCTCAAATATTTGATTATCTTGCCTAATTTTCTGAAAGCCTGTTTTTGAAAAATGTTGTTTAATTATCGTTGAGTCCACTTCTGGTTCTATTAGAAAATTATTCATATCATTTGATATCTCTTCAGCAGTGATGGTGTATCTTCCCTCTAAGATATGGCTGATAAAGGTATCAGTTTCATCTGGAAAGTTATAGGTTGGTGTCCATGAATATTTTGTTTGTTGCCTTTACGCTTTCTAATTCATATGGTAAGCTTCTTAACATACATTGGAGTTTGTACGTTTTTCGAAGTAGTTTTTTAAATTATCTGCTCCTATCTTGTCTGGAATTTTTGGAACAAAAAGCCAAATTTTCCTAACATTCCTTTGTAGATATTCATCTCCTTTACCACTCCCTACTTTGTCAGCTTGTCTTCTTCTGGGTTCAGTTACCAAGGTAAAACCTTTCTCCAAATCTTCATTCGTGTTAATATGATCAATGTGGTCATCACTTGCTAGGTTTATTATCTCAATGACTTTGTTGGGTCTACCGGGTGACAATGAGACTAGGGCCATGAATTTATCTCCTTTACTTAACAACCGATTTGGATGAAATTCGGTACATATATAAGTATTAGACAAACTTTCGAATTGACACACGTATGAAAACAAAATGGCCGACTTCCGGTTCGCCAGAATAGCCACCAACTTCAATTTTTCAAATTGAACACCCTGTATGTTTGATGTTTTTCGGATTCTACGGCTCAAATTACATACGACAGTGTTGCCAAATTTTATTTTACAAACGAAAAAAATAAAATTATTATTTATTTTTGTGCACAGGAGGCCTTGATCAGATTAAAATCTATTCTAATTGATATCAGTAACTCATAATAATAGTCATTTCATCGATTAGATCAATATGAAATCCTACAACAGGAATTTTGGGAATAGGTTAATTACCTATTCGTCGGTATACATTATGTATCGCTTATGTCCGTGAAAGGTAGAGTCATCCAACAAAATAAAATCAACCTGAAAAAATTGCTATTGACAAGGATTAATTTTTCAAACTTTACTTCAGAGTTAACAATGAACTATCAAAAATATTCGACTGAAAAATAGACCTGAAAAATACTGAAACACTGAACGTACATATTTTCAATAGAACACTTTCACAACCAGTGAAAAATCATTTTATTTATCAATGACCAATAATATGTTAAAAGTGTTGCCCGTTTTCCCTAACACATAGACTAGTTCTATTTATTGTGCACCTCATCACATTAATCAGTTCTTGAGCAGGAATTTCCTGAAATGCACGCTGAACTCTATCTCTCAAGTCTTCCAGAGTAGTAGGTCTTCTGGAGTATACTTTGGATTTGATGTGACCCATAAAAAAAGTCAATAGGGGTTGAATCGGGTGACCTAGGTGGCCATTTAATTAGTCCATTTGTTCCAATCCATCTCTGTCCATAGGTATCATTCAGATATTCTCGAACAATATTAGCATTATGTGGCCTGCACCATTCTGCTGAAAAAAATACTTTCGCTGATGTTCTCAGGTAGATCGTTGAACTATTTTGAATATCGTTCTCTGAGAATTCTAGATATCTTTGGCCCGTCAAAGGCCCGTCGAAAATAATTGGTCCAATAATTCTTGTCCCTATAATTCCTACCCAAACGTTGAATCCAAATCTTTTTTGGAAATTACCTTCTCTCATCAACCTAGGATTTTCTTGAGCCCAATACCTTGTATTATTCCTGTTGAACATACCATTATTCATAAACCTAGACTCATCTGTAAACAGTATCTTCGAGACGAAATCATTATGCAAGTCATGATGATGCCAGAGCCAATTACAATACGTTAGTCTCCGTTCTGGGTCATTTTCATATAGATTTTGATGCAAACTGTATTTGTAGGAGCGATATCTATGTTTTTTCAGTATTTTTCTGGCACTTTCCCTGCTGATCCCGCATTCAATTTCCAATTCTCGTATCGAGGCAGATGTAAAAAAATGAACATATGCCAAAACATTAGTTTCCGCTTCTTCACTAACGATGAAGTTGATGTGGTTTTGATCAGCTGGTTCTTTCCTTAGCATCATTTCCAATTTCCTGAAGTAGGTTCTAGGAGGGTGCCGTCTTAATGGATAAGGAACAGCGTATATCATACTAGCACTAATAGCGTTCTTCTGACATTCTCCTTATATCAATATCATATCGATTTGTTCGTTTCGAGAATAACGATTATTATTTTCCATTTCGATAACACTTTTCACAATCAACAAAACGAGATGACAAGTAAAATTGTTATTTCACTTTTGACATGATACTAAACACCTATTGTTTTCCATGATTCCATGGCTACCTTTCATTTCATCACACCTAACGAACCCCATTGGAATTCGGAAGCGTACCAAATTCAGTAAATCACTGTTTTTAGTTTTGAACAAAAAGGAAGTGGTACATATTGTAAGCCGTTTAATAGGTAATTTAATTCTCTATCGAATGGCAAAAGGGCCCTCGGTAGGTACCATTTGAAAAAAATTATTTTTTCGTTGAAAATGCGTTCAAAAAATTTCAATTCCTGTTGTAGGATTTCTTATTGATTTCATCGATGAAATGACTATAACTATGAGTTAGTGATATCAATTAGAATAGATTTTAACCTGACCAAGGCCTCCTGTGCACAAAAAAAAAATATTTTTTTTATTTGTAAAATAAAAATTTTCCAACACTGTCGTATGTAATTTGAGCCGTAGAATCCGAAAAACATCAAACATACAGGGTGTTCCATTTGAATAATCAAATTTGGTGGCTATTCTGGCGAAACGGGAAGTCGGCCATTTTGTTTTCATATGTGTGTGTATCCGAAATTTTGTCTCATATCTATCTACTAAATTTCATGCAAATCTGTTGATAAGTGAAGGAGCTATAGGCATGACCCTAGTCCCATTGTCACCCGGTATACTTTCAGGATTTCAGCATAAAGATGATTCGTTGTGACACCTGAATCATCCTGTAAGCCAGTGTATTTCCGAATTCCCATCAGTTTGGACGACTACCTTTGATAAAGAATGAGTTGTGGTTCTTATGGGATTACTTTTTTTATTGGTTAGACTTTTTATGTGATCTGTAAACTCGGTACTTTTTGTTGGTTCTTTAATGTTATTTGATAGAATGTTTGCTTGATTTGATTGTAGTAATTCGATTTTGTCTTGCAATAATTGGATCAACTTCTCTTTGTCACCAATTATGGTATATTTATCTGGAATCATTGTTCTAAGTAGCCTGTTTTCTTCTTCTATATAGTTTTTTCAGTTATGGGTGTATCTATCATACCTAAATTTATTTCGTGTCACACTCCGGTTTTTTTGTTACTTGGACTGTCTCAGACATGCTGAATGAAAGAATTCGTTGCACTTGATGCACTGCACCCTTGTCACAACTTGTTTTGAGCAAAGTTTACAGGTAAAATCTTAATTTTCACTGGGAAGAAGTGACAGAATCAATACCACCCGCCATCTTAACATCTAAAGTAAATTAGGAAGATCGTTTTTCAGCTACCTATATTACAGAAAAAGTCATTTGAATCATTTCCGGAAATTTCAATTTGGGTCAGTTTACGTTTCACTGCATTTATCTCTATATTTATTGAAGTCCAGCAAGTTTTTGAAGTATTTCCAAAGTTCAAAATAAATTTCTCTTTTGCAATTTTTTTCTGTTTCTGCAAATTGAATTTGTATTCATTTATTAGTAATTTGTAGGCTTTAAAATACTAAGGGTTTTGGGATACTTCTGCTATGTTTTTTGCAGCCTCAACTCTATTTCTCATTTGTTTGAGGGAATCATTTTACCAATCTAGTTTCAATGAATTATCTATTGGTGCAGAAAATGTTTTCGTATGAAATGAGGTTTGAATAGCAGTTCAATCAAGGAGAGATTCAGATAGGAGATTTACTATGGTGTTTTCACATTCGAAATAGCTCCAGTCTACTTTGAGCAATGCATCTCTAAAATTTTGGAGTCCCTTTTTGATGATGCACAACTTGACTGTTTTTTCAGAAGTAGGTTCAAATATTCGCTTAGTGATTGCAAACTGTCCTTTATGGTCTGAGAGACAGGGATCCAATTTGCCTGTGTTAAAACATGTTGCAGTTTGGTTTGAGATTATATTATATATGCACGTAAATGATTTTGCAGTTAGTTACTCTCGTAGAATTTTTGATAGTAGCTTTCAAGCCATAAAAATCTAGTATTTCATTTGAAAAAGTGATGAAGAATTTGAAAGAAACTATATTAAAATCTCCAAATAGCATTTTTTTTTCGTTTTGCTTAGTGACTCGAGACAGTAAATTATCAAAAGTTTGTAAGAAAAACATAGAAGTCCCCAGTACATGACCTGTATAGGCTTTTATAAGAGTATTCAGAGATTAAACAAAAATTCCATAGAATTCCATATCAAATTCACCACTAAAATCGCCAAAATCAATTTTTTGGATTCAGATTTTATTTACAGTAGATAGCAACCCCGTCATGTTGGCGATTCTTTCTACAAAAATCAGTAACTCAAATTGTCATCACTAAGTCAGTGTTCTGTTGAATATAAAACATCAAAGTGAAAATCTTTTAAAAATATGTTCAGTTCATTAGTTTTATTCGCTTAACACTGTATATTTATATGAAATACACTAAAAACGTCTCCAGATAAAAAATTTACATGTACCTTGGACTGACCAGCTATGTTTGTTCTTGTGGTGCCGCACTCTATTTCACAAAAAAACGCGATACAACAGTACGCTTGGCAATATTTCATGTTTCCAGGCTCTGCAGACATTTTCTTGCTCAATAGTTACTTTCATTCAAGCATACAGGTCTGGTAACTTGGACGGGTGTTCTTCACAAACCACTTCTGGAAAGTGTTTCATTACAACCTTCTTCAAATCGCCAGAGTTTGTATTTGGGGTGAGCCTGAATTTTATTTGTTTCCACCCACCATATATCTTCTAATATTTTTTAAATGTTTTCTATATGAAACTATCATTTCTGTTTATCTGAATTTGTTCCTAAATCCTGTATATCACGCTTCAACTGTCGAGATTGCTTCATTTACCTCTTTATGGGTGAACATTTTCGGTGTATTACTAGCCGTTTTCTTGTTTATTGACACTGAACTAAAGTATTGTTGGTATCAATAACGATGATTCAGTAGTTGGAGTTTTTCCTGTTTGACTAATTTCAACACTTTGTTGGTATTTGGCATTCATCAAGACTTGCGTTTTACTTGAGTTGTCACTATTTTTTTACTTCACAACTATTTAGTTTTTCAGTTAGATAAATAATTTTGTCTTTCAACAAACTGCAGTTTTCGTTAAGTATGTCAGATTTTGATTCTTAACTCTTGCAGTATCTGGGGGTTTATTCTGGAGATTTAACGTATACGAATTCGATTTTGTATCTCTATTCAACGAGCGGTGTCTGTATCGCTCTATGTTACTTCAAACGATTGAAAATGGTTTCGCATGAACTCGAGAATAGACCCCCTGACACATAATTTGATTTTCAGTAGTAGTATCTCGACAAAATGCAGAATTTTCGAAAAATACTTTCGCCTTGCCTTGCCTTGCAAGAACGGTTCATCTTGTGTAATCAATGTCAGTTGAAGAGTTGAACCGTCAAACTGGCGTTTCTATATTTACCGTGATTGTTATAACTATAGAAATGTATACACAAGCTAGAAGCGAAACACCGTTTTGAAAATACCACGGGCTGGAGGAAGTGTTTTCAAAAAGTCCTGTTCTCATTTCCTCCCTATTTATCAATTTTGAATGTTTTGTGTTAGTTCTCGAACGAGTGATTGGTAAACATATTTTTCTGGACAGAAATGAACAAAGGGAAGAGTAGAATGAACAAAAAATATATAATAACAGACTTTTTCCAGATGGATTATTTTTAGGGCTTCGCGAGACCAAGAGACGAAGACAAGTCTCGAGAGAAAAATAGTGATCTTAAATCTACTCAATATTAAGAAAACTTTGATGGAAAATGTTACAGCATTTTATTTCAATTATTTATTTTTTATATGGTAGGTTTTTTAAATTTTGTTCATTCAAAATCGAAAATACATTTTTCAAAATCTGTATTGCAGTTGTACAGTTTACAACACATAGGTGTATGTTATAAGGTCACAGTGGTTAATAAGTATTGCAATTTCCTCGGGATTCCGATTCCACCACTCTGCCGCAACCGCATCTTACTGCTCATCACACAATAATGCATTGTAAAATGTTCAATAAAAACCTAACTAACATTCCAAGCATTTTTATGGTCTGTCGGGCGTCGACCTGTGTGCGGTGTGGGTCTAATTAAATATTTATTAAAGATTTCTTAAAAATTATATCATGATGGTAAAATGAGAAATTTTTATTTCGCTTACTTCACCCATACAAATTGACAATTGTTGAAGACTGAGAAATACGAAATAACTATTATATATGCATATAAACTCTTGGACAATTGAATTGATTAATTGAAATTTCTAGACAAATTTTGATCCTAGACCAATTATTAACTTGTTTTATTGATGCATTGTGGTAAAAGCTATAGTTATCAAGAGATTTTATAATTTCTATGTTATCATCTGATTTCACGAATATTTTCCCTCGTGATGTCCATACTTGCCGCATTCCATATTTTTGTTCGGCCGACTATAATAGGCTATATTGTTGCTTTGTGATATCATCATTCAGATATATGCCTGTTTTTATTAAGTTTCGCTTGGCCTTAAATATTTCAGTTCTGAGATATGTGACAAATTTCACCATGATTGTTTTGCACTTATTACTATTCGGTTTTTCAAATATATATATTGTCAATCTCAGTTAGATTGCTTTCTCCTTGCATTGTATTCATTAGAGTGAGCATGATATCCAGAATATTTTGCCCCTCGATTACTTTCAATCCATCAAATCTCAACCAGTTCTTACCAAGATTTTTCGCTTCGGTAGTTTTTGTATAATAATATTACAAATTATTCAGTCAATTTTATATTATTCAACAAAATTTTACAAATATCTCTCATGTATTTTTATACCTTCTGACTTAGTAACATAGTTATTTTACTCTAAATCATAAGGCTTGACAATTTGTGTATCATGTTCTGAAATAGAATCTTGTTTTTCATGGCCTTTGTTAGGTATGTCATCATTAGAATAGTCTAATACAAAGCGCCTCGGTTTTAACTTTTTTTTAATAAAATTTGTTTTTCTTTTGTAGGCCTTACCATTTATCTCAACTAAATATATGTTTTTTTAAATTTCACCATTTTCCCATATATTTAGAAAACTTCTGTACCTATACTTCAACATTCACATCAAACATATCAGCTCATTTACTAGATTCATTATAAAATAGCTCTTGTTTTGTTTTATCGACAGAAAATTTTGTCCTGAGATTTCTACTCATAAGTAACCCAGGCCTGCAACACTACAATTTCTATAACTCATCCTGATTACTATGAAGACATTTCTTAAGCATGTATTTAACAACACCAACTGCTTTTTCTGCAAGTCTATTCTGTGGATGATTGGGGCTGGTTGTGATTATTTCAAAACAACACCGTTTGGCAAATGTATTCAAATTGCTTGATAGAAACCGATTATTATCAGCGATAACGATTTTGGGAATTCCAAATCTAGCAAATATGGGTTTAAGTGTTTTTATTATGGACAAACTTCAATTTTTAAAACCTCGACCCATCTCGAGTAGTAGTCAATTACAACAAGAAAATAATATTTATTATATTCTGCAATATCCATTGCTATTTCGTAAAATGGAATATTGGGGATTTCATGGGGACATGGGGGTTCTTTTATTTTGCTCGTGAGAAACCTGTGGCAAATTTCACACGACTGAATAATATTCCTCACATCAGACAAAATGCCCGAGCAAATAAAGTTTAACTTCAATTTATATTTTCTCAACTCCTAGGTGAGTTTCATGAAGAAGTTGCAAAATGTAATTTCTCAGATTGAAAGGAACTAATAACCGATGATTATAGTACAGAAGTCCATTATCAAGAGTAATTTCATAACGCAGGTTATAATATTGCATCAAGTCATTAGTAAAACTATCACTAGCAGAGTTTGGCCATCCTCCAGAATAATATCATACGATTATTGACAATACAGCATTGGCCTTTGTTTCCTGAGCACATGGATTGTATTGTATATCTGGGAATGACACTGTCACTCCTACTGTATGAACCATATCGTTCAGAGTATCGTCATCACTAACTGGTTCCGGCTCTATATTTCTAGACAATAAATCAGCAATGATCATGTACTTTCCTGGCAGATACTTCAATTCAAATGAATATGACATCAATTCCCACTAAACATAAACGACTTGCATAGAACTCTCACTAGACTTACATCACCAAGTGCAAGTTATGAACATAACTATCATCCAACTCAATGCAAGTTCTGATCAAGCTTGAAAGGGCCCTTTGACACACTTGGTTCTGTAAACTTACAAAAATGACTTTCTGGCAAGTTAACTACAAGGATTGAATACATATCTTGTATTTGAAAACTTGACAAATAGTTTATGGAATTTCATTCCAAATCTTCTGAAAATTGTAAATTTATAATAGGAATCTCATTGTGAACAGCATAGGAGAACTTTCAGATCACTTTTAAAATATGTAGATAGCAAGTGTGCACAAGAATGCCATTAGTGAACTTGAATTCGTAAACTTGCTATGCAGTTTACGAAAGTCCGTTTCAAAATTCCCAAAAAATTCCATTTGAAAGTTCGTTACAAATTCTTATTGCAAATTTCAGGTGAAAATTTCTAGAGCATTTCTAAAATGATATTACAGTATGTTCACTTGAGTTGGCGACATATTGAAAACTTTTTTATTTTACGATTTAGAAAAAAAAGATATTCTTCATTGAGAATCCTGCACGTTCTAGATACCTTATATTGAATGATCATACCTTAAAATTTGGCAATTGTAAATGAGTATAGAGTAAAAAATATGAATTTGGTACATGTTTAATTTAAAGCACTTTTACTTGTAACAAAATCGGAAATTCAAATTATGAAAAGATGTTCAAAATTATTAATGTTCCAATGAGCAATCATATATATCTAAAAGAAATACTTCTTTTTCATATTCTTCTCCTACTACAGAAATTTTTGTTAAAAACTAGCTAAGCCTTTGAAAATTCTCAGACTTCCCTACGACAGCCATTATTCAAATGGTAAACTTTAAAGTGTTACCGTATGAACGCCATATGTAGTTCTGATCAAATTTTAATTACAATTTTCGATATTTTCACAAATAAAAGTATCCTCTAACTCGTATTTTTTGACACTCTCTCAAATACGACTAACAAATTTTTGATTATTCATAATTAGGTTCTAGAACTTGCAAAACTTTTCTTCTTAAAACGAAAAATAAATCATGAAATATTATGTCGCCAACTCAAATGGATACAATGTTGAACTACTTACCTAAAGTTCTATAGAAATGATCGTCAGATTTGTGTTTGATATTTATTGTTTTCTCCAAATACCATCATGTAAAATATTGAGAGTAGGCATGCAAAATTTTTCAAAAATGAACTTTATTGAATTGAAAGTGTCAGACTCTAAATCATGATGTTAAACTTTTGTCAAACATTTCTATTTTACATCGTAATAATGTAGAAAAAACAAACTAAAATAAAACTTCTCAAAGACTCGTGAGACTTCTTTTGCTATTGTTACTCCAATATTTTTTTTCAATGTATCTTCATCAACTGTTTTTTAGCCTCAAGAAGAAAATGGAAGATATTTCTTTCTGAATATTCTCCATTGTTAGTTCCTACATAAGATGGACGAGTTTAGGGAAAAGAGTTTTCAATTTACAAAAAACTATTGCAGATATAAAGTGTTTAATAAAATACATATTACATTACTATATTAATTAGGTCCTAATGTTCCTTCTGTCGTTCCTGCAAAAAAAAGATGATATGAGATGAATTTTCAGCGGAATCCTATGACGGGTTTTTCATATACAAGGCGAAAAATGTATTTTCACTCCAGTTTTCGGCGGGTTTGCTGTAGTTCTTCCTCGTCCGGCCGCTTTTACTCGAAATAAAAATATTTCAATAAAATAGTGATCAGTTATTATACCGTACAATAGCGTACCGTATCCCTCGAAAAAAAGCCATAACTCGAATTATTATCTGCATCAGCATCGTCTAGTAGGCGATTCAATGGAAAAGTTATTTTTTCATGCTTAGTGTTTCTCAGAAGTTATATTATACTTATTACACCCGCAGAAGTTCGTTTTTTCGAATTTTCACTCTATAAAACAATAAAATAGTGAAAGTCTCAAAATAGCATTATTATCAAAGGAAATCGCCCTGTACTACAAAAAGATTTGGACATGAATATCTCATGAATTTGTCACATAACGAAAATACCACATAGGATAAATCAGAAAAAAATCATAATTTGTATGTAATTATTTCTATCGGCTTATATAGATATATATTAAATCAAATTCTCGGCATATTTTTACACCAAATTAACGTTTTATGTTTCAATTATGTTCTTGTATCTTCGAATCGTATATATGTTTGTATATAGTATATACCCCCTTTCAGAGAACGTTTCTCTTTCTTTTTCTTGTATTTGAAACATCATCTGAATCATCTTCGAATACCTACTTATTAATATATTCCTCTTATTTCGTAGTAGGCATGGAGAACAATTCAAAGGGGATAAAATCAACAAAATTCTTATGTCAATAGTCGTTTTCTTGTTGTCATAAAGCCCGAGAACTCTTTTTGGGTTATTGGACTAATTGAAGTTTCTTTTTTACTGTTCAAGTTTATGTGATTTTCAGTGTTTGTTGAACTTTGCTGAACAATATGGCCTTCGCAAATAGAGTGAGTTGTTATGTTTGTGACCGAAATGTTATTCCTAGACTCTCAATGCGTTTGAATAGAGGAGATAATATTGATGTTTTGCAAATTGCAACATATCGAAGACAAACTGCGGGAAATCCACCTATTGATATTCAGGATGATACAAAAATATGTTTCAATTGTAATAACACAGTAATGAATGACATTATTGCTATGGAAAATAACCCGAATTGCCTTCGTCTCAATGTGTTGTCCCGCTTATCAAGTCGTGCGTGCATTATTTGTAATGCTCGTCAAAATATTCAAAGACTTTCTTTAGAATGTAGAGTGGATATTTTTGTTGCAGTAACTTCCGGGTATTGAGGCAATCATACTGTTTCCACAAGAATGAACACTTGGTCAAACCAGAGATCATAGTTGCCCCCGATGGATATATCTTAGCAATCAACGGGCCGTACTTCGCAGATGCTAGGAATAATGATGCAAGTGTTCTAAATCACGAATTACAAGTTGATTTGAATGGAATGAAAACATGGTTTCAAGAAGGAGATATTGTGATAGTCGATAGAGGCTATAGAGATTCAATCAATAGTCTACAAGAACTTGGCTTGCATTACTATATGCCACCATTTCTACCGCCGAATCAAAGGCAATTAACGACAAATGAAGCCAATCAGGCACGTTTAATAACCACTACTAGATGGATTGTTGAAGCTAGAAATGGACATTTTAAGTCAATTTTCAAATTTTTTCGTCAACCCATAACAGCAATACATGCTGCGAAGCTACATGACTATTACCTGATTGCTGGTGCTCTTATAAATAAATTCCATCCATTGATAAATATGCCTGGAACGTTGGATACGGCCACACAAATGTTGGTTGATTCCGATGATGTCAACATTGTTCAGGCACGAGTTGAAGCTGAAAACCTCCGAACTAGGAATGGTCGATGGATTCGTTTAAATCAATATCATATACAATCGTTTCCTCGCCTTGATATTGAATATTTAAAATTACTTACTGGAACATATCATTTACACTTGGCTGCGTCATATATCCAAGATACAACTCGTAGAGATGGTGAAGTAGACAACATTTTAGAAGTCGATGAGTTACATGGGGAACCCAATTTCCTAAGATTCAGAATATTTTCTCGGTTCAGGAATGCTGCTAAACACATGCTTTGGGTTGTTTTCACTGAAAGAGATGACGAAAATCTAGAAGATCCTGCTCTCCCCATTACGGGGTATTATTGTACTTGTAAGTCCGGTGCAAGGACTTTAGGAACTTGTGCGCATGTTGCTAGCGTGATATGGTTTTTGGGGTACGCTAGATATCAAGAAAACATACATTTTCCATCCAATCGTCTTTTAGATTCCATAGGAGATGCTGCAAATAGAATGCTTCCAGAGGACATGGATATCGGTCCAGAAATAGTTTAATTTTATTGGTTATTGGTAAGAATCTCCTTCTAATTCGTATTTGATGTTTTTTGATTAGGGAAAAATTCAGTTATCCATCCTGTATTTTCCTTGTTGTATTGTCATGCACATGCTCGTGCCAACCCAATATCCGAAAGATATATCACATCCCGTTGAACTTCTATCAATTTATGTATAGATTATATATATATATATATATATATATATATATATATATATATATATATATATATATATATATATATATATATATATATATATATATATATATAGTATATATATATATATATATATATATATATATATACGCATCTGTCGGATGAAACCAAGCCCGCTATATACCACTGGCTAGTTGAAGCCCGGGTTGAGGAGGTACCTTGCGGGAGTATATAATATATACTTTTTAAAACATATACGAACGATATTAGGAGTCCCCCGATATTCGATAGATTATTCAAAGCCCAGTTGTATGGAAATCTATGTTCTACCGCTCTAACCAAGCCACTGCGGTGTCGCCAAGTTTCTCTTAAATATTATAGTTGGGACTTGTTAAAAGAGCTGATTATAACTCGGATGATTATTCATGTACTTTGAAGTGGAAACAAACTCATCCGTCAATCTATTCTCATTACTTTGAAATCAAGAAAAAGAATTCAATAATGCTGTCGTGCGAATGGAAGTAGGTAGTTACCTCGAAAAAAGTATCCCTATTCACATATTACTAGTAATTTGTTGACGCACTGTTCAAGTTGATCAGTAGCAATTTATGCTTAGGAAAAAGTACTACTCAACATGCAAAGGATGGGGAGGAAGGAAAAGTATGATAGACAGCGATGATTTTGCAATTCAGCTGGATTTAGTTCGCAAGAGAATAGCTATAGAACTAGAATGAGGATGAGCGTATCCCTAAAGTGTACAATTAAAATGAAATAATCATTTGATATCATATAATATATTAATACTGAAATATAAATAAAAAAAGACAGAAAAATAAAAAAATATTCGTAAGTATATTGAAAACTGAAATATTATGATGTTGGACTAAAAAAAATATTTGAACATTCCGAAAAATTGCTGTCAACAATCCATTATTTTTTTCGGTAGGAATTATATATAAAAGTTTTAATTCGCACCCAGTTTTTATCTAGGAATATTTGCTTATTTTGTTCGAGAAACTCGGTACATTCATGTCTTTTAGGTGCCACTTTCTTTCTTATGTGTTCCTTGAAATGTTGTGTTGCCACTTCAGACCATCGCACCCGTCTAGTTATTTTAGATTTTTTTGCTGAAAATTAAATTATGAAATTATACTGATTCGTCGAATAATGGTACATACATTTTATTTTGAAGACGGAATTATCCTCCTCGTCCGAACTACAGTCATCTTTTGATCGTAATTGCTTTCTACTTTTGTTATTTATATTTACTGAAAAATTAATTATAAAACAGAGAAATAATTTTGAATCGTTATAGAGAGTGGCCACTTTTTTAATGGGATTGTATTGGTAACTTTTAAACTCAAGAGTTAGATGGTCGGTCAAATGGAGACAGTTGCATTCATAGAAGCATTGTCAAGCAGTTCAAACAAATCGAGATTATCAGGGCCGGTTGTTGAGATTTTATTTGTTGGGATATCTCAAAAATAAAATGTATGATACTACGAACCTGACAATAAAGATTCTTGCGAGAAGATTGAGAATGTATTGGAAGGAATTCAAGGAGACGAAATAAGCAAATGTATAAGAAGTATGGGTTCCAGAACTGCAAAGTGCAAATGGTGGACATTTCGAACACTTACTCCATTAATATTCATTTACTTTCGAGTAATCAGCAATTACTTTTTGATGAAACATGCAAAAATTTTGATTCATCGCCAGTCGGTATTCCTTTCAGTGGATAGTTCATGACATTCTTTCTCTTGGATTTTCTCAAAAATTTTAAATAGAAAAAGGTACTTTTTTAAATTAACATTGGAGAATAAGTCAATATCTACAGACAAATGCTTGAAACACTACTCATCTTACTTTCATTTTCAATTAAAAAATCATTGAAGGTTGCCTTTTTCAGTACACCTAAATAAATAACTACGTCTGCATAAATAAGCGTTTGTTTAAAAACATAACCCAAAGCATTCATCTTTAGATAATGAATTATACTTTGAAGTTAATTTCAAAAAGTGCCATTTTTCATTTAAAGTTTTCGAGAAAATTCAAGAGAAAGAATTACCAAAAGGATTCATAATTAGCGACGAATCAAAATTTTTGCATGTTACTTCAAAAACTAATGAAAGTGCTTCGTTTTTCTGATATTTCATTAATTTTCTTGACAACAATTCAATCGGTCGCAGTGCCGCCATATTGATTTTAGAAAAAAATGTCTCGTGCGCCGCTATTTCAAAAACAAATGTTAACCCGTGATATGTCATTGAAAAGGAATTTTTTTGTTCTGTTCTATCGAATGGCGTGAAAATATCTACAAATACATTAAAAAATCTTGATCTAGGTCTATTTTCAGTAAAACCTGAAGTGTTACTTAATTGTTTTTCAATGAAAAAAGGTTTTGAGGAACTATATTTTTGACCCAAAGGTTACAAGTCTAACTTAAGAAGCAACTAAATGACATTCAGGCCAATAATTTCGTTGCCACCCGGTATAAATAATTATACTCTTTTGTGGAAAAGTTATTCAATAACCATCAAAACTATGCCAGGTTTACTAGATACGCGTATAGCCAAACAAGGTGATATTTTTCATAGCTATGAGCATATATAAATTGACGTAGTTCTGGTGTTTAAGGAGTTTTCTGAGTTATTTAATTATCATCCTGTATAATTTTATACTTTCTGGTCCTAATTGATGGAAACTTTCAACTACCTAGTTGAAGTTCAGAATGAAGGAGCAACAGATACCTGAAAAACGATTTTATTCAAGCCTAATGAGCATGCATCTTTGTGAAATCTATTGGATTTGAAGTGAAGCGTCCTTAACATGTCTACCTCCAGTGTTACTGATTTCATCGTCCTGGATACAGTATTTAGATTTTAGTTCACGAAATAAATAGTCAATTTGCCTAACTTCGAAAGACTTTTAAATTATCGCTGCATTATCAACGTTTTCCCGTTACTCTCTTTAAATTTTGAGACTATAAGACAAGTGTGCCCTGTCATTAAAATCAGCTATTCAAAAACAATACAAGGCGACAAAAATATAAAAGGAATTTGATTTTATTAAGTACCTATTGAAGTTGGTGTCTGCTTCAAGTAGAAGCGGAAGCATGAGTGATTAGAAAATTCCATTTTATGTTGAGAAAAGTTATAGTAGGTCTAAGAAAGCCATTCAAAACTTAAAACAATGGAGTGAAATTGATCATACTCTATTTTTTTTTTATAACCCAACTATTACAAAAGGAAAGAAGCTCCTGACCTTCAAAGGTTATAGGGACGTTCATCCAGCTTATTTATTCAGTGAAGGAATAAAATTGAAAGCAAAGTGCCATTACTTAGAGCGCATCCCAAGAGCAACTTAGTTTCAACATTCAAAGGATGGGGTTTTCAAGGACATCTAATTCATCAACTGTTAAAATAAGTTCCGTGAAATGTATGTCATTAGAAATACTTCGATGGAAGATCTGACTGTGAAACAATATGGGATTTACCAATTAAAAGTATTCGAGTTTTGGTTAACTTCATTCAAGCATGACAGGTAATTCCACAATAATAAAAATTGTTGAATTACACAATCACTTATCCGTATAATATTTTATTCTTAGTTCAAAAGCATAGCGGGATAGTGAAATATGTAGGGAAACGATTTTACTCAGTACGCCTTTTATTGTCCGTACTTATATTCTCATGATAATAATGCACTAATCGAAGACTTGCCCTGGGTTCTTCATATTAAAAAATGATTTATTATATCTTCGGAAATTATGTGTTTAGTTACATCATTCGGGTTGCCATGTGTTCTGTAATGAAATTCCGAAGAAAAATCTCTCGGAAAATCATTGGCATACCGTTGGGTTGGACCCGAAGAGCTGGTATGATCACCTGAACTTGTATTTTAGTGAGGGAATTTTCCGCCTTTTCAAGCAAGCTACCACTGATAAGTATACAAGTTTTTGTTATAAAATTTCTGAAAAGAAGATGGCATACCGGTTGCGTATGCCCCAGTACACTGTACATTGAAAACACACGACGAATAATTTTTTATTATGAAGAACCCAGGACGACTCTTTGATTCATGCATTATTATCATGAGGATATACAAACAATATTATTGTCCTTTAAAATGCATACTAAGTAAAATCGTATCTCAAAATCTGTCAGTAACTTCCGTTATATTTATTGAAGAAATTGCTCTTGGGTGAAAAAGTTTTCAACTACACTATTCTACGTAAGTTATACATACTTCAAAACTTATCCTATTGTCTGGTAATGTTCCAGAACTATTTATGTCAGTAGAACTGGACTCATTTGGTAAAGAAGGTGGGATATATTCGGAACCAGAGCTCTCGAAATCTATGAATTCCTCCATCTCTGCGGCAATTCGTTCCTGTTCTGCATCCAAGTCGGATTCATTATCATATTGATCTATCGGCGAGATACACCAGCTTTCGTTTACCACAGGGTCTGAAAAATGTCAGACAGATTAGTCCCAATTTGTTGAAATTGAACTCGATGTGTTCTATTGATATTTTTTGCATCTATGTAAAGAGGTCTCCCCAGTCATCAAATATTTATTGAATTGAAATTTTGTGTCAAGGACTTTCAGCAGATATTTTTATATTCAACTATTTAACTGAAAATGTTTGTACCTACCCAAACATTTTAAATTTTTTGCGAAAATTTCCACAATTATGTTTTAAATACTCTCTTGGACCAAAATACACTACTTAATGAAGTAAAAGCTCAACTCAACTCAACTCTGAATTGAAATTTAGGGTACTTTTATCATGAAAATTTTTAGTAAACAATCCGAAAAGTATTGTGCGCTATTAGGTTGTGCGCTATCAGGTCAAAATCAGAAAATTAGTGGCATCTTCAATTTTTCACTGATTCCTTCCTTAAAAAGTGTATACTAGTGTTACTTACCTTCAACAGAATCCCTATTTAAAACCATTCTTATAATTTTTTCACCTCTGGACATATTCAACCACCCTCAACGGCGTAGCAAAATGAATTGAGAAGCCCGCCTGACCGTTTCCCTTTAAATATCAAAACACATAAGGCCTTCCACAAACTGCTTCACTGCCAATTACGGGCTTCGAATAATACGCGAAACTCTACGGGACTCCCGTAAACCGTATGATATCTACAAATCATATGTAGCATTCCACAGACTGCCTCACTGCCAATTACGGGCTTCGAATAATACGCGAAACTCTACGGGACCCCCGTAAACCGTATGATATCTACAAATCATATATGTGGTTACATATATTCAACAATATTGACAAGCCAATGGAAGCAAACAGTTTTTGTTTTTACGAATCACCCAGGTTTCCGCTGACACTCTTCTAAGCTTGTGCGAGCGAGCAATGGTGAGCCACTCCAGCTCCGTGGCAGACCGTCGCGGGGCCGAGCATCAAACCGGATACCCTTGTGAAATCTGAGGGAAACGCGGATGCTTTAGCACTACGACCACTTCGCTGTAAATAGGTAAATTTAGATGTATGTAACATTTTTACATGTTCCGAATAATTTTTTAAAGCACTGTTCTACAAGAAGACATTGAATTTCATTACTAGCGCGTTATGTATTGAAAAGAACTGGACAATAGCATCATACGTGAAAAACACAAGTAGGAAGGATGTATCGATATAAGCACGATTTAGTTGGGTACATAGGAACCTGAAATGCTGATAAATGTAGCCTCACAATGGATATAAAATAATAAAATAATTGTTTGATGGTAATATGTAACCCATTAATGCTGAAATATAACTATAATGCAATATAGCTTCTGCTTCATTTCAGGAAATCACTGAAAACTCAGAATAATGCCGTATATTTAATATACTCTATCTTAATCAATTTAATGAGACTGCTTTGTAGGGTTTTTCCCAAATTGAAGCGATGAATAAAGTGGGTGATAGAACACGACATATTAAATCGAAATGAAACAAATATTTTTGTCTAACAAAAATTATTTTCGAAGATAATGAATTTTGAACTTTTCCTGAAACTTCTGAAAAATACTCATCAGAATAGAATAGAATAGAATGGAATAGGATAGAATAGAATGGAATAGGATAGAATAGAATAGAATAGGATAGAATAGAATAGAATAGAATAGAATCGAATGGAATGGAATGGAATGGAATGGAATGGAATGGAATGGAATGGAATGGAATGGAATGGAATGGAATGGAATGGAATGGAATGGAATGGAATGGAATGGAATGGAATGGAATGGAATGGAATGGAATGGAATGGAATGGAATGGAATGGAATGGAATGGAATGGAATGGAATGGAATGGAATGGAATGGAATGGAATGGAATGGAATGGAATGGAATGGAATGGAATGGAATGGAATGGAATGGAATGGAATGGAATGGAATGGAATGGAATGGAATGGAATGGAATGGAATCGAATGGAATCGAATGGAATCGAATGGAATGGAATGGAATGGAATCGAATAGAATGGAATCGAATAGAATGGAATCGAATAGAATGGAATCGAATGGAATGGAATCGAATGGAATGGAATGGAATCGAATGGAATGGAATGGAATCGAATGGAATGGAATGGAATCGAATGGAATGGAATGGAATCGAATGGAATGGAATGGAATCGAATGGAATGGAATGGAATCGAATGGAATGGAATGGAATCGAATGGAATGGAATGGAATCGAATGGAATGGAATGGAATCGAATGGAATGGAATGGAATCGAATGGAATGGAATGGAATCGAATGGAATGGAATGGAATCGAATGGAATGGAATGGAATCGAATGGAATGGAATGGAATCGAATGGAATCGAATGGAATCGAATGGAATGGAATGGAATCGAATGGAATCGAATAGAATGGAATCGAATAGAATGGAATCGAATAGAATGGAATCGAATAGAATGGAATCGAATAGAATGGAATCGAATAGAATGGAATCGAATAGAATGGAATCGAATAGAATGGAATCGAATAGAATGGAATCGAATAGAAAGGAATCGAATAGAATGGAATCGAATAGAATGGAATCGAATAGAATGGAATCGAATAGAATGGAATCGAATAGAATGGAATCGAATAGAATGGAATCGAATAGAATGGAATCGAATAGAATGGAATCGAATAGAATGGAATCGAATAGAATGGAATCGAATAGAATGGAATCGAATAGAATGGAATCGAATAGAATGGAATCGAATAGAATGGAATCGAATAGAATGGAATCGAATAGAATGGAATCGAATAGAATGGAATCGAATAGAATGGAATCGAATAGAATGGAATCGAATAGAATGGAATCGAATAGAATGGAATCGAATAGAATGGAATCGAATAGAATGGAATCGAATAGAATGGAATCGAATAGAATGGAATCGAATAGAATGGAATCGAATAGAATGGAATCGAATAGAATGGAATCGAATAGAATGGAATCGAATAGAATGGAATCGAATAGAATGGAATCGAATAGAATAGAATAGAAATAGAATATAATAGGTTTATTGGTGCTACAGAACGTAAAGTTTTACACAAGTCAAAATAAAGTAATACACTTGCAAAGTTCACATATTAAAATATAAAATACAGATACAGTATATAAATAAAATAAATTGATACATGTTACGTAAAAAACTATAACACATATCTAAATGTACACAGAGGTCAAAGGCAAAACAGTTTCTTATTAAAAAATATAGTACGGCTTTAATTTACATTTCAAAACTTTAATAGTGTAGTAAAACTGCACTAACTAATTTTCCTAATTTATTTAAAACACTATTTACAGCAATTATTCACTAAAATATTACTTCACTATTTTATTTCTACGGTGTCAGTCTCTATCTGCGAACTCTGAAACTGTAACTAACTCTCCATTCTGACTGTCCCGCTTACATACTCCCAAGCAGTTTCCATTCACGACTCTCGAATATTCAGGAGTATAGAACATTTCATCTAGATGGCTCTTCGAATAGTATCGAATTGATCGATTTATTCCAGCTTGTTCTCGGCGATCCGTACGCCATCAGATATGGTGTTGTAGTTGAACGAGGGTGCATAATTAATTAGATCAGGGCCGGTCTCGGGGCCGGAACCGAAATCGTTACAATAGCATCAATTTCAAATTACAACACTCAAATCGCAAACTGAAATAAACATGGAGATTTGTGTTGGACAACGAGAAATCACTTCGAAAAAAACTTCACCACGTCGGCACATCATAAGACACTTTTGTCAGAAACTACCCAATGCGAAGCGCTTGGAGTTTCGCGAACTTCGATCCATTTTCATTTGGTAATTTTTTTTCACGGTAGCTCTCTAGTAAAGTTTTTGTTTACTTTTGTTTGTTAATCCCAAGGTTTTTGACTGAAAACATTTTAGTTATATTGGTGCATACGCGTTTTTTAAGATGGCAGAGGCCCACGTTCATGAACATAACGAACAATAGTTCCAATTAAAAAGTTTCGACTTCTGAGGGCTGTCGCTCGTAGGGGGATGACAGCTCGTTAACGGAAGCATTTTTTTTTGTTTTTTAAATAAGATATGCTCCCAATTTATTGTGAAATACACTGAAAAATATTAAGTTAATATATTCAGACCTAATTTTCAGTATCAAAAAACTTTTCTTAATGAACCTTTTCTTCGAAACAATCAAAACCTCAGTCTCAAGATTTTTCAATTTTTATATATGATGTATGTCGAATATAAATCATTTGTGTAATTTTCTCGGTTAACAGAACTTTTCAAGAATACCTAATAGCATGTTTCCATCAAATTGCAAAAAAAGTGTTTTTTGTTAATTCAATCCAGGAACTTGAAAAAAAATCTCTGACCCCTCAATAACATACCAATCTTGAATCGTAAATCACAAAACTCATTTGTCTTCACAAATAATTAGTAATGTCTCTACACAAATACCCTCCGCGTAAAAATTTTGATAAAATATTTCACCATTCATTGATTACCAAATAATGAATAACTGCTAAATTTCAGATCGATTGGAAGTAGACTGTACTCAATATATCTGTATTAACAGTATACATTTTCGCAGAATGGTTTGGATGGAGATACTGTCTAAGAGCTTCTGCCTAAGGAGTTAGGGGAAGGTGTTTCAAGTAACCATGAAGACTTTGGAAATGAAGTTGGCCTTAACAATTTGGGAAACGCATGTTTCATGAATACTGTTTGGCAAACGTTGTTTATGACTGAGACTTTCATGAATGAAATTTCATTCAAGTGGCAAGACTATTTCCCAGTTATTCTTCAAACTGAAAAATTTTCAATTATCATCCACCAACCTTGAGTGTTTGAGGCAATCCAACTGTTCATCCGGACAGCATTTTTATGTTACGGTGAAAATGGTAACAGAAGCAGAAACGTCAGTGACTCCCTTGAATTGCAGTTCGCGCTTCCTAATCTGTTCGACACCTAGTCCGTGCAGAGCTTGCTGAAGCACCATCCTAGAACGAAGCATTCAACTGGTGATATAAGAACCATCTGCCGATCATGATCCAGCATAAATGACTGCTGCAAAATAAGTGAAGTTGAAGCTCCTACCTGTTTGGTAATGACTCTAAAGTTCTCCAAGTATGACTCAGCC
The DNA here is from genome assembly GCA_958502065.1 of Chrysolina americana. Classification (NCBI taxonomy): domain Eukaryota; kingdom Metazoa; phylum Arthropoda; class Insecta; order Coleoptera; family Chrysomelidae; genus Chrysolina; species Chrysolina americana. The sequence goes on along the minus strand of OY293419.1, from coordinate 25,618,908 downwards.
TCTGTCCAATACACTAGGCTTATACAGAAAATCAGGTTGGATGAATACCCCATTCTTAGCGACTGCTGTTATGAACTTTACACAGTCATCGTTCACTGTGGTTTTGGAGTGGATTCATTAGACTATATATAGCCACGTTAAAAGAACATCGTCAGCTGTCTTGGGTGCTTTGGTGCCGATGGAGACACCCTATATCTTCTTTTATAGAAGACTGGAAATCAACAGATTGAATAACCTGATAAATAATTCACGTGAAGATAATTCCAAACGAGCAACCAATTAACAGTAAGTCGCCCCAGAGCACTGATTGTTTGTTTTTGTTCAACTCTATTTTCACGTATGAAATAATTACAACTTGACTATGTAATTGAAGTGGTAGATCAATGAATAATTATGTAAACGATCTTGTTACTCTGGACATATTGGTGTTCCCCTGAAGATGATCGCGGATTTACGCGATTGAAAAGTCATGTGAAACAATAGTTCATGAGACGATGGAAATAAAAAAAAAATGTCCCAAGGTAGAAGTGGGCAAAATTCAATTCAATACAATATTTAAACAAAACATACTTTTAGTAGGTAAAGTTTAAAGCTGGCAAAACTCAGTTAATAAAAGCTATGATAGGGGTTTCTGCTCTGAAGTCAAAACTAAGATACATTCGTCTTGAAATTTTCAACAGAATAATCTAAAAATATACCGCGGTATGAGTTTATAATCAGCAAATTATTGGCATCTCCTACTTTTATCATACCAGTCCACTGGTTCCTCTAGAGTAATAAGATTGATGCAGTATCAACAGGATCCTAATTTAACACCATAATTTTGCTGCGTCTGTGTAAATCTAATATTGAACCAGACTTCAGCTTATATACAAGCATAACGGAATAGAGAACGTATACCTGTTCGTTCCGCTTCCAAGAGTAGAAAAGCGAAATCATGAGTTTTTACAGACTGCAATGCTGCCAAATGTACGGGCTTCGAAAAATACGCGGAACTATATGGGTTTCCTATAAAGCGTATAACATCTACATATCGTATATAGTTATATACAGAACGACTCATGCGCCATCTGATAGAGGTCGGCTGAACTAAACGTGTATATCTTGAGATATTATCCACCATTACGAAGCCCAGGCTACATTAGCTCTATGGGGTCGCGGGATCATCATAAACCTGATGGAATCGATATACACGTAGATTTTTACGAAGCCCGAGATTTATATATATATATATACACGGATGTGATGATGATCCCACAAAAGATAAATCCGAACTAAATCGTAACTTGGCAGATACAGAGTGATGAAAAGTGAATGTTTCTCATATTCAACACCCTGTATCTCGAAAACTAGTCATAGGATCGTGTTGCGCCCGTTGAAACATTTCATCGGAATGATCAATTCTACAGCATATCAAAAATTCAAGAAATTTGACAGAGAGCCATTTTCCCATATAAGGTGTGCGGGGTCCTTTCCACGGGCAAGACGTTAACATCTGCTCCACTGCCAAGTTTGAATAGTACGGGAGAAACTATTGATGACAATTTCGTGCCACTCATTGGCCAAACTAATTTTGTCAATGGTTACAATACTTGATATGGCAAAATCATCTTCGCTACTATAGTTTTGATTACTTTTTTCTTCTTTAACTAATTTAATTTGGGCAAAATGGTTGAGTTTGTTGAAGATGTGACAACGTTGGTCCATTGCTGGACAATTATTAAACCTATAGTTATAACCGCAACGGCCACATAACCTTGTTACTTCACTTTTTGCTCTGAACGACGATGAATTTGAATTTTTACCTTGTCTTTTGTAAGAACATTGAAAATACTTCCGTTTGTCGCTCATGGTCTCCTTCCATCAATTTCATATTCGATTCTGCCAACGCCGCTTCCTCTCTCAAAAGTCTTTCTTGTTGTGGCTTTGGAATGGATCCTCAGCACCAATTGAGCTTTCAAAAGCTTATCCTGATTCTCGAAGTCCTTTGAGGTCCGTGTAAAATTTCTGAAATGGTTCTCCCTGCCCTTGCTGGCGGCTGAGTACTTTGAAAACTTCCATTGTTCCATTCTTTTTTTGGGCGTCTATTTCATCCAAAATTGATTTAACGATTTCTCTGTCCTTGGGAGTTTTTGTAATTGTATTATAAAGATCTCTATTTGTTCCTTGAAGTTCTTAAAATTCTCGGCTGTATTGCCAGAACTGTCCAGTCTGAACACGACGATTGTCTATCCTATCGGCTGCGCCATGTTTTATTATTCTTTGTGGTGGCAATAATAATTAAACGATCAAATGAACTTACCTTAAGTGAAGTTCGATCGTGGTTATGCGAAGTATCCAGTCCGAAGATAGATCACAACGTAGTCCGACCCTGGGCGACCTACCGTGCACCTTGTTTCAAAGTAAAAGCATTCCCCACCCTGCCCCGCTTATCCCGTCCGCTGCCAGCAGTCTTCATTTCTTCAAAATATGCAAAGTTTCGTTTATTCGTTAGCCTAAGACTGCAACTGTGGGGGAGAAGGGGTTGGTGGGATCATTCTATCTTCGGACTGGATACTTCGCATAATCACGATCGAACTTCACTTAAGGTAAGTTCGTTTGATCGTTTAATTATGCTCGATCCAGTCCGAAGATAGATCACAAAGTATATGTTCAAATGAATTTTGCAGTCGGGAATAAACGTACGTAACTTTTTATTGATAAAAATTGGGATTGTTAAAGGCCAGAACATAGGTCAATCATCAAGTGGTAACTAAAAAGAATAAGTAATGAAAATTAATAATAATATTCTTATGAAAATGCTTAAATAGAGTTGGCGAAGTCTGTCTCCTTGGATAGTGGCCTATTGTAGTATTTAGCGAAGGTTGCTGTTTTTTCAGACCATCCTGCCGTTCTGCAGATAGTTTCAACTGATATGCCTTCTCACAGCTTGGGTTCCTCAGATGTTCGGTGGTTTTTTGGTACTCTTGGTGCGTTGTTGCCACGCAGAGTGATCGGTTTTCTGTGAAGTAAGGGATCTGGAGCGTGGGTTGTAGTTTGTTAGGGCCCGAGGTCTTAATCGGGTCCGTTATGAAAATTTGTATCTTCTCCTGGAGGCTGAAGTCTATGTCAGGGATCCGAATCAGCGAAATGGTTTGAAGTCTGCTACCGGTGCTAAGTGTCAGAAGAGTAGCTAGTTTCTGTGATAGAAGCTTGAGACTGAGTGGTGTTGGAATATCCTTGATGTATCTAAACAGTATAGCCGGGTCCCATGTACTGTTGTATCTTGGGGTAGATTGTCTTAGCCGGGTAATGCCTTTCATGGCATACGAGGCAATTCGTTCCCAGTTCCACTGGAAGGATCAAGGATAATGCCGATCGATGAGAATTCACTGAGCCATATTTATAATTGTTCTCTTCTGCTACATGTTGCAAAAAGGTAATAAGATCATTTCTAGAGGCTTGGTATACAGGTATTTTCCTTTCTGAACAATATTTCCACCATAAGCGGTATGTAGACTGATACTGTTTTACGGTTGAGTTTGATATCGAAGACACGATTGTATCAACGGCTGATTCGGGTGCTTCTTTGGCTAGTAGAGATTGCCGGATAACCTCGCGGCCACCAGGGAAAGTTGTTGAGCTAGTGGATGCGGCCTGTTGAGAATGCATGATAATAAGTCAACGTTTGGGTTGAAGGTGACTGGTTGACCCACGATGAGTCTAAGGAAAAGGGGGTACCATGGTTGCGAGGGCCACCGTGGTACCACCATTATTCCCTCGGCCTTAACTAAGTTGAATGGGTGGAAGCAGTAAAAATTCAAAAATTTCCAGTTCAGGGTAAAAGCGTCAATAGCGAATGAATTGGGATCTCTCTGCCAGGAAACATATTTTTCACATTTATTGTTATGGTATGATGCGAACAGATCTACCTCTGGGCATCCCAGGAGAGATTCGATTGACTTGAAGGCTTCCATGGATAAGGACCATTCAGGTTCGTCCGAAATGCGACGAGATTCTCGGTCTGCATTTATATTGTCCGAAAATCTTATATAGGATGAAAACACTCGAATGTTTTGTTGGGCTCACCGCTGCCATATTTCTCTGGATATATTATTCAGTTCTTTAAATCGGACACTGCCCCTGCGATTCAGGCATGATATTGCGGTGGTATTGTCGCAGCGTATTAAAACGTTACGATTACGCAAATGGCTTGCATAGCATCCAAGGCCATAAAGGATTGCCTTCAGTTCTAATAGGTTTATATGAAGATTTGTTTCTGATATTGACCAGAAACCGTAGGCTTTCTCAGAACCACAGCAAGCGCCCCATCCGGTAAGTGAAGCGTCTGTGTATATTTCGAGCTGAAAGTTATCTTGTGTAATGTCATTGAAGGAATCTGAAATGTTATTTTCCCACCACCGCAAATCGGCCTTCAGGGATGAGCATAGTGTCATTTTTGCTTCATAATTCATATTATTGTGAGACAGCGCCATATGTTTCTCCCTTTCTAAGATTTTCGTGTAAACCCATCCGTATTTCACGGCCGGACAAGCTGCCGATAGGGTTTCGATAAACCTGGCTAGATCTCGGATTTTACAGCATGATTTTTGCTGAAAGTGAATAGCCTTATTTCTAATTTATAGTTTTTTTCCCACGGCAACTCGATTTTCATTTTTGAGCTGTCAAACTGAAATCCCAAAAATGTCTTCGTGTTGCTAGGAACCAATGAGCTTTTCTCTCTGTTGATTTTGAACCCCAAGAATATAAGAAGCTCAAGAGTGATATGATTGTTCTTCAGGCAAACCTCATGGGTGTCGCCTAGAATCAAGAATTCATCTAGGTAGTTCACACAAAGAATGCCTTTGGATCTCAGGTGTGATACTATGGGTTTCATTATTTTAGTAAAGCAAAACGGCGCTGATGACAATCCAAAAGGTAATGAATTGAATTCAAATAAGTCTTGTTCAAATTGGAATCTCAAATATATCCGTGACTTTTGATGGATGGGGACGGAATAATAAGCGTCCTTGAGATCAACTGTGGTGAGAAATACACCCTTAGTTATGAGCCTAAGTACCGTTCTGTGATCCTCCATTTTGAAATGAGTAGCTCTGACATATTCATTCAGTCGTTTGAGATTCAAAATGAATCGTTTGGACCCGCTTGATTTTTCTGTAAGAAATATGGGTGAAATAAACTGCTTGCTGTTAGGCATGCATTTATTGATGGTGCCCATCTGTAGTAATTCGTGAATTGCGGATTTCATTAGAGCCTTTTCGGCGACAGAAAATGATTGCCTGAAGCAGTTGAACGTAGAGGGTGGAGGGTTTGAAAAGGGAATTTTGTATCCCTTTATCCAGGATAGTATTATGGGGTTGGCTGTAATTTTTTCCCAGGATTTGTAAAAATAGCTCAAACGGTCAGTAAAAAATATTATGCTTACTATTGGCGTCTCCTCTGAAAAGTCTTCTTCTCTGTTTTGGAGGTTGTGGCCCTTCGCGACCTCACTTCCCCCCTGAAGTGAGTCGGGCGTCTGCTGTTTCCTTGTAGGCTGCCTCGATACTTCTCTCCCCCCCCTGCTTTTTTCCCATTAGTGTCGTATATTCTTCTTTGTGGAAGCTTGGCTGGTGTCTGCGGAGGGGGTCGTAAATCCTTGCTTACCTTTTCAAGTGATTTTGCTGCCTGGATTTTGGAATTGAGGTCTGGGCCGAGCAGAAATTCTCCCGGAGGAGTTTTAGCACAGAGTTCCCAGACTTGTTTATTGAGCAGGGTAGATACTAACTGTTTGCGTTTTGAGGAAATTTCGAAAAATAGGTTGGAGAGTATTCGCCCACTGCCAGACATGGCTTTTTTTTTTTTTTTTTTCAGTGGGGTGGAAATCCTCATGGACTCTGATCGCTCGGTGTCCATCGCGTATCAGTAGTGTCAGACTCTTACTGACTAAAACCACCCCAAGTGTGCTGCACTTGCCAAGCCGTTAGGCCATAAAGCTGCACCTACATCCCATTCCAACGTCCACGTCACGATATCCCTCGCTCCTCCGCCCCGCCACACCCCCCCACCACCGTTGGGTCGTGACCCACCGAATACCGGGCGGGCAATCAGCGGGGAAGATCCTTCCTTCTTTATTCCGCTCATCCTCCACATTCAAACAGCGCCCTCCCTGGTCGGCAGTCTTATTCTATCCGAGCGCCTGCTCTCCCGATTTACTTTCGTCGCTCGTTTATCCCGAAGCCAGGCCACTATTACCGTCGCATTGACACTATGTTGGTTCTCATACTTCTTCATCCTCGACCACAGCCCCCGCCCATTCATTCAATATCCTTACCCATTCATCCTTCACACCATTCGTATCCCTTAGCTGTAACGCTCCAAGTCTATCCTCCTCTTCCTCGATCCTCCTTCTCCATTCTACCCTTTCTCTCCGCATGCAATCGTTCCTGATGTGCTCCGCCGTGTCAGTCCCGCCAGTTCCACACTGGCATGGGGTCTCTTGTGCAATTCCGAACCTTGCCAGGTAACCCCGAAAGTTCCCATGCCCTGTGACCAGTTGCACTGCCTTCCTTGCTAATGGTATACACCCCTTCCCTACCCTGTTGCACATACCATGTACGCTTCTGCCGGTCCTGCCGCTGTCCCATTCACCCTGCCATTTTTCCATCACCATTCTCCTAATCCTTTCCCTCTCCTCCATTCTGCTATGTCCCAAGTCTATTTGCCATGTGATCTCTTGCAGTTCCGCACCTCTTCTACTCTCTTCATCTGCTCTTCTGTTACCCTCATTCTCCCTAACATGCCCTTTCCTCCACTCAATTTCCGTCACCAATCCCGCTACCCTTCTGTTTTCAAGCATTCTCCTAATACGAGCTGCCCTTTTGCTCTTCGTCCTCGCATTCCTAATGGTCTCCACTGCTCCAGGCGAGTCACTTATTATTCTTATGTCCATCTCTCCACCCATCAGTACCCCTTTACCTATAGCCACCATTTCGGCTTCCTGTACGCTTCCCAGCTCACTGATTCTTTCCCGACCCATTCTCCACTCGCTCCCCTCCTTATGCGCCCATCCTATACCCACTCGTCCATCCTCTCTCTTAACCGCGTCCACAAATACCTCTTTTAGCCCTTCTCGGTTCTCCAGAATTGTTCCGATCATCCATGGGTATATTCTGTCGCACCCGTTTATCCGTCCTCTTACTTTTTCTTTTCCGTGCGCCTTCCATTCTTCATACCTCGTTGCTGCCTCTATGTATAGAGGCGCTATCCCAGTCAGCACGCATAACGCGGCTGACGGCGCCGTTCTATATGCCCCGCTGGCCGATAGCGTAAACGGTCTCTGTATCGCCCCCAATTGTCTGATCACCCTAGAGTCCTTCGCTCTTGCTCCCCACACTTGGACGCCATACATCACCGCCGGCTTAACCACTCTTTCGAAAATCAGTCTGACACATCCTCTCCTTAGCCTTACGTCACGGCCCGTCCATCTTCTTAGTTTTCCTGCAACTATAGCCGTTCTCCTTCTTACCTCCTTAAGATGATCAATGTACAGTAGGCCCTTGTCTACTATCATGCCCAAGTATGTGATGTTACCGCCGCACTCAATCCGTTGCTCTCTCACCCTAACCACCGGTTCCTTGTCCAGTTTCCTGGCCGGGACAAACATGCATTCGGTCTTGTTTTCGTTATACCTCAGCCACATTTCATCCTCCCATTCTTGACATTCTTTCCACACCTCCTTCCACACCTCCTTCCACATCCTTTCTATTTTCTTTACCGACGGGCCAACCACCACTATCAGTTGGTCGTCGGCGTAGGCCTGGGCCCACACCTTCGTCCCACCACTTACTCTGTGCGCTGCTGGCACCCCTTCATTTATCCTGTCATATTCCTTTTCGTTTACTGCCCTCATCCTCTCGAACCACGCTTCCATGACAATAAGCCATAGCGTGGGTCCCAGGCTGGATCCCTGCGGGCACCCCCTGTCCACGATCGCTTCCACGCCTCCACTCTTGACTCTTCTTTCGCCTACAAATTCCATGCACACCTTGCCAATGTTCTCCGGTAGCCCCATCTTCCTCATATTCCATCCTATCGCAGGTCCCCATGCCGTGTTGAAAGCGTTCGACAAATCCAGCGCCATCACCATGCTATTCATACCCTCGTTCTTACTTCTCTTTATTCTCTCCACCATATTCTCAACAGCAGTCGATGTGTCCAATCCCGCCCTGAAGCCAAATTGGCAGGGCGAGAACTTCTGTCCTCTTTCACACCACACCTGTACTCTTCCGCTGAGAAGCCGGTCGAAAGTTCGCCCTAACGCGGTCAGCAAGCTGATCGGCCTTAGGCTACTATCCTTCTCCACACAACCTTCATCACCTTCCATACTGCAGGGAAATACCTCAGCCTAAGGCATGCGTTGAGTATATCCGTAAGATCTTCGCTTATTAGGTTCGCCACGTGTTTCATCACCTCATTAGGTATGCCGTCTGTTCCCGTCGCTTTGTTGTCTTTTAATCCTTCCATTACCTCTTGTACCTCCCTCACCGTGAAGTTGGGCTGCTCCGGTCCCCATCCTTCATCTCCGTCCTCCCTAATGCAGCGTTTACCCATGGTGTCTTTTCCCCTGTCATCGTTCGGGAAGTACTTGTCCAGCAGGTATCTGCTGGTTTCGTGCTTTCCCTCGGTGTATGTGCCATCCTCCCTCTTAGCCGTGCCCGGTATTTCCTCTGCCCTTTCTTTCCTCAGGAGCCCAAACACTCTGTTCCACGGTTTCTCCGATTGCAACCTCTCGACCCTTTCTTTCAGCCACTCGATTCTTGCCCTTGCAATCCCCCTCTTGTACTCATTCCTCTCTCTCCTAAATATCCCCTGTTTTCTGATTCTTTCATCCTCTATTCTTTCTTCCTGGTACTCCCTCCTGAGTTTCCTCACTCTTCTTCTCATCCTACCCAACTCATCATTCCACCATTCTCTCTCCTCTTGCTCCTCTTTTGTACTCCTGGGTATTGCCTTGCGACACGCCCGAACAATCAAGGACTGGAGTTTCCCCGCTTCTGCTTCTACCTCCTCACTGCTATCTATTTTCCCCATATCATATGTCGAGACTATCTCCTCCACCACGGCCCAATTTGTCCTTCCCACATTCAAAAAGGTCCTTTTTCGCGTTGTCGGCTCTCCGGCTATTAGGAAACGTATCACTCGATGATCGCTCAGTGACTCATCCTCGCTTACCTCCCAGTCTCTCACCCAGCTCTTGCTGCAAATGGTTAGGTCAATCCAGCTCTCGCCTCTTCCACTAGAGAACGTCGCCAGGCTGTTCGCATCATTCTCAATCTGATAACCCTTCTCCACTATCCAGTCCAGTATATCCTCTCCTCTTTCATCCGTCACCATTCCTCCCCATGCGACATGCTTGGCGTTGAAGTCCCCTAGGATGATCTTCCCGCCTGCCCATTTATCAAAATTCCTTCTCACCTTTTTCCATTCATCATTCCTCCTCCTTCCAGGTTCCTCATACACATTCATTATCTTGACATCCTGCCCATCTTGCATCCTTAATATCACTCCGACCCCATTTATGCTCCTCACTGCCATGAGGGCAGAGCTGTCTATCTTTGTCCTTATCCATGTTCTGACCTTGGTACCTTTACCCCCGTCATGTTTATGCCACCCTTCCCAGTTCCCCTCTCTCTGCCACGGTTCCTGTAAACATACTATATCCGCCCCTTTTTCCTCTGCCATACCTCTTATGAGGTGTGTGGCCTCCCTGCCCCGTCCTGCGTTGAATTGCAGGACTTTAATACTCTGTCCGCCTTCTGCTAAGCTCTACCCTCCTCATATATACCGGGCATTTCGGGTCTATCGCCGGATGTCTTCTTTCACTTACCCCCGCCCTTTTGCAGTTTATGCAGTCAAGTGGCCGGATACCCAAGCACTCCTTGCCTTCGTGTCTACCTCCACATTTATTACATACCGCCGTCTCCGTGCAGTGTTTAGCAGTATGTCCATAATGGCAGCATTTGTAGCATACTGCTACACTCGCATGTTCTTCCACAAATATTCTCGTTAAATCAATAAATATAACTCCCACAGTCATCATCTTCCTAAACAGTTTCGCTCCTACTTCCACCACTATGTTCTCCTTCCAACTATTCGTCCTACATTCTCTCCTGCTTCTCACAATCATCCCCTCCCAGTCCTCATCATTCGTCTCATTATTCAAATCCAAGTTTTGTTCCCTTATCAGCCTCGGTAGCTCTTCATCCTTATATCCCTTTTCCACCCCTGTAAGAAGTAGCGACGGTTTCCTTCCCTTAATTTCCTTAACTCTCACCCTGTCATCATTTTCTATCGCCCTTTTCACTCTCTCCCTTTCTTCCACGCCCTTACTTTCCAAATATAGCGTACCTCCCTTCACTTTCGTCAGGCCCAGCACGTCATCCGCACATCCTTCCTTCTCCAGACATTCCTTAATGATCCTAGCGGCCGTCCTCTTCGCTTCCTCGGTCACACCCTCTACCTTGATTTCTTGTATCCGCGTTGGCGTTGTCCATCCTTCACTTGGTTTTGGCCTCTCTCCTCGCATGGGTATGCTGGTCATATCAGCGTAGGTTCTAGGTCCATTGTCGCCCCTTCCCCTCCTTTTTCTACGCCTAGTCTGCTGGAACTGTCCTCCCTGTTCAGAATCAGTTTCCATCTCCGTATCGAAACCCTCCTCGTTAGGCGTCGACACTGGTGCCTCCATTTCCTTTCTTCCTTCCCTCACTCGGCTCCCAGTCGACTCGCCCCCTCTTCTAATTACCTCCGCTTTCTTCCTGTTAGTAATCATTGCCCTACCCATGTCTTCGATGGTAACATTCATTCTTCTAGTTTCCTCAACCAACCCCTCGATCACTACTTTCATCCCATCCATCTCGTTTAGTTTGTCCTCACATTCCTCTACTCTTCTTTCCATCACTCTCATTTTAACTCCATCACCTTTCATCCTTCCAACTTCCAACATAATGTCTCCAATCCCTAGTGCCATTTCCTGCAATTTCTGAGCAACGATCGTCTGTTCATCTTTATTGAACTGAATTTTACCGCCCGCGTATCTAGTGGTGGCCTGCCTCACGGCGTTCATGCACTCCTTGATTCTCTCCCATCTCGAGCTAATTATGTCCTCTTCTGCTTCTTGTTGTTCGCCTCCTTGTCCTCCGTTATCCTCTTCCTCACTGAATTCCAGATCCCGTTCTCCCTCTTTCCCAGTTCCCTCCCCTTCATCATGCATGGTAGATGATAGCTGGTTTGCTACTATCTCTTGTAGCTTTTCCACCGACTTGTTCATGGCTGAGAGAATGTTCTCCTTCAGTTGGGGAGAAATGTTTTCTTCTGTATTTAACATGTCATCCAGGGCCTTGCCTACGGCGGCAATACGCTTGCCTACCTGGTGCTGATATCTTTTGTGCGTATTGTCTCTCGCCAAGTTCGCAGACGACATTATAGATAGATAGGGTTCAACTCTGGATGTTCTAGTAGCATCATATTGCTAGGGAATTCATATTTTCCTAATAATTTGTCATGTTCTTCTCTGGGCAGGCCATTGACTAGAATATGAGTCCATCTGGAGGCTATGGCCCCATGGATGGTAAATTCAGATTTTCTTCCCTTCAAAGGGTCCTCCCCTAACAAGTCCAGAGTATTTTCTGACAAAACTACATCGTTGTGTATGTCCGGCCCCTCCGACCGGCGCGCCTCTGTTATATCAGTATCGTTTGCCACTCCACGCGAGTAGTGACCATCCTGACTAGCAGCATCTACCGCGGCACTCGGCTCACGACCATTGCTCAAAGATCTTGCCGGTGTACCATCGTACCGGACTCTGGACATCGACATTCGCTCTGATTGAAATTCCTCCGTCTCACTCGGATAACGGCGGGCCTTGCGATGTGTTTCTTTGTACGATCCCGTTTCACTCGGAGAACGGCGGTCGTGGCTTCGGGAGTCACGGCGTAGTCTAGAACGAGATCTTGATCTTTCCCCTTTCACATGCCGTAACTCTCTTTCTAGTCTATCAGGGCGTTTTAATAAATGCTTGTTTGGGATTCTGTCAGACGAGCTGTCTCTTCGTCTATGTTTACCCATGTTCTTCAATGAAAAATAAAGCTGAAATGTAAAGTGAGCGGGGTAGAAATAGTTCGTGTACTTACCAATAGCGCAGTAACACAAAACACGTCCGTCGCGGCAGGTGCACCAAAGTCGAATGAAGACTGCTGGCAGCGGACGGGATAAGCGGGGCAGGGTGGGGAAGCACAAATGCTTTTACTTTGAAACAAGGTGCACGGTAGGTCGCCCAGGGTCGGACTACGTTGTGATCTATCTTCGGACTGGATCGAGCATAATTATAATAATTGTTATAATTAAACTGCAACATTTCAGTTCACCATTTTATTCTAAAAATCCACACCTTGACATTTCTTTTCCTTGACTGAAGTTGAAGTTTCAACTGAAGTTTCAGTTGATACGTCTGGAAGAGTACTTCGACCACGCCACTGAAGACGACTGCCGCAGTTGCAGTCGAAACGTTTGGAGATTTAAACCAAAGAAGACCACGGCAAAACCCTGAAACCAACCAAAACATAATGAAAGACTGTTTTAAAATATGATCGTTTGGGTCCTGTATTAGCTATTTTTTTATTGAAGAGGATTCCAATGAGAGTAAGAAGGTGATGTTCGTCCTCAAATTCTTTTGAATGAATGAATGTTTAATGTTGAATCAAAATAAACTCGATAACATTTATTTATTATTGTTGTTTTCTACATAAATATTATGTGTCTAACAGAAACTTGGTTAAGAGAGAAATCAGGGCATTCCCTCCATTATAATGACATTCTTCAACAAAGTGGTCATTCCGACACAAAGCTAAATCATGGTGAACTGTCTGGATCTGAGAAATATTAGTTCTGAGCAAGATTTCGAAACCTGTGAAACTGATCTAGGTCAAACTATTATTTTATGTGTTGCTACAAAGCGGAAACTGGAATCTTTGATGTACTCTTAGAAAAAATATAGGTGTACCTTCTTGCTGTTGAAAGAATTTATGTTGAAAGATAAAATAATTCTGCTGCATGCACAAGACCATTATACTTACATTTTCTCAAGCCATTTCGCTTTGATTATTGAGTTCTCTCAAATATTCCAAGGTTTCGGGAATGGGTACCCTGGGAAAGAGTGAACTAACATTGAATGAAACCAGCCTCTCCCCCTCCGACAGTTTAAAGTTTTTAATTCTATCAACGAATTAATATGAATTCTCAGCAGAAAAACTCTCATGCTGGATAAGTTGACTGCCAAACTTAATCGATAGACACAATTTGTAGGTGTGAAATGTCGGTATAAAAGTTGGAACAACTCCTCAGTCAATTTGTTAATGTTTGGTGTACCTATCGATTCTACAAATTTCACAAATACTTACACATGAAGCATTACGGAAGTTACGGAGATGTTTCAGGAAGAAGTGAGACACACTATATATGATAATTACAAAGAAAATTAACTGAAATGACTGATGAAAAAAGGGGAATTATTTTATCCGTTTCTACTAAATAACCAGTATTGTAATTGTTAAATATGTTTACTGAATAATCCTTTTTTTATTTCAGAAATGTATTCTGCCTAGTGAGATGAATCCTTGTTGACAAAGGACCTGGAAGATAGGAATTACAAACCTTCACAGAACCCAACAAATGTGTACATTCTACCTGTGCATGAAAACCCACATTTTATCACCAGCAAGCCATCAATATTTTAATTTCAAGTTATCTGATTATTTTTTGGAGTATTCACAATTTTTTCGTTCGTATTTTATAGTTTTTGTCAAAAATACGTTATAATTAAAAATTATAATTTTCTAGTTATTTCCATGAGTCGATGTGCTGGTGGTAAACCATAGAAATCTTCTTTGATTTTGGCACATAACTCAAGAATTGCTATTTTTGTTTTTTTGTCTTCTCTTCCAGGGTATCAAAAGGTAACATCCAACTTCAGGTCTTGGATGGATCTAGAAAATGATATGGCGAACATTTGTTCCTTACCAGAAAACTGATTATTTAGTTTAAGGGACTGAAATTTGGCTTCAAAAAACTGGCGATACAGGCAGAATTTTTGTTTTATTATCGAAACTGGCATTGAATAAAAACGAAAGTAATTCTGTACACAATACTATGACAGGTGTTGCAAAGTGGTGAAAGAAATATAAATTTGTAGTGATTGTATGGAAATTTTGGAGTCCTAGGTCGGTCATCAGGATATTGGAATATCTGGTATATGAAGAAACAATACGTAGGTTGGTACATAGACTAAAATATCCACAGAAAATCTATAAAGATAAAGTATTAATCTTTCCCATCATCTATGAATTCAAGATCAGAGGGCACTGTTGCCAGTTCATCAAGTAACTTCTCTACGTATTCTGCTCTTCTTCGTAATACAGCACTTTTCCTGAAAAATATTCTTTTCACCAGCAAAAATGTAGGAACGTTTACTATTCAATTAAGGTAAGATCTGCAGTTCTCTCAACTCTAATTGTTGGACCCATTTACAGAATAAGGAACAAAGTTATTATGAAAACCATTCGACTAGTAGGCTATGAAAAGTTTTGCCACAGTGCATTGTCGTGTCTAGGATGTCTGCTCCCTCCCCCACGAGAATTGTGTCTAGACCATTTTTTTCAGACGAATCTCTTTTTATGCATTGAGTTCTTACATGGTATATTTCTAGACAATTTTAAAACCATGTTCGAAGTGAACATATTTTTCGTGTTGTGAGTTGAATCTTCTGAGGTACAACCAGAGTTTCAGCTACATCTTTTCTCATCTCCCTCACCGATGTTGGCATATTAGTTTCCAAAGAACGTCGTTCCAAGTGGTCTTTGGTCAGAGACGGAAAGATCTCTGAAAAACAATCTCTGAATATTAATATTTTTCATTATTAGAAGCATAAATAATGTGGCTATTAACACCTGCCATATCCATCATTGCATAAACGATAGGTATCCATCTTCCGGTATTTCTGGATACATAGTTGCACTCAATTCAACCAAAGTTTCAACTTCCCCCTTTGTGATTATAAAAAGTATCTCTGGTTTACATTTCTCAGCTGTGGATGTATCGAGTGCATCATCATGATGCAAACTGGATACCAAAATAACATTTTTATACTTCTTGGGTATGTAAGATTCTACTGTGATATTTTCTTGGACCCCAAATACTGAGGAATATTGCGGTCGAGCTCTAGTATTTGTGAATTCCATTGGTAACACTCTTTTATATATTTTAACGGTTCCTACATTCGTAATTTTGTGATCACTGAATAATTTGTTAACTAAATCTATACTCTTGAACCAATTGTCACATGTTAGATTTTGGTTAGTGCTCTTAGCCTAAGAAATATACTGAAGGGTTTGTTATCGCTTTCAAAAGGACCATAAGGCTGTTGTCTAACATAAACTTCGAAATTGGAGACATAAGATGTTGCAGAATCAACTAAAGCAATCATTTTCATTCCTTATCTATTCGGTGTGCTAGGAATGTTTTGCTTGAATGAACTACCACAGAAAGCTTCGAGCTTTTCATCAATTGTAGTATCGAGCAGGGGCGGTCCCAACTTAACATTTGTGGGGGGTCAGGTCAGGGACGGACCGAAGGCAAATAGGCACACACCACACTCAAACTTATTCTTGTATTTAAATGTATGTCTTTGTAGTAGTGACAATCCAATCCGCGTCAAACTTGAACTTGGCTCGAGTACACTTCCAAGGGCAACTTTATTAGATACAAGTCAAACATAGCAATAATGTTTAATGAAATGAAGGTAACATAAAAGTTTTATGTTACGAGTTTTATGATAAAACTCAGTTACAAACTGAAATCTAGCTTTCTTTTTGTTTTTGAAAATAGGGTGATTATTTTTGAAACATCAGGGGTTATCTCGGGGTTTATGTTCAAAAGTGCTGAGCCCGTCAATCTCTCTTCTGACATATTTGCTATCAGCAAGTTTTTAGGCGCCTCAAGGTAGAAAATGACCTTATGGGAAGGGTTGTCAAAATATTAAGCAAAATATTGATATTGGAATAGAAGTCTTTGACACAAAAGTCGATTGTAGAAGTCACACAGCTGGGCACTTTAAAACTACTGTCTGCTAACTCCCGCCTCCACTTCGAAACCCATAGTTGATATTCTGCTACGATATTGGAAGCAGGAACCCCCAGATAATGGGTGTAAAATTCTGATATATTCTTCACATTAAAAAGGTCTTCTTCCGTATATTCAGATTTTGGCATGAACATTCCCAAGCTTAAAAGGTTCAAAGTATCTGAAGATAGGCGGTCTTTTAGATCAGTTATTATGCTGTCTAGCAGTGGAATATAAATAGTCCTCCGAAAATATTCCTCTTCGGTTCCTAGATGATTGCCGCGATGATTCTGCCGAGGTACAGTACTTGATGCCCTCATCTCTGTATCTAGTTTTCCTTCATGCCTCTCCACCCATCGAGTATCACACAGACTCCCTAGAGCATTTTTGAAAATTCTACTTTCTTTGTTGAGGCATTTGCAAATGCCACTAACTTCTTCATTATTGCCGAGGCATTTCTACAATTGGTGACCTTTAATGATTTTGCCAAGGAGTTATTGAGAATATGATATCGCAAGGGCAACTTCTGGCATGGATTGCAGATTTCATCAGTTTGCTTACGGCTCCCTTCACCTCGGAGGCCATAACGGAATTTCTCTCAGAGATCTATGACGGTGTGTGCTAAAGCAACGCCTGTAAACTTTGGTTCATCTTATTTCATAATTTTTTTCTCACAGTGCATCATGCTGAAAGAACACTTCATTCGTTTTTATTAAAAACATTAACAACTTACCATCATTCACAATTTTACGCATCGGTTCATGTGTTCACGAATGTAGCCTAGCAAATATAGACGCCTATGAATATATTTCATCACATCAATTTCAGTTATGCCTTATACCTTGAGAAACTTGCAAAAAGCCAATACCGAATAAAGCCTCGTGCACGATACAAGCGGCTGGCGGTAAGCGGCGAGCGGTTGGCGGTGAGCTGCGCGGCGGTTGAGCGGTACAAGTGGCTACAATTCGTAGAAATGGCAAGGTGACGTAGGTGACGCTTAGTATCAAAAATGACATCGGATGAGGAGGTCGCAGAATTATTGCTTTTAAGTAACAATTTACTCGCAAGAAGAATGTTTCACTCTCGTAAACAGAAAAAAA
Source organism: Chrysolina americana (assembly GCA_958502065.1). Taxonomy (NCBI): domain Eukaryota; kingdom Metazoa; phylum Arthropoda; class Insecta; order Coleoptera; family Chrysomelidae; genus Chrysolina; species Chrysolina americana. The sequence continues at coordinate 25,601,659 of OY293419.1, read as the reverse complement.
CGATGGGGCGTTCATCCAATTAATCGACAACGATAGAAATTTGGCGAATACCATCATCTCTTTGAACAGTTACGTAACGACGAAGTACGGTTTTTTGAATACACGCGAATGTCCAGGAAACCGTTTGACTACATTTTGTAGAGATTATTTCATCGCTTAAAAAATGGTTAAAGTAAATATTCCAAAGGTGTGATGCTTTTGATTAAAGTACAATAGTAAGTGTAAAAACACCTGTCTGCCACCGCCAAGTGGGGGCATTATTTTAGGAGGGGCTGTTGAATGGTACATTTTTTTGTCAATAGATTAAAGAAATTCTTCCAGGCTGAAATTCGGGACATTCGTTTCCTTTGTGATTGTGAATATTTCTGTGCTTTCAGATTTTGAGCAGACGGGGGCGTAATCGAAGCATACGCCGTCAAAAATATGTCAAAAATGACAAAAATGAATATTCCAACTTGAATTTTGCATCAAATGATAGAGAATGGAAATATCTTCAACTTTTCCAAAAGAAATTAATCAGCAGACGGCGCCCCAGGGCCGGCAGATGCCCATTTGACATGTGAAGTGTCTGCCATTTCTTTTTTCGACAATATTTAAACGATGTTATTCCAGGCTGAAATTTGGTATATTCGTTCTGTTTTTGGTTGTGAATATTATTGTGCTTTCAGATTTTGAGCAGACGAAGGCGTTATCGAAGCAGACGCCGTCAAAAAAGTCAAATGACAAAAATGAATATTCCAACTTACATATTGCATCAAATGATAGAGAATTAAAATATCTGCAAGTTTTTTTCGAGAAAAAATCAGCAGACGGTGGCCCAGAGCCGGCAGACGCCCATTTGTCTTGCGAAATATCGTTTTTTTCGGATGTTACTTGAACTGCGTCATTCTAGGCTAAAACTTGGGGCATTTGTTTTATTTTTGGTTGGAAGTATTACTATAGTTAAGAATTTTGATGAAACTATGGCATCATGGAGGAAGGCCCCCTTCTCTTATATGCAGAAAGGGTCCCAAAACATTCAAAATTTAAAAATATATTATGATACACATTCAAACAAACAGCGTTCAATCAACTACAACTCGATGAACATTATAGATTTAATTAAACTTGAACATAAACTTCATCATGAAAAGTAGAAAATAAAAACAGCAAAACACAGTAGAACAAAAGAAACTCATGATGGGAATATGCCATCAACTACTCATCATCACTACTGTAAGCGTCTTCAGGTTCAGTGATATTCTCAACTTCACTTGAATCATCGGCAGCTACAAGCACTTCATTTAGCTTTTGCGGAAACTGTTCGCTTTCGAACCATTTTATTTTATATTCACCGTCTTCGATAATCCATCCATTTCGTTCCGGATTGAAGAATTTTGGTTTCTCACTACAAGCAGATTTCCAAATAGCTGCAATTTGATTTGTACGGCGTATTTTACAAATCAATGTATCTTTGCATGGAGGGATACGCCTAGCTTCAAAATTCTTGATACCTCAGAAAGCAGATTGATTCGGTTTTGGCTTGTAACAATCCAAGAAAATTTCGAACCGAACCTTATTGACGCTGGATAATTTTCGTTTTCCATAAATTTCACATACCTATTCTTCTATATCTGGAAAATTACAATATTAGTTATATATCGAATTACTATTGAATATCGATGCATACCTTCAATTGTTTCATGAGACAGCGTTTCACTCTCTCCCATTCTACTGAAAGCTTCTTGGAACTTTTTACTCTTCTCCAGTAATTTGAACGGAGTCAGCTTCGCTTTTCTGGCAAATGAGGCAGTGTAGTCACATCCTGTGAAGGCGTGAAACGCTGGTAGAGCGGTACACAAACTGGGTCCCAGAATGGAGGCAATTTTATTGATGTCGACCAATCTTAGGTTGTTCTTGTACAACGTACCACATTCCATCCATATTTGAACTCGTTTGGTTGTTAGTATATCCATGTTTCCCAATAAAATTATAAGAATGTCAGTGTCAAAAGCTTTTATAGTGACCTTAGAATACTCCACGATGTTAATAAAATGGAAAGCTATTCTGGTATCGGCCTCTTCATGTTGGCAACATAGTTCATTGTGAAGACTTTTTTCTATGTTACCATCTCTTGCAGTGAATTTATAGCAGTCGTCGCCACAAGTTACATAAATAGTTTTTGTTCCAATAATTTGAATATATTCGTCAGATGTTCAGTCTTGTATTAGGAAATTGACGAGGGACGTTTTAAAGGACGGGTTACGTAAAGCTTTGTAGAAGTTCTGTGGTCTCTTTTGGTTAGGACCAGATATTATATAAACAGTGTTTTCAGCGCCTCTTCTTTCTCTTTCGATATCCTTGATCCATGGATGAGAAAACTTGTCAAATATAAGGTCCACTCGAGATCATTTTGATTTACAAAGCTTCACCAGAATATGTCTTGATATTTTGCCGAAAGTTTGCGGAACATCAGCATCAAGCAAATGCATAAAATGAAAACCATCGATAATCGTGCAAGTTATATTATTAGGTGATGAATCGGTTTTACCCTTCTTTTCTAAGAAGTGAAGCAGACTTGATTTGTTTGTTTTATTCATGGACACATCCATATGGCTCAAAGACTGGTGTTAATGGGAATTTCAAAATAGTTTCAAGGTCTATATCATGTTGCACTGCAAGAACTAAAATCTCGTTCGAATTTTATCTCTTTCATTTTGTTGTTCTCATATTTACATACCAAGGGTTTCGAATCTGTAGCAAACGTTTTGACATTAAACTTCTTTATAGGCTGTTCGAATCTATTTTCGTCATCATTACATTCTGTGATGAAAGAATTTCTTGATTTTTCTCCGATTTTCATAGCATTCAATAAAAAGTTTTTCGTGTCTGTATACTCGCGGATTTTCCTGTACTAATATTAAATAAACTATCAATGTTAGTGGACTCCTAAAATGGATTCAAAAAAGATTTGATTCCATTCAAAACATTTTGCATTCCATTATGCATTCCAGTTGTTCTTGATAACATGAGGCAGCAACTCATCTGTTATTTCTCTTCCAGATAAATTAAATTTTTCAAATAGGTGAGAGATAATTGAAGTCCTCAATGAGTGACTCAATCCCCACCTCTTCCTGGCAGATATTGAGTTTGTCATGGACGTTATGCCTGTCATTTTATTTCCGGCATCCCTATTTATCGTTTGCTCCAAAGTGAGATCTATTGGAAATCGTGAAAAAGGTTTATCAGTACGGCGAATAGAGAAACCTCCTTGTATTAAATGATCTTGCAATCCAGGATGAGTTTCACTCACATTGCTCAAGTCATTGTAAAACCTCAAAATCCTCCGTGAATAGTTTTGGTGGTTGAACGCAAACATTAGTGTTGCAATCGGTGGTAGACATATCACATATAATTCGAAATTGTTTGTGCGAATGCTTCTCGAAAACATTTTATAAAAATGTATCAACTCTATATAAACTAACCAGAATTGAGCGGTAGGTCCATGTTTCCAATCTAGAGTTTCTTTGTAATATATGCGATACCTTTCAAGAAAATCTTCCAAATATTTTGCTTCTGACATATCCTTTGTTTTTAAATCATGTATTTTCTTCTCGGGTTTTAGCTCGGACACATGTTCGGACGTTTGAATTTTCACGTATTCCTCTATGTGTAATGTTTGTAAAGCAGCCGCTAATATTTCATGGATTCTCTTGCAACGGTTAAAGTGCGTCCCAGTGATGAATCTTCTGAGAGTCCTGGCGCCAGTATGTCTACCTCATATAGTATGTGAGGTGCACCCGATTCTGCTATATATTTTCCCACAGCTTTGAAAAAAGCCATTTGTATATGAAAAGCACCTAATAATATAAAGACCCTGTTGAATCTGGGATGCTCAGCGCTCTGTATTTGAAGAGCCATCTTAGCTATGGCTAAATCGTAGGTAACACATGTGTATTTCTGATTACACTCATCAGCTACTTGCTGAGCCATTTTCAGAGTATGTAAAACAACAGAGTGATTTGTAGGCGATTGATTTATAGGGGGTAGGTACCAGATATTCTGTTTTGGAAATTCGTCTTTCGTCCGTTCACTGTTCCAGCCAACCCACATAGGTAGTTGTTCTTGCAATAGGGCTACTGAAAGTATCGAGTTATAATCAACCATAAGGAGTTCTTCTGGGAAAGATGCTTTTCTGTTAATATCATCATTTGATATTTCGAAGGTTCTCACAAGCCTTGGCTTCTTGTAATAAGGTTCGATTTCTTGATCATCTATTTGAAATGCCCGCCTTCGTTTTCTATATGTAGTCCGGTCAATTTAGACATTCGAAGTTACCTAAATTCCCACCAAGCTGAAAATCGGTAAGATTGTTTAAAATATCATTAAAAACAAAATTTGAAAGTTCCCCATCTTTCCCCTGTAAGGAAAAAATTTTATTCAAGGTCAAAGGTAAAAAAAAAATGAGTTTTTCGCGATTTTCAGCAACACGGTAAGTTTTATCATAAAAATATTTCAAACAAAATTTGTAGATCATAAAATTATCTACAAAAAATTTATTAATACTTTTTTTTCTACGAGCCATCGTTTTCGAGATATAACGATTCAAAAAGTTGTAAAAGTTGTAATCGTCATAATATGCACACGTTTCCTCGCCACCTATGAGGTAGTGTACTTGGCTTGTTTTTTTTGTGGTTTCCCCAGTGGGCCTATTCCACGGGTCAGTTTTGATCCTGTTTAATTTGAAACTATTGAAAAATAATGGATATTAGCAGAGATTGAAAAGATAAAAGCAATTTAAGTTAAAAAAAAGTTGTGAAATTTAATCGTCCGAGTCGTAACTTTTAAAATCTTGTTCTTCTTCTTGATCTTCTTGTTCTTGTTCGTCTTGTTCTTGTTCTTCTTGTTCTTGTTCTTCTTCATCTTCATCCTGAGTGCATGTAAACTGCGTTAATAGCGATGTATCGCATGTTGCCTCGTTGGAATCAAATAGTTGTATTTGTCAAATTGAATTGCTCAATTGCTGTTTCAATTATCAATACATCAGCATCATTATTAGCTTGTCTTACCAATATATTTTCCGTAGTAAATCTTTCTTTCAACATTGAAATGAACCGAGACTTGTTGTGAGTATTAGAAAGAAATTTTTGTTGGCTGGTTGGAACTGTCATATTTTCATCAAATAAAATATCAATTGATGAAGATGTTGCTAAAGTTCGACGACGCTGTTCTGCAGCTTTGGTATTTCTCGTGCAATCATTATAGCCATCAAATAAGACAGTAAATCGGGAACCAAAATGTCGACGTACATACTGTACGTATTATATCGTTGAATGTTTCTTCACTATCCCATACAACGCGATGTAGTAAGTATCCTCCGTCAATGATGTATGTCGCATTTGTGTTGTTAATATCTACCTTTTCGAAACAATCGTAAATTGCAGACTTCTGTGTTTTACGCATCCCGATGTCATGAAATAACGATAGAGGGTAGGGAGATAGTTCATATTCAAAATAGTTTTCTATTTCATCTTGAAATGCTGCAGTAATACTCATGCGTTGGAACAACAATACAGGGTCAACAGGTACTTTTTCTTCATGAACTTTTATGGTACTAGTCATAGCTAAAAGAGGGACAACTTTGTCAGAGCGTTATAATTTAATATTATTGAATGTGAGTCCTGCAAGCCCAACTTCACGAGCTTTATAACAATTGATTTTATCATCACCAACGACACCACTCGCAATAGAAACAATTTTGCTAACGTCTGGAAAAGGATCATGCGTTGAGAACCACTCTAAAAGTTTTCGTACATCTTTAGCATCTTTTTTCATTCGCGAATCACTTGCATCAACATGCTGCTCGGTTTTCACAAACGGTATTCATAGCATGCATACTATAAACCCATTTACTTATGACACTCTCTTTTGTACTTCTCCCTCGAGCAATACAATACCTCCATCTGTCTTCATGGCTTTCATCATAGACTGCTCGATTACCATGTCCGTTGAAGTTCCACAACTTAATTTGTCAGAACGCCTAACGCTCCTTTCACACAATACGATTTTGGTCGTCCGGTAAAAAGTCGGACGACCGTTTATCGTAACTCACTGTCTTTCACACATAACGACATATTATCGTTAGTATTTATCGTGATGTCGGGGAGAGCACAGGGCGTCGCATCAAATCGGGCAAAAAATTTGGCATTATGGTTAATTTATCGTCGTAAAAAAAGGCAGAAATGTAATCGACTACATTGGGTGCATCCAATCAATAGACGGAGAGAAGAAGCAGGTTTATTTCGTATACTCTTTGAAGATTTGAGAAATGACCAAACCAAATTTTTTAATTACTTCCGCATGTCAATGAGTTCCTTCGATGAATTACATGACAAACTGAAGACTGTTCTTCAACGGCGAAATACAAAAAAGAGAAATTGTATTCAACCTATAGAAATGTTGGCTGTCACGTTGAGGTAAGTTCTGATACTATTTTACAAACTACGAAATTTTTATTCTATACTCTTAATGATAATCTAAATTTTGGCGTTTTTGGTTTTCATTAAATAAACCCAAGTCTTATTTTTATGTAGAGATGTAGAACAAGAAACAAACAATTTATAAATTTTCGTTAAGTCCTCAAGTGTTATAATAAATTTATAAGAAAGAATTTTGTTTAGATCGTTATAATTTCGTATAATTTTTGTTGATATTACTTCAACCGATAGACATAGGCCAGAGTTGGTTAAATATTTCTAGCATATTAAAACCATTATTAAAACAAGTCATTTGCTTTTGCTCTATAATAACAAAATAAAGAAAATTCCTGAATTTTACAAAGTTTTACAAATAACGACATTAGAGGGAAGTAAAATCTACACTATCAACTGTGCTGAAGTCCTGAGAGAGCGGAGTGGAACTGTCCCTGGGATCTGTCATTGGAGATGTCATTCCAGATGATGCCCCGCAATCTTGATAATACTGACGCGTTGATTGTATTTGGTAATTATTAGTTGAAGAAGATGGAGTGGGAAAAAGTTGAGTAAATGATGGTGTAGATGATTGGGACTGAGTAAGTTGCGAATGTTGAGGAAAAGAAGAAGCAAGCTGAAACGCAAACTGCTGCGAGTGAGAGTGTGTAGGAATAGATTGAGGAAAAGGAGGAGGGACCTGAGGAACCATCTTCTTTTTTTCATTGATGTTTGCAATCACTTGCAAAACGCCCATTTGGAACTGAAGTAAGTCATTTTTATCAAATCTATCAAGGTGTGGCAACAAACTCTGGAAGAAAGACATTTTACTATTTTGTTTTTCAGGCTCTAATGGCTTCAAAATTTTTAATTCCACCTCATCAGGTTTGCGATGTTTCCTATTTCTCGTACGTGTATTTATTGTTTCGTCAATCGTGACACTAGCAGTTGCCTCAACCTCTATGTGTTCCGAATTGTTTTCAGTTCCGTGCCTGGTTTCGTCATTCAAACTATCAACTGTCTCTCTAACTTCGTACAGTTTGTTTAAAAATTGAAGCTGATCATTATATACATATTTCTTGTTTTTTTATTTTGCATCTGTTCCACTTCTTTTGCTGTCTTTCAGTTTTCTTTTAGACCTAGCGAACGCATCTCGAAGATTAGTCCACCGTCTTATAACGTCCTTACCTAAAATATAAATGAAATAACAAATACTAATATTTATTCACAATCACCTTATAATTGAAGTTTTATCCACACTTATGAACCGTATAAAGTACCACTTTATCCACGAGTGGAATAATGAAATTACTTTATTCCACTAGTGGAATAATGAAATTACTTTATTCCACTATTGTAAGTTATTTCAATGATTTTTAAGGAGGTGACAGCCGCTGTCAGAGTATAACGTCAAATCATTTTGTGATGAAAAATTTCCGCGATTCTGATTCTGAATGAATGTGATTGTGAATAACACATTGTATTGCATGCGTGTTTTAGATACATTTTATTTGCTTAAGAAATTTAAACGCTCGAGCTTCGCTCTCGCGTTTAAACATTCTTGCGCAAAGAAAATGATATCTAAAACACCTATACAATAAATAACTATTATTTATTCATTTTTAAGAAATATGAAGATACGTGATTCTTTTCAGATATCTGGCAAGTGGATGTACCTTTACTGAGCTACATTATACTTATCGAATTGGAATTTATACTGCGAGTAAGATTGTAAATGAGGTATGCAAAGCAATCTGGATGGTTCTGCGAGTGGAGTGTATACCAATATATCTATCGCTTCAGACTTTGAAACCATTGCAAACTTTCCCCATTGTCTAGGAGCAGTAGACGACAAGCACATACGTCTTACTTGTCCATTTCGCAGTGGGTCAATGTATTTCAACTATAAAGATTATTTTTCTGTCATCATTTTCAATATCATTGTGTGAAAGAGTGTTATCTAATATGTGCTCGATATTTATGATTAGATCTGCATCCATGATGTCATCAATTTCAACTTCTTTTAATATTATAATTGCTAAAGTAAGTTGAAGTAGTGTATGAGCTCGAATAGCTCTTGCGTAAGCATGACCATTGAGCATTTTTTCTAATGATTTGACCGCATAGATTTCTGCGAGTACTTCGTTCATGCCGCTTCCTTGCATAATATGACCGATTGCTCCCAGAAAGAACATCAGTAGATGAAATCCTCCGAATCTAACGATGATTTTTGATACTTCAGAGCCCTCAGGTGCGGCTGATACAATTTCTCGAGCTTTAGCGTACAGGGGCTGGTCGCAAGTCACGATACATACATTGTGGCCATACCGTTTTGTATTCTCTAATGCACAAAGTAAAGTCGTATAGATAGTATTATAGTTACTGGCTGGTTGGTGAATAAACGGTAAAAATGAAATTTGAGATTTAGAGTAATTTATATGATTATTTGTTGAACGTTCAATAAAACCATTCCAACCAGGCAAAGACTCATTTTTCTATTTCCCACAAAACCATACTGCATCAGCTTTTTTGAGGAAAGATACCGTTTCAGTTCCATAAACAAAATCTGTAACATTTATTTTACTGTAACCTACTACACCGTCATTTTGATAGATCTGTATCGGCACATGAGCTTTTGCTTTGAAATCTTTTGCTGAAAGAGCTTCTTTTATTCGTGGCATAGGCTCTTCTAGTTAAACTGAATTTTTAGGAGTAACAATTTGAATACCCATTATGTGGAGTGTTATTGCCGTCGAGCGTATTCACATTAATATCAGCATTGTCGGCAACGTTTTGAATGAGTGTGCCACTTTCTGGTGATAGGACATGAGGAGGACGATGAAAAACTGCTGCTGCCTCATACATTATTGTTTCATTATAGGATGCACATAAACCAAATGACGAAAAGATTTGTATAAGACGTTTTGAACCGAACCTTCGATGAAAAAAACTGCGAGGCTTAATTGTAGTTTAGACTTAAAAGACCTTGGTCGAACAGCAGTCATGATACTATGGCAAATATTTGTGCATACTAATTTTAAATGATCTAACTTCGATCGTTTATTGTTTAAAATCACTCGTTCTACAAAATATGTCAACGATTCTGGGATTACATTATTTAAATCTTCAAACATGCGACCTGGTGGAGGGTAGTTGGAATTATCAAACACTGCGGTTTGAATATCTTCGCGAATTATATCTGCAGCTGCCTCTGGGACTCTGAATCGTTCTTCTTTTTTATTCATTTTTTTTTTCGTACCAGGCTTGATTCAAAATATCATGATGATTATCTACTAAGCATATGAATGTTGATGCTCCCGATTTCTCAGTGATAATAAGTTTATCACCATACTTCAGTTTTAGTCATAGCTTAATCGTTCTGTTATCTAAAGTCGTAGTTTTGCAAATATTCTTTAATTCGTTTAAAGTAAACTGATAGTCATCGCTATTTTGCATGTAAGTGAATATTTCCTCCATTGCTCGATTCGTAGCTTCGTCTTTAGGACGACCGATTTTAAGTCCAGTGGAAGGTTTCATGAAAGAAGCATAGCAATCGTGATGATATTTAGCTTCTGCAGCAACTAAATCATTTTCAAATTCTAGTCGAGCAAGAACAGCTTTTGCTGTAGTATCGTTACGAGTCTGAGCTATTTCCAGAATTGAATCTTTAAATTGAAGTTTACTTACTCGACTGATTCGACGGCGAATATCTAAGTTTTTTTCCCCATACTCTTCATTCAATTCCTGGCCACAAAATAGACATTGTTTTTTAGAACAAAAAGCTGATTCACTCGAACGTAATCTAGTACGAAGAGGACTTTCTGTGGATGTACTGGCTTCTTGTTCTTCACGTTGTCTTTTATTAGCTGCAGCAGTAGAAGACTTTCGAGTATAATTTTTACGACAACTTTCATGTATTGTCACAGATTTTTGATTTTTTAGATACTCCGAAAATTCATCTGCTCTTTCGATACTTGCATTAATTAATGTCTTCATACCACGTTCAACAGTATCAATTTCACTTTCATTTAAAAGTTTAGCGCAAATAAAACAATAATCTGACATTTTTGTTATAAAACTCAAAACAGCACGATATAGGCTAGGATAAACACGTGTTTTCACTACTAACTGGCGTTCAAGACTAACAGTATTTCATTTATTGTAACAGGTATAAGACCCTAGCCACGCACACAATTGAACAGGGGACAGATGATTTCTCAAGGTTTCAATGGCGTATAAATTAAGGGACTGGGCTTCATTTTACCTGATATTCTTATAGTTATAACTTATGTATATTTTATATTAGTAGTGTAAGTTACAATAACCGATAGAAAAATATTTTATCATATATTACAACTATAGAGATGTATATATACGTGGCGTACTCATGCATACTATGACGATTACAACTTTTACAACTTTTTGAATCGTTAAGGCGCCTATCCACCAAAGGAACAATGAGGAACTTTTTGTTTCCAGTTGTTGCTTTTTGTTCCAAACTTTAGGAACTTGAAGAAACAAGTGTAAACTTTTCGTCTCCACCAAATTGATGTAAATTGCAGTTTTGTTTCTAATTGTTTATGTTTCGAATTTTAAGGGAACATGCTGTATCCACTGAAGCAACATTATTTGTGTTCACGATGTACATGGATGTGGATGAAGACCTTGCATTAGCAGCAGCGGTTTATATTATTTTGAGTGCTAATAAAAACAAAAAGAAAAAAAGGAAACATAAAATTTGGGTACGGCCAAGCCTTCAAGAGAGAAGAGAGTGTGGGGGATTGCAGCTTTTGGAGGCCCTTAAGAAAGACGACATACTATTGGGACACATAACTGATGGACACGTTCAAAATTTTATTCGGATGTCCAGTGCTGATATAGAATGGATATTGTCTTGCATCGAACCAAAAATTCGAAAAGAAGACACCAATTACAGAGCAGCAATATCACCATTAGAACGTTTACTTGTCACGCTTAGATTTTTAGCGGCAGGAGACTCGTATCATTCTTTGATGTATTTGTTCAGAATTTCATCACAATCAATTTCTAAAATTGTACCAGCAGTTTGTGATGCGATTGTAAAAGTTCTTGAGGAAAAGGTAAAAGTAAGTAATTTTTGATGTTTATTTCAACTGACTTTATGAATAATAAGTATAAATGTTGTCAAGGGCGAAACATATATGTCGCAATTTTTAAACTTTTCAACACCGTTTTCGATTATTTGTTAGTTAAATAAGTTAATTATTTTATTTATTTTATTATGGAGTCCCGGTAAGAGCAACAACGTTCAGGAATTAATATGTATCTCTACACATTTATATTATTTATTTATAACGTGCAGACAGTTATCTTTTATTTCAAACCATAGAAAGTTTTCATCACCATTAACATACTATATCTGCATCTCGGATAGCCTGAGAGATAATGTTGGGATCTATGTACCCTGGTGTATTACTTTCATTCGCATTATCTTGTTGTTGCGATGTTGATTCTGATGAATGAGATACGAATGAAGCTGACGGTGAAGCCAGTGGCGTCCTCGTTGTTTGAAATGTTGTTGGTGCGGCTGACTCCAGGGACATGTATGTATTTGTCGGTGAACACAAAGGTGACTGCGCTTCCTGTAATTGATGAGGTAAATCATTGTACTGAAAATAGTTAGGCTGCAATGGCTGGTCGTATTTTCCCATGGCAGCCTCCCTTAGAATATTGGAAATGAGATGTTCAACCATGTTCTGTGTGCAGCCTTTTAATTTTTAAAGCAACATGCTCCCCAAACACATCGAATCTATCTTGCGGTTTCTTGTTTTGGAGCTGTTTTAACACCATATATGCCTCTTCTTACTTTTCATCTACAGATACTTCATTGTGTTTTCTTTTAGGATTTTTATTAATTTTCGGACTCTTGAATTCCTTAGCCACTTTGTTGTGCTTTTTAGGAGAGCCTGGTAATGTAGCTGATCCTGGTTGAGACTGGTCTGTTGATGGGTCTGGTAGATGCTCGTATGCTGATGATTCTTGTAGAAACTTGCTGGTTGATGGTCTTGGTAAAGATTTATTCACTGAAGATCGTGATATTATATACTCGTTTGCTGATAGTTCTGATGATCCTTGTGGTGAGTTGCCTGGTGCTAATTCTGACAAAGACTTGCTTGATGATGGTGCTGTTGAAGTCTTGCTTTGTGTAATCTGCATTGTCTTGTGTTTGATCGTCTACTTGTGAATAGTTTCTTTCATCTGTCAGCACGGAATACTGCGATTCTAAATCTACATACTCGAATTTGCTCTCTGATGTATCTGAATCTTCCTGGAAGTAAATAATTATTACTTAAAAAAGTTTCTCATATCAGACTTAGATCTGGGTGATCTAAAAAAACGACTTAGAGTATGCCGGGGCAATTGATACAATAGTGTTGTGAGTACTGTTGCAAATATGCCCCGGCTACTCTGATTAGTTTTTTAGAATACCTGTACTCGGATTAGATCAAAATAGTTTATATAATAATGTACCGTTGTTTAGACAAGGTTTATTTTACATTCCAGGTGCCTGAAAATGCTAAACAGTGGCAAATAGTAGCAAATCAGTTTAGCACTCTTTGGAATTTTCCTAAGTGTGCCGGAGTCATGGACGCCAAACATATCATGATACAAGCACCGAAAAACAGTGGGAGTGACTTTTTTAATTATAAATCTTTCTTTAGTATAGTGCTTTTTGTAGTTGCAAATGCAAATTATGAAGTATTGTACTTCAATGTTGGTTGCCAAGGCCGCATCTCTGATAGGGGAGTTTTCGCAAATACTCGTTTTAAGAAGATGTTAATGGAGTGCAAACTTAATATACCAGATGACTCTCCTCTCCCTGGAAGAACCATATCTGTTCCCCACGTGTTTTAAGGAGACGATGCATTTCCATTGTCTACCAATTTACTGAAGCCTTACCCAGGAGCTCAAGCAAAAGGATCGTTTCAAAGAGTATTCAATTATCGGCTTTCTAGGGCTAGAAGGGTATCAGAAAATGTATTTGGAATTTTGTCAGCACGATTCAGAGTGCTAAGAAAACCACTGCTTCTTGATCCTACGAAAGTTGAATTAATAGTGACTGCTTGTATCATTTTGCACAATTTTTTGAGAAGTAGCAAGCGTTCTAGACAATCATATACACCACCTGGCACTTTTGATTCCGAAGATAAAGATACTGGCGAAATTATATCTGGCACATGGAGAACAGAAATGCATGGAGAAACTGCATTTATTCAATTAAAAAAGAAAGCTCGGAAATCATCGGTAGAAGCTAAAAATGTCAGAGAAAAATTCGCCCAGTATTTTATGTCACATGAGGGAATGGTTTCTTGGCAAAATGACTACTAAATGAGTACTGTGAATAGAGGATAAAAAATAAATAATCTGAATCAGCTTACCTGTGTTTCATGAAGTCCCTTTTCAGAACACTGACGCGGTTTATTTTTATCCGCCAGGAATACTAAATATTTATATGCAAACCATTTTGAAATAAAATTTACACCGGCTCCAGATTTTTTGTAAGAACGATATTTTTTTCTTTCACGATAGAACTGTGCAATCATATTTTTCATCTTCCTTTTAACTTCCGTTACATCTGCACCGGTAACTTCACATATTTTAGACCACGCATCGTGCTTTGCATTTCGACACTTATATTTAACATTATTGTGATCCCACAGGTAATCAAAACTTTTATAGGATTCAATTAATTCTATAAGAATGTCATTACTCCATTTAAACGACATGTTGCAATGGCACACTGAAACCTCGTGTTTCCTGAATACTATCACTGTCTGTCTCCACTGCAGAAACAAAAAGTTTCAACTACAATTTGTTCCTCTTTTTCCTTTGATGTTACCGCTTCAAACGGAAACAAGTCGCAACACGCAACAAGGAGCAACTTCTACTAGCAACATCAAGAAACATTGAGCAACTTACTGGAACATTTGTAAACATTTTCGGAAATATGGAACAGAAACATAAATGTTCCTGTTTGTTGCTTTGGTGGATACGCGTCTTTATATCTAAAAAACGGTGGCTCGTAGAAAAAAAAGTATTAATTAATTTTTTGTAGATAATTTTAGGATCTACAATTTTTGTTTGAAATATTTTTATGATAAAACTTACCGTTTTGCTGAAAATCGCGAAAAACTTATTTTTTTTACCTTTGACCTTGAATAAAATTTTTTCCTTACAGGGGAAAGATGGGGAACTTTCAAATTTTGTTTTAATGATATTTCAAACAATCTTGCCGATTTTCAGCTTGGTGGGAATTTAGGTAACTTTACTCTTATTTTTTGGTCTAATTTGACCGGACTATCTCCTTACCAAAGAGCGTCACATAATCCTTAACGATTTCAGTTAATGCAGCAGTTTTCTTCTTTTTCATCGCTGGAACTTGAGATTTCTCAAGAATCGCCGGAAATGCTTGAACTCTTTCAGAAATGAACATCATCTCCGTACTCACATCTTCTTTACCTTCCTGTTCACTCTCAAACTCTGTGTCAAATGTAATAACCTTAAATACTGCACAAATAAATCAGAAAGGAGATCATTTACCTCAACTCACTTTCGAACAGTTTTTAGTATAACACAAATAAACTAATCCGCTGTCGCAGAACACATTCGCACTCTGCACGTCTCCACCTGTCCAAATTGCTATACCTTTTACTTTATTTATCCGCAGCATTTCCTTGTAAGGAAAAGGTAGAGATTATGAGTACGAATTAAAGCAAAATCTTTTACTTCTACCTTTTGTCTCTACCTTTTACTAGCAAGTAAATGCTTCATTTTTATAAATATGGCCTATTTGGTCTTGCTATAGAGATGAATTCATTTGGTATTTGCCGCTTATTTTTCCGCATAGTACCGACAACTGTCAACTTATTGTTCACTAATAATTTTTCAGCACATTCCACTGAAGTGAACCAATTGTCCATGGTAATGTTTCGGTTTGATTTCGCAATCGGTTGAACAATTCTTTCAACTACATCATAGGCTGCGTTGCTCACTCTATACGGACCGTTTAGGGTGTAAAACGTTCGAGCATCGGCTAATGAAAATACTTTCAACCCATATCGAGCAAGCTTGTTGGGAATGTACATCCTGAAGCTGCAGCGACCTCAGAACGCTACCAATATTTCGTCTATGGTCGCATATTGCCCGATGGAATTTCTAACAATGGCTTCAAAAACTTGTCTAATGGGAGCGAGATTATCCTCTCGTTTACGTTCCGCCCTGGTATGTTTGTTGTCGAATCGTAGGCATCGCATCAAAAATCGGAATCTTCTCAGAGCCATTGTAGCGGGAAAAATGTCTACTCCAGAACTCAAAAATAGATGTTTGGTCCGGTCAGATATAGTAGACCAAACAAGGCATTCAGCTCAGATATTGTAATTGGTCTTACATTAGAGCTGTCTTGGTAACGGTTGGCAATCGTTTCGATATATATGTTAGTGCACTCTACAATGTTCATGGTTATATCCGCGTCAAAAAATAAGTCCCAACACTGTTTCTCCGTAGAAGCATTTTTTGCTGCGCCAATTACTCCTGGCAGTTTGGATATAATAATATGCTGTCTATTTCTCACGTTTTTTTGGGGACATATTTTATTCCATTTGAACCCATCTTTGGCTGTATAATGTAAGTGAGCCCTTTTACCACGTGAAATGCTCGGCGTAGGATTTTCGATTTCGTCTATCGGAGTAATCTCCTGCTCTGAATTGGTATCGTGATCGCTCTGCTCACATTTTCTTTCGTCTGCATCGGAATCCTCAGATTCTTCAATAATGTCTTCCTCGTCTGTAGGCACCTCATCATACAACGTCTGCAGCCAATTGATATTTTTTTCGTATGAATCTGACATTTTTTAATCTAAAATGATAATATTGCACTTTTTCACCTTTACATTTTTCAAAACAAAAACTTACCAGAAGGAACGGGTTGGGTCTATCAGGACGAAACAAGCGATGATACCTAAACAAATTTCTGAACAGAACTGATGTATAAACTGATTCGTATCGTCCGACACGGGGAAGAGGTACCAAGTCGGGTTAAGTCGGCCGAAGTCGCGTTCGCGCGTTCTTGCACCTGGAAAATAGCTGTTTAGCTAAAAATTAATTTGTTCCATACTTTACGAACACATCGATATTGAATGAAAATAGAATGTGAGATTCTTCATTATTCACATATGAACCAGAGATGATATTGTTATCCAAGCAATTATTCTCACTGTTGTAATGATTATCAGTAGTTTTGATTCATGTATCTGGTTCGGTTGAAAGGTCTCAGAATTAAATCCCATCATCTTTGCTATAGAATTTGGGTGGGTTAGATCAATTTCATATTTTGATTGCATCTCACATTTGAAAGTATTGTTATTCGCACGTAGATAAAATATTTCATCTGCTTTGATATCACTATGTTTTTCCCCATTGAACAATTTGAACATGATATGTTTTTGAATTACTGCATTGATTTCTTCAATTTCATAGGTCCCACATGGAATTTTTATGGTATATTTTTGAAATATTGTTTGTGTCATCACTAATCGTAAAACTGATCACATTGATTCTTTCACTGATATTATTGATTGTATTGCATCCATGAAATCCTAGTAGACCTAATCCATAACGACTGCTCCTATCCAACTCGATGGGTGGAAAAAAGTCTACAGTCAAAACACTCGTCCCGGCAGCTTGCAGTTCGAACTTCCGTGACATGACTGATACATTTCATGAATTCCACTTCAATTTATTGTTGCATACAACCAGCGGCGAATCCAGGGGGGCAGCAATGCCATTTTCTGTTAGGGGAAGGTGGGGCGGCTTCGTACAGTTTTAACTGTTCACTTTCTGAAATGCTTATTGAAAGGTCTATGACTTTTGACTTGGATTTAATGGGTAGCCAAATCATTTGCCTTTGTAAATACATTTGAATTATTTCAGTAAAATGGAACATGACAATGTTATAATTTTTTTTGTAAATGTCTGAAAATGTACGAAGGTACCCCTCGTAAGGGGTACCTTCGTACACTGCATGGGGTAGATTCGGACATAGCATTAAAAATAACAATAAATCTGTTCTTAGTATTTATTTCAATTGAAATTAAAGAAAAGTGTGATTTGAAATAAATTTAATTAACGCAAATTAAAGTCTTACATGCTAATAACATCGATAGAATTACACAAATATAACTGAAAAACACTCTTTTTCTTAATTGGTTATCACAAACAAGACCATCAAATTCCTTTTGTGCTAGGTGTGGTCTAAATAATACTAAATGAAATTATAAATTGCAATATATTATGGTGACATTGGAAAAATTCAAAAGAAAGTGGTCCTTATTCTTCAATTTACAGCAAATGAGATCAATCAACTCTAATTATTCCAAGACAGAAAATACTTGAATTATTGCACATTATATTTAGATAAATCTCTGGAAAAATTAAAAATGTGAGCTGTTCTTGCAGTAGCAGCTGATTTTGGACTTGGTAATATCAAAACTACATCTGAAAAATATACTGTAGCCTCATCTTTAATATCGGGAAACACAAAACTCATTGAACCTGGTTTTTTCCTCAAAAATGAAACCTTATATTCTGTAGCACCATAATGATGAAGAACTTTTCCAACATGATACAAAACTGTTTTCTTCTTTTCAGATTTAACCAATACAAAACTGTCATCGATTATTTGTAGAGGATCACTACAAACAGAATCATTTTCATCCGTGGATTGGAGAGAAAGTTCTTCATCAATCGATGACGTAGAACTCTCTCGTAAACTCATATCAATGTCTGTTTCATCATCACTACTATAAGTCTCTCTAGTTTCTTTATTCTTCTTCCTCCTTTTTATCTGCGTAGAATCTGTTTCAGACAAAAAAACAGCACGCTTCATTTCTCTGGCTTTAGCTTTTCTCTCTTGCTCTTTTCGTTTCTCTTCTTTACTTTTTTCTATATCCTCTAGTCTATTTTTCTCAGGTGTATCAGTATAGATTCTTGATTTGCTTGGTTGTCTACCCCCTCTTTTCGATTGGCTACTTCTTTCAATTTTTGGAAAAGGTCGAACCATCTCTGGTGTCATGAATTCTTTCGATACTGATGCAACATCTTGATTTATTGGCTGGGACACCGGAGATGGAGATACTTCTCGTAATTCCTGTGATGGATTTGGGGGTGAAGCTTCTTCGGGAGTAGTTTCATTTACGTTTTCATCTTGTTCCATTCTAGGCCCAGCTTGAAAAACTTGAATAGGTGTGAAATCGTCATCACTGAAATTAAGCTTGTTGAATGGCCATATTCCAGCTTTTCCAAAAGCACTCGTTATGTTTTTTGCTGTAAATGAATCAAAATATGCCAATTTTGCTAGTTTGGGAATGATATAAATATTGAGAGTTTTTCCTGGATTAGATACGTGCCAGTCATTGAAAGCGATTTTCAGTTTTGACTTGAAAGGACCGAATACACCGATGTCTAATGGTTGGAGACGGTGTGTGGTATGAGGTGGAAAAGAAAGATAAATAATACCGGGATCTAGGAATTTTCTTCGAAAGCAATTCTTCGAAAACAATTCTTCGAAAACAATTCTTCGAAAAACAATTCTTCGAAAATGCAATTCTTCGAATACCATATTCTTCGAATAAACAATTCTTCGACTAATAATTCTTCGACAGCTTTATTATTTGGATTTACTAAAATCTGGGATAAGTTTTCATTAGACAATAATCAATATTTCTCGCATGATATATAAACGTATTATGCGGATCATACTAATAATAAATGAAAATTATAAGGTCATTTTGTTTTTTGAGAACACCTATAAATGTGGGGTTATTAATGATGGGTTATAAATGACATAAATACTATCAAATACCAAGGTAATAAAAATATTATAGATTAATATGATATGTTGTGAGCTAAACCTCTAATGTATTCTATTATATTATTTTTATCATACTGATTTACAAGAGTTTTGATTCGTTGATTACAATCTTTGTACTTCTTTCTTGGTGTTTGTGGTTCAAATCCGCTTAAATATTGTTCTACACGAAGTTCATTTAGACTTTGCTCATTTTTTATACATTTTATAAATTTCCACAAGTTGGGGTGAACTGCTGATACTTGTGTTTCAAAACTTCGATGCCATCCTTCTACCGAATTATTTGTTCTCGGTAAATCATCCAAAACTGTTTGATATATATTCCACAATTCGTATGGATATTGTGGTGGTTTACGCTGTTTCCGATTTGGTCGCCCAATCCACGTATCTTCAAAATAATTAATAACACTTTCGGCTTCTGACGGAAATATTTCACTATCATATAATTGTTCAAAAGCCATAACTATATCATCCACTGGGACAAAAGCAATAGCACACAACATTTTTAGTTTGAAAGCAAATTCACTGTCAGTCTCATAGCGTTTTTTTAATCCATTCCTTTGAATCATTCGAAAAATGCATTGACTGAAGTGGAAAAAACAGCCTCTTTTTCTACAACTTGGAAAAGCACTATTGCAGGCATTAATCAATGCTTTTTCGAAGTCAGTGGTAATCGTTGCAGGCACTAAAGATGATTTCAAATTTTTAGGTTCTTGAAAAAATTGATCATAAATTCGTTCTGATTTTTTTGGTAAGAGTGCATAAACTAAAGGTACCGATAAATTGTGTTGCAGTCCGTGAACGGTTAGTAATTGTTGGAATAATAACGGCACGGTTTTAAATGTGCCATCAATGTACCAATGCTTACTGTTAGACAATAACTGGAGATTTTGTTCTGTAGTAAAAATTAATATTCTCTCGTCCACTGGACCGGCATCATATAGCAAAAAATTTTCATTTTTGTAGGTTTTCGTATATTCCTCCAAAAATATTATTTCGCTTCTATTAGTAGGAAGAGCTGGTCCTTGTAGATTTTTTTGTCTGATATTGCGAATACTCCGTTTCATACTGCTAACACTTGGAAGCTTGGGAGCTGCCGTTATGGAACATGTAGTCGAAGCAATTGATATAATTCTGTGCGGAGGATCATTACTTATTTTCGAGTTGATTCGAATTTTTTCGTACACTTTGGTCGCTTCCACCTCTGAGGCGTCAGCAATATGATTATGTTCTTTTGTTATTTTACTGATTTTATCGTCGACAGTAATTATTCTCGCTGGACAGTTTCTTTTTTCAAAAAATGCGCACTTCCAATACACTTTTTCACCTTTTTCAACATCTTTAAAATAAAAATGTCCCTCGAACTACAATTTACGTTTTCCTTTTTCTGAACAAACAAATTCTGCATCCATATTTACTTGCACAGGGTTAAATTAAAACTAATTTTATTTTATGGAACACAATCCCTTTTATACCCACTCAGGTCAGTTGCAAACTTGGGACTAGATAAATTAAAACTAATTTTATTTTATGGAACACAATCCAAGGGATTATCGTCAGTTGCAAACTTGGGATTAGATAAATTATACCTGATTTATATCTCTGAACAAAGTCATTCCTTTTGGATACTTCGAAGAATTGTTATTCGAAGAATTATTAGTCGAAGAATTGTTTATTCGAAGAATATGGTATTCGAAGAATTGCATTTTCGAAGAATTGTTTTTCGAAGAATTGTTTTCGAAGAATTGCTTTCGAAGAATTTTCCGGTTCCCATAATACCGTTGTCTCGGGAATAGTTGATTGCTTCTAAGGTAACGTGACTTTCATGGTTGTCGCATAAAAGTAAAATAGGGTTTTCTTTTGAACATACGGTAAATTTTTGTATATGTTTTAAGACATCTATAAAAATTGAAGAGTTTATCCAGCCACTCTTAGTGGCAACTCCCAAAGAACCCTCTGGAGAACCTTCTATGAAATGATCCCTAGAGTGAACTCTAGGGAACACAAATAGGGGCGGTATTGTGTTTCCACTTGCTGATATGATGCCACCAAAAGTTACGAGTTCTCCCCTTTCTGCGGAAACAAGCTATCCAATCTGCTTTTGGGATCTGTCTGCTAATACTTTTGGTGTATTCAATACAGTCGATATATTAGATTCGTCAAAGTTGTAGATTCGCTTTGCTGTGAACTTGTATCTCCCATAAATATTTTCAAGGTTCTGGTAAAAATCATCAACTACTTTCTTGTTGAATCCGAATGATCTGGCTACACTTGTGTTTTCAGGCTTACGCAAACTCAGATTTATATTACGTTTTCGAAAACATTGCAACCAATCCTTTCCTGCCATCATATTTTCATCCCATTTAGATGGAATTTTAGGCTGTTTGCTTTCGCGTATTCATACGCAAGTTTTCGTACCTGTATACAAGTTAGCCCGTAGTGCATTTTGGAGCAATCTATTATGTAATTATTCAAAATAGATTCCTCTTCGTTTGAAAATACCTGATAAGAGGCATATTTAGATCTGAAAGTCTGATTAGAAGGTCTCGTCCACCCAACAGAAGCTTCTTTTCGAATTTTTGTTATGCGGCTCTCTAGAGTTGAAGGCTTGACAGCATACTTTTCTGCAGATTTTCTAATGGATAACTTGTTATCCAAAACATCTCTGATCGCGGAAGACATCATCTCCTCATTTATTTCCCCACTTAATTAATGAAAAACTATTAAACATATTGTTAATCTGTTAATACACATGTGCAACTATTGTCTTTCTTCTCCCTATGAAACATATTCATACTCACGTGAAAGAAGACGGGAACCGATAATGGAATCGTAAGTTAGGTTAGAAAATTACTCACGCGACGCTAAATCACGTTGCGTCCTGCTCCGACGCGAGCTTCGAGTGCACTGCTGTTGAAGAATGTGAGGGAGTAGTGGCAGATGAGAGGTACAAACAAGCTCTAACTTCAGTGTTTCTGTATGCATAATGCTATAGATATAGCCACTGTCTGAATGTGCCCCGCGTACGAAACCGCCCCACCTTCCCCTACCTATAATTTTTTTTTACAAAAAGAGGTGATATTGAATTTGAATACACTTATATATATTGGTCGTCAATAGGTATCATTTCAAAAACAGTGGCTGTTATGTGAAAATTAAAAAAAAAGTTTATTCAAACATTTTACAAAGTAACTCATAATATATATGTATATTATTTTTTAAATGACGAATTGTAGTCTGAGATCCCCAATTTTGGCGTAGCGCTCTATAATTCTATCTACATCATCATCAATCGCACGGTCAAACAGAGTCCATTCAACCTTTCTTCTCCCATTTTGGATCGTAACCAAGACTTTGCGCGTTTTAAAGTGATGAATGATCGCTCGGCACTTGCTGCACTTACAGGAAGTGTCAAAAGTATTCTTAAAAGTTCGTAAATTGTGGGAAATAAGTATCACACACGACCAATGTTGAAAGTACATCTAGTGAACTAGTCAACAAATATAAAATTATCGTGGAAAATAGACAAAAATTGTTTTTAACAAACCTCTTCCCCACGTTTCAAATGAAATCAAAATATATCAAATCATATTTATTTTCTTAGGAATATCATTCACGTTGAAGAAAATAGGTACAACATTTTCACCGTATTGGTCAATAACAAACATATAATAAAAAAATAGTAATACAAATTTGAATCTTCACTGATCCCTCCTCCCTACATTGTTACAAATCAGGCATATATTTATTGGTCTGATCTGAGTTAGTGGATGGTTACAAACTCGACAATAATGGTTGTTGTGCATTGCGTCTTCAAATGTTGATGTTTCGTGAATGTCTTTATGCGAATACCATCCACCATTGTCATTCATTTGAGTATACATGAGATATCATCGATGACATATATACTCAATCCCCTTTGTAGTTGCCATGACAACATATGTCGAAATGGAACAATATAAGTTAATTCCATCATTCCTGTTGAATTGCCGCATTCTGGACATTTCCATGTGGGGTTCATCTGCTACATCTAGTACAATGCCATCATCTACCTCAATTTCTTCAACGTCTTCTTCACCACCTAGTCCATCATCTTGTTCGTCGACCCCATCGACAACATCATCCAACTCGTCTTCGTCAACTAGGCCACCAGCTACCATTTAGATAGCATGGGGGTCATTCTCATCTTCCCAATCGACATCGTCGTCGAAAAGCACCTCCATGTGGTCCGCTATATCGACTTGGTCCGCAACCCCAATCAGATTATTCAAATCAGAATTGGCCAGATCAATCAGGTTTTCTTGTAAAGACATTTGAAATTCAAAAAATTTGAATGATGTTTGAACAATTTGAATACTATACTCAGCATGATATATGACTGAACCAATATAGAATTTAAATGGACTAATTCAAATCTGATCCTTCCTTTATGTGATGAAATATTTTGAGAAGTTTTGAAAATGGTGTAATAACCGAAACTAGTCAACAACATAAAATTATCGTGGAGAATAGACAAAAATTGTTTTTAGTGTATCCTTAGTGAACATGTATTTCCACAAAATAAACCAGTCGTCAGTCAAAGGAGTTGACGTTTGTCTAGGAGAATACAATACAAAGTAATAAGTCACAATGAAATAAAATATGTTCACTCACTTATACAGACCGAATTTCATTCATTTAGGTCTGTATAGGTGACTGAACATATTATTTTATTGTGACATATTACATTGTAGTATATTCTCATAGACTGACTATTCCTATACATAATGCACTTTTGATTTGATTTGGTTGGTCTAATCGTGACCAACACTTTCAGTTAAAAACTCACATTATTTTCGACTTATGTTTGGACTTCGATATATGAAACAATATGTCAGAACACATCATCAGAGAGCTATTTTCAATTTGATAAAGAGAGAATATTTTTTGGATTTTTTGTTTGGTGGTTGTCTCCGAAAATTATTTCAGAAAAACAACTGATATGTCTGTATTCTTTTATTTCAGTGGGGTTAAATATTCACAAATTACATATTATAATAATAATATTCTTCCACAAAATTATAACAAATACTAAAGATTTGAACGAATACGATATTGGTCCTAGAATCCAACAAGAAAAACAATAAATACCCGTATTTTCATATTGGTGAATGAATAATAATCACCTACGAACAGTAGACTTGATAAACTCTTCTGAATGTTGAAATAAAGAAAGTTCAGATTTCAATGGTATAACTTTGGTAAAAATTAATTAAATAAATGTCGTGGAAATTGTTTATTTTGTTTTTTCATTTATAGCTATTATATAAATATAAACAACTAACATGGAACCTAACTTTTTAAAAATGTACAACAACAACCTACATCTAGCTTAACTGTACATGAATATATACAACATAAATTAAAACTCATCATCAAATTCCCCATAAAAGGATGATTCACATTATCCGACATGCAACGACACGGCAAGGACCGACAAAGACACGATATCTGCGTCGGCAATTCACATGATAAGATAGGTATTCGACATCTCGACGGGTTGTTGGTGATAATACTGATAATCACTGTTTGTGAAACCAAAATAGAAGCGTAGTGTTTAGTGAGGACGTTCGTATGTCATGTTTAGAAACTTTACCAATAAAGATCTAGCTATAATAGCTATATTTCTTGATGGAAATGACGAAGCTGTGAAGAATAATCAAAAACGAGTATGGGTACATAAAATGTTACAAAAACAGTGAAGGAGAATATCATACTTTATATAAAGAACCGGTGGACGACGAAAGAAAATTTTACCAATATTTCCGAATGTCAAAGTGTCAATTCTATTATGTGCTAGATAAAATATCTATTGACATACAAAAACAAAATACTACTTTTCGAGAGGCTATATCTCCTAGAGAAAAACTTGCAGTATGTATGAGGTATGTATGAACTATATTCATTAAAAGGTATTTATAAACATATTACATTTCATCATAACGTTCTTCATCACTCATACCAAGTTGCTGCGAAGCTTGTACATAATACCCAGCAACACATGAAAAAGTATCGTCTTGGAATTTGCCATGGTGTGACTGGTAATTAGGATTTGATAGGTCAGTGCAAGTTTTTTGGGTAGAGTTTGGAAAGTGACGAGTACTATGTGTTCTTTCTGACTGACGACGGCGCAGCGATTGATTGCTGTGTTGAACTTGGTGTGTGAGAGACGCTGTATTTTCCATCACGTTGTCCAGTGATATGTCGAGGCATAGACTGAGTCATCACTCTCTCTCCAGTTTCTGATATGGAGAGAAGTTCTTCCTCTTCGATGGACGAAATGAGTTCAAAAACTTTTGTTTTGGCTCACCTTTGAAAATGATTTGACTGTGTCTGCCATAACAGAAAAGAATTTATCAATTGGGTGTGCTTGGTTATCAATCGAATCGTCCTCTTTCTATTTTAAGATATATTCCATTAAAACTGCTGTGGCATTTGGAGGCTGCGTTTTGTTTTTGAATGGAATATTTGGCTTTCTAATGACACGTGGTGTTACATGTTGCGTTGTTTGAGAATTTTCAGCTCTGTGTGACACTTGTGGAGGTGTCTCTGATTCAAGCTGCGTTTCTTCAACATATCCAGGTGTTCTCGAGTTGGCATCCAATGAGTCCATAGACTCCGAATTTGCTGCAGTACGTTCTCCATCATTTTGAATATTTGGACAGTTTGTAACAGTTTCTCGTTCTTGAAAATATGGAATTAAAAACTGCATCTGCTCTTCGTACTTCCATTTGCGAATTTTTATAGCTGATTGTCCACTTTTGGTTTCTTTTCTTTTCTTAATCGAGCTTCGAAATGAATCTCTTAGGTTAATCCAAGTTTTTTTGCAACATTGCCCTGAAAAGAAATACAACTAGAATTAGTATTGTATAAATTTCCAAATAATAGATATTAATTGTGTATACGTTTTCAGGTTTTTGGCAACAGGAGATTCCTATAGAACCATAGCTACCAGCTATCGCCTAGGACATTCTACTGTCAAGCAGATTGTGGACGAAGTATGTACAGCAATTATCAACAGATTAAAATCTGAAGTAATGCCTTGTCCAAGTGAAGACCAGTGGAAAGTTATAGCTTCTGAGTTTTGGCTTCTATGGAACTTTCCAAACTGTATAGGGGCCATCGACGGAAGCATGTCTTTATTGAATGTCCAGCTAATAGCGGATCTCAGTTTTTTAACTATAAGAAAACTTTTTCCATTGTACTGCTAGCTTTGGTCAATGCCAATTATCAGTTCCCTATGGTAAAAATAGTGATGGTGGTATTTTTGCTCATTCCCAGCTGGGAAAAAACATGCAAAATGGAAGATGGAATATACCAAATGAAACTAATTTACCTAATACCAACACTCCAGCACCATATGTTATTGTTGGCGATGAGGCATTTCCTCTTAAAACCTATTTATTAAGACCATTTCCAGGATCTCATATGGATAATTCGAAAAAAATATATAACTATAGGCTTTCACGTGCAAGTAATGTAGTTGGAGACACGTTTGGTATATTAAGTCAAAAGTTCAGGATTTACCAACGGAGGTTAAAGTTACATCCAAAAAATGCCGACATAATTATCTTTGCGACATGTATTTTACATAATTTTATCAAAGATCGTCCACAAAATACTGTAACAGAATCTCATACTGTAACAAGTTATTTGACAAATATTCCGAAACAAGGAGGTAGTGCGTCTGCATCTGCATTCGAAGTCCGAGAAAAATATAAAAAATTTCTTTTCGTCCGAAAGCGGCCGTGTATACTAACATGTATACAGATATAGAAATAAAAGTAGATAAGCTTACCTGTTTGTTCTAATTTTTCTCCTATTTTTGCCCATATTGCTTCTTTTCTGTTGTTGTCACTATACTTACTATGTGACAGGTCGTATAGTTACGGATATTCACGAACAAATTCAATTAATTTTTCATTATCCATCTTGTTATTTGAATACAAATCCTCAAACTTCACTGATCCTCTCGCAAAAATCGCAATAAACTATTCACACTGTCCAGCAAGTACCCGTCAACTACAGGCACAGACATGAAAAACATTGTTTCCAAGAATGTCGGTCCGCTGCGTCGCTGCCTCTACGTGTTGTTGCCGCGTCGTTGTCGGTTTGTGTGTACATCCATATTTATATGTAATAAAGCACTATCCATCAATCGCTGTGATGAAGAAATGGTTTCCTCATCACGGGTGTCCTCATCGCGGATGTCCTTCGATGTTTCGGGGGAAGAATGTGCAACTATGGTTTTATCAGGTGCATCCACATTCGTTGTAATAGATGCCCCCGCTACAACTACATCACTATGTACAATTATAGTTCCAGCGGGGGCATCTATCACCACCGATTGTGCATCCATAGGGGCTGTGATAGTGGAAGATACCTTTCGCTTTCTTCTTTGCTCCGGCCAACTTCCAGTGGATGGGGATGCTTTTCAACAAACATCCCGGAACTTAGCGAGATCGATTCTCACAGCCCGAAGGATTTCGATTTTTCGATGGTCTGACATTCTTTTTAGGGTCCAAGACGAGAAGAATTTTTTTTTAACTGCGCTCGCCTCGTGGCTGTTTTCTTTTGCGCATCTGTCGGTACCTTCCGAACTCGTTTACAAGATCTTTCACCGACGGATTCAGAGTCGGAAACATCTACGAGCTCATGCAACCTTTTACCACCCATTTTCACATTGTCGCCTCCCTCATCTTGCAGCACTGGAGAAATAAGTGATGATATGTCTGGCATACTGTAACTTTCTGATATTTCAGAATCATTCACAATTGAGGAGATAGCCGCTTCCAATTCTGCATTTGGGAACAGGGAACTATCCACCATCGGGTTGAGCGATGCTTCCTCAGCATTCATTTCAACCTTCCACATTAGTTCCGTATCAAATAGTACGGCAAGTTGTTCATTTGTCATCTTGGTACTACGCAAATGAAATTAAAAAAAATGTATTATAATAATAAATCGTTTCTATTGGTGTTGATACAAAATAAAAAAGCATAGTTTAGCCAAAGGCTACTCTTACACTTGACTTGAGATATACAATTGAGAGGTGTCATTTTTCAGCACTAGTGCGGGAAAAATTTCAAGTAAGTTATTCCCGCACGCATAAGTTTGTTCAGAAGTGCTACATAATTTTAATCGATTTTAGAAAAAATATTGATTCCAACTCATACGGAAAGATACTCTCCCACACTCGACTGCTTACTCAAGAATTCATAGAATAGAATCAGCTTTTTTCGACAAAGTAAACTAGTAAAGAATATCTTCGCTTACAGTTTTGATTTTGTTTTGATTTCGCCATTCTGCAAAAGGTTGATATTTGTGATTATATTTCGACCTGGATTTTACTGGTAATAAATTCATGCTTGATTGTCCCCTTCGTTGGGATATTATTGGAAGTTGATTAATTGACAGAAACAAAACAATGCTGACAAATATATTGTTTGGTATGTATGATGCGTTTCCATGGTTACTATCTAAAGTATTTTCATTTACTGTTTCCATGTGCTAGCCAGAAAAATCCCATCTTACATTATTACTAATAGATATGAAAATAAGGTGTTTTCATAAAAGTATGATAAAACTGTTTTTTTCAAAATGTTTCATATTTTAGTTTTCGAAAATTGCATATAATTGAATAACAATGAGTTATAAAATTTGGTTGAGAGATATATGAACGACCACTGAAACAATGACTTATGTAAATTGATATCAGATTGTAAACATATCTCTCAGTTATGTGACTGGATACGGCCTCGGTGGTTGGGTGGTGAATTCGAAGAATTTGTTCCGATGAGTTGGACTGGGCGGCAGCTATATCCTCGTACATGCTAACTGTGGTGGATGGCAGAACTTCCTGAAATTATATATTTTGGTGCTATTTATTGAATTAAAAATCTAAATCAGTGATGATAACCAGGTGATTTCCAATGTCAGAAACTACATGAGAAATATCATGTAATACACCACAAATAAAATTTAAAATAACCAAATCTAATAATCTACCTATATAATTTGCAATAGTATTGAATTGCTCTAATTGAAATAATGTCGTGAAATTGACTAATACCGAAGTTTTTCTGTTTGAAATGTGGGAGTTAATCAATCCAAATGCATTCAAGTCTACAAAAATAAACACCTCAGACTGTCCAAGAAATCAATATGTTCTAAACAATCAAATCAAAGAAGAATTCATACTCATGAATATTCAACTTACTTAAATATAAAGTACCATTACATAAGATATACTATAATCTGACTAGTAGCATTTGCATAAAATATAATAGTTCCATGCATGCCTGTGACCCAATCATTTTTTTAAACTTCTTAAAGAAGAATGTCTTAGGCGTAAATTCATTTATAAACCATTGTAATGTAAAGATGTTATTGATGCAAATAAAAAATTAACATGTGGTTGTGAACTTACCCTTTTAACTGACGAAATACGAAAGGCTAGTTTCTAGTGAGTTGTAACTACGATGTATCCTCTTGAATCGGTCGAAGTATAATAGACCGATCAAAATTCGAATCTCCCGAATTTCCGCTTCTAGCATATACCACTGTAGCCAACAGCAAAGTTTGACATGCACAGTTTTACCACTTTAGCCAACAGCAGAGTATGAGACCTCAACTGTCTTCTTCGCATATTTTTGGTAGAATGGTCAGAGGCAGTCGACAATATATGTTGAATGTGAGAATTTCATGGAATGTGAAATATAAAGGTTGTGTCCAATATGGGCTGTCAAATAATTGTTAAAACAAAAATATTCTACTAAAAGTTTAAATATACTTTGATATTCAGTTCTGTATCAATCAATTCATAATGTCTGAAGCTGATTCAAGTACTAGACCATCGAGAGAACAACGAAGAATCGAACCAGTGCAAGTGAGTAGTTCTTCTTCCCATGAACGAGAGTGGATTAATTATCCGGAAATGTTAGAATTCGGGGATGAGATGCTTGGAGAAATCGAACCAGTGCACGGACCCATTCAATTCAATGAAGTCAATAGTTCTTTTTATCATGTACAAGAATCGGTGAAATATTCGGATATGGCAGAGGAAGGCTTAAGTTTCGACAACGAAATCGATTATGAGAAATCAGATGATGAAACAATTTTATTATCATCCGATGATAATGATGTAGATGACATATTCCCCAAACTCTTCGCCATCATCTCCTACCCCACATTATTTCCACGAAGAAAATGATATTGATAATTGTATAAATAAAACACAATATACAGATGATAATACTTTAGATTTTTTTTCAATTGTTCAAAAAATAATAAAGATTCATTAGTGCTATTCTCAAGTTTGTATGTATACGAATTCAATTTACTACTCGTTTTATTCCTATGGGAATTGGAAGTCGAACGTTTCGAAAATGGTCATGGAAGAAGAAGAAGAATAATGTTTTAATTTTATGTTGGAGTGGCGGATTTCTAAAAATTCATGTAGGCAAAAATTGCGCTCTCTCACTTTAAATCGATGTTTTTTCAAAATTTTCCTAGCAGAGTCCTTACTCATAGCTAATTCGGCGGCAATCTGCCTTGAGGAAATTGTGCTATCATATTGTACTAAAGCTAATACATTAATTTCAGTTTCCTCATTAATAACAAATGCTTCTTGGTCTTCGTGAACATCAGGCTCAGTTCTTAATTTTTCTTCAAGCCACTGGAAATACTTTCTTGACGGTTGCTGCCTCCCTGGATATCGCTCTAAATACAATCGTTCAGCGGCATAAGAATTTTTTAAACATTCACCATGAATGAGAAGCATGTCAATTTGTTCGGTTCGTGAATAACCGGGCATTTTTTGAATATTCCACCAACTGATTTCGATTTCCAAACCCTTTTAAAATGGCAGAATCAAAAACACTACTTCGAACGTCAAAATAATATGGATAGCAGCGTTCGTGAGAGCTCTCGTTTCTTTTTTGTTTCCTTCCAAAATACATCTTAATCAGCCTACTTATTGATATTTTGGTTCGAATGATTATTGCAATGGAATGATTATTCTGAATAGCACAAACATCGTCCATAGGTAGATATTAGAATATCTATGGACGATGGCACAGACCAAGTACGTTTATGTTCCTATTTAACCTAGAACCTACAGGATATAATTTATCATTCCATATTATTGTATGGCGATAATAGAGCAAGAGCAACTGTTATCAAGTGACGTATGGTTTCCATAGCCAACTTTTCAATTTTTGGCTTTCATTTTGCTTCCACGGCCTACTCGGTGAATTTCAATAATAATTTTTTTCTTATCTAGTTTCTGGTTAGATACCAACTTGTGATATGTCATTAGAAAGGGAATTGAATGCTGAATAAAGCGAAAAAAAAAAAAAATATGGTTTCCATTTAAAATAAGAAAGTTGATGTTACTTCCGGTCAGACCGGAAGTTAACTGCGACATGTCAATATGCTCAAATTCTAGCTCTTATGTCATTATATCGACGCTCCAAATTTCACAAACCTACTTAATACAATAACTGAGATATTCCGTAGGCAATACTTCCGTAGCCACCCGGTGGCTTCATCCAAGCTGACTGTTTGAATCTCAAGACTCGATGTGTATTCATTACGATCAAACCATTTCTAACAGCCTGCTGTAAGTTTCTATAATGAACAATGTATTTACTTTTGTCATTTCAATTTGGAATCAGTTTAGGTATTTTCTATTTGGAATTTGGGGGTTTTATACTTTCCTCAAGAAAGGGGAAATCAGAATGCTTGTCATGTAAATGTTGAGGGTAATGTATATCCACTTCAAGAACATATCCATATGTTCTAGTAGGTCACTTCTTCTCGTATGTTCATCCACGATAAATAATGTGCCAGCCAAGCTTGGTACGAAATCCACCAAGTCACATAATTTCTTATAGAATTCCACAAGATCAAAGTGCACACCTAAGCCTACTACCAACTACAATAACAAGAAACACACCGTACGGTCTCCTAGTGTATTTCTACGAAAGAAAATGTGCCAGTTAAACTTGGTACGGAATCCACCAAGTCACATTACATTTTACAGGAACCCACAGGATCCCAGTGCATTCTTTCGTGTACTACCATTAGAATAACAAGAAACACCGTTTGCAGAATGAATATAAACCAACAATTATAAAGAAGTAAAATGTAAAAGAGCCCATCATGACAGTTATAATGATTAAGAAATTGTTTGTCGTTGATTGTTCCGAAGGTTAGTATAAGGTTATTTGATTTTTAACGCGTTCGCAGTATCCTCTTGGTGAAACAAAATCGTCCCGTAACAGGTTACATTTGGAATGAGCGGCATGGGATTTTTTTGTCCGCTGAGATGACAATGATCCCTCTCTCTCACATCACCATCTGTAAATGGCTTTCCACAAGTTTCAGCAGCAGAAAACTGTTCTTCTTCTTCAGTGGTTTGTACAGCCATAGGAATAGGGTTTCTGAGATGTTTTTGGTGAATACTTCTTAAATCATTTTCAATTTCA
Organism: Chrysolina americana; assembly: GCA_958502065.1. Lineage (NCBI taxonomy): Eukaryota > Metazoa > Arthropoda > Insecta > Coleoptera > Chrysomelidae > Chrysolina > Chrysolina americana. Next base: position 25,568,778 of record OY293419.1, on the reverse strand, counting down.
GTAACAAATTTTTCAGCTGCATCAACTCCCCTATATGTGACAAATTTTGACAACTTATCAATGAATGGACATTTAATCTGATAAGCGAATAAGTATGGCTCATGCTCAACAGTCTTAATCGAATATGAATAATTGGGATTTGGTGTGCTAGTCTGAATCGGCTTGAGAACGGATTCAAAATCTGCATAAATTACAAATGGCATCTTCATTTGTTTTTCAAAATTCTCAAACATCAATAAATTTTCGGGAACCATCTTCCCATATTAATTAACTCTGAAATTAGTGATTGGTGTTTTAGTACTCAGGTGATTAAAGTCTTGCATCTGATGGCGTAATAGTACCGTTCATCAGAAAAGTACAACAAACATCCATCACAAAAGTATTTTTCATGTCTATGGGCAGATAGTTGACTTGAAACCAGCCTAGAAAGATTTTTTTCCAACAATAATGAATATTACCGGAATCATCTGTGATAAGTAACAAATTGACTTGACTACTAAGTCTCCTCTGCGAATAACGTAGTGGCCCAATAAGTTCATATTTAATTTCACTCTTTTCAAATTTAGATTCTGATCCATAAACATTGACTGAACTATCATTCTTGTCCTCAAAAATTTTAGTATCATCAAGTTTAACTGGAAAATTCATAACTTCTGTATTCAAAACGGTGGCTTAATGTGGATATGAAGAAATTTCAGACACTCTACCATCTGCAGGAAATAACGCAGAAGTAACAGCCCACGCGAAACAATGTTGGTCCTCAATACGAATGTACATAATTCCTTTTCGTGTCTCAATGAACTCCGCTAGCTTCACATATGAGCCCCCACTCAGTGGACTATACTTATTTATATTCACCTCAAGGAACATAACTTCTCACAACTCCATCCTGAAATGTATTGAACAATTTATTAATGATATCAAATAAAGTTGAAATATATAAATAAGTACCTGAATTACGTGTTCGAAACTCAGTTGTTTGGGCAATGATGGCCTCACGAAAGTCATCAAATATGGAATTCAAATCATTAGTTTGATCTTCAATTTAATTTTGGGAATTGAAAGACTTTATGTCGCCTAGGTCGTGTGTAATATCTGCCAAATACTTCCATATTAACCTTAGTTATGCTATGAATCTTTATGGCCGATTCAAGTAATTCAATGACTTACTGTCTAACCTCATTGAAGAACGACATATAATCAGTATGAACATTCGAACTCTCCACCCTGTAGTTAACGATTCGACACTTGAAAGCACTTCTTATAATCTGAACACCATCACTCAATTGAATACATGCATTAGTTCTATGCTGCAAACTTCTATTGTGAGCATTCAGCTGTGTTGCTGGAATCGTCACATTGCATCATTTGCATGTGTACATAGTAGCTGAAGCGGTTGTATCCAATTTCACACTTTTCACAACCTTGGCAACTTTGAAGATGGTGTCGATTTACCACAATTACAGGAATACATTTTCTTGGTATGTTTTCAGTAGCTTACTTGAGGAGACACTAATATTTTGATAGGTTCCTGGGATCCTTTATAGACAATCCTCGAAACACCAAAAGGAGAGGAGTCTACATGATAAATTACAATGTGTACGCTACACGATTTTTCCCCAGGCACTCGCTGACTTTATGCACCGACATATGAGACCAAGAGCCGACATTAGTTGGCTGATCCTCACTGCGAGCAGATGTGTGTTCCCCATACAACTATCATAATGAGTTTTGCGAGGACACCTGAATGTTATATTTTCAATGGTTTTCATATGTACTCTTCACGGAACTGATAATTTGTTGAGAGTACACATGAAGGTCATCAACTCCCAATTATAGCCAATAACATCGCATGGTCAAACACAAACCCTGTTCACAATTACCTAAACATTTATCAAGGTCAAAAAATTCAAATTTTCAACAATTCGTAACAACACAAATGCATCTATGTACCAGACATACCCTTGAAGGTCATCTGAATGTCGCTGATGACATCACAATAGTGGGGGAGGCAGAGTAGCGGCTGAAATACACTACTCATCATCTTCTGCATCACTATTCAAGTCACAGCACTTGATGAACATTTTTGCTATTTCTTGGACACACCTGGAATGCTATCACTTCCGGAGGCTTCTGTAATTGTTGATAAAATCTTTTGTTTTTTCTTTGTTGACTGTGTATTGCTTTCCTTTTCTTTCCTTTTGTCTTTTTGTTCTGTGTCCTTCTTTTGTCTATTTTCTTTTTCTGTCAGAAATTTTCTATATAATTAGGATGAAATTGCCGAGTGAAGTGTTTCCTTCTTTCGTTTTATGTCGTTACTAAATGGTACCGGCCAAAATAAATGATCTGAGAAACTTCTATGACTCACCTGGTATGAAGTAGGGGTATCTCCAGTGTTCAAATCGTCTTCATTTTGTTTTTTGAATGATTCAATATTATTTCTTTTTCTGTTTTTGATGTCCTAGTCCTGTAATGTCATCGTCTCCGCCCTCAACGTCATTACTTTCTCATTGAGTTGTCAGCTTCCCTTTTCTTCATTAGTATAAACTTCACGAAGTATTTAATTTTTTGTCCATTTTTTATTTACATATATTGGAAGTATTGTTTTCCTCAATTCTATGGAGATCCTCAATTTCCATGGTATTTTCGCCAATTCTATCATCTCCCGTAGCATCAATGTTGTTAATTTCACTTTCATCAGGATAAGTAATAGCCATGTTCAAAATGTTGAGTGCTGTGGAGTCATTTTGACGTTATGAGTTGTTTTTTTTTTTTCAATTCATATTTGTGCGATCTGGCGCCTTAAAGCCTTATCTGAAAGCGTCTTTATGTGTGACGTCATCAAATATTTGCCTCGCCCAGACAGGCGCCAGTTGGCGTTACTTCATTGACGTTACTGGACTGACAGTTGACATGTTGACTCACAGATTTCCTCAGTTTATTTGTAATTCGTAAACTGATTGAAAATTTGTTAACAATAGAAAACGATTAAACATACTCCTATAAAATGCTGTTCCAGTGTTCAAATATACCACGGCAAACGATTATGTAGGAATTGTTCAACTTATTCAGGAAGATTTTGCTGTGTTTGCATTCATGGTTATGATGTGGTTAAGAAGATGATTTTCTGCCATTCGCAAATTATGGTATATTATGAGAGAAGAACATGTTCTTTCTATTTATGAGGAGTGGTTTTAGATATATTTGAATCGAGACTGTTTTCTCTTGTTTCTGATGACAAAAAAGAATGTTTAAGAATGGCTTCAACCATTCAATATCAGTTCAACCAAATTCACTTCATTTAAGGTAAGATGGGGTAAGTGTTTAGTAAAATTATGCAAGTTTACATATACATACTCGTAAAAATTCAGCCAAAGAAAATAATTAAATATACGTACATCAGTAACTTACTTTGTTGTCTTCCTAATATGCCGTCGTAGCAGGATCATGAAAGTGTTAAAACTTTTCATTTTGTGCTATTTTTTTAAAACAAGGTATGTAATACACACTTGCCCCCATTGAGTGGGGCAAGTGTGTAGTTATTGTATATTTTGCATATCTATGCATTTAAATAAGTCAGGAGCATGTGTGTAAATCTGAAAAGAGCGATGTTTAATATGCTATAAAATAAAATCGACAAGGAAAAGCGATCTGAAAGTTACAAACTTTTTAATCAAAAATAATGGACAACGTAAGAAGTAACAATTGCTAAATTAATCAATGTATCAAAGTTATGCAAAAATAGAAATGTTACATTAATGTTAGATGAAATATTATAATTTCATTGTATGTTATAAGCTGAAAAATTTAATTCAAATCGTATTAGACCTCGTTTAGTGAAGGTGGGTTTAGGAAGGGTTAATGTTATGTACTCTCTAGCGATAAGAGCACATTCTTCAGGGCATTTCCATGAAAAAGTTGAACAGGTTAATGGATCTAAGGAAGGTACTTTTTTGGTGAATTTTATTTCCAATTCCTCCTCTCCTTTCTATGCCGAAATAACTTGCCCAACATAGCATCTGTTTATTTTTTTTTCTGACAAAGTCACTAACACCCAGTCATCTTTCTCTATATCTGTCACAGGTCTATCCATTTCCGTCATGCATGCATCAAGTTCTTCCATCTCTCTAATCTCTTCGTCTATATCGTCGTCACTGTCATCAAATATAATATTTTCATTTGAGCATTTTCCATTTTTCTTATGATTTTCCCCCTCTTCAAAATTTTTACTTTTGTTCCCTTCCATGAGACTTTGAACTTCATCACTTGTTATGACCTCCGCACCTTTGGCCACTCTTCGTTTTTTTACCTTTTCAGTAGGATTTGATTGTTTAACCGTTGCCAACAGTAATTCTTGGAAGTCTGCAGGTTTTTCTACTTGGTTTTCTGTATACCGGGTGGCTACGGAAGTATTGCCTACGGAATATCTCAGTTATTGTATGAAGTAGGTTTGTGAAATTTGGAGCGTCGATATAATGACATAAGAGCTAGAATTTGAGCATATTGACATGTCGAAGTTAACTTTCGGTCTGACCGGAAGTAACATCAACTTTCTTATTTTAAATGGAAACCCTATTTTTTTTTTCTTTTCGCTTTATTCAGCATTCAATTCCCTTTCTAATGACATATCACAAGTTGGTATCTAACCAGAAACTAGATCAGAAAAAAATTATTATTGAAATTCACCGAGTAGGCCGTGGAAGCAAAATGAAAGCCAAAAATTGAAAAGTTGGCTATGGAAACCATACGTCACTTGATAACAGTTGCTACTACTGTGATATTTTATTTCCATTCGTCGGCGTTATAAAAAGCCGCCAAAATAAATATTGGAAAAATTGGGAAAAAACAATACTCTGTAGGTCCATAACTTAAATAGGAACATACAACTTTTTCTTGCCTGTACTATTCATTAATGGAAAGTAATTTTTTGAAAAGAAATACCAACAAATCCAATCATTATTCTTCAAATAACAAAACAGATTATCGCCATACGCAAAAATAACATTAAAAATAATGTGGAATGATAAATTATATCCTTCTTCTTCTTCTCTCCGTATTTGGCATTAGCTAGTTTGCCAGCCTCGGAGGCCTATTTGTGAGGGGGCCACGTGGACCGTGAACCCTAACCTCACTTTTGGGCCCCCCTGCTGTGGGCAAAGTGGAAGTCTTACTCGAAGTGATACCACGATGCCCGGAATCCTTTCACCACAAGTAAATACACAATATATAATGAATTATTCGATGCGATGCACGTTAGACGGCAATATCTTCTCTCCTTAAAAAACCCTCTTGATCCGACAAATCCGTTGTCATCCGGCCTCTAACCGGCGTAGAGATCAAGAGGGGCTGACAATTACACAATAAGTTCTTGAACTACACAAACAAATTTATATTTGACTTTGCAATGCACGTTAATACGGCAGACATTTACAATACATCACAATACATAACCTAACATGACTCCTGCCTACACGACGGTCAGGAGTCGAAAACATAAATTATATCCTGTAGGTTCTAAGTTAAATAGCAATATAAACGTACTTGGTCTGTGCCATCGTCCATAGATATTCTAATATCTACTTATGGACGATGTTTGTGCTATTCAGAATAATCATTCCATTGCAATAATCATTCGAACCAAAATATTAACAAGTAGGCTGATTAAGATGTATTTTGGAATGAAACAAAAAAGAAACGAGAGCTCTCACGAACGCTGCTATCCATATTATTTTGACGTTCGAAGTAGTGTTTTTGATTCTGCCATTTTAAAAGGGTTTGGAAATCGAAATCAGTTAGTGGAATATTCAAAAAATGCCCCGTTATTCCTGACCGAACCGAACAAATTGACATGCTTCTCATTTATGGAGAATGTTTGAAAAATTCTTATGCCGCTGAACGATTGTATTTAGAGCGATATCCAGGGAGGCAGCAACCGTCAAGAAGGTATTTCCAGTGGCTTGAAGAAAAATTAAGAACTGAGCCTGATGTTCACGAAGACCAAGAAGCATTTGTTATTAATGAGGAAACTGAAATTAATGTATTAGCTTTAGTACAATATGATAGCACAATTTCCTCAAGGCAGATTGGCGCCGAATTAGCTATAAGTAAGGACTCTGCTAGGAAAATTTTGAAAAAACATCGATTTAAATCCTTCAAGGATCAGTTGCATCAACATTTGTATGGAAATGACGGTGAAAGGCGCCTGGAATATTGTAATTGGTTTCTTCGACAAAATGCTGAGAATCACCTATTTAACTATTATATCTTGTTTACGGACGAGTCAAGATTAACCAACAATGGATTATTTAACAGGAAAAAAAAAGGTAGGTACTGTACTTTATTTGGATTATTGTCGATAGTCGAAGTGTAAAGTGCTAAAAGTGTGAACGGTCTTTTGTTTCAGGTACTGGGCGATAGAAAACGAGCACCGGTTTCGACAAGGTGGCTTCCAGGACAGATTTGGTGTGAATGTTTGGGCAGGAATAGTTGGAACTCATATTGTTGGCCCCATTCTTTTTCAAGGCCAACTAACCGGAGAGAGATACTTTAATTTTTTAACGAATGAAATTCCAGAATTCATTAACAACCTACCAGCGGAAATAACTGAGAGAATGTACTTCCAGCAAGATGGCGCCCCTCCGCATAATTCTAGAATAGCGAGAAATTATCTTCAAAATCGCTTTCAAGAGAGACTTATAACAACCCATGGTCCAGTCAGGTGGCCACCAAGGTCACCTGATCTTACTCCGTGCGACTTTTTTCTATGGGGGCATCTTAAAAATAGGGTGTATTCCACACAGCCTACAACTCTACATGAGCTAGAAGTAAAAATTCGTAGAGCTTTCCAAGATATCACGCCCCAAATGTTGAGAAACGTTTTACATGAAAATATCACCAGAGTCAATAAATGTATTGACGCTGAGGGAATGCATTTCGAACATTTGTTTTGAATTTATTTTATCTTTAATCCTATTAATTTGAATTTTTTTTTTCGATAAATCTGTTTTTTTGTTATTTGAAGAATAATAATTGGATTTGTTGGTATTTCTTTTCAAAAAATTACTTTCTATTATATCATTAGAAAGGAATTGTTATGCTGAATAGTACAGGCAAGAAAAAGTTGTATGTTCCTATTTAAGTTATGGACCTACAGAATATTGTTTTTTCCCAATTTTTCCAATATTTATTTTGGCGGCTTTTTATAACGCCGACGAATGAAAATAAAATATCACAGTAGTAGCAACTGTTATCAAGTGACGTATGGTTTCCATAGCCAACTTTTCAATTTTTGGCTTTCATTTTGCTTCCACGGCCTACTCGGTGAATTTCAATAATAATTTTTTTCTGATCTAGTTTCTGGTTAGATACCAACTTGTAATATGTCATTAGAAAGGGAATTGAATGCTGAATAAAGCGAAAAGAAAAAAAAATAGGGTTTCCATTTAAAATAAGAAAGTTGATGTTACTTCCGGTCAGACCGAAAGTTGACTTCGGCATGTCAATATGCTCAAATTCTAGCTCTTATGTCATTATATCGACGCTCCAAATTTCACAAACCTACTTCATACAATAACTGAGATATTCCGTAGGCAATACTTCCGTAGCCACCCGGTATATGCCAGGGGGACCTGTGGCTTTGATTGCTAGTCAATACCTGATCAGGATTACATTGTTGGTTTTCTACGTTTATGCCAGAGGGACCTGGCTGTGGCAAGTGACTTTGATTGTTATTCAATACCTGATTAGGATTACGTTGTTGTTCCGCCCATCTCTTGTATGCAGCAGGATCATATTTCTCTTTGGTAACTACGTTAGAGTCAAAGGGGTGAATGCCACTTTTTTTAAAACCGTTGCGAATTATCTCAGGGACTGTTTCTTACCAAATTTTGCCTACTAATGAACTACACTTCTTTTTGGGTAGCTTTCTTCCCTCATTATGTCTCTGCCATTGAACAAGTGTTTGATCCAACTTTACTTTTAGTGACTTAAAAACGCTTAAATCTAGGGGTTGTAAAATATGGGATGAATGTGGCGGAAGTTTCATGATTGTTACTCTATTATCGCGAGCAACTTGGATTAGTCTTTCATCGACGTGAGACACATGACTGTCATATACCGGGTGACCACGAGGTGAGGTACGCCCCCCAATTTTTCTATAGTGTTGAAGATACAGGTTTCAAATTTGTCAATAGTCAATTTTGAGAACACTCATAATGAAACATCCCGTATCTTCGATTCCTTTCGGAATTCTTCAAATCTTTTCATTCGAGTAATCTGATAATTCATCATCTTTCAACATAACAATGTGAAAAGAGTATGTTGCTATTTGAGAAATGGCAGTTGTGAGCCTTTCTTTATGGGTACTAATCCGTTTTGAGGAAATGTTTGATAATTGATGGGAAATATGGTTGCTGCAATTACATGGGAAGCTCGATTTTCAGCTGTATCTTACCTCGAACCTTCCTCTCGTAAATGCTGACGCCGTTCGTCAGTTGTGATGATTTGAGTTTGATGTTCACGGCCAACTTTGTTCGATTGAACAATCAACTGTATCTCCGCCATTTTTCAATCGATTTTAAATTTTGGAGAACAGTGTTATCACAAATTGCGTGTTCTTCCTGATAATGAAAAAAATTGTACAGGGTGTCATTTGAAAAAAAAAGTTTGGGGTCACTTCCGGTTAAACCGGAAGTGGTGAATTTTTGGTTATGGAGTCAAAATATGCGTATTTGAGTAATATATCGACGTGCCAAATTTGAAACCTGTATCTTCAAAACTATAGAAAAATTGGGGGGCGTACCTCACCTCGTGGTCACCCGGTATAAGTAAGACTAGACGATCAGGTCCTAATACTTCAAATAAGGATTTTTCGAAGTAATTTAAGAACAGTTTGGATTCCATCCATAGGCAGTCACGGCATATGAAGTCCCTGGGTATTCTTCTGAAGGAACCCAGTCATCCCACATATTTTTTGATTTAAAAACGATCAATGGGGCAGCTTTAAATCCGTCAGCGCTAACAGCCATCAATACAGTGGTATTTTCCCTTCCAGATCCAGCAGTTGTTCGCGATGAAGGAGCTCCCCGCATTCCGACCACTTTAGTCTTAGAGGGATCCAGACAGAAGCTTGTTTCATCTAGGTTCCAAATTTGACGAGGTTTGTCATGTAAACTAAGTTCGTTTCTTCAAGAGGTCGAAATAGTTATTTATAATAAAAGGATCCAAACACTCTTTTCTTGCGTATTCCACTGACTGGGTTTTTTTTATTGACAAATTATGTCTCTTGGAAAAACCCAAAAACCAATCTTCACCCGGTCGCCCATTCTTAACACGTAGAGTGCCGTATGTATCCAACACGGATACACGCGACTTAGTGTTTCAATGGCCGCGTGAATCCAATGCTGATACACAAGTATTTCCGTAATTTCAGCCACATGTATCTGGGCTGGCTGCATGCCTTGCGTAAATCTTTATGGGAGCGTTCGCACTATGGCCTGGCATACCTAATAGCATATTTGGCCTGTGGATTTTATTCACAGGTTTTTTCAGGGGACGATTTTTTTAGTAAGTATGTTTGAAATTAGAATGTTTTTATTCAACAACAAGAAACGCTAAATAATGATAAACAAAATATAAATTCAAGAAAGAAATGAACATTACAAAATACAGTTTGGGCATTTTATGCCATGAAACATTTGTGTACTTCAAAAAAAAACAGGATAAGCAATAATGTTTTTCACATGTTACACATCTGAATTAACTTTGTGTGGCTTGATTAGCTGCAGCCTTTCTCCCAACCTCTTCAGTTTTTTTCTTGTAACATCGTACACATCTTCCTCTTTTTCTGCCAGCACCTTGACTTTCTTCTAAAACATGTTGAGCTGGGGATTCATCAGCAGGGGATGTGGTGTCAAGTGTCTCATTTGGCAAATGTAATAAATCTGATATAATGCGTTCTTTGAATTTTGTAATCGGCATTTTGTCGTTTGCAACCTCTTGATGCAATATATATGCATTCACCAAAGCCGTACCCATGAGCAGCTCAACTGCCAATTTTCGGTACCATTTCAAGCTCCTTCTCAAGGATGATGAATATGCTTTCATTTGGTCAGAGAGATCAATGAAAGCTTTACATTTATTGTAGTCGCGTATTATTATTGGTTTTTGTACTTCACCACCCCTTTGCCTTACTGTTACTAGTTCATCAGTGTGTTTTGTACTAAGGACTAAAACATCTCCCCTATCTCTCCAATTCAGTACCACCACGCCTGTATTGCTCTCAGCTGCGACAACTTCATTTTTGTTTATCTTTTTAGTTACAATGTCTATGGGATTGAGCTTTCTATTTGAACGTAATGTCCCCACTAAATGTGTCTTCCGGTCTAACAGAGTATGAGCTAGGGAAACACTTGTATAGTAATTGTCAGTATACAAGGTTCTCCCTTGATCTAATAAATTGGTTGCAAGGGCAAGTACTACGCTCGTTGCTACCGGTTGACCTTCAGTTTTTTCAGTCCCGCAATATACGCTGAAATTATAGGTATATCCTTTATTGACACATAACTTGAATAGTTGTATGCCAAACTTGTGGCGTTTGTTTTTTATGTATTGTCTAAACGACAAACGCCCTCTGAAAGGGACAAGTGTTTCATCGATGCATAACTCATTTTCAGGAATAATAGCAGCTTGAAAGCTAACTAGAAGTTTATGAATGAGCGGGTTTATTTTATGAAGCCGATTTTCTATGACTCCTTCATTATTGTTGAAATGAAGCAATTTTAGCAAGAGTTGAAATCTATTTCTGCTCATCAAGGACTTTATTTTATTGGAGTACAAAAATGATGTCCGCCAGTAGGACTCGATACTTGGTAACTGAAACAACCCCATCCACATAATTATTCCAAAAAATCTCTCTATTTCTTCTGAGGTGGTATTGGCCCATGCTTTTATTCTAGACTTTCGTTGACTATTATTTCTTTTGCATTGTTCCGCATAACGATTCGTTTCAAGAACAATATGGCTTATTATGTCATCGGGTACCATAAGTTTGTAGAAATCATATGGTGTTTTATCGTAGAACCGTTCATATATTTCTGCCTTTACGCCAGGATTCGGCTCCGTGAACGGAAAGTCTTTTAGGTGATTACCTTGTACTGGTCCCCATGTAGGGTCTTCCGCTGGAAGTGAGTTATCCTCGCCCTCTGAAGACGATTCATCCACTCGAAACTGAGCAATAACATCTTCTATGGTTTCTGTGATATGAATCGTGCTACTAGAGTTCCTGGCCAACGTACTGGCATTTTTTGTTGAAATCGGTGTTGAACTCGTACTGGGACGGGAAACATCTGTAAAAAAAAGATTGTCATATCAAGAGATCAAGATCATATCAAGTACCTAGAGTTTCGATATATTATTTTGAAAACGTTTCCTAGACAGTCTAACAAAAAGACTTGCAAATTGCCCATACAACATTTTTCTAGTTATTTTATAATACATCTAATATTATATGCGATTTACAATTTCATTGATGCAATGGTAATTTGGTAATTTCGATTCACATTAGGCATATTATTATAATTTTGAATAAATCATAAACTTACCTAGGTTAGATGATCTGGTTGCTTTCCGTTTCATGCGCTTACTTTTTCTGAAATTTGTGGAAGGCGAGCTACTATCACTATCACTACAAACATCACTTTCTGTGTGATATTCGTCTGATAAATAAACATCTCCAAATAACGAATTCTCTTCGTCAGACAACAACTCTTGCATGAAATTTTGTAAACGTGATTGTTCCTGTTCGTAGGACATTGTTTTCGAAAAATGCCTTGTAAAGAATGTAAAGAAAAATAATAATTTCCAAACAGTACGGAGATTCAGTAACCAAACTCGAGCAACTGCATGAACTTGACTTACGCACGAACTAATGAAAAGGCACTACAAGCGATTTGTTCCAAACTTGCAAACACCTGTTCTCATCTACTTCTACACTGTTGCCGGCTCATGTATCCAGGTTCGATACATGCGGCAGTAGTGTTCAAAAATAGATATTGTCGCCGTGTGTATCCAATGTGGATACATATTGATGACAACGTCATAAAATATCAAAATATGTTTTTTTCATTTCTAACTTGCATTTTTATGAAAGAAGAATTCATTTTTGCGACCCTATTACAAAAAAAATATTTGGACTGATATACCCAAATTCCCGCTCCCACGGTGGCGTTCAACGTGTTAAAAGGTGTTTTAAGGTTATTTCTAGTAACATATTGCTCTACAATACTGAAAATGCCACGTCGTGTTAACCCCCACCCCCATTTTTCCATCGTGATCAAACATTCTGCGAGTTTAGCTTCTTCATTAACAGGGATTGCCGTTGATCTCCCCATAGTTGAACTTTTCTTGCCTCTAATTCCCCGCCTGTGGTAACTAAGTGTCATCTGGGGGATTCCGTATTTCATATGAGCACCGTATTGGGTACTCACTCCCCTACGTATTTCTTCCAATGCTCTCTGAAGGGTGGTCTCATCGTAGGTTGAACGTTTGTTGGAATTTTTTTTTTAACAACGTACCATGGTTTTCTAGAACATAATAGAAACACATTATTGTTCCATTTATTTGTCAGGGGTAAGTGTGTAGTATACTAGCCACTTGCCCGTACTATTTACTACACACTTGCACAAACATGAGGTTTCTGCGGGGCCACTTATAAAGTAATTAAAATTTTGAGATTAGATTAAAAAAAAACAAAAATATATGCAAAACTAATAAATTACTTACTTTTTTAACTTGCTATATCGATTTAATTGATTAAATCACCTTGCTTTTCAGGATGACGGCAGATTAAAAATTATTAACCAAATTGTGTTCAATGCCCACACTGTCATGTATTTTCTTAAATTACCACTGCTTGTCTAAGAATTATTTGAACTCTGGCATTATGCATTAGAACATGGCATAACATGTAGTTGTACTACCTGCTCATAGATGGAGCCACAATAAACCACCGAATATAAATTATGACGCCCCTACACACTTACCCCAAATACACACTTACCCCACGTTACCTTATCGTTTCGATAAAAATACCCTTTGGTGTCCAAACTATAAAATTACAAAATTTTCTTCTGGAAATATAAATTTGCCCTTGTATTTGATAAAAATAATGATTCTTCCCATTTGGCTTCATACTTTCACAATCATCAGATAAAATGCAGTAAAATATGTTCAAGTATTTAGCGGCTTCAAAAGGAATATAATCTTTAGCTGAATATGGACATTTGACTTTTATTATCGTATCATTCCCTACTTAACCATCCGGAGAAGCACCTAGAAACCCGTATTCTTCGTCAGTGCAAACAAATAAGTAAGGCTACAGGTTTCCTCACCTATTTGCTTTTATAGCTATTGACTCATCAATAGCTATAGAATATCGTTTACAAACTTCTCCATACTTAGATGCCGTCGGTCGCAATTTCCTTTCTTTCAGCCATTTAGGATTGCCACTCTGGCCACGAGTTGATTTTGCTATTTGTTTTCGCCTCTCTGAAATGGTGTTTAAAATATTTAGTTGTTCTTCTTTTGCATGATGTATTTCTTCCTCCGGCATGTCGGGTTTGTTGCATGCGTTACCAAAATTACAATTGTTTTCACCATTTAATTTCTACATTGAAGTTCACTACTAATTTTGTTATTTTCAATTGGATTTTGGCTGAAGCTGTTTGGAAATTATTTCCATCATTTCCACCAGATTTTGAACAATTCAAATTATCCACTTTGCACCTCTCATGATTTCCAGATACGTGATTGACGACGTTCCCCAAATCATCCTTCAAATCTGCAACACAAGGTGCTCTCCGTGCGTGTGAGGATATAAGCTTTCTGTAGCCTTTTCCTATAAAATTTATCCTTTTAATGGTCAACAATTTCTTGTCAGTGAAGGATTATTTGGCCAGTACATGAAAGTGCTTCGTTACATTCTTTGTTAAATGATTCGCGCATTCGATTTTTTTATATTTCGGGAATTCTCTAAAATTTTTGAATGTACACTCGAATCACCATCTGCAATGAAAGCTGTGTACTGAAGATTGTGCACTTTGAATGAATTCTTCTACAACAATATCTACTTCCATTGCAGGTGATGAGCCAGATCAATTTTTGTAACAAGGATGAGTACAAACTTATTCGCTCTTGCGTTCAGCGATAGCACATTTAGTACTATAATATTTTCTTCTGACACCAATGTAGAGAAGTTGTTGAGTATACTTTTCAATGATTGAAGCACCTCCAGACTTGGAAATGTACCTGTGTCCATATGATCTATGACTACATCAACAATCACTATACATTGACTAATATTTACTGATATTTTATTTGATTCTAATGCAAAGCACCTGCTTTCTTTATAGAATATATCAAGCACTTATATCATGACCTTTACGACAGGCCACAACACCCTATGTAGCAAAAAAAATAACATTAGGTTAACTTTACTCGGTCTTATTCGTTAAAATTAATGTACTATGACCACAGGCTGCACATTTGAAAATTAGTTTTGAATTGAGCCCGATTTTTATTTCTTTCTCGAAATTCAAATTTCAGTTCGTTTTACATGACACTCGTGACGAAATGATTAATATCAATGATGCGTCTCCCGCTGACATTTCTTATTTTTGGAGCGAACTGACTAGGAAGTCTAACAATCTCAACTTCATCGTTATGTTCGATTTGTTTATTCAATTCTTATCATGAACTTCATCATGCGATATAGAAGTGGCAGGGAGGGTTATGAACGATTGTCAGTCCTAGCCCGGCTTTGGTGCCCAAAAATGTGTATGAAACATTAATAGAATCGTTGTTTCAAAAAAGAAATGAATGAGAAAAGGAAATATTGCGAAATTATCTAGGCTATGAAATTACATTCAGATGAAATCATTCATCCTAAATATTGTACTTTTGGGTGGAAATGAAATTGACTTGACTCACATGAATGCATTCGGATTTCTTTCTCGAATACTTTCGATCTTCTTCCTGAAATGAGTATATTTACGTTACGAGAAATAATTAATAAATATATGATTGAAAAATAGAAAAAATACAAAATAAAATATTTATATCAATAAATTCTCCGTCGATCTCAAAAGCCTTATCAAGTTCTTCCCGCCATTGTTGTTCATGTACAATTCTGATTGCTTCGTATCCATTCACGGATTGTTGCAGCTCCATTTCAGCTTGTTGGAGGCATTCAGTGTTAGGAATATGGTTCAATTCAATCTCCTTTTGCAAATTCTCGGACTCTTTTTACAACTTGGAGATTTCCAACTCTAAAGAAATATTTTATCATGAATTTTATTCATTTCACTGATTTTCATACGAATACTAGTATCCGTTTTTTCGTAACGATGAACTGCTAGTTTGCCATCAATGATCCTTTGTTTGCTAAATTTCTTCTTCGCTATATATTCCTGAACGGATTGGAATGATGATGGTGATGTTTTAGACTTCACTTCACATGTCCCAGAAGTTGAGGGACTTGAAATAATTAATGGTTCAATGAGTTTTTTTTCTTCATGGGCACTTGGCTCATTTTATTTGATAGTCGCTTCACACTTTTCTTCTGTTCTTTATTGATCGTGATTAATGTTGCAGGCATAAGATCGTCATCTATCATATTAAGATCAATGTGGCAATCTTGAATAGGCTTTGCAGCTGTAGGCGAAGTCATCTTCAGGAACTCGATCATATTCATGGTGCACAAATTATTGGAGTATTCACAATTATTAGTATGTTGGTTTCGAATCACTATTGCCACGAAATATTCATTGGAATGAACAGTTTCACTACGTAACAGAATATTTACCAAAATAACGATTGAACCCATTTTTCATAATTCAAATAATGTTCAATGTCGAATTAAATTGATATGAAGTTAAAGAACTATGAACTATTCAACAACTGCTCCTGACTTCCGTAACGTTGTTTATGTAGTCGATGGTGCCTTCCACCAAGCCGTCCTGGATAATCCTGTCCATTTCTGGGCATCTCGTTCTAATATCCTCCCATTCCCTATCGTCGCTTTTAATTTCGGGGTTGACCCTGACGGCCAGATCCCCCTTTAGTCTGCGTGCCAGCGTGTCGTCGTACTCTATATTGTTTTTTTATAAACATCTTCTGGCCAGTTCCTGCCCACTATAGACCTGATGGGGTATATGCCCTCGTCCTTTGAGAGTGCTAGCATTATCTCTTCCTTGGAGATTTCCTCCTCTAGTCTTCTCAACTCTTGATCGTTGTCAAAGTCCTCCTGAGTGACCTGGGTTCCGATGCTGACCATGGCCTTTTTTAGGCGAAACCATACGCTTCCTTTTTCTCTGATGCGTTTCTTCTTCCATGTCCGTCCAGTCGGTACCGAGTTCGTAGCCTGGGCTCTTACTCAGTTCCTCGTCTTTGGAATAACATTTTGAACAACTGTACCAATTTCTGACCCACGTGGTGTAGCAGCGGCCAATCGACGAGCTGCATTTATTTCATTCAAATGCTGTCTACGATTAAACCGCTCTCCATGTATCCTAATCCAAACTCTATTGACACCATTGCCATCTACGAGAATTTGTGGATAAATGTGAAATTTAGAAGAAGCCGTACTGGTGATCATAGTACAGCATTTAACTATATGATTCCCCTAGATAGCTCGCAATAAATGGAGGAAAACATGGCCACCACGTGTTATGCTGTTATACACAGCACTTGATGGGACTACCTGGTTTGATAAAAAAATAATTGCTTCTTGTTCCAATAGCGAGTTGAGTCAACATCTGTACTTTGAAGCAGCCATCTACCGAATCGACAGTTCTCTGTGTACCGACACCACAGAATCTGATGCCAAAATCCATCAACGAAAGAACAATGGCACCGCAAACGCGTCTATCTACATGAATGCTATGACCAACTTAGTCTAATTGGAATGTAGGATCATGGCAAAAGTAAAACACGTTTTACCAGAATAGTAAGATATTCCTTCGATAGTTTAACAGTTGGAACAAATAAACTTTCAATGACCTTATCAGCAGTAATTCTTATTTGGGCACTTATACTTTCAAGAAACAGTATAAAGGACACATCACTATTTTTACATGCTTTCATGATGGACGTTAGAATAGTTTCACCCAATAATTGTTGTTTTAGGAGATTGTAATCTAAATCTGTCACACGTCCAGTCAGAAGAAATTGCAATTCGTTGAGAGATGGACATAAGTCCAAAAGTGCTTTGGTTTTTATATGTAATGATGCATTCAAATTTTGCAATGCCAAGAAATAGTTGTTCAACTGAACAATTGGTGGTTTTTATAATGCATTAATGTAATTTGCCCATACATCCGTAGAATAAACTAAAAGTTTTCTTCGAACAATTTATGTATTCTCGTATCATCTGTTATGAAATCTGTCGCAGCAGATAAAAAGATGGCGTCGATAATTCGCTGATTTTTATAGATTTAACGTATTCCAACCGCATTCCAGCTGGTTGTTTTAATAAGCATTCTTCAATAAAATATTGTACGTATTTAATTTTTTTTTCTTAGTCTCCTAGTGGAGTTTTAATACCTGCCAATAAATGAGAATAACTGAAATTCTCTTCAAAATTCAGAAAAGCTAATAATAAGAAATTGGTGAAGATAGTTTTTCTAAACATGTGTTCCGTCGGCATATACGCGTGAACGTATGTCACTAACGAATTACAATCATCTGCAATATTACAGTTGCGACGTTTCGCAGTAAAATGGCCGTGTGTATATATGCCATATTTTATTAAGAATGAAATGTCGAACGATGTCATTTCATTATTATTACACAGGAGCCCTAATAAATTCTCCAAATTTTTAAATATACAAGCTAAATAGCCATTTTGATTATTTTTGTGTATAAATGATATTCCGAAATTTAGTTGGATGTAATCCAATGAAACAACAGCCTTCACCAAATTTGTCAAGAACTGTAGACCACAAAGTACATTATCTTTCATTCCATGCTGGCTCCGATAAAAATAAACATTTTCCACCGTGGGAAATGTCTTCATTGATATAACGGACTTGTTCTGTGAAAACATTAAAATCTTTTGCCATTATATCAATGATGAAGTTATTGGAATCAGCATCTAGTGTAACCTTTGCACCCTGCATAATAGTTTGGCATAAAAGTTCCATTCCTTCAAGTGATTTTTTCAATACTAGAGTAATGAAGGCTTTCACATTGAAGTTCACCATCTTCTCTATCAGAATCAGACCCTGATTAATTATTAGGAAGTAGCCTCTTTGTTTGGATTAAACAATATATGGCGTGGACTCCGTATCCACCAAAACGAAACTCGTTGAAATTGTATTGTTCATGTGTTAAAATCTTTGTTAATTTTAAAATTTTAGACTTGCTCTCCTGTTTATATCAACGGAATTTATTTGAAAGCCACAATTCATGGTGAATTTTGATATCATTTTATCAATCAAGATATATGAGTCCAAATCCTGATCATATTGAATGTCTTTGGCACAACATGTGCAAATGTTGGATAAGGAGTTGCCATAATTTTTGCGAAATATAAGCCAAAAATACTGTTCAATTTATCAAATTTCACCACACTATGCCTTCTGAAGTCAAATTGAAGTAGTTTATGTAGTTGCCATGACAACATATGTCGAAATGAAACAATATAAGTTATTTTCAACATCCATTCCATCACTCTTGTTGAATTGCTGCATTCTGGACATTTCCATGTAGGGTTCATCTGCTACATCTAGTACAATGCCATCATCTACCTCAATTTCTTCAACGTCTTCTTCACCACCTAGTCCATCATATAGTTCGTCGACACCATCGACAACATCATCCAGCTCGTCTTCGTCAACTAGGCCACCAGCTACCATTAAGATAGCTTGGGGGTCATTCTAATTTTCCCAATCGACATCGTCGTCGAGAAGCACCTCCAGGTGGTCCGCTATATCGAATTGTTCCGCAACCCCAATCAGATTATTCAAATCTGAATTGGCCAGATCAATCAGGTTTTCTCGTAATAACCGAAACTAGTCAACAATATAAAATTATTGTGGAGAATAGACAAAAATTGTTTTCAGTGCATCCTTAGTGAACATGTATTTCCACAAAATAAACCAGTCGTCAGTCAAAGAAGTTGAGGTTTGTCTAGGAGAATACATTACAAAGTAATAAGTCACAATAAAATAAAATATGTCCACTCACTTATACAGACCGAATTTCATTCATTTAGGTCTATATAGGTGACTGAACATATTTTATTTTATTGTGTATATTCTCATAGACTGACTATTCCTATACATAATGTACTTTTGATTTGATTTGGTTGGTCTAATCGTGACCAACACTTTCAGTTAAAAACTCACATTATTTTTGGCTTACGTTTGGACTTCGATATATGAAACAATATGTCAGAACACATCATCAAAAAGCTATTTTCAATTTGATAAAGAGAGAATATTTTGTCTGATATGTTTGTATTCTTTTATTTCAATGGGGTTAAATATTCACAAATTACATATTATAATAATAATATTCTTCCACAAAATGATAATAAATATTAAAGATTTGAACGAATACGATATCAGTCCTAGAATCCAACAAGAAAAACAATAAATACCCAAATTTTCATATTGGTGAATGAATAATAATCACATACGAACAGTAGACTTGATAAACTCTTCTGAATGTTGAAATAAAGAAAGTTCAGATTTCAATGGTATAACTTTGGTAAAAATTAATTAAATAAATGTCGTGGAAATTGTTTATTTTGTTTTTTTCATTTATATCTATTATATAAATATAAACAACTAACATGGAACCTAACATTTCAAAAATGTACAACAACCTACATCTAGCTTAACTGTACATGAATATACAGGGTGTTCCTTAAAGACATGCTAATATTTGATGGGGTGATTCTTTGACTTATTTTAAGGAAAAAACTTTCTATAAACGTATGTCCTAAAAGTCCTAACTTTTGAGATACAGGGTGATAAAGTTTTGAAAAAAAAATCAGTTTTTTAATAATAACTGAGATAATATTATAGATGTTTTTATAAAATTTGGTACATGTCTTCTATGCATCAAGGTGCATTTTTTAATGCACAAACATTTTCATTTTCTCAACCAGTGGCGTGCGTACGGGTTTTGCATTAAATATTTTTGGAGAAAAAAATAATACGCCACTGCTTTCTCCTGGAAAAAAATACTTTTGAGATCCTCATTTATTTTTGAGCAAATTTGATCTCCTGAGTTTTCTTTGTCCGCCGCACGGTTTTCGCTTACAAAAATGAAAATCGTTTTACTTCAGGATCAATTCCTCAAAAATCTGATGTGGTGTGGAAATGATTGTGCATCGACTTAAAGCAAATAAAGGGATCAGATTTGTTCCAAAATGAATGAGAATCAAAAAAATATGGATTTCAGCTTGTACAAAAACGAATTTTATTTTATTTTATAAAAGTAAGTTTAAATGAACGGATCAAATTCATTAATTATTGACAATACTAACACCGATTATAAAAATTGTTGGAAATGGCCACCTTCACTTAATAGGCATGCTTCCGCCCGTCTACGCATGGAATCACGCACACGTTGAAATATTCCCGGCGTATTTCGAATAGTTTCACACGAGGCAACTATTCGCTCTCTTAAATCATCTAAAGTATTAACGGGAGTTTTATACACTAGAGTTTTAAGGTGCCCCCATAAAAAGAAATCTAAACTGTTGAAATCAGGGGATCTTGCTGGCCATTGCTGAGGTCCTCCGCGACCAATCCAACGATTATGATAAACTGTATTTAAATGGTTTCGGACTATTACACTGAAATGAGCAGGGGCTCCATCGTGCATGTACCATATTCGATTACTTAACGCAATTGGTACATCTTCAAGCAACCCATTTAGTTCTTCTTCGAGAAAGTGTAAATAAGACTGACCATCAAGGCGTCCTGGTAGAAAAAATGGGCCTATTAGATAATCACCAATAATTTCTGCCCATACATTAACCGAAAAATTTTATATGTAATAAAGCACTATCCATCAATCGCTGTGATGAAGAAATGGTTTCCTCATCGCGGGTGTCCTCATCGCGGGTGTCCTCATCGCGGATGTCCTTCTTCGATGTTTCGGGGGAAGAATGTGCAACTATGGTTTCATCAGGTGCATCCACATTCGGTGTAATAGATGCCCCCGCTACAACTACATCACTATGTACATTTATAGTTTCAGCGGGGGCATCTATCACCACCGATTGTGCATCCATAGGGGCTGTGATAGTGGAAGATACCTTTCGCTTTCTTCTTTGCTCCAACTTCCAGTGTATGGGGATGCTTTTGAACAAACATCCCGAAACTTAGCGAGATCGATTCTCACAGCCCGAAGGTTTTCGATTTTTTGATGGTCCGACATTCTTTTTAGGGTCCAAGACGGGAAGAATTTTATTTTAACTGCGCGCGCCTCGGTACCTTTTCCAACTCGTTTACAAGATCTTTCACCAACGAATTCAGAGTCGGAAACATTCACGAACTCATGCAACCTTTTACCACCCCTATTCACATTGTCACCTCCCTCATTTTGCAACGCTGGAGAAATAAGTGATGATATGTCTGGCATACTAAATAAATAAATAAATAAATAAAATATATTCTGCAAAGTATTCGTCGTTTCTACACTTAAGATTGTATGTTAAAAACTCCAGCGACTCAGCCAACGCTTCGCCCAAAAGGGCTCAGAAGGGAAGAGGGCGGGAGGACGCACCGAAGGCCGCCTCCCTTACTCCGCAGACATTGCTGGCTGCGAAGCGAGGGAGCGCCTGTGCCAAGGGGTACACAGGGTCCCGACAAGAGGGGCGCTGGTATCCGCCCCCGCTGATGGTGACGGAAGGTCGAACATTCAATCAAATAGTGGTGGTAGCTCGCATAATACATGCCTCCTGCAAAGCTTATGCATGTCGTCGTTCGGTAGCATTCAATGTAGATACTGCATTGTCGTCTAATTTTGTTCAGAGGTGATTGTTCCGATGTAAACCCCGGAAAAGGCTAAGGCAAAAAACCGGGTCGAGGTACTTCGCGCACTACATAGAGGCGGCTTGGTTCCCTAAGGAACCGGTTCTTCCCATCTTTCGTGAAAGATGGCCAACGATTGATAAATCAGCCCGCCGTGTTTTCGGGGCTGATTATCATTATTTCTGATTCGAGTAAGGCTCCTGGTGAGCGAACTGTTGGGGAGATGAAACCTGTAGAATTTATCCGACAGGTTTCTGACATATGTCGGGATGGAGTCGACGCCAGCAAGGGCACGCAGCGCATCCAGCCGAATGTATCTGTCGCTCTTAGTGACGATACGAAGTACCTTGTTCTGCATCCTGTCCAGCCTCATAAATGGGGTCTTGGGCAGGTTGCAGAACGCTGGGCAAGCGTACAACATGGCAGGCCTGATGATTTGTTTATAAATGGCCATTTTGGCCTCTAGTGACATATGCGAGCCTCTGGCTATCAGAGGGTACGTGCGTTTTACCGCGGCCGCAGCCCTCTGGATAGCCAGGTTAATGTGCTTATGCCATGTTGTGCGCTTGTCAAGCTGCACCCCCAGGTATCTCACATTCGTTTTCACCTCCACGACCTTGCCCTTAACCTTCAACTTCTGGAGGACTTTCGAAAACTTGAACTTCTTCGAGAAGTTGATGGCCTCGGACTTGGTCGGATTCACAACGATCTTGTTCTCCTCTAAATACGGGATGATTTCCCTGTCCAGACGGATCTGGACCTGCCTAGCAGCTGCGACGCTGGAGAACGAATGGGCGTATATAGCGGTATCATCCGCATATATAGCCGTCTTCGTTCTCTCGCACATAGGGAAATCATACGTATGTAGGGAGTACAGATGCGGTGACAGGCTAGACCCCTGAGGGACACCTGCTTCGATTTGAAACTCAGCGGACCTTGTGCTGTTCACTCTCACCACAAAAGTTCGATCAGTCAAGTACGAGTTCACCAGCCTTACTGTATGTATGAAGGCATGCGTGCTCTTAGCATTTTACAGATCAGACCCTCAACCCATACCGAGTCAAAGGCTTTCTGCATGTCCAACAGGACCATGACGGTGTTCATCCCTCAGTGAGCCGCCTCTTTCACGTCGTGAACAACCCGGACAATCTGCGAAGTGGTCGAGTGACCTGCACGAAAGCCGAATTGTTCAGCGGGGATCATTTTGAGATGCTCCTCGAGGGACATCAAACGTTTTAGGATAATCTTCTCCACTACCTTAGCTACTACGCTCAGTAGCAAGTTGGTGGCCATCCTTGCCCGGCTTCAGGATAGGCACCACCAGTGCCTTCTTGAGACAATCGGGGTAACACTGCCATCTGATAATTGCATTTACCAGGTGTAGGAGCTGTACCAGGGACTTTCGCGGCAGGTTCTTGAGAAGAATGGCGTCCAGTCCGTCCGGCCCAGGGGCCTTATTCGTCGGAAGTCTTTTAATGACTTCCGTCAGCTCCTCAAAAGTCGCCATGATTTTGGCGAACCTTTGAGGGCCGATAGGGGCGGGCATAGTTCTTCTGAAGTCTTCGGTTTCCCGAGACCTTTCTCTATGACCGTCACTAACGTCCGGCACCCTTTTGTGGACGCTGGCGAAGTGCTCTCCGAACAGTTCCGCCTTCTGGGGATCCGTCACTGCACGATCGGGACCCTTCACTATGGCTGGGACGGGCTCGAAGCGCTTTGTGATGCGCTTCGTCATCCGCCACAGCGAATTGTCCCGAACGTCCAGCTTCTCCAGCTTATTCTTCCACACCGTATCGTTGTGGTCGTTGATTAATTCGGAGATCTCTCTCCCCAGGCGTAGCATATCGTTCTTATGCTCGGGGTTACGAGTGGCTTGCCACTTTTTCCGCAGAGAGTTCTTCAAAGTAATCAACGCCCGAACTTCGGGTGGAACAATATTCCGGTTCCTCCTTACTATAATCTTCTTGACAGCCAGGTCGCGAGCGACCTGAATGTCACGAATAAAAGCGAGAGTAACCTCCTCAATTTCATCACGTGAAAGACCGGACTTTATGCAAGTCCGGTCATTCATGACTATTCGGAACTCGGCCCAGTCGCCATTTCGGTAATCGTATTGGATCACGGGGGGAATATCTTCCCCTCGATACCTCATACTAAATAGCACCGGGTCGTGGTCCGAAGTCATCTCGTGGATGGCCTTGAGTTCACTTAAATTCGCGACATTCTTATTGACTATCAAGTCGATAATAGTCGGAGTGGCTCCGTTCCAGGGGTAATGTGTCGGCTCGTCCGAGTGCACAATTACCACGTCGCTGCTGAGAGAGTACTCCCACAGCGTCTTGCCGTTGGCGTTGGGCTGAGACCCACCACTCCACTCAGTTCGCCTGGCGTTCAGGTCCCCGACCAGCAACACCCTGTGGCCTGTGTTACACAGATTGTCCAAGTCGGACTGTGTGAACCTATCTCTGGGCTGGTTGTAGACTGCGAATACGCAGGTCCCATCAGCCAGTTTTATGCCGACATGTTCGATCGAGCTTTGCTGGGATGGGAGCCGCGTAAACGCAATACCATCCTTGACAAGGTTGGCACCCCCCCCTCACTGCATGAGGGCGGTCAGCCCTGACAGTGGAGAAGCCCCTAAGTTTGAACCGATGGTCCGGTCGAAGCCAAGTCTCCGATATGAACATCAGGTCCAGTCTATGCCTGCCAATAAAGTCAATAATAAGCGGAAGCTTATTGACTGAACTGGCGTTAAACATGCATGCCTTCAAACACTTCTCAAAAATGGTACCGTTGGCTGTCTCCCAGAATCTCCAGGGCAGCCATGGCCTTTTCAAGGGGCGATTTGGCCTGTGCGAGCCTGACGATTAAATCGAGCCAACTTGCTGTATTTTACTAGCTAGCCCCGCTATTTGATTTTGTGCATTCCCCTCTTGTCGGACATACCTGTGTACCGGCGATTGAGGTAGCGGTGTCAGGGGCAGTGGTGGAAGTCCTGCGGCCTGCTGCAGTCTTCTCCCGGCATCTTCTGGCTTTGCCGGGGGAGCGCTTTGCTTCTGTGTCCTTTTCTGCCAAACATTGACTTTTGGCGGAGGAGCTGGGACGTACCTTACAGGGGCAGGTTTCTTCGATTTTTCCCCCCTCTCCTCGAGGAACTGGATTCTCGCACGATAAACCGGGCACTCTACGCTGCTGGCGGTGTGGGCCCCCTCGCAGTTGACGCACACTGCATGAATTTCGCGGGCCATCTTGCACTGATGCGTTGGATGGCTTCCCGCGCACTTCAGACAGCGCGCAGCACGCTGACAATTCGAAGTGGCATGCCCCCACCGCTGGCATCGGTGGCATTGCACAATCGCACGCTCATTTTGGCGCATCTCCCAGGAGATGCGGATGTGCTGCAGGACTCGCACCTGCTTCTGCAATTGTGACAATGTCACGTCTCGTGGAGTGGTGATTAGATAAAGCGGCCTATGGCGCGTCCTCATCTTCATCATCTTCTCGACTCGGATTCCGTGCTTCTCCAGCATCTCATCTTTGAGATCCTGGTGACTCACGTCCGAGTCAAGTCGTCGTAACACGAACGCATGCGTCCGGTCTTTCGGCAACGTATAAGTGTGGAACTCGATGCCTGTCGATTTAAGAATATCGATCATCTTCGACCGATCATCCTCGTTCTGCGTGAAGACCTGAGTCTCGTTCGTGGAGTGCTTCAGATTGAAGTCTCCCTTGAGCTCAGACTTCATTTGGACCGAGAGTGATCGGTCCAAGTTGAGTCGACCCTGGATGACGATCGGAGGCAGCATTTTGCCTTGCTTAGGCTTTGCTGCCTCCTTTCTCAGGGGTTGAGTTCTCTCGGGCTTTTTAGCCGATCGTTTCACAGAACGCTTCGAGCCCTCTGAGAGGGATTCGTCCTCATTAAGGGACTCATAAGCGTTCTGTGTGGGCACGGGTTCCACACTTACCGTTTTCCTCGCTTTGACGGGGGCCTTCGGTTTAACGAAGCCATCCTCGTCTCCGCTGGATTTCTCAGGGAGAGGGGGGAATTCATCTCGAACTCTTACCCTGTTTGGCGAACGTATCAGCCTCCGCGTCTGCTGGAGCTTCTGAAGTTCTTGATGGTGCAATTACTGGTACTTCTTCGTGTAGAAACGGCGAATCTGCTCTTCGACTGCCGATCTAATGAGGATGTCAGGCATTTCCTCTAGCTTAGAGGGCTTCAAGAAAGCGTGCCTCCTGTTAAGTGCGATTTTTGCCTCCACTCTTCGCTCAACATCTTCCTTGAGCTCCCGAATTCTAGCGTCAATGCTGTCATGAGTATTTAATATTTCTTCTCTGGACTTCCGCCTAGGGAGACGGCGCTTCTCCCTCCCCTCATCATTTGAGCTGTCGGAGTCTGAGCTCGAGAATTGCACCTTTCGTGGTGATTCTTTTGCTCTCGACTCCAACAGCTTTTTATTGTCCGAGAGCTGCCTCTCGTACTTATCCTTCCGGGCTTGCTCCTCGGCTTTCCGTTTTTCTTCGTTCTTAGCCTTTTCCTCTCGCTTCCTGGCTGCTTCCTCCTCCTTCTGCGTCTTCATGCGAAGAACCGCTTTTTGGAAGCCCACCAGTAACGGGGGATTGGCTTTTGGCGAAGTTTTCTCACTGTCGCCCGTTTCCATCGTAGTGATGGTATCGAAGTTCTGTTTGGCTTTCACCACACTTTCAGAAACTGTTGTAACATTTTTCCGTTCTGTGTCTTTCCCGACACTTTCCGAAATAGTTAGCATTTTTGTGTTCGCCACACTTTCCATAATACTTGTGATTTTTGGCGATTTTTCAGCATTCGCCACAGTTTCCATTTTCGGGCCGTTCTCCACCCTTTCCAAAATACTTGAAGTATTTTTTGAGATTTTCTCGCCAACTTTCACCACACTTTCCGAAGATGATGTAGTTTCAGATTTTTCGTGGTTCACCACACTTTCCGAAGTACTTGCAGAAATTTTTGTTAATTCTTCGCTTATTTTCCCCACACTTTCCAAAAGTGATGTAGTTCTTGGATTTGGGTCATTCACCACAGTTTCAAATTTTCCGTGGTTCACCACTCTTTCCGAAATACTTGAGTATTTTTCTCGGGCGCATTCACCACAGTTTCCATTTTTCCATCCCGAATAACTTCTGATCCGGGAGGGCTGCATTGGATTGGGGGTGGTTTGTCCATCTTTCGGCCCATTTCCTCTTCTACTAGGGAGTTCCAGTCCGTAGTCGGAAACGGGTCCGAAAGCGATTCCCCTATATATGTGGTATGCTTTCCTCGGGTCAGAAATTTCTCTCCGAAATGGACGAGTGCCTGGACTTCCTGCGGCGGTGGCTGGGTGCAGGCGGGTGTTTCCGGGGACGTGGGCCGTTCTAGACCCTGAGAGTCGCCTTCCGGGGGCTGAAGAGCGCGCTTCCACCTACTCGATCCAGCTTCGACGCGCTCACTGCCGACGGTTGGTTTCTCCCAGGGGTGGCTCTTAGCGTAGTCAGAGCACCACTGTGTCCAGGTCTGCGAGTTGTCAAACTGGTCTTGAGGTTCGGGTGTGGGGATGATTTTCTGTGGGAACGTTTCTGGTGCGAGAAAAGTTTCAGAGAATTCCTCTGGCACTGATTTGAGCTTTGATTTAAACTTTGCCTTCTCTTCACGTTCGAATTGGGAGACAAAAATGTCTATGTTGCTGGGGGTTTTATGGGGGAGGGGTGGCTCATCCTCGTTCTCGGAAGACTGGGCGGGTGTGCGTCGATCCGGCGCCAGCACCCTGGGGTCCGAGTGGGGGGAGGGATGGTCCTTCTCGTTCTCCGCGTTTATTTCCAGAATCGGACTTGAACTCGGTCCTTCATCCTGTTCCTCTCTCGAGTTGAACGGGGTGCTCGAGGTCATTTTTCGGGAAGGATGATCGTCTCCCGAATACTCAACAGGCCCCTCCTCAGGGGTGTCGCCCCAGATGTCGATTTCAGCTTCCGTAGTCTTGCAGGCGACGATCCTTGCAGATCTACGGGAGCCTACTTTAGCCTCTCCGGCGTTCACCACACTTTCCATTTTTCGGATAGCGTGACCGGAGGGCTTCTGGGGTTCGGCAAGCTGGACATTCACAATCCCCTGAGGACATACCGGTAAAGAATTAGACTCACCCGGTATGGTTTCGGAGGATGTGGCGTTTTCGGGGGCCTGCGAGTCGGTACCATCATCTTCGGTGGCCCTCAGACGCTTGTCCGGGGGACTCTCCGCCGAAGAGGTGGACGTCTCCACAACGGTACTTAGTGTCCTGTCACTGTTGGGTTCTTCACTTTCCGTTGGCTTTGTAACTTTATCCTGAGCTTCGGGCGGTGGCACTCTAACTTCCTGGTGGAGGACGATTCTTGACTTAGATGTCCTCGGTAAAGTCTTCCGCTTCATTGTTCTTTTCTCCGAATCGCTTCCGGAAGTAGTCGGGGCGTCATCTCCTGGCCTCGCTAGGAGCCGTGGTGGGGCTCTTGCTCTACCCAGATAGTTCTTCTTGAGGTTGCCTCCCTCAGAGCCGCTGCTCATGAGGGAGTTTGGGAGCTTCTTCGTAGACACTCAGTCACTCCCGATGGAGATGTCAATACGGTTTAATTTCGCGTAAATACAGGCCTGGTTTAGTTGCGTTAACCGTGTGCGCTGTATCGAAAAAGTACGTCCTCTCGCGACGGCGGGTCGGAGCGTACTGCATACTGGCATACTGTCTGGCATACTGTAAGTTTCTGATCTTCACAATTGAGGAGATAGCCGCTTCCAACTCTGCATTTGGGAACAGGGAACTATCCACCGTCGAGTTGAGCGATTCTTCCTCAGCATTCATTTCATCCTTCCACATTAGTTCCGTATCAAATAGTACGGCAAGTTGTTCATTTGTCATCTTGGTACTACGCAAATGAAAAAATAAATAAATTGTATTATAATAATAAATCGTTTCTATTGGTGTTGATACAAAATAAAAAAGCATAGTTTAGCCAAAGGCTACTCTTAGGCCCGTCGCCGACATGCAATTTTTAAGTTGTGCAATAGTTTGATCGCGGGCGGTTCAGGTGCGCTCACATACGCAACCAAATCGTTCGGTCTCTAAGTGGAAGCTCACATGCAATTGTTCAGTTTCAACATGGACATCAACATGTTAGCAACGGTGTGTGCTTTTGAGATTAATAGACGAAAGAAAATACGAAGAAAGAACAAATATTGGGTACATCCAATCACGTCACAACGTTTGTTAAAGGGACATTATCACAAAGTGTATAAAGATTTACGAATGTATCCCAAAAATATATTTTGGGGGAGAGCGGTAATCACAACTGCTAGAAGCACTACTTCGCGATATTTCACTCACAGCTGGTGTGGGTGTTGAGAAATGTGATTGGTAGTTTTCTATATTATAGGTACGAAATGCATTTGGTGGCGACACAAAATTCCCTACAGAACCTGGATATCCAAAGCTTGGATGGGTCCCGTATCTTTGGGAGGTTTGGTAGAAAGAACCTTGATGTGATTGTGTCAGACGTTTTAATATCGATAAAAACTCCATTTTAGCATCAAGCTTTTGTGTGTCATTTACTTTTTTAAATGCTGGTACTAAAGAAAGAAGAAAGGATTGATCTTCATCGATCGGTTCTGCTTTTTTGTCTTTCAAAATGGCCAATAATGATTCTTCGTAGGTTGGAGTTTTTTTTTGCTTGTATATTGCGTCTGGGTACCGGTGGTTGTTGACTTTGAGTGAAAGTACCAGGCTGATGTGTTGGTTGGTGACTTTGAGTGGAAGTACCAGGCTGGCTTGTTGGTTGTGGACTTTGGGTGGAAGGACCAGGCTGCTTTTCGTTGTTGCTGTCTTCATTTTGTGAGTGGTCCTCTGTCGGAATAACTTCAGACTCATTTTCGCTCCCGGAATCTTCTTTCTGTATTGATCTGCATTCGCTTACTGTTGCCCTGTCTTCCATTGTGGGCATGAGAAACAGTAACTGGTCGAAGTACACATTTCCTGCGTTTACTTGCAGCCTGGCCTGAAGAGCCTTTCTGCTTGTTGAGTTCTCTCCGAAAACAGGATCTAGGAATTTTCTTCGAAAGCAATTCTTCGAAAACAATTCTTCGAAAACAATTCTTTGAAAAACAATTCTTCGAAAATGCAATTCTTCGAATACCATATTCTTCGAATAAACAATTCTTCGACTAATAATTCTTCGACAGCTTTATTATTTGGATTTACTAAAATCTGGAATAAGTTTTCATTAGACAATAATCAATATTTCTCGCATGATATATAAACGTATTATGCGGATCATACTAATAATAAATGAAAATTATATGGTCATTTTGTTTTTTGAGAATACCTATAAATGTGGGGTTATTAATGATGGGTTATAAATGACATAAATACTATCAAATACCAAGGTAATAAAAATATTATAGATTAATATATGTTGTGAGCTAAACCTCTAATGTATTCTATTATATTATTTTTATCATACTGATTTACAAGAGTTTTGATTCGTTGATTACAATCTTTGTACTTCTTTCTTGGTGTTTGTGGTTCAAATCCGCTTAAATATTGTTCTACACGAAGTTCATTTAGACTTTGCTCATTTTTTATACATTTTATAAATTTCCACAAGTTGGGGTGAACTGCTGATACTTGTGTTTCAAAACTTCGATGCCATCCTTCTACCGAATTATTTGTTCTCGGTAAATCATCCAAAACTGTTTGATATAGATTCCACAATTCGTATGGATATTGTGGTGGTTTTCGCTGTTTCCGATTTGGTCGCCCAATCCACGTATCTTCAAAATAATTAATAACACTTTCGGCTTCTGACGGAAATATTTCACTATCATATAATTGTTCAAAAGCCATAACTATATCATCCACTGGGACAAAAGCAATAGCACACAACATTTTTAGTTTGAAAGCAAATTCACTGTCAGTCTCATAGCGTTTTTTTAATCCATTCCTTTGAATCATTCGAAAAATGCATTGACTGAAGTGGAAAAAACAGCCTCTTTTTCTACAACTTGGAAAAGCACTATTGCAGGCATTAATCAATGCTTTTTCGAAGTCAGTGGTAATCGTTGTAGGCACTAAAGATGATTTCAAATTTTTAAGCTCTTGAAAAAATTGATCATAAATTCGTTCTGATTTTTTTGGTAAGAGTGCATAAACTAAAGGTACCGATAAATTGTGTTGCAGTCCGTGAACGGTTAGTAATTGTTGGAATAATAACGGCATGGTTTCAAATGTGCCATCAATATACCAATGCTTACTGTTAGACAATAATTGGAGATTTTGTTCTGTAGTAAAAATTAATATTCTCTCGTCCACTGGACCGGCATCATATAGCAAAAAAATTTCATTTTTGTAGGTTTTCGTATATTCCTCCAAAAATATTATTTCGCTTCTATTAGTAGGAAGAGCTGGTCCTTGTAGATTTTTTTGTCTGATATTGCGAATACTCCGTTTCATACTGCTAACACTTGGAAGCTTGGGAGCTGCCGTTATGGAACATGTAGTCGAAGCAATTGATATAATTCTGTGCGGAGGATCATTACTTATTTTCGAGTTGATTCGAATTTTTTCGTACACTTTGGTCGCTTCCACCTCTGAGGCGTCAGCAATATGATTATGTTCTTTTGTTATTTTACTGATTTTATCGTCGACAGTAATTATTCTCGCTGGACAGTTTCTTTTTTCAAAAAATGCGCACTTCCAATACACTTTTTCACCTTTTTCAACATCTTGAAATGTCCCTCGAACAACAATTTACGTTTTCCTTTTTCTGAACAAACAAATTCTGCATCCATATTTACTTGCACAGGGTTAAATTAAAACTAATTTTATTTTATGGAACACAATCCCTTTTATACCCACTCAGGTCAGTTGCAAACTTGGGATTAGATAAATTAAAACTAATTTTATTTTATGGAACACAATCCAAGGGATTATCGTCAGTTGCAAACTTGGGATTAGATAAATTATACCTGATTTATATCTCTGAACAAAGTCATTCCTTTTGGATACTTCGAAGAATTGTTATTCGAAGAATTATTAGTCGAAGAATTGTTTATTCGAAGAATATGGTATTCGAAGAATTGCTTTCGAAGAATTTTCCGGTTCCCCCGAAAACATGTTCGTAGATTCCTCCACTTGCTCTGGAGTTCTTTAGCTGTAAGAAAAGCAGACATTAGTGTATCCTATATTAACATTTTGATATAAGTCTACATTCCAATCAACCATGAAACATTTTTATTCGTTTTGTCGTTTTGTTAATAATTTATAAACTGACTTTTTTCCGTAGGTACCTTGCAACGGGAAACAGTTTTCGGTCTCTTCATTATGAATTCCTGATTGGAGAAACAACTATAAGAACGATAGTTAAAGATACATGCGAACAAATATGGAGGTGTCTCAAAAATAAAGTTATGCCTAGAAAGACCGAACAAACATGGCGACGAATTTGCTGAAAAGTTTGCAACTACTACACATTTTCCAAACTGTGTAGGTGCAATAGATGGTAAACATATAAGAATTCAAAAGCCAAATCGTACTGGTTCTGAATTTATGAACTATAGACACTTTTTTTCTGTGGTTCTGATGGCTGTTGCAGATGCGGACTATTGCTTCATTTCCGTTGATATCGGATCGTATGGTAGTGCTAGTGATTCACATGTGTTGCAGCGATCGAATTTTGGTCGAAGACTGTACGAAGGTCATCTAAACTTACCTTCCAGTCAACCGCTACCGAATGACGAGAACGGAACGCCAATGCCCTTTGTTTTTGTGGCGGATGAGTTTTTTGCAATGACAGAACACGTTCAACGACCATTTGGACGACGGAACTTAAGCATTGCAAAAAGAATTTACAACTATCGGCTTACTAGGGCACGAAGAATGGTATCATGGCCAACAAATGGAGGATTCTGCACAGAGCACTAGATGTGAATCTTTCATTTTGTGACGCAATTATTAAAGCATGTTGCGTCCTTCATAATTATGTACGACAAAAAGATGGAATACAGTATGAAGATACACTTTATGAATGCCCCCTGACCAATATGAATAACACAAATGTTCGTGGAACCCATGGTGGATTAACAACACGAGATTATTTCGTAAAATATTTCACTTCACCTCAAGGTTCAATTCCTTGGCAGTATGACAAAATATAACTTGAAGTTTAAATAAAATAATTTTACGATGTTTCCAAATTTTTACGTTACCTTTTACGGATTTTTCAGCTGTAGTCATTTCCTGCCAGCATGGTACCATTATAGCATGAATTTCTTCCCATAGCCAAGAAACTCAATTCCGGTCAGAATGCTCTGGTATCCCTGTATTAAAAATAGGAGGTCTACTTTGTATTACTTGTATGAACTTTTCCGCCCAATCGCCGTCATCTTCAAATTCTGAAACAGTTATTCAATTTTATATGTTATACAGGTCTTATGGTATATTATTTTTCAATTAATTTCAATTTTTGCGGTGCTGAAATGAATTTATATGGAAAAATAGGAGTAGCCTGTGTGGTTAGATCTTACTTTTGGGATCACAATTCATGTTTTAGTTCAACCTTCTGTAGCACAGGCTCTCTTATTTTGTAGAAAAAAACTTTTGGCCCACCCTGTGTTCATACTTCAATACTTTTTCTTTGTATTTCTATAACATGAGAATGCCTGAGCAAAAGAAAGTTGTCTTCAACTAAAACATGAAATGCCATCCCAACATTAATGTCTACAAATAAATTTTCTACTGCCACAAGGGACAAATATTTTTCATTGTACACTGCGTCCAAGATAAGGTTGTCCACCACGGGATATCTGAAACGGTAATAGATACAATTTTGGTTAAATGAAGATAAAGTTGCCTAACAGAAGGGCCATCTATAAGGAAGTGAAAAATTTTCTCAAATATTTTTGATTTTCAAGTTATTTTAGAAAAACTTTTTGTGGTGTTATCATCAGAGCTGGAACAATATAAAAAATATAGATATTAGTTTTACGACGTTTCGTTATCGAACAACCTTCATCAACTTCATTTTTTTAAATACGACCGTTTCGAAAAATACAGTTTTTTGGAGTAATTTTCCTTCTTAATTCAATGATGTATCACACATGTCAGTTCAATTGTGTGTCAGATCATCTCGAATATTGGAAGAATTTTTCGAGTATCTACCAGCCAAAATTTTAAAACAAATTGTAGAATTTGATATCCTAGATCTGAAGAAAATCAATATTTTGGGATGATATGTTAAATGATTGGTGAAATTCTCTTGTAAAATTCATGATGATGGTCGAAAAGATTCCGAAACGTATTGAAAACATCTTGAGTAATACATCATTGAATTCAGAAAGATACTTCAAAAAACTGCATTATTCGAAACAGAGCTGTATTTAAAAAAAAAAGAAGTTGATGATGGTTGTTCGATAACGAAACGTCGGACAGTAAAACTGATATTGTCATAAGATAGCTCATAAAAAGTTTCTGTGAGATGGTATTCCTTATCTTGTTCCAGCTCTGACGATAACACCACAAAAAATTAAAATAAGACATCGAAAAATTCAGTTTTTCCAAAATTACTTGAAAATCAAAAATATTTTTGAAAATTTTTCGCTTCCATATTCGTGGCCCTTCTGTAACGGAACTTTTTCTCCATTTAACCTCATCTGTATCTATTAACGTTTCAGATATCCCCATGGTGGACAACCTTATCTTGTACTCACTGTATACACTGACACTCTTCCTGACAGTGGATAAAATGAAAATGAAACAACCATACTATATATTAGAATACTTTTACATTTCATTTCAATACCTACAAATGAATGAACGAATTTATTGCTTACCTTGTCGGGACATGTTCACTTGGGCAGATATAATTTGCAACTATTCGATCTCAAGTGAGCTTGGACGCATTTGAGCCATTGCAACACAAAACAGAATCTCGCAGTTGCGCAATCGTTTAGTTTGTGTCAAAACACAAACCATTCAGTTGCTCAACTTTTCAGTTGCATGTTAGTTGCATGTGGGCGCGGAATAATATAAATGCATAGTACTCATTTCTGCGACTAAACTGTTGCACAACTAAAAATTGCATGTCGGCGACGGGCCTTACACTTGGCTTGTGATGTACTATTGAGAGGTGTCATTTTCCAGCACTAGTGCGGGAAAAATTTCAAGTAAGTTATTCCCGCACGCGAAAGTTTGTTCAGAAGTGCTACATAACTTTTTTTCAAATTGATCCTAACTCATACGGAAAGGTACTCTCCCACACTCGACTGCTTACTCAAGATTTCATAGAATAGAATCAGCTTTTTTCGACAAAATAAACTAGTAATATCTTCGCTTACAGTTTTGATTTTGTTTTGATTTCGCCATTCTGCAAAAGGTTGATATTTGTGATTATATTTCGACCTGGATTTTACTGGTAATAAATTCATGCTTGATTGTCCCCTTCGTTGGGATATTATTGGAAGTTAATTAATTGACAGAAACAAAACAATGCTGACAAATATATTGTTTGGTATGTATGATGCGTTTCCATGGTTACTATCTAAAGTATTTTCATTTACTGTTTCCATGTGCTGGCCAGAAAAAGCCCATCTTACATTATTACTAATAGATATGAAAATATGGTGTTTTCATAAAAGTATGATAAAACTGTTTTTTTCAAAATGTTTCTTATTTTAGTTTTCGAAAATTGCATGTAATTGAATATCAATGAGTTATAAAATTTGGTTGAGAGATATATGAACGACCACTGAAACAATGACATATTATGTAAATTGATATCAGATTGTAAACATACCAGTTATAGGACGCCTATGACCTGAACCTAAAATGACGCCCACATACCAGATAGCTGATTCAGCACAAGAAGCTGGGAGCCGATAAGCGTTTACTTGTTTAATTGTTTGCAATCGAGTCGTCACTCTTTATTTGTATTTCAGTCTGTAAAGTTCAGTTTATAAATAAATTGTCATTTCCAATTTTCAAGTTTTTTCAATTTTTTAAAAATACGTTTTCGCAAGTCACGACGAAAACTGGCGCAGTCGGTAGGATTGTTGAACGAAATTTTCAAAATCAAAATTTCGGTTCGTATCAACGATTCATCAACAAGAAGAAAACCACGAAGAAGCAAGATTATTGGAAAACCTGCCGGAAGAGGACACACATCGCCGAATCCGACTTTACGAAGACCAGGGACGACGGACACACATCGCTGGAATCCTATTGGCAAAACCTTAGGATAAGAACCAAAGAAGCAAGCAACAAGAAGACAGAAACAAAGAAATGATATTCTTCATATTAATGTAAGTCGATTTTAAGTACAATCCCAACCTTACCTATTCAAAATATTTCCAAAAATCCCCATATATCTATATATATTTGATAGTGTCATATAATTTCCTTTTCTATTTTTCATAATAATTGAACGCGAAATAGATATTTATGAACTTAGAAGATGAATTAGAAACTTTAGCGAATATTTTAGAAAACTCATTTAGACATCAAAATACAATGCCTGAAACAAATTACCAACTTTTACGTTTACATATTGATACCATACCGCAATATGAAGGTAATCCACATACTTTGAGCATATTTTTGGATAATTGTGAAAACTTAATAACTAATTTTAAAAGTCAAACTGATCAAGCATTGAACACATTTCTTTTACGAGCTATTCTAGGAAAATTATCAGGTAGAGCTTTAACTTTAATTGGTTCTCGCATCGAATTAAAAACTTGGAATGATATTAAGAACGCTTTAAAACTCAGTTTTGGAGATCAACGCAATCTCGATTGTTTAGTACAAGATCTAATTGCCCTATCATTAAACAAAAATGAAACTCCGTATAATTTTGGAATGAGATGCCAAGATTCACGAAGCCTTATTGTTCAAAAAATCAATAATTTAAATCTACTTCCAGCTGAAAAACTTTTGCAAATCAATAATTATGACGATTTAGCTTTGAAAACTTTTATTAGGAATTTACCAGGACAGCTACAAAATAACATAAGATTGAGAAACCCAGATTCACTAGAAAAAGCAATGTCACTAGTAATAGAAGAAGAAAACTTTCTTTACACTCAACATCCTTCGAATAATATAAATTCACAAAATACAAAACCATTTCAGAGAATAACTCCAGTAAAACCAAATTTTACAAGACCAAATAACTTTAATCAAAATTTTCAAAACTATCAAAGACCACCTTTATTCAATTCAAATTATTTTAGACCACCAGTGTTCACCCAAAACAATTTTTCACGACCTTTTATGCAAAGACCATTTATGCCACAAAACAATCAACCAATGTGGAAACCAAATAATAACTTCCCAACACAAAGACATCCCTATTTTTCTTCAAGACCTAGTCAAATGATAAGAAATCAACAATTTTCCCAACCAAATGGAAATACCATTAAACCCGAACCAATGGATACATCTTCAGGAAATACTAGAATAAAACCAAAAATTTCTTCAACAGAATTATATAATCAAGGAATAGAAAATCCCTATGAATATGATAGTTATTATTTTGAATCACCAGAAGATCACGAAGATTATTATTACCAACAAAATGAATATGAATATTCTCATCCTGCTGAGAATTATGACAATTTTTACTATGAAAATCCCAACTATCAAACCCCGTATCCTCATACAGCTGAGAATTATGAAAATCCTAATTACGAAGATCCATTTTCCGAAAATCCAAATTCCCAACAAAATATTAAACACCTTGTAACTACAAAAAAAAATGACTGTGAATCAAATTTTCAGAAAATAGACACCACATGCAATCAAACTTAATAACATACTTAGTAAAAGCAAATTTACCATATGTATATATCCCCGAATTAAAAGCAAATTTTTTAATAGATACCGGAAGTACAAGAAGTCTCATCAGCCCAGAATTAGCATACAAATATTATCCAAACTTTATTTCAAAAGAAGATTTTAATATACAGACGGCACAGCATAAGTTATCACGATGAAGTTTTAGAAATTCCCATTTTTCAGATTTTTAAAGTACATCAAATGCACAAATTTTGTCTATTCTAATTTAGTGAGAAATATGATGGAATAATTGGAATAAATCTCTTACATCAATTAAAAGCATCAATCGATCTAATTTTAAAACAAATTGTTACCCCAGTTACAAAAATTCCTATAATTTATGAAACTGAAGAATTTTCAAAATTGAAAAAAAATTTAGAAATCAAAAGTCATATCATTAACGTACCTAGTAGAACAACTATGATTGTAAAAATACCCGTCAATAAAGAAAAAGGCATAGGATACTTAGAATACAAAAAATATGAAAAATTAGTTGAATCACCTCAAGCTTTAGTGAACATAGAAAAGTATTTTGCATATACAACAATTACAAATGCACACACCTTACCAATTCGTATAGCATTTAACAAACCTTTGAATGTCGAAATTTTGAATATAAATGAAGTAAATTTCACTAAAAAAATGGAAACCGACGAGAAATTAAATACCAATGCCGACGCATTATCTAGAATACAATTAAATGCAGTAGAAAATGAATCAACAGTTAATAACCCAGGAGATATAGTACAAGAAACTATTGAATTATTAAAAGACTTAGCTGAACACCCAGTACAAACTACTAGTAAACAAGAAAAACCTCAAACTTCAAAAAAAGTCAAAATTATTTCAGATATTAAAATTAAACCTGCAGAAAAACGAACTAGGGAAATAACCCCTGTATCAGACAATGATGAAACACAACATAGTAATGCTAATGAAACCACAAATGAAGGAATTAAAATTTATGATGAAATAATAAACAACAAAACTAATCAGATTTTAGTTTTTCCACATATTTACCCAATACTGAAAGTTAAACATGAAAACTATGAAAACCACAGAATTTATACAATTAAAATCCCAGAGAAAAATAATGAAGATCTAATATTTGAATTTTTAAGAGATTATACCATACGAGGAAAAACTTATTGTATTTATTTTCGTACAGAAAACCTTTATACAGAATTTAATAGAGTATATTTAGAACATTTCTCAGAACATGGACCAAAAATTATAAGATGCACAAAAATGGTAAATACTGTAACAGATAAAGATGAACAAAATCTATTCGTAAAACATCATCATGAAAGTAAATCAAATCACCGAGGAATTGATGAAACTCTAGAAAAATTAAAACAGAATTATTATTGGATTGGAATGAAAACATCAGTCACAAATTATATAAATTCATGTGATATTTGTCAGAGATCTAAATACGCAAGAAAAAACCCTTACACACCCTTAATGCTTACGGAAACCCCTTCGAAACCTTTTCAAATAGTACACATTGATATATTCCAATATGACAAACAAATGTACCTAACATTAGTAGATGCATTTTCGAAATTTGCACAAGCAATTCCAATAAAAGGAAAAACCGCTGTTCTTATAAGTAATGCCCTTATTAAATATTTTTCATCCTTCGGAATTCCAGAAACCCTTATTATAGATAACGGAACAGAATTTAATAATGAAACTGTGAAAGAAATCCTTAATTTACATAAAATAAAAATTCATTTTACAACCCCTAAACACCACGAATCAAATGGTATTGTCGAAAGATTTCATTCAACTATTATCGAACATTTAAGAATATTACAAGAAATTTATCCAAATGAAACAGATTTAATGGACTATGCTATTATTGGATACAATGAATCAATACATAGCACCACTAATTTTAAGCCCTTTGAATTAATATTCGGACATACGAATTCACGAGACCCTTATGAACTTTTTACACCAACAGCATTTTACACTGATTATGCCGAAAATCATAAGAGAAAACTAAAACATATATATAATGACACGAAAACAAAAATTGAAAGTAAAAAACAAAAAGTTATCGAAAAAACCAATGTACACGGTGACACAAGTAACGAATTTAAGTTAGGACAAACTGTATATGAACAAAACCCACAAGAGAGGAATAAAAAAACATAATAAATTCGTAGGACCTTATGAAATTACAAAAATAATAGAAAGAAATAGAGTAGAAATCACTAATAAACAACACCCTGACAAAAAAAGAGATAATTCATATTAAAGAACTTAAAAAACCTCCTCTTATTTCAAATTCGCCTTCACACATACCTATATTTCACGATTTAAATGACAACCCCGGACTATTACCACTGAAGTTAGGAAATGCCCAAAATAAGGTAGACCAATGGTCATTTATCCAAATATTTGATATTACTCAAATTATTATAGAATATAATACGCTTAAGGAAAAACTTAATCAACTAAAGGATATTTTAGAAAATAAAACGAATCAAAGTAATTTTAGAGCTGAATTTTATAACTCGTATTATTTGACCCAAACGTGGATTAATAGATGGATTAGGATCAATTATCAGATCGATTACTGGCAACTTAGACCAAAATGACGCTGAAAAATATGATAAAGCAATAGAAATGCTTTCTTCAAATCAAAATAAAATCAAAACAATTGTTTCAGATAAAACAACTATTTTACAAAAATCAATTGATAATTTTCAAAATAATACCCGAACTTTAATAAATAATCAAGAATTATTGAAGTCTCGTATAAAAATAATTGAAACTTTTATTGAAACTCAGAGAGTTGAAAATATAAATAATTATCAATTTCTTACAATACAATTAACTATTTTTCAAATAACTACAGTATATCAAGCTATCTATGACATACTAGAAAAAATCGAAGTTGCAAGTACCTTTTCAAAATTGAATATATTTCATAATTCTATGGCTGAACCAAGAGAAGTTCTAGAAGAAGTAGAAAACAATAATAAATACTTAACAAATAATAAATTACCTTTTGAATATATATAATATTATATTGGATATAATATTGGACAATATTCTTCTTTTTGAAAAAATAATTGAAATAAAAGCTTATTCAAAAAAGAATCAAGTAATCTTTATAATTGATATCCCAATTGTGGAACTAGAGAGATATGATTATTATCATTTATATTCCCTACCGATTCTTAGAATGAATTCCTTTATAACTATAATTCCAAAATCAAAATACCTTATCCTGAACGAGAACAATTATGTACTTTTCGACACAAAATGCCAACAAATAACCAATGAAGAATATTTGTGCCAATCGAATAACTCAGAAATCGTCACAGAAGATGCCCCTTGTGAAGTCCAGATGTTGAAATTCTCAAAAAACATAACCAATTGTAATCATGTCCCAGTGATGATCAACAGAATCAAAATTCAGAAGATAGAAGAAAACAAGTGGATAATTATTACTCCAAGACAGAAGATCGCCAAACAAATTTGCAATAACAATAAAGACTCAATTCCACTTCAAGGAACTTTTGTGTTAGAACTTTTTGAACAATGCAAAGTTAAAATAGACAGTACAGTCATGAGAAGCCTTAAAAGCCAAAATGTCAATTTTAAACCAGTCAGATTACCAAAACTTAATTTTGAATATAACTTATCTGAATTAAATTCTCGAATTCAAATAAAGCCTTTGAAACTAGAAGCTATTAACTTAGACGAAATGAAACATATTCAAGAGACTCTAGAAATCAAGAAAGAAGAAATAGAGAAGATTCAAGATATACCAGTCGCATCAAGACAAATAGATGTTTGGACTATAATTTTATATATTTTACTTTTTACAGCCATATTTGCTGTTATTCTCAAATTTTATATGAAGAAATGCAGAGCCAAGCCAGTTGCCACCCCTTCGGATGAACCTAAAGTAACTTTCCGAAATTCCGCTGGACAACCCGGAATTTCACTCTAAGGATGGAGGAGTTATAGGACGCCTATGACCTGAACGCCCCCTAAAATGACGCCCACATACCAGATAGCTGATTCAGCACAAGAAGCTGGGAGCCGATAAGCGTTTACTTGTTTAATTGTTTGCAATCGAGTCGTCACTCTTTATTTGTATTTCACTCTGTAAAGTTCAGTCATTTCCAATTTTCAAGTTTTTTCAATTTTTTAAAAATACGTTTTCGCAAGTCACGACGAAAACTTACCTCTCAGTTATGTAACTGGATACGGCCTCGGTGTTTGGGTGGTGAATTCGAAGAATTTGTTCCGATGAGTTAGACAGGGCGGCAGCTATAACCTCGTAGGGTAAATGCTCTGGTTCTCGACCAGTTAACGAAAAATTCAACTTTAAAATTGATAAGTATATGCAAAATTTCATCAAATTTTAATGAGATTGGTGTTTATCGATTCCGTGGAAAGTTGAATAATTGGTTAATGCTATTTGGAGAACATTTTCCATTCAACAATTTAAAGCTCAATAAAAAGGGAAAAACTACAATATCGCTGGTTCTTGACCACGCCGCAGAGTTCTCGACCATTTTTGTATTGGTTCTCGACCACCACCATACAGATTAATTTTGGAGGAAAAAACATAATAAAAAAACTCGTATTTTAATAAATTAAACATTTTTTGCTGCGGAAAGCATTTCTACAAACTAAAAATAGTCCTTCATTTCTATTTTTTCAAATAGAGACAATGTCTATCATTTAAAGTCATTGGTTTTTTCCTAACTATAGGTATGAACATGAACAATTAACATAAATCACATTTATGATCTTTTGTAGCTGCATCACTGTATGGTATATTGTAAAATTCAGTGCATTTTTTATGGTACCAATTTTCACAGAAGTCGCAGCCAATATTTTCTTTATCGTCTTCTTCAGTATCACCATTCAATGTTTCTTGACATAAAGCACATGGAATCACCTTCTTGATTTTTGTTGAAGTTTCTGTAGGATCCTTCCTGACATTCTGTCTCTTTTCTTTTGACAATTTCCTATTTTGTAGTTGGTTTTCTTTGAGTCGTTTTCTCTCTTCTTTCTTTCTTTGAATGTCTAAATTCTTTTGATGATTTTCTTCATCTATTTTTCTATAGTATTCCCTCCATTTCTCGCTGGAAATTGCACTTGGAGCTCTTCCCATGTTCTTTCTATTTGTGTTGTTACTTCTCTTAATAGGATCGGGATATTTTCATGAATTGTGTGGTTTTCAAATTCGGCGTTATTGTCATTAATAACAATTACGGTTTTTCCATGATGAGGAGACGCGGCCTCAGGAACGACAATATTTTCTTGAATTTTGTTGTTGATAGTTGAGCTGATGATCTCAAAATTTATGAATGGATCAGATATATTAATAACAGGAAAGTCCTCATTTTCTAGATCTTTCACAACAGAGTTTGTGAAACAACTTGGCAGACTAACATCGGTATCATCAACTTGATTCTCATTTATTGCCTTCGACTGTGTTTTATCCGGATTTGTGTCATTTTCTATAACCAACACTGGTCTGGCAGAACTTTGATCAACAAAATTCTCTTTGTTTCCTTCTGAACTCTTTCTTGGAAATACCATAGTTGGTTCTAGCAAATCTATTTCGTTCATGATTACTTCTGTATTTATACCATAAGACTCTAACTCATGTTTTATTTTATTTATAACTTTTTTTGCAGATTTAATGTCTCGTTGTGTAATATTTTCACTTGATCTTCGTGAAACATGTGGCTGTGTTTTTTTTAATCGTTCCGAGGTATTTACTACACATTTCGTGTAGTCTACAGCATCTGGGTTTAATGGAAAAATTCCACATTTTCTAAACCCATTTTTCACTTTAATTTCGAATTCCGTTTTTTCTGTCAGTATTTCATTAAAAACTGAGCAAAAGTTTGTCTTTGAGACACAAGAATTTATATTTTCTGGCCTAGATTGCCACAGGCGTACAGTCTTTTTCCAATCAGCTTTCATGGGCCTGAAAACACTGACATCAGCTGGTTGTAGAATGTGGGTTGTGTTGGGTGGTAATGCATACAGAATAACTTGATTTTGATCACACCACTGACTGGTCGCCATAGTGAGGTGAGATGTATGACCATCTACGAAGAGGATGATGGGTCTAGGGATGTATTCCTTCAATAACCATTTATTTAAATCGTTGCTGAGGTATTCATAAAAAACTTCCGAAGTCATCCAACCTTTTTCTGATCTACCCAACACCCAGTCACTAGGCATGTTATCAACTAATGCCCTAGGTGGTCTTATATAAGGAAAGAGCACCAAAGGAGGTGCAAA
This sequence comes from Chrysolina americana, assembly GCA_958502065.1. NCBI lineage: Eukaryota > Metazoa > Arthropoda > Insecta > Coleoptera > Chrysomelidae > Chrysolina > Chrysolina americana. The sequence goes on along the minus strand of OY293419.1, from coordinate 25,524,578 downwards.
TTTACCATCAGCATTGAAAGTTATCAAAACTGACATTTTCTTTTTCATTGCCTTGCTGAATGGAATACAAATTCTTAAATCCCTTTGGACCTAAAACTTTTCCTGTTTTTGGGCATAACGCAAAGCCAGATTCATCACCATTAAATATCCTTCTAGGGTCGTTAGTAAGTACGTTCATCAAATTATTATCTCTTAAAAACTGGAATAATTCCTCAAACCATTTTCTGATAGATTCTTCCGTCACTATGGCTCTTGCTATATTAATTCCTTCCGCTTCTCTAAGACTTATCTCAGGATTTCTCCTCGAAAAAATTTAAATACTGTTTGTTGTGGTACCCCATTTTTAAATATCTTTTGATTAGCGTCTGCTGCTATTTTACGCACCGTATCGATCAACATCTCTTTTTTTACAGGAAAACCACACTTTAAGGTGCAAGGTTAATCACCCAATTTTTAATTCTATCTTCTCCTTCCACTGTTAACAACGGAGGCGGTCCAGGCTTTCTTAAACGATCCGGTACTCTTCCTGAAAGTCGATCAATGATGGTTGTTTTTGGAACATTGAAGCGTCTGATTTTCATTTTATATTCTCTAATTTCGAATAACGCATTTTTTAAATTATCATCGTTGTATTGACATTTTTCGTTTAACTTTTGTTGCTTTAGGTTTGATAGTCTTTATCGTTTTTGTTCTATCATTTCTTTGTTTGCGGTTTGTACGAGCCACTAGAAAAAAAAATTACCTACATTAGGAAATTCCAAAAGTTTTGCAGGTCATAGAGCTGAAAAATATATGAAGTAGTCGAAAACCAAAAATTACCTGAAACTGCTTCTCGACCGCCAGTGCTCGAGAATTGAAAATGATCAAATTGTTTTTCGACCATTAATAAATCACATACAATTACATATATTATTTAGGCCTAATTTCATGGTCGCAAACTAATATTTAGAAAATAGATATGTAAATTAATCAGTACACAGAAAAAGATTCAAAAAGTTTTCTAAGAAAATATGTTAATTCAATGAACAATTCGATACCCCCAACGAACAAAGCCGTAACTAAAGTTACAGCTATTTTCAGTTATAGGTGTAGGCGTATTCAGCTTAAAAAACTGATGCTGACGATAAAAAATCCATATCTCTAGACCAAGTAGTTACGAGAAATCTACTTGAAAAAAGTTGTATTTCGACTTGAATATTGAAAAAAAAAATCAGTATTTTGGCTCTACTGAAATATAATGAAAATTGAGTTACGTCTTTGTTCGTTGAGAGTGTCGAATTATTTGAGACACAAATCGGTTCTCGACCACTTTGGTCGAGAAATAAAAAATATGCTTATATTTACAATACGGGTTTGCGACCACCAAAAATTAGACAGTTTTTTTTTGTCTGATTTTTTATGAAATACACAAGGAACTATCTTTAAAAGGTAATATAAAACAAAATATGAATACCCAACGCATCTGAAATGAAATGTACATACTATTTTGTATCCGGTACCACTTAGCACTTCTCAAAGCGTGTGTAGAAACAGAACCTCTCCTTGTGATAGACGGTAATGAACTGATTTTAGGCGCGAAAAGTTCGACTCCTACCCCTACTCTGCAAGCTGATTGGAATGAGTGAAAGTGGTCGAAAACTCGTATAACGGTTATTTTTAAACTATAAGGAATATTTTTACTATTATTTTGTCTTAAATCATGGAATGGTCGAGAACGAGTGCCGGTCGGTTAACCAGTGCATTTACCCTACATGCTAACTGAGGTGGATGGCAGAACTTCCTGAAATTATATATTTTGGTGCTATTTATTGAATTAAAAATCTAAATCAATGATGATAACCAGGTGATTTTCAATGTCAGAAACTACAGAAATATCATGTGATACACCACAAATAAAATTTATAATAACCAAATCTAACAATCTACCAATATAATTTGCAATAGTATTGAATTGCTCTAATTGAAAGAAAGTCGTGAAATTGACTAATAGGTACCGAAGTTTTTCTGTTTGAAATGTGGGATTTAATCAATCCAAATGCATTCAAGTCTACAAGATTAAACACCTTATACTGTCCAAGAAATCAATATGTTCTAAACAATCAAATCAAAGAAGAATTCATACTCATGAATATTCAACTTACTTAAATATAAAGTACCATTACATAAGATATACTATAATCAGACTAGTAGCATTTGCATAAAATATAATAGTTCCATGCATGCCTGTGACCCAATCATTTTTTTAAACTTCTTAAAGAAGAATGTCTTGGGCGTAAATTCATTTAAAACCATTGTAATGTAAAGATGTTATTAATACAAATAAAAAATTACCATGTGGTTGTGAACTTACCCTTTTAACTGACAAAATACGAAAGGCTTGTTTCTAGTGAGTTGTAACTACGATGTATCCTCTTGAATTGGTCGAATTATAATAGACCGAACAAAATTCGGATCTCCCGAATTTCCACTTCTAGCATAAATTGAAACGTCCACTTCTAAAAGTTTGACAAGCACACTTTTACCACTTTAGCCAAAAGTAGAGTATGAGACCTCAACTGTCGTCTTCACCGAGTTAGCGCAGTGGCTAAGCGCTTGGATTCACGACCTGTGGGTCGTGGGTTCGATTCTCCAATGAGGCAAATCTTTTTTCTTTAGAAACTATATCTGGTTCATTGAAGAATGACTCTCCCACGTTTCATGGTTGACGGGACTACGAATAAACATGCTGCTCCTAAGGTGGCAAATGGAGTTAGTAACAAAGCCTAATCAGAACACTTGTGTGAATGAGATTATATGTTGTGAATGTCCAATATTGAATTACGGGTGAGGATATTGCTTCGAGCAAGACAATCCTCAACCCCCCGACGAAGCCCGTGTTATTTACGCCGGTTAGAGGCCGGGGCAGGACGGATTCTTGCATAACACATATGGGGAGACTGGTCGAATGCGCCTGAGCAGGAAGCAATGACCATTAAATGTGTGAGAGAGAGAGAGAGAGAGAACTGTCGTCTTCGCATATTTTTGGTAGAATGGTCAGAGGCAGTCGAGAATATATGTTGAATGTGAGAATTTCATGGATTGTGAAATATAAAGGTTGTGTCCAATATGGGCTATCAAATAATTGTTAAAACAAAAATATTCTACCAAAAGTTTAAATATAGTTTGAGATTTAGTTCTGTATCAATCAATTCATAATGTCTGAAGCTGATTCAAGTACTAAACCATCGAGAGAACAAAGAAGAATCGAACCAGTGCAAGTGAATAGTTCTTCCCATGAACAAGAGTGGATTAATTATCCGGAAATATTAGTATTCGGGGATGAGATGCTTGGAGAAATCGAACCAGTGCACGGACCCACTCAATTTAATGAAGTCAATAGTTCTTTTTATCATCTACAAGAATGGGTGAAACATTCGGATATGGCAGAGGAAGGCTTGAGTTTCGACAACGAAATCGATTATGTGAAATCAGATGATGAAACAATTTTATTATCATCCGATGATAATGATGTAGATGACATATTCCTCAAACTCTTCGCCATCACCTCCTACCCCACATTATTTCGACGAAGAAAATGATATTGATAGTTAGTATTAATAAAACACAAGATGAATATAACATATGATGATACTTTTGATTTTTAATCAATTGTTCAAAAAATATAGAAAGATTCATGAGTGCTATTCTCAAGTTTGTATGTATACGAATTCAATTTACTATTCGTTTTATTCCTACGGGAATTGGAAGTCGAACGTTTCGAAAATGGTCACGAAAGAAGAAGAATGTTTTTATTTTATGTTGGAGTGGCTGATTTCCAAAAATATATGTAGGCAAAAATTGCGCTCTCTCACATTTTCTTCAATTTCATATCCTGGCGGAGTTATTTTTTTAATTTCGCAACGCTCTATCAAAGTTCAAATTGTGGAAGTGACGCATTATAATTGACCATGCCTTATCGATGGTGAAAACTTAAGGTAAGAAAAAATTGACATTAAGACATCTTTGGCACCCCATAATATAAAATAACAAATAATTGTACAGTTTCTGAGATACGGCCCACCCGTTTATTTTACAATTTTCCACTATAGTTTCTTTTTGCGATGTGGCAAGCAAACCATTAAATGCCAAATTGACCATTAATTTTAGGTTTTTATAGAACTCTTGATGAATGGGAGGAATGAAACACATGAGTTCGAGGAGGTCCTTCTTCTTTATGACATCAACTTTTCATCCTTTGGGGTATAGCAGATTCAGCGTTTCAAAACTGTTAGATGACAGGTTAACTGAATCCTGTGGGCAAAATTTTGATTCGAGTATTTGAAATAAATTCTAAATGGATTCGACTTCTCAAAGTGCAGCCACTGAATTTTCATCCATTCTACTTTCAATTTATTTTCAAAAACTTTACGTTTTGTTATGCTCGTCTCCAAATTGGCAGTTGAATAAAAATCTTTGGATGTCATTTGAACAACTTTAAAAGGGGCCTATTTTCTTCCTGCCTCAACAACTTGTTTCCAGCTATCTGGTACATAGATGTCTTTGAAATATTTTTTTTGTTTTTCAATTAGTCCAAAATCCTGGTCGCAAGGTAGGTATGTGTGACCACTAACTAAAAATTTATGATCAATTTCTTCCACAATAACATCATTGGAGGAAACAATGTAATTGCATAGCAAAGACATTTTGATGTTCCTGTTTTGTCCACCGCATTGGTCCGAGTACATCACTAATTTTCTTGTTTTGACATAATTTTTATTAAAATGCAGCAAACAGGAACCAATTTCTTGGGAACCTCTAGATGCAATTGATTCGTTCCACATGTACATGAATGACTCATTGGTAGCCAAGTTATGTATGCCCAAACAATACGTCCACAGTTGCCTTTTATAATAGCAAATTCCAGTGGATATCACTGGCGTTGGCAGAGTTTTCATGAGATCAAAAGAAATTGCCGTCACCTCTGGATCATTTTTTGCCACGTCAGCATCCAATTTCATACCATCTCTGGCGCTTCCAGCCTTTCTTTGATGCAATTCCATTATAGGTTCTTAAATTTTGACTCTTTTCGACGTCCATTTCAAATTTCAATTTATTTTGAAATAAGTCACACTTTTTACAAGAATCTGTAATAGGTGCATGAAAATGTAAATTGAATTTCTTTGAAAAAATTTCAGAGAATATGTATTTTGATAAAGGTTGTTCAGTTTCTGAAATAAGTTCTTTCTTATAGAGGTCATACATTATACTTAAATTTAAATCTGGGGCTTAGTATTTTTTTCCTGGAGTAGTGCGACTCATAGCTTGGAAACTTTTCAATGAATTCTTCGACTTTATAAACTTTATGATCCGGCGTTTTGTTAGCTGATGGCTTCTTTCTCCTTCGATCTATTGTAGCAGGCAAGGCTTTTGTTTTGTTGACCAAAACTCTGCTTATTCTGCCATCTGAGACTTTAAGAACCGCCTTAAAAAAGCTTTTACATACTTTGATTTTGTCACCTGCTTCATTTAGTAAATGAAATATCCGGGTTTTTTGTCTCCTGGAATTGTTTCCCGTATTGGTGTAAACTCTTGATTTATTTAAAACATCGACTAAAGAAAAAAGGTAAGCCGACTTTAAATCAAATGATTCAACTTTGTAAAATGTTTCAAATATAACCTCTTGACGCTCTGGGAGAATATTTTGCCAACAGAGATCTCTACAGCAACTTTCTACATTACTGAACTTTTTTGCGGGAACACGTTTTTTTGATCTCCCGGATACATATGCGTCACAAGGTTTCTTTTATTCTTTACCACATTGCATTTCCACTTGTCTTCTTGTTTCAAACGCTTGCGAGAACTCCTCTGCTGCTGCTCTGCATCATGTTGAGGCTCACACTCGGGAGAGGTATTTTGGTCAGATAAGTATTCACGATCAGGCTCACTTGGAAGATATTCAGACCCTGAGTCTTGAAAAGGTTCTTCAGGCTCTTCCTCAGATTCTAAAATAAAAAAACTACGTTGAGCTAAACGACTTTTATCATTTTGAATTGAACAGCTCAAATTTCATTCCTGTTATAAACAAAACTACCTAATAACATTTGAGGAGATTGGTATTTTTCAAATTCAAAATCTTTGATAGTGAACAGACACAAACAAAACGAAAAAGAAGGAATTTTAAATAAAACAACTAGACCTAACCTAACCTGAAGACACTTTTCATCATTTTTGGGATTTACATATCCCACTTACCTGTGAAAGAATACGATGGGGAGGCCATGATAATCAAATTATCCTTCGTATTTTATTTTCATTCAATTTTGAATGAACAGTAGCAATAAAAATAACTTTGTTTTGTTTACACTTTCTTGTACTGACAATTTCAAAATATAAAGCAACAGTGGCCTATCCCACATTCTGCTGGATAGGCCAGTATTGCCCTCTAGTTGAAACTTTTTAATGCAATGCAAAAACGGTTTCGGTCGCGCCATCTCTCGACACTTTGTCAAAGGTTGCATAGGCCACTTTTACCCTATAATACACCTTATGAACTTTTCTGTATCAAACTCATTTTTCTGAATTTGTGGCTCAGGCCACTTTTGCTCTGAGAGCCTCATATTATGTAGATAATGTTGAAGAGATGTCGGATTTTGCAGTGAATTGTAAAGATCAAATAGCATTTTATGAAGTAAAAGTTTGATGTGCGATCAAAATCTAAACAAAGAAATTATTAGTTCATTTCTTGGAAAATTTATTTTCCGAGGCGTTCAAAGAGTTTCTGTGAATGTGGAGAAAAATATTATTTTTTGGATGGTTCAGATTGATTCACATTGAAAAACAAAGTATACAAGAACAACCTGAAATATATCAAGAATACATAGGGAAACTGAGGAGATAAATATTAAAAGGAGACTAAAAATATTCATTATTAGAGGGAGAATTGGATAAGATATTGTCATTTGAAATGCAATAATTCAACCAACCTTCCTGTTACGTGTGTCGCAAAAAATTATTTCATTATCATCATATGCATTACTGAAAATAGATATTTTTCACGAACTATCCGTAATTCATTTGAAATTCGATATTCCTGGAGTTCAAGTTCAAAGTTATAAAAACATATTCTGGTCCGCGCAGAAAAATTTAATGATATATTCAATTTATTGTGATTGATATTCATAGTTTTACATCGAAAATTACGAAAGATACGGGGGCGTTTCCATGAGAAGTGAAACAAATTCGAATTTTTTCTAGACCGAAAATTTTTCAGTGGATAGGTGTATTTTAGTCCGGTCTATTTAGACATTCGAAGTTACCTTAATTCCCACCAAGCTGAAAATCGGTAAGATTGTTTAAAATATCATTAAAAACAAAATTTGAAAGTTCCCCATCTTTCCCCTGTCAGGAAAAAATTTTATTCAAGGTCAAAGGTAAAAAAAATGAGTTTTTCGCGATTTTCAGCAAAACGGTAAGTTTTATCATAAAAATATTTCAAACAAAAATTGTAGATCATAAAAGTATCTACAAAAAATTAATTGATACGTTTTTTTCTACGAGCCACCGTTTTTGAGATATAACGATTCAAAAAGTTGTAAAAGTTGTAATCGTCATAATATGCACACGTTTTCTCGCCACCTATGAGGTAGTGTACTTAGCGCGTTTTTTTTGTGGTTTCTCCAGTAGGCCTATAACACGGTTCAGTTTTGATCCTGTTTAATTTGAATCTATTGAAAAATAATGGATATTAGCAGAGATTGAAAAGATAAAAGCAATTTAAGTTAAAAAAAAGTTGTGAAATTTAATCGTCCGAGTCGTAACTTTCAAAATCTTCTTCTTGTTCTTCTTCTTTATCTTCCTTTTCTTGTTCGTCTTGTTCTTGTTCTTCTACATCTTCATCCTGAGTGCATGTAAACTGCGTTAATAGCGATGTATCGCATGTTGCCTCGTTGGAATCAAACGGATCCTCTACTGTTGGTGATTCAATATTAGAGCACAACCGGCCTTGACAATGTGTACATGCCGGAGAACAGAACAGTCCGACTTTTTTGCAACCACATTTAGCACTGCATCCCTTTTTGCAGTTGCAAAAAATCGAGTTCAGCAGTTTTTCCGGCGCAGGTGGAAGTAAAGTGTGCACTGGTTCTAATAAATTGTTGACCAACTTCCAACCCCAGTCTGTAGGGTCTAGCTGATAACCAAGCCACACTTGTACTTGGTAATATACCCTAAAAAGATGTTGATGAGCAGCAACTGAGGTTGGAGGAAGACAAGCTAATTGTACTTGATTTTTACTTTTGGTGTTTTTAACGAAACATGCATATCTATAATTATCTAAGCAGGAAGTTTTTTTAGGGGTTCCGTACATAGAAAGAAGAAAGCGAATGCCGTTAGTAATAATTTCTTGTCGAGTAGAACTACTATTTTTAAAAACTTCAAGACCTTCAATTAAATTTCGTTTCTCAAATAGTTTTAAGACTGTTATTTTACCCCTCCTGTAAAATGCAGATGTCGTATCACAGCCAGTTATTGCGTGTAACACTTTGCAAAAGTAGATAAACTTTTTGATGAATACATTTCCGATTGATGTTGAGCTTTTCCTGGTTTTAAGAAGAAAATAGTTTTTTCAGTTGGAGTTCGAGCAGTCAGTAATACGAGTAAGTCTATATCTTCACCAACAACAATAGTTGTATTTGTCAAATTGAATTGCTCAATTGCTGTTTCAATTATCAATACATCAGCATCATTATTAGCTTGTCTTACCAATATATTTTCATGCATATTATGACGATTACAACTTTTACAACTTTTTGAATCGTTATATCTCAAAAACGGTGGCTCGTAGAAAAAAAAGTATTAATTAATTTTTTGTAGATAATTTTATGATCTACAATTTTTGTTTGATAGAACGTACCGTTTTGCTGAAAATCGCGAAAATCTATTTTTTTTACCTTTGACCTTGAATAAAATGTTTTCCTTACAGGGGAAAGATGGGGAACTTTCAAATTTTGTTTTTAATGATATTTCAAACAATCTTACCGATTTTCAGCTTGGTGGGAATTTAGGTAACTTCACTCTTATTTTTTGGTCTAATTTGACCGGACTATTCATAGTAGATCACGAATCTGAAAGAATTTCAAGCCAATTTTGCCCCCTAGTATGTTTTACCGTAAAAATGGGTGTTTCCATGGCTGCTGGCGTGCAGTGTATATCAAGTAGGTTGACCCTTTTTGTGCAGTGAGTTCAGTTCTAGTGTATCGATCGATCCTGAAAATTTCATGAATCTGCGTCAAAAATTACGGAAGATACGATGGTGTTTCCATGAGAAGTGTAGCACACTGTATGTATATAGGGTGAGTTCGCCGGTTCTCGACCAATTAACACAATTTTGCAGTTTATTCATCTATAACTGGAAAACTAATCGAGGTAGAACAGTCACTATATTATTGTTGGGTACCCCAGTATGTATCTAATTATTATTAAATTTCAAAATAATAGTAATGTACTTCTCATACCTTCCCAGACAAAAATAAATAAAAAAAGTACTTTTTGCCTGTTTACGACCGGCAACTTCCACTCTTCGACCAGTGATGTACCAGTTGTCGGACATCATTATGGGAAAGTTCTGGCTGTGGACCACAATTTTTCCAGATATCGACCGTTGTTATTTTTGAAGTATTAGGTACCTACTACGAAGATGAAATTACTAAAGTACCTAGGTACCAATAATAAGAGTAATTTTTGAATATTTATTTAAAAACATGAAATAAAATATATAATTCATTATTATTCTGAGATCAATGTGGTATAAAAAAATATACTAAGGTAACTTAAAACTCTGGTTAAAAATAGTATTTTTGATTTTTTTTTAGATTTAAATGTAAAGCAAATATAGTCTTGGACAGCTGCTTCCTTATAAGGTACGTCGAATAATTCAGTGCATTTTAGATGAAACCAGTTGGGGCAGTTATCACATCTAATGTTTTTATCTTCGTCGATTTCGGTATCACTTTCTAAATCTTCACAAGTTGCACATTGTATGTTTTGTTTGGATTTGGATGTTGAGGGAATATTCTCTCTATCTGCTTTTTCGGGAATTTTTGTGCATTGTTCAACACTGCTTTTCTTCTTGGCTGAACTTAAGTTTCGTTTTCTAGTTTTGATTTTTATAGTATTCTTATCTGCTAGTGCTTTCTTCTTACTTATTAATTGTTTTTCCTTATTTTCTCTGGTTATTTTTCTATCTTCCGTTCTCTTCTTTAACTGTTCCATTTTCTCAATTTTCATCTTATCCTTCATCATAAAATGGACTCTCCAAGCTTCAGAAGATATCGCACTAGGCATTTTTTCTTTTTTCTTTGTGGTGTCTTTGTTTTTAGTTGTTAATGGTTGTGGATAAACAAGATGACTGTTGAAGGCATTAACTAAGGACGAGGTTTTCTGCCTAACATCTGAATGGGTTGGTATAGAGATCTCCACATTTTTGTTGCCACAAGTAATTTCATGGATTGCATTGGTTTTGTTCAAGGTATCGGGGGGAATTTCCATTGCATTGTCTTTTTCAATAATTTCATTCTTCCCAAACACCACTAGTTTTTCTGTTGCATCAGTATGTACATTTATTTCACTTGTGATCGATGTTCTGTAAAATTTTTCTTGGGAAACTGATTCTTCTTCACTAGCGATTTGATCTGTAACGATATTTTTGATATTTTCCACAGCAAAATTCAGCCTAATAGTTCTGGAGATTTGTCTTTTTCCAACTTCTAGGGCGTTCTCTGCGACTATCTCTCTTTCAAATATTCCTTGAGGAATTGATCCTTCTTCATTAGACATCTGATTTGTGATTTCACGTTCATTGTTGGACGTAGCCAATTTAGACCAAGTTTCTGCACTAGTGGGCTGTTTGTCCTCAACTGATTCTTCTTTATTAGAAATCAGATCTGTAGCTATATTTTCTTCCATAACATAATTCGGCAAAATGTTTACAGAGTTGTTCTGTTTTTCATAAGAGATCTGGTTAGAAGTTTCATTTTCAACCTCTAAGATGCCAGACGAATTTTGTTCCATGTCCATTTCGAAGTTTATTTCTTCATCTCCTGCCGCTTCTGGTTCACCTGCAGAATTTGAACTGAATGGGTTTTCATAACAAATTTCTTCGATTGGTAGTATCGTTACAGAATCTAAAGGTACAACGGATCCAACTTCGAGTTCAACAGAAATTGGTCCACCTTTATCTGTCACCTCATTTTCTATAGAAACACATTTTTCCGAAATCAGATGACTAGTGTAGGAATTTTCTAAAAACTTCATTCCGTTGAAAATAACATCAACATTTAGTCCATACATGAGTAACTTATTTTTGATTTTTTTGAGGACTTCTTCTGTTGTCCGAAATTCTCCAAAAGATATTCTATCTGTCTGATCTCCTTTCTCTGAACCCTCAATGGATTGATTTTGCGCTTCCAGAATATTTCTTACACATTTTGTATAATCAACATTATCAGGGTTGAGCGGAAAGAGACCGCATTTCCTGAAGCCCTTTATAATGTGTTCCTTCATATTTGCATTTGAGAGGGTTTCCCTGAATACTCGACAAAAGTTGGTTTTGGTAATGGTGCAATGAAGGTTTTCCTGGTTATTTTGCCATTTTCTAACAGTGGTTTTCCATTCCGCCTTCAAGGGTTTAAACACACTAACGTTAGCGGTTGTAAAATGTGAGTAGTATTGGGTGGTAGGGCATACAGAATAATTCCATTTTCAGTACAAAATTCGCTCAGTGGCATCGTCATATGCGATTTGTGTCCGTCAATGAAAAAAAGAACTGGTCTTTTAATTTGATTGATTGTTATCCAGTTGTTAAAATCGTTAGCGACATATTCAAAAAATATATCACCCATCATCCATCCACTGTCTGACTTACAAGTACCCAGTATGGAGGCATGGTTTCGAAAATAGCTCTGGGAGGTCGTATGTAAGGGAATACCACCATCGGTGGACAGATCTTACCGCTAGCAGTAAAAACGACAAAGACCGTTATATTTTCCTTTTCTTGTCCCATTTTGATTGTATAAAGGTTCTTCCATCCTCTCGGCGCCAAAACTTTGCCAGTTTTTGGACATAGAGCAAATCCTGATTCATTCCCATTCAGCATTCGGTCTGGATCTTGTAGAATGTCCAAATAGTGGTTTTCTTCTAAATATAACCTCAGATCACGAAACCACAATCTGATGCTTTCCTATGTTATTACAGCGCGGGACTTGCTGATACTTTCAGCTTCTCTGAGGGAAATAACCGGATTTCTTTTCAAAAAATTTTAATACCATTTTTGCCCTGGCTTGCCACCTTTGAAGATATTTTCTTTATCTGTTTTCTTAACGATACATTGAACCGTCTCGATCAAATCGGATTTCTTGATTGGAAAACCGCATTTGGCCAAATTCATGACCCAATCAACTAGTTTTTTCTCTCCTTCATTGGTCAATAACGGTTCAGGACCTGTTTTTCGATGATTTTTAGGTATGTTTCCTCGTAAACGGTCTATTAGGGTAGTTTTGGGTACACCAAATTCTCTACTCGCCTGCCGGACCGCCATGTTATTCTGTTTTACTTCAAATATAGCTCTCCTCAAATGTTCTTCAGAATACCGAAAAAGTTTCCTCCTGTCTTTCATCATTTTCGTTTTCTCCTTCCTAGATTTTTTCTGAGTCTTCATCTATAATAAAATAAAAAATAAATAGTGGTGGTCGAAAAGCGGCCGTTCTTTCGATCGCAGGAAATACATACAAATAACTGATTGGTCGAAAACTGGAACATCACAATCCATTTCTTGACCACCCAAACACTAATTAGAATAACTTCGAATGAATGATGTGCTTATGTGGACGAAAATTGGATAAGAGATTTTTTGTATGCGCATGAGTTTGTTCGTTAGAATGAAATGATTGTATTGGTTCCCATGACTTTAGAAGAAGATAAAATAATATGACAGATTCGATCCCTTTCTCGACCACCCCGGACAACAAAGGGAAAAATGCGATTTTGATTTTCCAGTTTGCCGACCACCTAACCTCGACAAATAAATATTCAATAGGCAGTTTTTTAATGATTTAGAACGTGCCACATGAAGTACTTATTTGTATGATACCAGCAAAACATATCCTACTAATATAATAACAAATCTACTTACTATTTTCTTGAAGGTTGGACACTGCACTTTTCGAACGAAACCGATCACTTGCGTGCTAACAGCAAATGCGGGTAGAATTCAGAAATGGAAAAAGGTACCTAGGTCAGTCACAAGATGGCGAAAATCTTACTATAACCAGAGAATATGTGGACGAAAACGGGCATGAAGTTGAATCGTTCAAGTTAATCAAAGTTTCACTATTTTTAGATATTTTATATGAATATGGTCGAGAATTGGTGGTGGTCGGCTAACAGGCGAATTCACCCTATTACAGGCCGTTTCTTTTATCATGTGGTAACATTGCTATGTTCTAAACCGTAATAGATACAACGACGATTAAATGGGAAAAAATGTAACTATTGTGGTGAGCAATACATTGGTCAGAGAAAATCTACGGGTAATCTCGCCCTTCCCAACTTATACAGGGAAAACTAAAAATGCTGTTGTCATTGATGATGCTAGTTATTTTATTTGAAACGTTATAAAACTGTCGAGTGTGATATACCACTGAGTTGTGATTTTATCGCTCTATCAATATTTGTGATGAAATAGACAGGTCCGTATTTGAAAAAAATTGTTGATGATGGCGGTGTTGACACAAAACGTTTGATTAAAAATGTATCGTTACGTAGTTCTAGTACATTTTGAATACAATAAAACTTTCCATTTTAATTTTTTTTATATTTTCTGAAATAACAATTCTATTCGTAAAAAATCGAAAACAGCATTTTCAGTTTTCCCTGTATAAGTTGGGAAGGGCGAGAATCTCCGTAAATTTTCTATGACCAATTTACTGCTCACCACAATAGTTACCTTTTTCCCCATTTAATCGTCTTTGTATCTATTACGGTTTTTACTTTTTTGGGGATAGAATTGGCAACTTTAATTTTTTGCTACAGTTACGTATGCTTCATAATCTTTCATCTTAATGCACACATTTTTTGAGTAAATAATTAACACAATACTATAATTGTTTCTGTTATAATGGAATTTAAAAAATTTGATTTTGTCTCAAGGTAGCCCACGAAATGGGCCACATTGAGACAAGACAAAAACAAAACAAAAAAGCAATAAACAAATGTTTATCTAAAAATATTACACAATTATGTGGAAAAAACAATCAATTAAAATTTATCTGAGGTTCTAACATCAGAAGGTACTAACGGATATCGATGCCATCAAAAGATACACCAAAGTTTATAAAAGACTGCTGCCGTTTTGTGCTGCCCACTTTACTATTTGCTGTAAGCAAGCATTTCATGTCAGTTTTCTTTACATACGCAACATCCTCAACGGCGGGAAAAATGAAGGAGTTTTTTTGTTTCATACTATGCCTCAAAAATCTAACTTTAACCTTCCGCAGCTAACGTGAATGATTTCTCAATTTTCGATAACGTCGGTCTCACAAACCGAATTTTTCAAGAAATGGTTTCTGGTCATTTTTATTAAAAAATAAATGAATATTTTTCATTGCCCATTGTAGTTGACTATAATTTCCATGTACAAATACAAACACAAACACATTTTTGAGAAGATATATTTTTTTCGTACGCTATTGAAACAGCTGTATTTCTTTTTCAATGCAACACAAATTTACCTAAAAAAAAATTCCTCTGATGAAAATGACAAAAACATAAACAGTAATAAATTGACATTGAATATAAAAATATGATGAAAACAAAGAAATAAAATAAATGAAAACTGGCAACTGAAAAAACTAGTTCAAATTTTATCAGTTTTCATTTTGCCGAATACAGTCTATGCACATTCCATTGAGATGCTGCAAACATAAATATTTGTTGCATTTTGCGCAACTGTATTTTGTGCGACGATTTTTTTTGCTGTCGCAATATAGGGGAGGGTCGTGATACTTGATCCCCCTTTTGTATGATCTGGTATAATTTGCACATACCTGCTTATATCTGAATGCAATATGGCGGAATACAACCTGAAATAGTTTACTGACTGGAATTTATTGCCATTGCAATCATTAAAAAAAAGGCGATGAAAAATTTCTAATTTTCCACAGAAAGACAAAAGGACCATCTCTCCCTGCCAGTAAGGTGACTTGATCCCAGCCCTAAAGGAGACATGATCCCTTTTGTACTTGTAAGTATTTTGTGATTGAAAAATACGAAAATGGGGAAAAATAAATTCAAACATTTTACTAATTTATTTACTACCTAATAATTGAGAATAAATTCAAAAATATTTGGAAAAATAAAGAGGAAAACTCAAAATTCCTTTAGTACAAGTTGTTCCTGGCATCCGTGATGGCTGAGGCAATTTTAAAATGCAGTCCTGTCATTGCACAGAGCTCTTGTCTGGCAGTTCAGGAAAGTAAAATTGAAAATCTTGCTCCTTCTTCTTCAAAAAGTTTATGTCCACGTCGTTTCCGCTGAACCTTTCAATGCAACCAATGAAATGTTTCGTTGTTTTTTTAGTATGAAACTGAACAACTACGAAGTCGTTTATTTGTAAATTGGTGTCAGCAGTCACAGTCTCTTCAGCATCTGACTCTGGTGGTGACATCATAAAGTCTTCACTGCTGCTGTCATGAATACTCATTTCGTCAGAACTCTCGTCACTGGAACTCACCAAAACCCGCTTTACAGCATCTATCTTTTTTTTTCTTTTGTTTCCTTCTTTTCCTGTCTCTGTTTTATCTCTTCTTCAATTCTAGTCTTCTCTGGTGTTTCTGTTAATATCGTACTTTTCGCACGCTTTCGACCACGTACTGTTGAGTCGAGATTTCGTAGAGGAGCCTTCGGGAATGGCAAAATGTCAACAGGGGAGAAATTATGAGGATCATCTGGAATGTCAGCCTGCTTCGGAATTATGGCACGGGATGATTCAGATGAAGTTGAAGCGATAGGCTCGGAAGTTATTGGTTCTTCCAGTTGTGCATTGTCAGCTTCTGCTGTCCCTGGATGTGGACGATCGGTGACATAGCTTGTGAGAAATTCCGCGTCTGTGAAAATTGTTGAATTAAGAGGCCATATACCTGTTACTTTGAATCCGCTAATAATATTCACCGGTGTCATTGCTTTAGGGTAGGCATTTCCAAGCAGACCTGCAAGATCATGAATTGTTAAAGGTCTGCCAGGATGAACAGTCATCCAATCTGAAGCTGCCACATTATAGTAAGCTTTTAGCGGACCAAAAACACCTCGGTCTAGAGGCTGCAATTTGTGGGAGGTATGCGGTGGTATTGTCAGCAGGATTATACCATTATTTTTTGAATATGTTAAACTTTCCACGGATATATGACTGTCATGGTTATCCATGATTATCAGAGACTTGTTGTTTAAGGAGGTAGATGTGTGTTCACAAAAGTGTTGTAAAAATTTCAGAAAATTTGGAGCTGTCATCCAACCGCTAGGATAAGTACAACCTTTAGTGCCAGGTGGTGAGCCATCAATCATTCGATCCTGCCAATTGACGCGCGTAAAAACCATGAACGGAGGAATGTGGTTTCCACATGCATTGATAGCGGAACATACTGTGACTAGTGTTCCCCTTTCGCCAGATGTCATTTTGCCAACCTGCTTAACGCCTTTTTCAGCAATAATTTTCCCTGGTTGATGAACAGTGGTTACACCAGTTTCATCTACATTCCATATTCTTGATGGTTCAAAGTTATATTCGGCATAAACTTGTTTCAAATTTGTGAAAAACTCTCCAACTGTGTGACGATTGAATGCGGTGCTTCTACTGAGGCTGGTAGGTTCTGGTGTCCTTAAAGACAATGTAGCATTTCTGCTGAGAAATCCTCGCCGCCATTCCTTTCCGGCTGATCCTTTTATGTCCCAAGATTTTGGATATTTCTTATTATATTTTTTCGCTAATTCGAAAGCTAGTTTACGAAGGGTAAAAAGTGTCAATCCATAATATAGCTGAGAAGCAGTTAAAAGATATTTAGTGAGTACAATTTCTTCATCTGCTGTGAAAACTTGAGCTTTCTTGTAACCTGGTACCATCTCCTTGCCAATTCTTACCAATCTTTTAAGCGTCATTACACGTTAAACAATTTCGCTGTTCCTTTAAAAGTACCTCCTTCTTTCACAGCTGCTACTGCCTCTTTAAGCCTTACAGGGTCAGGGGCAACCCTGGCCTTTGCCCCTTCTTTTCTTTTGTATTTTCTAGGCATCTGTAACAACAAAAAATCTGTTAACAAATATATTTTGAACAGTGGGAGACTTGATCCCGGGATCAAGTATACCCACGCATCACGGCATCAAGTCTCCCAAAGAACAGTGTTATTGTAAATACTATTTTACAATAAAAATGGATATCACAATATCACGAATGGGTGAAAATAATTTGTTAAATACAGTAAAAAACGCAAGACATAATTAAAATAAGCTATTAGAAACATATTTTTGGATAAAAACATGAGAATATACATACCAATAAAAAAGTTTTATTGCGTCGTAAACTGTTCGGACCGTTTAATCGGCTCTACTCGACTTTCCAACGCTAACTGCTGCATGAACACACTGTTGCCATCATAGATACCCTCTCCAGACATGTAGAACGTCTCAAGGTTAAAAACAGCGCGAATTTTGAATGATGATCAAGTCTCCTAGGGGATCAAGTATCACGACTCTCCCCTACACATCGGCCATAAGAATTGTTTGGAACTAGTGGTGGATTATCAACTTGTATTCCGCATACTTCAGCAAGCCGCAAACGAATTGTTCTCGGCATGTTCTGCTGGATGGCTCTTCTGCGATTATGGTCTTCGAGTAATTGAAAGCCTAACATCTCTATGAATTTCCTTCTATGCATTTTTCCTACATTGTTACTTTCATAAATAATATAGGAGTTGATTCCAGCAACGTTTAGGGTACTATAAAAAATTACCATCGGCCACCGACGGGTCGCACGGGCACAATTATATGCTTCACACATCTTGTCCACTACGTCGACGCCTCCTTTGGTTTGATTGTAATCAATAATCATTTCTGGTTTACCAGTGTCTTTATCAATTGAGTCGTCTTCGAAGTGCATGGTTGATAATAATAAAACATTTTTGTTCTTTTTGGGAACATGTGAAACAAGAGTGCATTTTTCTTTGAAGGCAAACATACTGGAACCTACTTGTCTTGGCAAAAAAAAACTGGTGGTATTTGAGGTTTATCCTTTCGTAAAGTTTCAAGAACTGTGAGTTGATTTCTCTTCAGTTCTTCTGCAACATGTATACTACAAAAAAAATTATCTATCGTAACATTTCTTTTGGATCCTCGAATAGGTTCACACATACGAGGGACCAATGCTAAATTTGAATTATCGTTTTCAAATGGCCCTGTTGGCTGTTTTCCTACATACACCTCTAGATTTGCCGTATAGAACATTTTTGCATCTACTAAAGCAAAAGTTTTTATGCCGTTGCGATTTGTTTTTTTTGGCATATATACTCTGAAAGAACATCTACCTCTGAAGGCTTCTAGTTTTTCATCTAGGGTAGCGTACTGTGATAAATTGTAATGTTCAGATAAATTGGAGACGAATTCATCAAAAATTTCTCGGATTAGTGCCAGCTTATCTAAACTGATTATTTCTTGTCTTGTGCTTTTGTCATCAAATCGAATGTGATTTAGCAAAAACTGAAATCTAATTCTTGACATAGTCAATCTGAAAATATCCATTGACATCTCGTCAGTTCTGAATAAATCTTCAGCGTTTTGGCGACTACTTTTGGATGCACCAGATATGTAAAGCAGACCCAGCAATGCTCTGATTTCTAATAAATCTGTAGGTCGAAAAGAATGATTTTTAGAGACATCGTCTGACTGGCTCTCTATGAATTTATTGGTGTATTCAACAATTTTTTGTAACATGTCCTCACTATAATAACAATTTCAAATTTCTGAAGCTCTTTTCATTTGGCGAATACTACCTGTAGGTCCAGGCAAAAGAGTCACGATATTTTCAGCCCGAGATCTCACATTCCGAATCAAGGAATGATGTTTTCGCCAACGGGTTCCATCTTTACCGAATAAATATGGTACTCGAAACATTGTTTGACTGTTCTCTGCATTATTGGAAGCCTCTGTATATTCATCGTTTTCAGACACATCCTGCTCTGAGTCTGTGTCAGAGTAGAAAACCTCTTCATGATCGCTAAGTAAGCTGTCATTGTCATCATCTGGTTCTGGTACAATCTCTGATTCACTGACTTCCTCATACAGTCTCAGCAATCGCTCCTGTTCCTTTCGTAACTCATTCTGATGTAATCACACTAAAAACATACTATTCAGTTCAAGAATAAAGACGCCAAATTGAATTATCCTTACCTCAGAGTTTAACACGAACGATAACGCCGGTTTCACACACCGTATACTTATTTTTCTAACGAAGCAAACGCTCTATTTGACAGACAATGCACAACTGACAAGATTCTCAATAGTACGGAAGGTACCCTGGCGGGAAGCGGAAAATATGTAAACAGCAGATAGTTAGCGCGAATATTTAAATCAGTCGGTGCGAGAGACCGTACGTTATGAGCGGAAGGTTAAAATCATCCTCAATTTTTTCAATAATTTTACCCACAAAGAAAACAGACTTTTTGTCAAGGAACTCAATCAAAACGTAGGAGTTGACAACAGGTTTCAAATTTTCTTGACTTTGATTCATTTCTGAATCATTGAAAGATTCTGCGTCTGAAGAATCTGAAATAAATGAATTATTGTCACTTTCAGATGACGAAAAAGATTTTTTGATTTGGTTTAACTCCAGGCGAATCTGTTACTGTTCTCTTCGTTCCTTTGCCTTTTTAAGTGACTCTGATCGCTTCTTCTCCGTAAACTTATTTTCTATTTCTAACTTCTCAGGTGTATCAGTTGCGATCATACTCTTACCCCTCTTTCTTGGTTTAGATGTTTTTGTCGGCTTTGCTTTTGGATACCCAAATAGTTCTTCTGGTGTTTTAAAATTCGTAGTTGCTGAAATATTTTTTTCAGCTGCATTGCTCGCATGTGCTTCTAAAACGCCAGTGTCTGGATTGCCTGCATGTGTTCCAACAGTTACTTCCTGTTGGATTTCTTTTAAAGGCTCCTCTCTGTCGGTAACGCTACTCATTAAAAAATCCATATCCAACGCATTCGGCAATCTGGAATAGTGTAACTGGAATTCCAGGATTTGTCATCATCCAGGAGTCTAACGCACTGTTATAATATGTTTTAAATGGACCAAACACTGATACGTCCAATGGCTGTAATTTGTTAGAACAATGGGGAGGCAGTGTTAAAATAACAACCCCATTGTCTTTGGCCAGGTTTAGGGTTTCAACTGAAAGATGACTTTCATGATTATCAAGCAATAATAAAGTTGGATTTGACGTTGAACTGCCAGAATGAAAAATGAAGTGTTCAATAACAGATACGAAAAGCTCAGAATTCATCCATCCCGATGGAGTAGCAAGGCCTAAAGTTCCTGATGGAGCTCCGTGTAACATGTGAGGCTTAAAGTTGACCCTCGGAAAAATCATTGCTGGGGGCAACGAAACTCCTAGAAGAGACATAGCTACGGTTAGGAAAAATAATCGATTTATTCAAATGAAACTGCTCACCTGCTGCGCTAATAATGCAGCATGTGGTAATCAAAATTCCACGTTCTCCACTGGTCACCTTGTTTATTTGCTTGACTCCCTTTTGTGCTAAAATTCTTAAGGATTTTTGGACAGTGGTTGTCGCCGTCTCGTCCAAATTATAAATACGCGTTCCACTTGCAAACCCATTGTTGCGCTTCATGACATCTTCTAAATTGCGAAAAAACTGCTCGACGTTATTGCGGTTGAATGAGGTAACTCTAGAAAGGCTGCAGCCTTCAGGTTGCCTAATGCTCAATTCTGGATGCCGTTTTATTTCTTCTCTATCCACTTATTTGGGATCTGAATTTTATTATGGATGGCAAGTTCATAAGCTAGCTTTCGCACATCTTTTGTAGATCTGCCGTAGCACATTTGGCTACATTTAATAATGAAACCCTTCAGAATAGTTTCCTGTTCTTCGGAAAACACTCTCCGGGTATCGTAATGAGGGCGGTAGGATACATTTTCTTCATTACCTTCACTATTTCTTGTTTTCCTAACGTATCTCTCCAATGTTTGATGTTTCACGTTGTTTTTCTCCGCTGCCTTCCTTGAGCTTAATTTGTGTTTAATAACATCTTGGACAGCCCTTTTCATTGATTCAGATTTTCTCTTTCGTCCTCCTGACATACCTTGAACAAAATTTTTTTTTTCAACAAAACTCGTTGCATATGGGCCACCATGAGACACGTCTCAAGGTGGCCCGAAATTCGTGTCTCATTGTGGCCCATTGTAGGTCTTAGTTACAAACAGCAATATTTTCGTAAAACGTGAAAAAATTTACTAGTAATACACATAAACAATGAAATTAATATTCACCTGTTCTAATGAACACCTCAGACCAATAAAGAACTATATTGGGAACCACTGATGAGTTACTGAACTCACAGCAACAAAAAATTTCACTATGGCGAAAATAAATCGAGGCCGGCAAAAAATTAGGGAACGCACGTGCGGCTTCTTCGGCAACAGGAATAAGACTAACATGCCTGCCACTTGATGTTTCTGTGAATAGCGACAAAATGTGCCGCGTTTTTTTAAATAATAACGATTGTCTCATGGTAAACGTGTCTCATGGTGGCCCACCCTCCCCTATATAAATGAAGTAATTGTGGGGGTGCAGCTATTGGGAGGGTCCTAAATGAAAACTCTTTTTACTTTTGAGAAAGCTTTCGGAATAGCTTTATTTCTTCTTCAGTCTCTCTAAAAATGGAATTAACAATTATTTTCAAAAAAAAGTGAGGACATAAATAAGTACATACAGTAAGTGACATTGTGAAATAAATTGGGAAACAGAACTTTGGGAAAAAAATATATACATAAAACTGATGGACGTACCAAAAATAAAATGAATGTTTGTCATAATGATATTATTAAATTGATTTTATACAAAGGGTTGAAATAATATAAATCAATGTGAGTAAAAGGTTGATTCAAGATGGAGTTGAAATATTTAATGGATTATTTCCGAAACGAATTTTTTTTTCAATATCAAGAATATTAGAATAAATTACGTTTAAATTTTGTATATCAATTTTCTTATTCATAGATAGTGTCTCATTTTTAATATTACCATTTCCAGGAAACATCTTTTGAATGTATTTTTTTCGGATTTTAATATAGATACATTATTGAAATCCATAGGATGTCCAGTAGCATTGACATGTTGACATAAGGCACAAGCATTTGGTTTTAAACGGATATCACTTTTATGGGAGGTTATTCTTGCTTTCAAATTTCTTGATGTCTCACCAATATACTTTTTATCGCACTCATTACATTTTATCTCGTATACTACACCAGCTTTTTCAAGTTTTGGAGTCTCATCTTTTAGTTTTGTGACAAGTTTACTTACAGTTTTGATTGGTTTATTCGTTATAATGCAGTCAGTTTCTGATTTTAGAATGTTATTGATTTTTGGAGTGAGTTCCCTAATATATGGTAATGATCTATATTTTTTGAAAATAATTTCGGGTTGTTGGTTTTCATTGGAAATTTGTCTTATGTTATTCGAAATATCAGGTGTTGAAAATAATAATTTGTTTAAAAGATGTTTTGAATAAGAATTGTCTAGCAATAAATTGAATAATTTTCTCAAATTTTGTTTTATAAGATCTGGATGACATATTCTCATGATTCTATTTTTCATTCCTAAAACTAAATTGATTTTGGTTTTCTCTGTGTGATAGGAGAAATAATTAATATATCTTCCCGAACTTGTTGTTTTGATGAACCAATCTAATATTATTCGGTTGTTTTCTGTTCTGATGAGTCTGGTGTCTGAAAATGTTCTAGTAGGTCACTTCTTCCCGTATGTTCATCCACGATAAATAATGTGCCAGCCAAGCTTGGTACGAAATCCACCAAGTCACATAATTTCTCATAGAATTCCACAAGACCAAAGTGCACACCTAAGCCTACTACCAACTACAATAACAAGAAACACACCGTACGGTCTCCTAGTGTATTTCTACGAAAGAAAATGTGCCAGTTAACCCTTTATCGGTTTTTGTCGCCATATGGGTACATTGACTTTTCAAACCCGTATCGGGCAAACCATAAAGGACCCTCAACAAAATTCTCAGAGTTGTCATGATAACTTAGATGATGTCAAATGCATTGCAATAACCTATAGAAATTCTAAATCACCTGTAATCATTGAATAATAATATGGGTCCATATGGTTACATTGCCCGATAACGGATCAACTCCTTATCAAAACGCAATATTTTCGAAAATTTTATTTTCAAAGAACATTATAAAATTCAACGTTTCTTATCTTGGTGAAATGCTTTGAAGCAGTTTTTGGATTCAGTTAGGCATAAACTGCAATCACATTTTTCACATTTGAGGCGACTTGTTCCCTTGACGCAATATCTGCATCTTCCTTTCGAGGTATGAACTGGCCAATGTGCATAACAATCAGCTCTTGATGCATCCATCGTTTGGTCTCTCGGCAACTGGATTTCTTATTTTTGGTAGATTTTTTGGAGAATCAGCAGCACTCTTCTGGGCTCTTTACCACACTGAGAAAGTGCTTTGACGATACTCAAAAGGAATTTTTTCAGAGGGGTGTGTTTCTTTCAGTGCGACACAGTCCATTCTATAGAGCAGCCAGGCATTCACCACACAGATGTCAATGAGATATGCAAATATAGGAAAGTACCAACGTTTAGCTTTGTGAGGAGTTTTGTAAAGACCCATGAGAGCATTAGCAGTATCTACACCACCCATGTGTTTATTGTAGTTTTTTATTATTGCAGGACACTCCACATCTACTTTTTGGTGTGCAGTTTTGCTGAACCGTTTCAGTGTCTGTTGGATTCATACCATACAAAGTGCTACCAAATAATACGACCTTATTATCAACCCATTTTACTATAATGAGACCTTTCTCTTTATCTATTTTATAATCATGGGCCCCTCTCCCTTGTTTTTTCAACACTTTATCTGTTTCAATGGGACATCCAGCAATTCTATTACCTCGTAATGTCCCTAAGCTGAAAATATTCATTTTTTCTTGAGGTAAAGAAACAGTGGTAGACCTGCAAAATAATTGTCGAAAAAAACAGTTGGTTTGCTGGGATCACGTAGAGATTTACAAAGGGAAATGACAATTCCAGCACCTACACCTAATTCAATTTCTATTTGGCTAATTTCATTGATAGAGCCCTTTATTTCTTCAAAAGTGGTTGCACCCTGATAAGGAATAAAGTCTAAAATGTAGCCAGATGAGAAAAAATTTGTAGCCCCATTTGTGCGGCTTATTCTTGATATATTGTCGTAAGTTTCCGGCACGGGTTCCTTTATAAGCTACCATTGTCTCATCTATTGAGTATTCATTTTCCGTGTGGAATTTTCTGAAGTTTTTTCGTACTTTTTCTATTAGAGGATGGATTTTGAAATTCTTGTCCTTAGTATTTCCTACATGATCATTGTTGTTGAAATGAATGTATCTTCTCAAAAGTTTGAAACGCTTTACTGACATGACACTAGCTACTTGTTCGGTGCGTGTTCCATAAGACCAATAATCCTCATAAGAAGGGAGATCTATTATACCCATGAGTAATAATATAGAAATGAAATCTGTAATTTCTTTAGTATCTGTAGCAATGGAAGAACCTCTGATTTGGGTGCTATACAAATTCGTTTGGTCAACAATATCGTGCATTATTTCAAGAGAAAAAAGTTTAGTAAAGTACTCAAGTGGATCAAGTAAACTTTCATTTGTATATGGCGTGAATGATGTATCTCTTGTTCTTTCAGGTAAATCTTCTTCAGTCCAACTAAAAGTTATTTCCATTTTTTTCTTTTTCTTTTTAGTAGGAGGCTCTGCAGATTCTTCCTCCTCTTCTGGTGAATCTGAATCAACCATCTCCGGTTCACTTGTATACATTTCTGGCAATATATCAGCTGAAAAATGCAACAGTTCACTTCAAGAACATTATTTTTCAATATACCTACACGTCATTTGCTGCCTGTTCTGATACATTTTCGCCTGTAGATTTTTCAAGGTCATTTCTTCTTCGTCATCTGATGTATCAGAAGTATCCGAAATATTAGGAGATGGTGGTAATCTACATTTCCTTCCATAGAAAGAACAAGATGGTATCTCCCAAAATTCATCCATGATTTCTGCACTCAATTTCTGAAAACAATATAGAGTCAACGTGCAATGTGACCATGTGGTAACGCTGAACTTTGCATAGTTATATTTTCGTATTTACAGAATTATACGTGGAAACAAATCACACATTTGAAATTTTATTGTTTATAGAATGCATGAATACGACTACAACTACCGTAACTTGATTCAACTTACCAAAATTATTTGATTTATGATCATCCGCTAGCTAAGCTCAAACTTCTAATATACGCAGCGCACAAATCGTAAAATATAAAGTCTCCAAATATGTCAATGCAATCTTAACGTTATATCCCCATTCTCCTATGACTGAGACTATGTGGTAACTTTGGCTGGGACGCCACAAATATCAAGGGACGACTAGAATATGACATTGAAGTTGATGTAACCAAAAGGTTACACTACCCAATAAAAAAAAGTTCTATTCAATTCTGAACGGCCGATAAAGGGTTAAGCTTGGTACGGAATCCACCAAGTCACATTACCTTTCACAGAAACCTACAGGATCCCAGTGAATTCTTTTGTATACCACCATTAGATTAAAAAGAAACAACGTTTGCAGAATGAATATAAACCAACAATTATAAAGAAGTAAAATGTAAAAGAGCCCATCATGACATGATTGAGAAATTGTATGTCGTTGATTGTTCAGAAGGTTAGTATAAGGTTATTTGATTTTTAACGCGTTCGCAGTATCCTCTTGGTGAAACAAAATCGTCCCGTAACAGGTTACATTTGGAATGAGCGGCATGGGATCTTTTTTTTTCGCTGAGATGACAATGATCCCTCACTCTCAAATGGCTTTCCACAAGTTTCAGCAGCAGAAAACTGTTCTTCTTCTTCAGTGGTTTGTGCAGCCATAGGAATAGGGTTTCTGAGATGTTTTTGATGAATACTTCTTAAATCATTTTCAATTTCAGTAACAAATTTTTCAGCTGCATCAACTCCCCTATATGTGACAAATTTTGACAACTTATCGAATGAGTATGGCTCATGCTTAACAGTCTTAATCGAATATGGGATTTGGTGTGCTAGTCTGAATCGGCTTGAGAACGGATTCAAAATCTGCATAAAGTACAAATGGCACCTTCATTTGTATTTCGAAATTCTCAAACATCAAGAAATTTTCGGGAACCATCCTCCCATATTAATTAACTCTGAAATTAGTGGTTGGTGTTTTAGTACTCAGGTGATTACAGTCTTGCATCTGATGGCGTAATAGTACCGTTCATCAGAAAAGTACAACAAACATCCATCACAAAAGTATTTTTTATGTCTATGGGCAGATAGTTGACTTGAAACCAGCCTAGAAAGTTTTTTTTTTCAACAATAATGAATATTACCGGAATCATCTGTGATAAGTAACAAATTGACTTGCCTACTAAGTCTCCTCTGCGAATAACGTAGTGGCCCAACAAGTTCATATTTCATAAAAGATGTGCGACACTACTTGACGGAAGATCATAACCTATTGTATATTGAACCTATTGTATAGGTTTTTTTGCGGAAGATTGGATTACGTAATCCACCATAATTCGTTATAAGTTCATATTTAATTTTACTCTTTTCAAATTTAGATTCTGATCCATAAATATCGACTGAACTATCATTCTTGTCATCAAGTTTACTGGAAAATTCATAACTTCTGTATTCAAAACGGTGGCGTAATGTAGATATGAAGAAATTTCAGACACTCTACCATCTGCAGGAAATATCGCAGAAGTAACAGCCCATGCGAAATAATGTTGGTCCTCATTACGAATGTTCACAACTTCTTTTCGTGTCTCAATGAACTCCGGTAGCTTCACATATGAGCACCCACTCAGTGGACTATACTTATTCATATTCACCTCAAGGATCATAACTTTCTCACAACTCCATCCTGAAATGTGTTAAACAATTTATTAATGATATCAAATAAAGTTGAAATATATAAATAAGTACCTGAATTACGTGTTCGAAACTCAGTTGTTTGGGCAATGATGGACTCACGAAAGTCATCAAATATGGAATTCAAATCATTAGTTTGATCTTCAATTTAATATTGGGAATTGAAAGACTTTATGTCGCCTAGGTCGTGTGTAATATCTGCCAAATACTTCCATATTAACTTTAGTTATGCTATGAATCTTTATGGCCGATTCAAGTAATTCAATGACTTACTGTCTAACCTCATTGAAGAACAACATATATTCAGTATGAACATTCGAACTCTCCACCCTGTAGTTAACGATTCGACACTTGAAAGCACTTCTTATAATCTGAACAACACACACTGCAGAACCAGCTTTCAGATTTTTTGGGACTACGCTTTTTTCATGTTTGTTTTGTTGTAGCCAACCCTGAGGTCGATGGCTGTGTATCAAAGAGATCCTCGAGCTTTATAATTTATATGAGCTTTTCGGCGATTAGATTTCGGTTTGAGTTTCATGTTTGGTGTTGGTAGTAACTCTGTAAAAGACATATTGAGTTCTCCTTCTGACTGTTGTTCAGTTTGGGAATCGGGTCTCAGTGGCGACTTTGTTTGAATCTGTATTGTTTCTTCCCGTTCTACAGTTTCGTTTTCGGTTGTGGTTTGCTGGCAAGCAAGCTGCTGCAGTGGAATTAAATCTTCATCTGAAAATCCGTCATCACTAGCATCCAATGAATTATTCAAGTCTATAGATCCCAGCGTAACCATATCTTGATCTGTTTCTACTGGAGCAGGTCTTTCAGTTGGGATAGAAGGCGCGAAAGCATGTTCTGGAATTGCCTCCGGATTGAAAGGATACAGCCCTGTTGCTCTAAAACCGCTGATGATATTCGCTGGTGTCATGTATTTATGCCAAACTTTAGAGAAAACTTCATTGAATCTTATTTTAGTCAGCACTCTATCAGGATGCTGATCCCAAAACCGAAGAAGCTCTTGGTCCCAGTGCGATTCGAACGATCGATACACCGACTTATCCAATGGCTGCAATTCATGTGTTGTGTTCGAAGGCAAGCAAAACAATTTTATATTGTGTTCTTCTGCGGCATCGACAATATCATAGTCGAGATGACATGTTGCTCCATCAAATACGAGTAAAATGGCGTCTGGACCTTTGTACCGCGCGAGATGTCGCACAAACTCGATGAACAACTCTGTTGTCATACTTCCTTTTGGTGCCATTCTAACAATACTTCCAGGTGGTAAGTTGTCTGAGAATTCCGGCTTTAAGCGTTTGCCTTTGAAGACGATCATTGGAGGAATCGAGTTTCCTATAGCATTACAGCATCCAACGATAGTAACGTTTTCTGCGTGTTCTGGGGCGACTAGGTGCACACGCTTCGTGCCTTTTTGAGCAAGGACACTCTGCTGATGATGTATAGTCAACCGGCATCCTTTTTCATCCATATTAAACTAGTTTTGTGGGTTTGACTTTATGTTCAGTTCGATAATGATTCGTTCCACCTTCTCAAAATAATCACCAACAATTGTTTTATTTAATTTTTGGGCTCTTGCAGGATTCATTGCCTGAGCTTTTCGTTTTGAAATATTTGGATCCCGTTTAAGGAATCGGTAAAACCAATCCTTACCCGCCATTTGTTTCCGCTGATCAAACCTATGTTTAATATTGTTGAGTTCACAAAATCTGATTACTTGATGGCGTACTATTGAAGGGGTGAGTGGCATACCGACATTGCAATAGCGAATAATTCTTGATACAAATTCTGTTTCGTGATCTTGGGTCAGCACTCCGGTTCGGCCCAAGCGTTTTGTAGTTTTTCCTGATTGCAAATGGTTCCTTAGAGTTCGTCTTGGAATGCCGAACCTTTGTGCAACATTTCGCTGAGATTCATTGTTTCGTATGGCTGTTAAAGCTGCTTGCAACTGCTCTTTAGACCATTTGGCACGAATATTCTTGGAAGTCTTTCCCATTTTATAACCTATATGAAATCAATTGATTTGTATTAAAAAATACAACCTTACGTCTGCTAATATGGCCCACGTCCGATAATAAGGCCCACGTCCGATAATAAGGCCCGCGAATTAAAGATTTCGACTAGGAAATCGTCTTTTTAAAAAGAGAACACAAGATGCTTTCACGAAGTGGTTTATTTCAGAACTAACTTATTTTCTAAAGATTACATATATTTATATAAAAGCGTAGTAAACAAAAGATTCACAACAAAGTTCCTATCAAGTAAACAAATAGTAAATGAAACATTCATAACAAAGTATTTATCAAGTAAACATATTAAGATAATGATAATGACCTAAAGTGCCATTGATCTCTTCTACCTAGGTATCATTCCTTAATTCCTCCCCCCTTAGGCTAGGATCTCCTGAGACAAGCAAGGGCTGACTTGAATGGCTTGGAGTGGCATGACTTGTCCTTTTTCAGCTTCAAATTGTCTGTCTCTCTTCACGCAATCCCTAAATTTTGTTCTATATTTATAGGCAAAAAACATTGAACAAAGCAAAAATATGATATATAAACTAAAAGATACAGAACGATTTTCCCATTTTAAATTGGTTAAAGTTACATTATTATTCAAACTTTCTATCTTACGTTTACCAATGTCGTACGTATCTAAAGGTATAAAATTGATTTTTTGTACAGTGAAATTATAAATAATGTTCTCATCAGGAAACTTAATACTAGAATTTAAAATGCCTTTAAATATGTAGGTGTTATTGAGAGTTGAAATTTCACAAAACTTGCTAATAATTGTAGATTTATCAATTACAATATGAGTTTTGTTACAGTGGTCAAATAATAACATTTTCTGATTGGTATTTACTAACAAGTCATTATTATTCATAACCTTAACATGTGAATAGTTAGAAACATAAACAATTGGACAATTAGTTAATGTTTGAACGTTACATTCATTGTTTATCATTTTATAACATAAAAATCGATTGATACTTAATTCTATACATGCATTTTCTAAAAAGTAAATATGTTTGTCTTCTAATACATAAGGAGTTGGTATAACAAGTAGATTCGTTTTATTAAACAATACTGGGTACAGTTTTTGATAATTATATGTGGTTCTATAAATAATAGGGATTTTTAGTACAAAGATTATTTCGTGATCGGAAACGATAGTATTCAACTTACAGAGATTCATGAATTCAAAATAAAAGAGTTTAGAAAAAGGGATTAGTTCTTCGTGAGGAAAAATAGAATTCAGTAATCTTTCTATTTTGGTTATATCTGAAGTGTCTAAGAGCAGTAGATTGATTTCCTCTGTGATACTAAATGATATAATATTCAATATTTTATTGATGTAATCCTCGAGTGTTTTAATATTAAAAATCTCTTCTAGAATGAGTTCTTGTATTTTGATTTCTTTGTTAAGTTTATTCAGATTTTCTGATACCTTCAAAAACTGAGAGTTTATTCTATTAGTAGTATTTTCGAATTTATTTTGTAAGAATGGCAATAGTGAAATGTTCTCTGTATTTTGTATTTCTAGTTTATCCTCATTATTTCGTAGAATTTGCATATTTAACATAATATCATTAAGATCATTTTGGTCTAAATTACCTGTGATATACCTGATAGCTGTACCTAGGCCATCAAATAAGCTACGTTTGTTTCTTTGTTGCTTCAACAGTTTATATTTTTCCTGACGCGAAACTAATGAATTTTCTAAATAATGATAAAGTGTGTTATTACTTGTTTTTAAACTAATGAAATATGCATTAGTAAGACAATTTTGTATGTTCGTGTTGATAGAAGCAAAATTAATATGAAAATATGCTTTATGATAAAAATTAACTAAAGAAGCTAAACCTAAGTTTTCCTGTATATAGGGTACATTTTTAATCTTTTGAAGTTCCTGGCTGTTGGCCGTCTCTGGGATCAGGACGATTGTCGAAATCCTGCAAAGAAATTTGTCTTCTTTGAGGGCGAACGTTTCTTAGATGAAAAGTTAAATTAGGTTCATCAGTAATTTTAAACTTTTCTCTATTTTGTTGTATTTTTTGTCATTTATTTTACGATATAAAGCACGAGTTTTTTGTCCTCTTGCAGTAGAAGTTTTTAAATATATTGGTTGTTCTAATTCAATATCAGGTTAACTTTATCTGATATTTTTTCGTAGAACGGTAGTATTTCTTTACGGCGTTTTTCATTATAATGTTCATAAATATTTTGGTCAATTTCCATTAAATGTTTGTTTGAATTTTCATAGGGGCCATAGAGTAAAGAAAAAGGAGTGAACTTTGTAGCGGAATGGACGCTTTGATTATATATTAAAATTGCAGTAATCATTAATTCTTTAATATGATCATTTTTGTTTTGCATGCGTAAGATACGTAATTTTTCTATAAGGGTGCTATGGAATCGTTCCAAGGGCGATAGAGAGGTAGGATTCATAGAACAGGTAACATGGTATTCGACATTATGTAATCTCAGGTATTCTTTAATAGTGAGGTTATTAAATTCACCTCCGGAGTCTGAAGTAATTTTATCAGGTAGGTTGTGATGTGACATGAAATGTCTTAGTTTACTTAGGATAGTAGTAGCATTTTTAGAAGGGATATGATATGCTTGAGCGTATCTGCTGAAAAGATCAATTATAGTTAAAAATATTTCTTTTTCAACGCTGAATATATCTATGAAAATATGTTCAAAAGGTTTTTTAGCTATTAAGGGTCCTTTAAAAGATGTTTTGATTGGGTGTCTTTCATATTTTGACAATAAACAGATCTGACATTCATTTATGTAGTTTGTGATAAGTTTCTTTATATTTGGTGTGTAAGCTAATTTTTGAAAGTGATTATATGTTTCATTAATGCCGTTATGCGTTTGACTATGGTAAAGAGATAATTCTGCCATAAATTGTTCTTTATTTAAAAGGGTTGGTTTGAATGCAGCTTTAATGAATTTTATATTTATAAAGTTATTCTTGAGTATGTTTATTAGTTTAATTTCAAGACTGTTTTCTTCATAATAAATTCCATAAGTAAGATTAGGGTTTATGTATTCTTTTATAAATTGCGCAATATTTTCATCTTCATTTCCATGTCTTAAGGTAACTTGAAATGAGTTTTTGCCTAAATTTTTTACTAAGTATGAATCTTCTAGCTTGAAAATAATGTGGTTTTTAAAAGTATATATATTTCTTTCCGAGTATGAAATTCCACAAATAGGGTTTTCTTCAGAAGTGTGTATAGTGATATCATCGTCACTATCATTATTATTAATGAGATTCAGTCTTTCATTCAATGGTACGTTATCAAGAGAATCTGAATTAGAATTTTCTAAGTGAGCATTGTTTAAAATTTCGTCAACCTCATTTGGACTTAAATCAATTTCTGATTCTATATTAGGAAGAATCGAAAGTAAATCATCGTTTTCTATGTTTGACCCTTTATTACTTTGTTTTCGCGTAAGTGCATTAATTTCTATTCTACTAAGAGCATCGGCGACTTTGTTTTCTTTACCTTTTTTATAATTTATTTGGAAATTATATTCTTCTAACCGTAATTTCCATCGGATTAATCGTTGATTAGGTTCTTTGAGAGAGAATAACCACGTTAGAGGTTTATGATCGGTTTCGATTGTAAATTTTTGACCAAACAGATAAGGGCGGAAATGTTTACAAGAGTCTACAATGGCAAGTAACTCCTTTCCGATCGTCGCGTAATTTTTTTCGGCTGTATTAAGTGTGCGAGAGTAGAAAGAGATAGGTTTACCGTTTTGTGATAATACAGATCCAATAGCAATGTTACTCGCGTCGGTTGTTAGGCAAAATTCTTTTTTGAAATCTGGATATGCAAGTACAGGGGCATTACAAATTATTTCTTTACCGATATCAAAGGCTTCGAGGTACTCTGGGTCATTTATATTAATTTTCTCGTGTTTTCTTAAACATTTCGTAAATGGTTTAGTTAAGTGAGCAAAATTTTTAATGAATTTTCTATAATAACCTATAAGACCTAAAAATCCTTGAATTTCATTTATGTTTTTTGGTAAAGGATAGTTAATTATACTTTTAATTTTATCTTCGTTTGGCTTAATACCCTCCGGTGTGATTACGTGTCCTAAAAAGGGGACTTCTTTTCGTAAAAATTCGGATTTGTCTAATTGTATTTTTAAATTAAATTGGCTAAGTTTCTCGAATATTCGTCTTAAATGTAAAATGTGTTCGTCTAGTGATTTAGAGTAAACAACAATATCATCCATATAAACAAAACAAAATTTATGTAAATATTCTAAGAGAATGTGGTCCATCATTCTTTGGAATGATGCAGGAGCATTTAAGCCAAATGGCATTCTTATGTATTCATAATGACCATTTTCTACAGTAAAAGCAGTTTTTTCTATTGAGTCTTGATGTAAGGGTATTTGGTGAAATCCTTGAGCTAAATCAAGCGTGGAAAAATATTGACACTTTCCTAAGTTTTCTAATATTTCTTCCGTTCGTGGTAATGGATATTTATCTTCGATAGTTTTTTCATTAATTTTTCTAAAGTCTATTACCATACGCCATTTTTTCTCGCCTGAGGCGTCTAATTTTTTTGGTACGATCCAAACAGGACTAGAATATGGTGAAATTGATGGTCTGATTATTTCGTTTTCTAGTAATTTGGATATTTGTTTCTGAATTTCTTGTTTTAGGTGGTAAGGATATCTAAAATTTTTAACATAAACTGGATTATCATCTTTAGTTCTAATAGAATGAGAAGTGACGTTACATACGGATAATTTTTCTTCTGGATTATAGAATACTCTTTTGAATTGATAGCATAGCTTGATTACTTTAGCCTTTTCTTCACAATTCATGTGATTAACTCTTATTACTTTATCAACTTTTAAACTGTTTATGACTTTTGGTTCATCAATTTTTTCTTTGATATGAAAATAATTTATTGGTTCGCTATTAATTTTATTTATATTCAGGTTATTTAAATCATAAGGATAATCTACTTCGTAATTATTAACATTACATATACTTTCAGGTAGAATAGTATTATTATTTAGTTTGATACTTGGTACTAATACTTCTCCATTTTTTATTGGACTTATTATCTTACTGTTTTTATTTATATCTTCATAATAGATTTTTGTTCGAGGCATTTCTAATCATTTGTTTTTAGTATCTATTTTACATTCTAGATTTACTAAATCCTTAAAACTAAGCAGACAGTCGAATTTTTTATGCCATGGCATAATTAAAAATTCAATAGGCGTAAAAGTCTTAAATTCTGATAAAAGGGGTACTTTCACAGCGTATTTACCTATAATTGTTTTATGACAGGTAGTAATTTCAAAAATATGATCGTAGATTAATGAAGGAAAAAGTCTGAAAGCTACTTCAGGGTTCATAATACTAGATGATGCACCGGTATCTATGAGAATGTTTAATTGATATTTATTACTGAAAATGAAAGGTAAATGTGTATAACTAGTGTAATTATTTAAATCTAAGTTAAACTTTGGGGTGGGTCGACAAATGGAAAATTTTCTTGAAATTCCTGTTGAGTTGTTTCCTCAGAGTAAGGAAAGCTTTCTTGGAATCTGTCTTGAGTTTCCTCAGTATTATGAATTTCTTCGACCACTACTCCGGGACGTGCGGGACCTTGTTTGGCAAAATGATTATATCTTTGATTTTGAAAATTTTGGGGATTATTTCGATTAAAATTAGGTGAATTATGACCATTTTGGAAATTTGGCCTGACGGTATTCCTAGTATTAACAGACATGGGTGTTGGTTTTGAAAAATTATTATTATTTTGTGGTCTAAACACATTATTTCTGGGCTGTTGAAAATCTTGTACGTTAGTAGGATAATGCGTATTAGAAGGTCTACTTGGGGGTAAATTGATAGGACCTCTAGGAAATGTATTTTCTAAATTTGAATGATTTCTCTGTGGATTTGAATGATGAGAATTATGTGGTTTGAAAATATTTTTCCGTGACATGTTCTGTCGTAAAAAGTTTTTATAATTAATTTGTGTTTGTATGTTATCATATTCTCTACAAATACTAATACACTCATTTACGCTTTTTGCATTTTGTTGTCGAACAAAGGAACAATACGGCTCTTTAAGACCTGAAATGAAAGAATACAATGCTTGTCTTTCATAGTCGCAAAATTTTAGTTTAATAAATTCCGGTTGATTTGAATATTCTATTTGAGCATTTTCTTTCAGTTTATGTAGTTTTTGATTAATGTCTAATGCAAATTCTTCGAAGTTTTGATTGTAGTTTTGGAACGAGGTTGTTAAAAGAGTTAACAAGTTTTCTTCACTGCGAGGATCTTTATATTTATTTAACAAAATTAATTTTAGTTCATCGAATGATTTTGGGTTATGCAGTGTGATTATGTCTCTAGCCTCACCTTTAACTTGAGAAATGACATATCTAAAGAAGTATAAGTTCAACGTTTCATCTGTGAACGTAAATTTATCTAGAAATTCTTTAGCGTTATTTAAAAAGTAGCTCAAATCTTTGGAACCTCCGAAGGACCATACATTTGGCAAAATTAAAGCGAATTTGAATATCGCTATAAGACAAAGTAGCGCTAGTGGCCATTTTTAAATTTTCAGAATAATTACTTAAATTATCTCTTTTTAGTGGGGATCTATCGCGAGACATGCACTTATAATCTTTGTTCTAAAATGGTTTCTTTTTGCACAAAAATAGTATGAAAATATGTTTTATGTCTGAATAAAATAACAAGAGATGAGAAAAAAATATGGGAAAAATCGAAAAATAAACTTACAATACTAGTACTAATAACATGGATGCGGAAGATCAGAGACGTCGCAGACTGGACCAGTACTTCTCCCCCTTCAGCCGTGTCTAGTGGTTGAGAACTGAATAGCGGTTTTGCGAAACCCAAGATTTCACAGAAGGAACTCTTCTAGGTTGTTGCAGCTTGGCTTGGCTTCGTGAGTTTTTCGCAGATGGTTCTTCTTGATTACTTCTCAAGAGTTAAGACTCGCTTGATCACAACGAATACGATAAATGACCAATGAAGTAATCCTGTTCGCAGCGCCAATTAAAGATTTCGACTAGGAAATCGTCTTTTTAAAAAGAGAACACAAGATGCTTTCACGAAGTGGTTTATTTCAGAACTAACTTATTTTCTAAAGATTACATATATTTATATAAAAGCGTAGTAAACAAAAGATTCACAACAAAGTTCCTATCAAGTAAACAAATAGTAAATGAAACATTCATAACAAAGTATTTATCAAGTAAACATATTAAGATAATGATAATGACCTAAAGTGCCATTGATCTCTTCTACCTAGGTATGATTCCTTAATTCGCGGGCCTTATTACGCGATCGTTGGGTGGGCCTTATTATCGGGAGAGCACTTTTCCTCAATCATGCAGTTTCCAGGATATTAAACAATGCTGTTAATTTTTCTCTCAGTATGAAAGACAGTACCAATGTTATAATAAATGATGTAGTATTATTATTTTTTTTTAAGTAATATGGTTTGAATTTAAAAATACGTCTTACCTTCTTGCCCAAACTTACAATCTGCGCAGCCTGAAAGTACACATGCACCTAGTGTTGCTAATGGAAGACTGAACTCAACGATGTTTTCGTATAGTTTAAACCCTTGGATGATGCAACTAACCATGGTGCCAGATTTGAAAAAAGTTGCCAGACTTTAAGGAAAAAGACGCTGGGCCTTATTAATCGCCGGGCCTTATTCCCCATCAGTACCATATTTCTTTTTCTGTTTTTGATGTCCTAGTCCTGTAATGTCATCGTCTCCGCCCTCAACGTCATTACTTTCTCATTGAGTTGTCAGCTTTCGATGCCCCTGCTTTCTGCAAGCAAGACATTTTGGCGCCTCTTTGCAGTCTTTTATTCTATGACCGTCATTTCCGCATTTCATACATGTATGGGACCTGTCTCTTCCTGTACATTCGTTTCTTGAATGTCCGAACTCCAGACACCTGTAGCATCTTGCCACGTGTACTTTTAACCTTATGCGCCCTTGGCCCCAGCCCCCCATGGGAATGATTCCATCTCCCATTATCCGCTCAGCAGTGTGCATGCTTTCAGCGGCTGCTATGACCGTTAGGTTTCCATTTTTGTCTTCTTTCATTTCTTTGATGTAGAAACGCCTGCTATCTATTCCCGGTCTGCTTTCCAGGATGTACTCCTTGACCTGCTCTTCGATGAGATCATCGTTGATTCCACTCAGATGTAGCAGAACTTCGTTCCTTTTGATATCGATCTTATAGTTGGGATCTCTTCCTATAATTGCTTCTTTCAGCAAGTCTGATACTTTTTTCCCCCTTCTTATTCCAACATAAGGTCACCTTTTGCTGTCTTCTTGACCTGCTTGATCTTCACCCCAACATCCTCGATGCTTACTGAGGCCTTCACCGATCTTAGTAGGTCAGCGTATGACTTGCCGTCGGCCTTATCATTTTATCATCTTGTTTGATCCCTTTGTTGCCTGTCCTCGGTGGTTATCGTTGAAGTATGGTGATCTTTATGTCCTCCTCTGCGAAGATATATTTGCAGCACTTTCTGATGAGGATACTGTCGGTTTTCTTGGTGTCCCATATATATATATTTCTTTTTTCTCGTACCGCGTCAGTGTGTCTTTCAGCGCTTTAATCATTTTGTACGCCTTTTCCGGGTCTTCTCTCTTCGTATCGTTTAGGGCCAGGGGC
The DNA here is from genome assembly GCA_958502065.1 of Chrysolina americana. NCBI lineage: Eukaryota > Metazoa > Arthropoda > Insecta > Coleoptera > Chrysomelidae > Chrysolina > Chrysolina americana. The sequence continues at coordinate 25,486,542 of OY293419.1, read as the reverse complement.
AGCAGGAGCGTCATGCAGCTCTATTCCACGCCGCCGCCCCTGCTGCTCCTGACTTACGTAACGTTGTTTATGTAGTCGATGATGCCTTCCACCAAGCCGTCCTGGATAATCCTGTCCATTTCTGGGCATCTCGTTCTAATATCCTCCCATTCCCTATCGTCGCTTTTAATTTCGGGGTTGACCCTGACGGCAAGATCCCCCTTTATATTGTTTTTTTTATAAACATCTTCTGGCCAATTCCTGCCCACTATAGACCTGAGGAGGTCTATGCCTTCGTCCTTTGGGAGTACTAGCATTATCTCTTCCTTGGAGATTTCCTCCTCTAGTCTTCTAAACTCTTGATCGTTGTCCAAGCCCTCCTGAGTGACCTGGGTTCCGATGCTGACCATGGCCTCCTGAGTAACCTAGGTTCCGATACTGACCATGGTGCTTTCTCTATTGTTCTGCTGGTCTTCTGCTCCTCCTGTGAAGGGATCGTCTAGGTTTATTGTATCTATTGTGGTTTCTTCAGGTTCCTTGAGACCCTTTAGGAAGGTCGTCCGCTCTTTCATTCGTACAGCTAGTGCGTCAATTTCTCTGGATATATGCTTTATCTCCACTTTCGTGTTAGCGTTATTCTTAATATGTTTCATTAGTTGCGTTGTTCTTCCCACTAGGTTTCCTATATTTTTCTGTGGCTATGCTATCTCCGAGTCCCTGCGCGTGCCGTGTTTCTGCCTTTTTTAGGCGAAACCATACGCTTCCTTTTTCTCTGATGCGTTTCTTCCTCCAGGTCCGTCCAGTCGGTACTGAGTTCGTAGCCTGGGCTCTTACTCAGTTCCTCGTCTTTGGAATAACATTTTGAACAACTGTACCAATTTCTGACCCACGTGGTGTAGCAGCGGCCAATCGACGAGCTGCATTTATTTCATTCAAATGCTGTCTACGATTGAACCGCTCTACATGTATCCTAATCCAAACTCTATTGACACCATTGCCATCTACGAGAATTTGTGGATAAATGTGAAATTTAGAAGAAACCGTACTGGTTATCATAGTACAGCATTTAACTATATAATTCCCGTAGATAGCTCGCAATGAATGGAGGAAAACATGGCCACCACGTGTTATGCTGTTATACACAGCACTTGATGGGACTACCTGGTTTGATAAAAAATAATTGCTTCTTGTTCCAATGGCGAGTTGAGCCAACACCTGTACTTTGAAGCAACCATCTACCGAATCGACAGTTCTCTGTGTACCGACACCACATAATCTAATGCCAAAATCCACCAATGAAAGAACAATGGCACCGCAAACGCGTCTATCTACATGAATGCTATGACCAACTTTGTCTAATTGGAATGTAGGATCATGGCAAAGGTAAAACACACGTTTTACCAGATTAGTAAGATATTCCTTCGATAGTTTAACAGTTGGAACAAATAAACTTTCAATGACCTTATCAGCAGTAATTTTTATTTGAGCACTTTCAAGAAACAGTATAAAGGACACATCACTATTTTTACATAATAATTGTTGTTTTAGGAGATTGTAATCTAAATCTGCCACACGTCCAGTCAGAAGAAATTGTAATTCATTGAGAGATGGACATAAGTCCAAAAGTGCTTTGGTTTTTATATGTAATGATGCATTCAAATTTTGCAATGCCAAGAAATAGTTGTTCAACTGAACAATTGGTGGTTTTAATAATGCATTAATGTAATTTGCTCATACATCCGTAGAATAAACTAAATAGTTTTCTTCGAACAATTTATGTATTCTCCTATCATCTGTTATGAAATCTGTCGCAGCAGATAAAAATATGGCGTCGATAATTCGCTGATTTTTTATAGATTTAACGTATTCCAACCGCATTATTGCTGGTTGTTTTAATAAGCTTTCTTCAATAAAATATTGTACGTATTTCATTTTCTTTTTTAAGTCTCCTAGTGGAGTTTTAATACCTGCCAATAAATGAGAATGACTCAAATTCTCTTTAAAATTCTGAAGAGCTAATAATAAGAAATTGGTGAAGATAGTTTTTCTAAACATGTGTTCCGTCGGCATATACGCGTGAACGTATGTCACTAACGAATTACAATCATCTGCAATATTACAGTTGCGACGTTTCGCAGTAAAATGGCCGGGTGTATATATGCCATATTTTCATAAGAATGAAATGTCGAATGCTGTCATTTCATTATTATTACACACGAGCCCTAATAAATTCCTCAAATTTTTAAATATACAAGCTAAATAGCCATTTTGATTATTTTTGTGTATAAATAATATTCCGAAATGTAGTTGGATGTAATCCAATGAAACATCAGCCTTCACCAAATTTTTCAAAAACTGTAGACCACAAAGTACATTATCTTTCATTCCATGCTGGCTCCGATCAAAATAAACATTTTCCACCGTGGGAAATGTCTTCAACACATCATTGATATAACGGTCGACTTGTTCTGTGAAAACATTAAAATCTTTTGCCATTCTATCAATGATAAAGTTATCGAAATCAGCATCTAGTTTAACCTTTGCCCCCTGCATAATAGTTTGGCATAAAGGTTCCAAGATTTTTTCAATTCTAGGGTAATTAAGGCTTTCACATTGAAGTTCATGGGCTCTTCGTCATCATCTTCTCTATCAGAATCAGACCCTGATTCATTATTAGGAAGTAGCCTCTTTGTTTGGATTAAACAATATATGGCGTGGACTGCGTATCCACCAAAATGAAACTCGTTGCAATTGTAATGTCGAGGTTCATGTGTTAAAATCTTTGTTAATTTTAAATTTTTAGACTTGCTCTCCTGTTTATATCATCGGAATTTATTTGAAAGCCACAATTCATGTTGAATTTTGATATCATTTTATCAATCAAGATATATGAGTCCAAATCCTGATCATATTGAATGTCTTTGGCACTAACATGTGCAAATGTTGGATAAGGAGTTGCCATAATTTTTGCGAAATATAAGCCAAAAATACCGGTCAATTTATCAAATTTCACCACACTATGCCTTCTGAAGTCGAATTGAAGTAGTTTATGGTGTCAGGAGTCGTCGTCACATCAGCAAATGGAAGGGCAACTCAAACTGCACAATAAAAGAACAAATAGTCACATCAATGCCAAAGAAAGATAATAAATAGAATAGAACACGTTTGGGTGTGGGATCCGCCTACGCTAGGATCTGCTTTGCGTCCACGCGTGACGATCCTAGCCGCCCGTGTACACACAGGGTGTTATGTAAGTACGTGGCCAAACTAGAAGGGGTGATATTTTTAGCGATTATAAGACGAAAAGATCATGTAAACATAGGACCGGTAATGCTTCGTTTTCAAGATACAATCCTAAGTCAAAGAAGTTGAGGTTTGTCTAGGAGAATACATTACAAAGTAATAAGTCACGATAAAATAAAATATGTTTACTCACTTATACAGACCGAATTTCATTCATTTAGGTCTGTATAGGTGACTGAACATATTTCATTTTATTGTGATTTATTACATTGTAGTATATTCTGATAGACTGACTATTCCTATACATAATGCACTTTTGATTTGATTTGGTTGGTCTAATCGTGACCAACACTTTCAGTTAAAAACACATTATTTTCGACTTATGTTTGGACTTCGATATATGAAACAATATGTCAGAACACATCATCAAAAGCTATTTCCAATTTGATAAAGGGAGAATATCCATCAATCGCTGTGATGAAGAAATGGTTTCCTCATCGCGGGTGTCCTCATAGCGGATATCATTCTTCGATGATTCGGGGGAAGAATGTGCAACTATGGTTTTATCAGGTGCATTCTCATTCGGTGTAATAGATGACCCCGCTACAACTACATTACTATGTACAATTATAGTTCCATCGGGGGCATCTATCACCACCAATTGTGCATCCATAGGGGCTGTGATAGTGGAAGATACCTTTCGCTTTCTTCTTTGCTCCGGCCAACTTCCAGTGTATGGGTATGAACAAACATCTCGGAACTTAGCGAGATCGATTCTCACATCCCGAAGGTTTTCGATTTTTCGATGGTCGGACATTCTTTTTAGGGCCCAAGACGAGAAGCATATCTTTTTAACTGCGCGTGCCTCGTGGCTGCTCTCATTTGCGCATCTGTAGGTACCTTCCGAACTCGTTTACAAGATCTTTCACCAACGGATTCAGAGTCGGAAATATCTACGAGCTCATGCAACCTTTTACCACCCCTTTTCACATTGTCGCCTCCCTCATCTTGCAATACTGGAGAAATAAGTGATAGTATGTCTGGCATACTGTAACTTTCTGATCTTGCAGAATCATTCACAATTGAGGGGATAGCCGCTTCCTACTCTGCATTTGGGAACAGGGAACTATCCACCGTCGGGTTGAGCGATGCTTCCTCAGCATTCATTTCATCATTCCACATTAGTTCCGTATCAAATAGTACGACAAGTTGTTCATTTGTCATCTTGGTACTACGCAAATGAAAAATTAAATAAATTGTATTATAATAATAAATCGTTTCTATTGGTGTTGATACAAAATAAAAAAGCATAGTTTAGCCAAAGGCTACTCTTACACTTGACTTGAGATGTACAATTGAGTGGTGTCATTTTCCAGCTCTAGTGCGGGAAAAATTTCAAGTAAGTTATTCCCGCACGCGAAAGTTTGTTCAGAAGTGCTGTCCTGCATAATTTTTTTTATAATTCGATTTTGGAAAAAATATTGATCCTAACTCATACGGAAAGATACTCTCCCACACTCGACTGCTTACTCAAGATTTTATAGAATAGACTCAGCTTTTTTCGACAAAATAAACTAGTAACGAATATCTTCGCTTACAGTTTTGATTTTGTTTTGATCTCGCCATTCTGCAAAAAGTTGATATTTGTGATTATATTTTGACTTGGATTTTACTGGTAATAAATTCATGTTTGATTGTCCCCTTCGTATATTATTGGAAGTTAATTAATTGACAGAAACAAAACAATGCTGACAAATATATTGTTTGGTATGTATGATGCGTTTCCATGGTTACTATCTAAAGTATTTTCATTTACTGTTTTCATGTGCTGGCCAGAAAAAGCCCATCATACATTATTACTAATAGATATGAAAATAAGGTGTTTTCATAGAAGATATATGAACGACGACCGAAACAATGACTTATTATGTAAATTGATATCAGATTGTAAACATACCTCTCAGTTATGTGACTGGATACGGCCTCGGTGTTTGGGTGGTGAATTCGAAGAATTTGTTTCGATGAGTTAGACTGGGCGGCAGCTATATCCTCGTACATGCTAACTGTGGTGGATGGCAGAACTTCCTGAAATTATATATTTTGGTGCTATTTACTGAATTAAAAATCCAAATCAATGATGATAACCAGGTGATTTCCAATGTCAGAAACTAAATGAGAAATATCATGTGATGCACCACAAATAAAATTTATAATAACCAAATCTATTAATCTACCAATATAATTTGCAATAGTATTGAATTGCTCTAATTGAAATGAAGTCGTGAAATTGATTAATACCGAAGTTTTTCTGTTTGGAATGTGGGAGATAATCAATCCAAATGCATTCAAGTCTACAAGAGTAAACACCTTATACTGTCCAAGAAATCAATATATTCTAAACAATCAAAGCAAAGAAGAATTCATACTCATGAATATTCAACTTACTTAAATATAAAGTACCATTACATAAGATATACTATAATGAGACTAGAAGTATTTGCATAAAATATAATAGTTCCATGCATGCCTGTGACCCAATATTTTTTTTAGACTTCGTAAAAAAGAATGTCTTAGGCGTAAATTCATTTATAAACCATTGTAATGTAAAGATGTTATCGATGCAAATAACAAATTAACATGTGGTTGTGAACTTACCCTTTTAACTGACGAAATACAAAAGGCTTGTTTCTAGTGAGTTGTAACTACGATGTATCCTCTTGAATCGGTCGAAGTATAATAGACCGAACAAAATTCGAATCTCCCGAATGTCCACTTCTAGCGTAAATTAAAACGCCCACTTCTAAAAGTTTGACATGCACAGTTTTACCACTTTAGCCAACTGCAGAGTATGAGACCTCAACTGTCGTCTTCGCATATTTTTGGTAGAATGGTCAGAGGCAGTCGACAATATATGTTGAATGTGAGAATTTCATGGATTGTGAAATATAAAGGTTGTATTCCAATATGGGCTGTCAAATAATTGTTAAAACAAAAATATTCTACCAAAAGTTTAAATATAGTTTGATATTCAGTTCTGTATCAATCAATTCAAAATGTCTGAAGCTGATTCAAGTACTAGACCATCGAGAGAACAATGAAGAAGTGAGTAGTTCTTCTTCCCATGAACAAGAGTGGATTAATTATCCGGAAATGTTAGAATTCGGGAATGAGATGCTTGGAGAAATCGAACCAGTGCACGGACCCATTCAATTTAATGAAGTCAATAGTTCTTTTTATCATGTACAAGAATGGGTGAAACATTCGGATATGGCAGAGGAAGGCTTAAGTTTCGACATCGAAATCGATTATGTGAAATCAGATGATGAAACAATTTTATTATCATCCGATGATAATGATGTAGATGACATATTCCCCAAACTCTTCGCCATCATCTCCTACCCCACATTATTTCCAAGAAGAAAATGATATTGATAATTAGTATAAGTAAAACACAAGATGAATATAACAGATGATGATACTTTAGATTATTTTTCAATTGTTCAAAAAATAATAAAAATTCATGAGTGCTATTCTCAAGTTTGTATGTATACGAATTCAATTTACTATTCGTTTTATTCTTATGGGAATTGGAAGTTGAACGTTTCGAAATTGGCCACGAAAGAAGAAGAATGTTTTTATTTTATGTCAGAGTGGCGGATTTCTAAAATTTTATTGAGGCAAAAATTGCGCTCTCCTTTTCTTCAATTTCATATCCTGGCGGGGTTATTTTTTTAATTTCGCAACGCTCTATCAAAGTTCAAGTTGTGGAAGTGATGTATTATAATTGACCATGCTTTATCGACGGTGAAAACGTAAGGTAAGAAAAAATTCACATTAAGACATCTTCGACACCCCGTAATATGAAATAACAAATAATTGTACAGTTTCTGAGATATACGGCCCACCCGTTTATTTTACAATTTTCCGCTACAGTTTCTTTTTGCGATGTGGCAAGCAAACCATTAAATGCCAAATGGACCATTAATTAGGAAAATTATTTCTATTGCAACCGTGGATATTAACGTACAGAGAAAATAAAATGGGCCACGTGGTATTTGCTGAAGTTTAAAAGTCTGCTGTTGAGTTCAAAGAAAATGCAATGTATTTGGTAATTACTCAGATTGAAATTGCTACATTACAGGTATATAATTTTGTTTGAGAATAGCGAATGAATCAAAATAATCTCCTTGATAGATACCTGAGTTCTAAAAAAGCGATTTATTTGTGAATATTCAGATTAGAATTGATGAGTTCTAAGATAACTCGAGTTATTGATAAATATTCAGATTAAAACTGTTACACTGTAGGTACATCTGATTTTTTTTCAAATAGCAAATTAAAATAGACAACTGTTCCGAAATAAAAAGGTCTACCATGTTTAATAACCATTTATTTAATATAACTTTTTATTTTGAATACATATCATATATGTTTAATAGATTGTACCTCTTCATGTGATTGCTGGGGGACGGACCAAGAATCAGATACGTGCAAAAGTGAATTTGACGAGTGCAACTTTGAAATCTTATTTCCTCATTCGATCATTTTCTGCTCTACTCCGTCACATTTCCGTCCGAGTAAGTTGAATACTAGTCGTGCTTGTCGAGTTATATTGGCAATCGATGTATCTATGGTACTTTTTTAAATTGCAGCAGTTCGCTCTTCCAATGACAAATTAGTGATTGCTGCATATACGGAAGCTTGTACAGTTGTTAGTATTTCCTCATTTATGCATAGCATAAGAGGTCCGGGGACAATTAGCGCGTTATTTTTCAACCACTGAAAGGGTGCCGTAGCAGGACAAAATGGAATAAAAAAACATTGTGTTAATGTTGTAATGATTCTGTGAAAAGGCAATGACAAAATAATGCTTACTCACGTCGACTTGAGTTTCTCTCATATGTCTCTGCTTATTCTTGTCTTTTAAAAAGATTAAATGTTTATACTCAAACACTTGTGGAATGGTCTTTTTTCTACTCGATCTTTCCCTTTTAACCACTTTGGAATTGATTTGTGTAACATTTTCAATTCCCTGGCGATACTGTCTATTATAACAAAAACCCATTATATCAATTATTCGATTTTCTTCACTTCCAAAATCATCAAGGTTGTTTTTGTGGTCCAAAATACGTAATGAAATGTTGTGGATCAACTGACGACCTTCTGGACTGATTGATGGGCATATATATAATATTGTGTGGCTCTTTTGTGAGATTGAATCCAGGCTCCACATTGATATCGAATGAAAATAGAATGTGAGATACTTCATTATTTACATATGAACCAGAGATGATATTGCAATCCAAGCGAATTATTCTCACTGTTGTAATGTTTATCAGTAGTTTTGATTCATGAATCTGGTTCGGTTGAAAGGTCTCAGAATTAAATCCCATCATCCTTGCTATAGAATTTGGGTGGGTTAGATCAATTTCATATTTTGATTGCATCTCACATTTGAAAGTATTGTTACTCGCACGTAGATAAAATATTTCATCTGCTTTGATATCACTATGTTTTTCCCCATTGAACAATTTGAACATGATTTGTTTTTGAATTACTGCATTGATTTCTCCAATTTCATAGTTCTCACATGGAGTTTGTATTGCATAATTTTGAAATATTGTTTGTGTCATCACTAATCGTAAAACTGATCGTTTCTTTCACTGATATTATTGATTGTATTGCATCCATGAAATCCTAGTAGACCTAATCCATAACGGCTGCTCCTATCCAACTCGATGGGTGGAAAAAAGTCTACAGTCAAAACACTTGTCCCGGCAGCTTGCAGTTCGAACTTCCGTGACATGACTGATACATTTCATGAATCCCACTTCAATTTATTGTTGCATACAACCAGTGGCGAATCCGGGGGGGGGGGGGCAATGCCATTTTCTGTTACCTATAATTTTTTTTACAAAAAGTGGTGATATTGAATTTGAATACACTTATATATATTGGTCGTCAATAGGTATCATTTCAAAAACAGTGGCTGTTATGTAAAAATTGAAAATAAAGTTTATTCAAATATTTTACAAAGTAATTCATAATATATATGTATATTATTTTTTAAATGACGAATTGTAGTCTGTGACCCCCTATTTTGGCGTAGCGCTGTATAATTATATCTACATCAACAACAATCTCACGGTGTATATGTAGCAAACAGAGTCCATTCAACCTTTCTTCTCCCATTTTGGATCGTAACCAAGACTTTGCGCGTTTTAAAGTGCTGAATGATCGCTCGGCACTTGCTGCACTTACAAGAAGTGTCAAAAGTATTCTTAAAAGTTCGTAAATTGTGGGAAATAAGTCTTCATCACACACGACCAATGTTGAAAGTACATCTAGAAAACTAGTCAACAAATATAAAATTATCGTGGAAAATGGACGAAAATTGTTTTTAACAAACCTCTTCCCCATGTTTCAAATGAAATCAAAATATATCAAATCATATTTATTTTCTTAGGAATATCATTCACGTTGAAGAAAATAGGTACAACATTTTCACCGTATTGATCAATAACAAACATATACGAAAAAAAAGTATTACAAATTTGAATCTTCACTGATCCCTCCTCCCTATATTGTTACAAATGAGGCATATATTTATTGGTCTGATCTGAGTTAGTGGATGGTTACAAACTCGACAATAATGGTTGTTGTGCATTGCGTCTTCAAAAGTTGATGTTTCGTGAATGTCTTTATGCGAATACCATCCACCATTGTCATTCATTTGAGTATACATGAGATAGCATCGATGACATATATACTCAACCCCCCTTGTAGTTGCCATGACATCATTTGCGAAATGGAACAATATTAGTTATTTTCATTATCCATTCCATCACTCATGTTGAATTGCCGCATTCTGGACATTTCCATGTGGGGTTCATCTGCTACATCTAGTTCAATGCCATCATCTACTTCAATTTCTTCAACGTCTTCTTCACCACCTAGTCCATCATATAGTTCGTCGACCCCATCGACATCATCCATAGGTGACTGAACATATTTCATTTTATTGTGACTTATTACATTGTAGTATATTCTGATAGACTGACTATTCCTATACATAATGCACTTTTGATTTGATTTGGTTGGTCTAATTGTGACCAACACTTTCAGTTAAAACTCACATTATTTTCGACTTGTGTTTGGACTTCGATATATGAAACAATATGTCAGAACACATCATCAAAAAGCTATTTCCAATTTGCTAAAGAGAGAATATTTTTTGGATTTTTTGTTTGGCGGTTGTCTCCGAAAATTATTTCAGAAAAACAACTGATATGTCTGTATTCTTTTATTTCAGTTTGGCTAAATATTCACAAATTACATATTATAATAATAATATTCTTCCACAAAATGATAACAAATTCTAAAGATTTGAACGAATACGATATCAGTCCTAGAATCCAACAAGAAAAACAATAAATACCCAAATTTCCATATTGGTGAATGAATAATAATCACCTACGAATAGTAGACTTGATAAACTCTTCTGACTGATGAAATAAAGAAAGTTCAGATTTCAGTGGTATAACTTTGGTAAAAATTAATTAAGCAAATGTCGTGGAAATTGTTTATTTTGTTTTTTTCATTTATAGCTATTATATAAATATAAACAACTAACATGGAACCTAACTTTTTAAAAATGTACAACAACAACCTACATCTAGCTTAACTGTACATGAATATATGCAACATAAATTAAAACTCATCATCAATTGCCCCATTTAAACTCTCTTTCATATCAATCATCCATTTTTTCTCTTTCTGCAGATGACTGAGATGCTCATCTCTTAGAGCTATCAGATTTTTGTGTTTTTCACCAAAAATAACACACTTATCATCCTACTCAGCCACTCTTTTGAGCAAATCAGCACGTTCAGAAGTAAAACGCTGTATATCTAGCAATACATCTGAAATCTCTGAGTTGCTCAATTTGATGGCTCGCTCTGTTTCACATTTCCCCATCACTCTCGATTTTATATGTAATAAAGCACTATCCATCAATCGCTGTGATGAAGAAATGGTTTCCTCATCGAGGGTGTCCTCATCCTTATTCGATGTTTCGGGGGAAGAATGTGCAACTATGGTTTTATCAGGTGCGCCCACATTCGGTGTAATAGATGCCCCCGCTACAACTACGACACGAAAACGAAAAAAACCCCAGCGTAGTGTGTTAGAATTGGCTCTGGAGATGCCATTTTTCTCGTATAGCTCTGTCTCTAAGCGATTTTTGATGATGTGCTCCATCACTTTGCCCATTGCATCCAGCAGGCATATCGTCCTGTACTTGTTATTTGGTTTTGGTATCAGCGCTACCGTGGCTACTTTGTGTGGGGAATTCTTGCCTGTTAATGATGTGGTTTGCTATCGCCAGGAAGGAGTCTGGTATTATGCCTGCAGCTTCCCTTATGGTTTCCACTGCTAGACCGTCGGGGCCGGGAGCCTTTTTGGGCTTGAGCTTCTCGCACGCTGAGATCAGCTCTTCCGCGGTGACTTCCTGGGCTTCGTGCACATTTTCATCCGTTGCCCATATGTCTTCGTTTACGGGAAAGAGTTTCTTAGTGGTTTCTCTTCTCTCCTCTAGGCCCATGTCATACGGTGAACCGTTGTACTTCAGTTGGCTCGTTACCAGTCTGTATCCTTGTCCTCATAGGTCGCCATCCAGTTCTTGGCAGACTTGCGCCAGTGGTCCTTTTTTGCCCTTGATATCGCCTTTTTGTACTCCCTGCTGCAGGTTACGTATTCGTCTTCCAGTCTGTTTATGTCCGGCGGGTTGGTCCTTCTGGCTCTGGTTAGAAGTCGTCGACTTCTATTGCAGGATTCCTTCATTCTTTGTGTGTCCTGGTTCCACCAATGGGGCTGCCGTCGCATGTTTGGTGAAACGTACAGCGTCCATTCAGCGAAATAGACCTTTGTGTATCCTTTACACGTTTCGTGCTTTCTAGCGCCAATATTGCGATTCAAGAAGTACGTAGCAACTTTCAAGTCCTGGTCATTGATCCACTTCTGGCCTTTGATTTTGCTTTTGTTAGGCTCCTGTATGCATAATATGTCACAGTTTAACCTCATACCTGTTTCGAAAGCCAAGTCCTGCGCAGCCCTGCCTTTATCCACATTGACTTGAAGAATGTTTATAGACATTTTTAGAGGTTAACGCTGGTCCGCCTGCCCCCGTTCAGTGCCACTGTGTTCTTATCTCTGATTATGGCTCTGAATGTCGGGCAACTGGTGGTGCCCGCTCGATGCCCCTGCTTTCCGCAAGCAAAACATTTTGGCGCCTCTTTGCAGTTTTTTATTCTATGACCGTCATTTCCGCATTTCATACATGTATCGACCTGTCTCTTCCTGTACATTCGTTTCTTGAATGTCCGAACTCCAGACACCTGTAGCATCTTGCCACGTGTACTTTTAACCTTATGCGCCCTTGGCTCCAGCCCCCCATGTGAATGATTCCATCTCCCTTTATCCGCTCAGCAGTGTGCATGCTTTCAGCGGCTGCTATGACCGTTGGGTTTCCATTTTTGTCTTCTTTCATTTCTTTGATGTAGAAACGCCTGCTATCTATTCCTGGTCTGCTTTCCAGGATGTACTCTTCGATGAGATCAGCGTTGATTCCACTCAGATGTAGCAGAACTTCGTTCCTTTTGATATCGATCTTATAGTTGGGATCTCTTCCTATAATTGCTTCTATCAGCAAGTCTGATACTTTTTTCCCCCTTCTAATTCCAACATAAGGTCACCTTTTGCTGTCTTCTTGACCTGCTTGATCTTCACCCCAACATCCTCGATGCTTACTGAGGCCTTCACCGATCTTAGTAGGTCAGCGTATGACTTGCCGTCGGCCTTGATAATCATTTTATCATCTTGTTTGACCCCTTTGTTGCCTGTCCTCGGTGGTTATCGTTGAAGTATGGTGATCTTTATGTCCTCCTCTGCGAAGATATATTTGCAGCACTTTCTGATGAGGATACTGTCGGTTTTCTTGGTGTCCCATATATATATTTCTTTTTTCTCGTACCGCGTCAGTGTGTCTTTCAGCGCTTTAATCATTTTGTACGCCTTTTCCGGGTCTTCTCTCTTCGTATCGTTTAGGGCCAGGGGCAGCAGGAGCGTCATGCAGCTCTATTCCACCCCGCCGCCCCTGCTGCTCCTGACTTACGTAACGTTGTTTATGTAGTCGATGATGCCTTCCACCAAGCCGTCCTGGAAAATCCTGACCATTTCTGGGCATCTCGTTCTAATATCCTCCCATTCCCTATCGTCGCTTTTAATTTCGGGGTTGACCCTGACGGCAAGATCCCCCTTTATATTGTATTTTTTATAAACATCTTCTGGCCAATTCCTGCCCACTATAGACCTGAGGGAGTCTATGCCCTCGTATTTTGAGAGTGCTAGCATTATCTCTTCCTTGGAGATTTCCTCCTCTAGTCTTCTCAACTCTTGATCGTTGTCCAAGTCCTCCTGAGTGACCTGGGTTCCGATACTGACCATGACCTCCTGAGTAACCTGGGTTCCGATACTGACCATGATGCTTTCTCTATTGTTCTGCTGGTCTTCTGCTCCTCTTGTGAAGGGATCGTCTAGATCTATTGTATCTATTGTGGTTTCTTCAGGTTCCTTAAGACCCTCTAGGAAGGTCGTCCGTTCTTTCTGCTATCTTCGAGTCCCTGCGCGTGCCGTGTTTCTGCCTTTTTTAGGCGAAACCATACGCTTCCTTTTTCTCTGATGCGTTTCTTCCTCCATGTCCGTCCAGTCGGTACTGAGTTAGTAGCTTGGGCTCTTACTCAGTTCCTCGTCTTTGGAATAACATTTTGAACAACTGTACCAATTTCTGACCCACGTGGTGTAGCAGCGGCCAATCGACGAGCTGCATTTATTTCATTCAAATGCTGTCTGCGATTAAACCGCTCTCCATGTATCCTAATCCAAACTCTATTGACACCATTGCCATCTACGAGAATTTGTGGATATATGTGAAATTTAGAAGAAACCGTACTGGTTATCATAGTACAGCATTTAACTATATAATTCCCGTAGATAGCTCGCAATGAATGGAGGAAAACATGGCCACCACGTGTTATGCTGTTATACACAGCACTTGATGGGACTACCTGGTTTGATAAAAAAGAATTGCTTCTTGTTCCAATGGCGAGTTGAGCCAACATCTGTACTTTGAAGCAACCATCTACCGAATCGACAGTTCTCTGTGTACCGACACCACAGAATCTAATGCCAAAATCCATCAATGAAAGAACAATGGCACCGCAAACCCTTCATCTACATAAATGTTATGACCAACTTCGTCTAATTGGAATGTAGGATCATGGCAAAAGTAAAACACGTTTTACCAGAATAGTAAGATATTCCTTCGATAGTTTCACAGTTGGAACAAATAAACTTTCAATGACCTTATCAGCAGTAATTCATATTTGAGCACTTTCAAGAAACAGTATAAAGGACACATCACTATTTTTACATGGTTTCATGGTGGACGTTAGAATAGTTTCACCCAATAATTGTTGTTTTAGGAGATTGTAATCTAAATCTGCCACACGTCTAAAAATTGTTGAAAAATTGTTATATCTGTCAACCGGCTGACTATCCTGTCAGAAGAAATTGCAATTTATTGAGAGATGGACATAGTCCAAAAGTGCTTTGGTTTTTATATGTAATGATGCATTCAAATTTTGCAATGCCAAGAAATAGTTGTTCGACTGAACAATTGGTGGTTTTTATAATGCATTAATGTAATTTGCCCATACATCCGTAGAATAAACTAAACAGTTTTCCTGTTTTCCTCGAACAATTTATGTATTCTCGTATCATCTGTTATGAAATCTGTCGCAGCAGATAAAAAGATGGCGTCGATAATTCGCTGATTTTTTATAGAGTTAACGTATTCCAACCGTATTATTGCTGGTTGTTTAAATAAGCATTCTTCAATAAAATATTGTACGTATTTCATTTTCTTTTCTAAGTCTCCTAGTGGAGTTTTAATACCTGCCAATAAATGAGATAAACTCAAATTCTCTTTAAAATTCAGAACAGCTAATAATAAGAAATTGGTGAAGATAGTTTTTCTAAACATGTGTTCTGTCGGCATATACGCGTGAACGTATGTCACTAACGAATTACAATCATCTGCAATATTACAGTTGCGACGTTTCGCAGTAAGATGGCCGTGTGTATATATGCCATATTTTATTAAGAATGAAATGTCGAACGATGTCATTTCATTTTATTACACACGAGCCCTAATAAATTCCTCAAATTTTTAAATATACAAGCTAAATGGCCATTTTGATTATTATTGGATGTAATCCAATGAAACATCAGCCTTCATCAAATTTGTCAAGAACTGTAGACCACAAAGTACATTATCTTTCATTCCATGCTGGCTCCGATCAAAATAAACATTTTCCACCGTGGGAAATGTCTTCAACACATCATTGATATAACGGTCGACTTGTTCTGTGAAAACATTAAAATCTTTTGCCATTATATCAATGATAAAGTTATCGGAATCAGCATCTAGTTTAACCTTTGCACCCTGCATAATAGTTTGGCATAAAGGTTCCATTCCTTCAAGTGATTTTTTCAATACTAGGGTAATGAAGGCTTTCACATTGAAGTTCATGGGCTCTTCGTCATCATCTTCTCTATCAGAATCAGACCCTGATTCATTATTAGGAAGTAGCCTCTTTGTTTGGATTAAACAATATATGGCGTGGACTCCGTATCCACCAAAACGAAACTCGTTGAAATTGTAATGTCGAGGTTCATGTGTTAAAATCTTTGTTAATTTTAAATTTTTAGACTTGCTCTCCTGTTTATATCAACGGAATTTATTTGAAAGCCACAATTCATGGTGAATTTTGATATCATTTTATCAATCAAGATATATGAGTCCAAATCCTGATCATATTGAATGTCTTTGGCACTAACATGTGCAAATGTTGGATAAGGAGTTGCCATAATTTTTGCGAAATATAGCCAAAAATACTGGTCAATTTATCAAATTTCACCACACTATGCCTTCTGAAGTCAAATTGAAGTAGTTTATGGTGTCAGGAGTCGTCATCACATCAACAAATGGAAGGGCAACTCAAACTGCAAAATAAAAGAACAAATAGTCACATCAAAGCCAAAGAAAGATAATAAATAGAATAGAACACGTTTGGGTGTGGGATCCGCCTACGCTAGGATCTGCCTTGCGTCCACGCGTGACGATCCTAGCCCCCCGTGTACACACAGGGTGTTATGTAAGTACGTGGCCAAACGAGAAGGGGTGATATTTTTAGCAATTCTAAGACGAAAAGATCATGTAAACATAGGACCGGTAATGCTTCGTTTTCAAGATACAGTCCTAAGTCAAAGAAGTTGAGGTTTGTCTAGGAGAATACATTACAAAGTAATAAGTCACGATAAAATAAAATATGTTCACTCACTTATACAGACCGAATTTCATTCATTTAGGTCTGTATAGGTGACTGAACATATTTTATTTTATTGTGACTTATTACATTGTTGTATATTCTGATAGACTGACTATTCCTATACATAATGCACTTTTGATTTGATTTGGTTGGTCTAATTGTGACCAACACTTTCAGTTAAAACTCACAATATTTTCGACTCATGTTAGGACTTCGATATATGAAACAATATGTCAGAACAATCATCAAAAAGCTATTTCCAATTTGATAAAGAGAGAATATTTTTTGGATTTTTTGTTTGGCGGTTGTCTCCGAAAATTATTTCAGAAAAACAACTGATATGTGTGTATTCTTTTATTTCAGTTTGGCTAAATATTCACAAATTACATATTATAATAATAATATTCTTCCACAAAATGATAACAAATTCTAAAGATTTGAACGAATACGATATCAGTCCTAGAATCCAACAAGAAAAACAATAAATACCCAAATTTCCATATTGGTGAATGAATAATAATCACCTACGAATAGTAGACTTGATAAACTCTTCTGAATGATGAAATAAAGAAAGTTCAGATTTCAGTGGTATAACTTTGGTAAAAATTAATTAAGCAAATGTCGTGGAAATTGTAAATTTTGTTTTTTTTCATTTATAGCTATTATATAAATATAAACAACTAACATGGAACCTAACTTTTTAAAAATATACAACAACAACCTACATCTAGCTTAACTGTACATGAATATATGCAACATAAATTAAAACTCATCATCAAATGCCCCATTTAAACTTTCTTTCATATCAGTCATCCATTTTTCCTCTTTCTGCAGATGACTGAGATGCTCATCTCTTAGAGCTATCAGACTTTTGTGTTTTTCACCAAAGATATCACACTTATCATCCTACTCAGCCACTCTTTTGAGCAAATCAGCACGTTCAGAAGTAAAACGCTGTATATCTAGCAATACATCTGAAATCTCTGAGTTGCTCAATTTGATGGCTCGCTCTGTTTCACATTTCCCCATAACTCTCGATTTTATATGTAATAAATCACCATCCATCAATCGCTTAGATGAAGAAATGGTTTCCTCATCGAGGGTGTCCTCATCGCAGATGTCCTCATCGCGGATGTCATTATTCGATGTTTCGGGGGAAGAATGTGCAACTATGGTTTTATCAGGTGCGCCCACATTCGGTGTAATAGATGCCCCCGCTACAACTACGTCACTATGTACAATTATAGTTCCAGCGGGGGGCATCTATCACCACCGATTGTGCATCCATAGGGGCTGTGAGAGTGGAAGATACCTTTCGCTTTCTTCTTTGCTCCGGCCAACTTCCAGGGTATGGGGATGAACAAACATCTCGGAACTTAGCGAGATCGATTCTCACAGCCCGAAGGTTTTCGATTTTTCGATGGTCTGACTTTCTTTTTAGGGTCCAAGATGAGAAGAATTTTTTTTAAACTGTGCGCGCCTCGTGGCTGCTTTCTTTTACGCATCTGTCGGTACCTTCCGAACTCGTTTACAAGATCTTTCACTAACGGATTCAGAGTCGGAAACATCTACGAGCTCATGCAACCTTTTACCACCCCTTTTCACATTGTCGCCTCCCTCATCTTGCAACACTGGAGAAATAAGTGATGATATATCTGGCATACTGTAACTTTCTGATGTTTCAGAATCATTCACAATTGAGGAGATAGCTGCTTCCAACTCTGCATTTGGGAACAGGGAACTATCCACCGTCGGGTTGAGCGATTCTTCCTCAGCGTTCATTTCATCCTTCCACATTATTAGTTCCGTATCAAATAGTTCATTTGTCATCTTGGTACTACGCAAACGAAATAAAAAAAAATGGTATCATAATAATTGGTGTTGATACAAAATAAATAAGCATAGTTTAGCCAAAGGCTACTCTTACACTTGACTTGAGATGTACAATTGAGAGGAGTAATTTTCCAGCACTAGTGCGGGAAAAATTTCAAGTAAGTTATTCCCGCACGCGAAAGTTTATTCAGAAGTGCTACATATTTTTTTTAATTCGATTTTAGAAAAAATATTGATACCAACTCATACGGAAAGATACTCTCCCACACTCGACTGCTTACTCAAGATTTCATAGAATAGAATCAGCTTTTTTCGACAAAGTAAACTAGTAAAGAATATCTTCGCTTACAGTTTTGATTTTGTTTTGATTTCGCCATTCTGCAAAAAGTTGATATTTGTGATTATATTTCGACCTGGATTTTACTGGTAATAAATTCATGCTTGATTGTCCCCTTCGTTGGGATATTATTGGAAGTTAATTAATTGACAAAAACAAAACAATGCTGACAAATATATTGTTTGGTATGTATGATGCGTTTCCATGGTTACTATCTAAAGTATTTTCATTTACTGTTTCCATGTGCTGGCCAGAAAAAGCCCATCTTACATTATTACTAATAGATAAGAAACTAAGGTGTTTTCATAAAAGTATGATAAAACTGTTTTTTTCAAAATGTTTCTTATTTTAGTTTTCGAAAATTGCATATAATTGAATAACAATGAGTTATAAAATTTGGTTGAGAGATATATGAACGACCACTGAAACAATGACTTATTATGTAAATTGATATCAGATTGCAAACATACCTCTCAGTTATGTGACTGGATACGGCCTCGGTGTTTGGGTGGTGAATTCCAAGAATTTGTTCCGATGATTTGGACTGGGCGGCAGCTATATCCTCGTACATGCTAACTGTGGTGGATGGCAGAACTTCCTGAAATTATATATTTTGGTGCTATTTATTGAAATAAAAATCTAAATCAATGATGATAACCAGGTGATTTCCAATGTCAGAAACTACATGTGGAAAATCATGTGATACACCACAAATAAAATTTAAAATAACCAAATCTAACAATCTACCTATATAATTTGCAATAGTATTGAATTGCTCTATCTGAAATAAAGTCGTGAAATTGACTAATATACCGAAGTTTTTCTGTTTGAAATGTGGGAGTTAATCAATCCAAATGCATTAAGTCTACAAGAATAAACACCTTAGACTGTCCAAGAAATCAATATGTTCTAAACATTCAAATCAAAGAAGAATTCATACTCATGAATATTCAACTTACTTAAATATAAAGTACCATTACATAAGATATACTATAATCTGACTAGTAGCATTTGCATAAAATATAATAGTTCCATGCATGCCTGTGACTAAATTATTTTTTTAAACTTCTTAAAGAAGAATGTCTTAGGCGTAAATTCATTTATAAACCATTGTAATGTAAAGATGTTATTGATTCACATAAAAAATTAACATGTGGTTGTGAACTTACCCTTTTAACTGACGAATGAATCGGTCGAAGTATAATAGACCGAACAAAATTCGAATCTCCCGAATTTCCACTTCTAGCATATACCACTGTAGCCAACAGCAAAGTTTGGCATGCACAGTTTTACCACTTTAGTATGAGACCTCAACTGTCGTCTTCGCACATTTTTGGTAGAATGGTCAGAGGCAGTCGACAATATAAGTTGAATGTGAGAATTTCATGGAATGTGAAATATAAAGGTTGTGTCCAATATGGGCTGTCAAATAATTGTTAAAACAAAAATATTCTACTAAAAGTTTAAATATAGTTTGATATTCAGTTCTGTATCAATCAATTCATAATGTCTGAGGCTGATTCAAGTACTAGACCATCGAGAGAACAACGAAGAATCGAACCAGTGCAAGTGAGTAGTTCTTCTTCCCATGAACGAGAGTGGATTAATTATCCGGAAATGTTAGAATTCGGGGATGAGATGCTTGGAGAAATCGAACCAGTGCACGTACCCATTCAATTCAATGAAGTCAATAGTTCTTTTTATCATGTACAAGAATCGGTGAAACATTCGGATATGGCAGAGGAAGGCTTAAGTTTCGACAACGAATTCGATTATGTGAAATCAGATGATGAAACAATTTTATTATCATCCGATGATAATGATGTAGATGACATATTCCCCAAACTCTTCGCCGTCATCTCCTATCCCATATTATTTCCACGAAGAAAATGATATTGATAATTAGTATAAATAAAACACAAGATGAATATAACAGATCATAATACTTTAGATTTTTTTTCAATTGTTCAAAAAATAATAAAGATTCATGAGTGCTATTCTCAAGTTTGTATGTATACGAATTCAATTTACTACTCGTTTTATTCTTATGGGAATTGGAAGTCGAACGTTTCGAAAATGGTAATGGAAGAAGAAGAAGAATGTTTTAATTTTATGTTGGAGTGGCGGATTTCTAAAAAATTAAGTAGGCAAAATTTGCGCTCTCTCACTTTTTGTTCTATTTCATATCCAGGCGGAGCTATTTTTTTAATTTCGCAACGCTCTATCAAAGTTCAAATTGTGGAAGTGACGCATTATAATTGACCATGCTTTATCGATGGTGAAAACTTAAGGTAAGAAAAAATTGACATTAAGACATCTTTGACACCCAGTAATATAAAATAACAAATAATTGTACAGTTTCTGAGATACGGCCCACCCGTTTATTTTACAATTTTCCACTACAGTTTCTTTTTGCGATGTGGCAAGCAAACCATTTAATGCCAAATTGACCATTAATTAGGAAAATTATTTCTATTGCAAACCGTGGATATTAACGTACAGAAAAAATGAAATGGGATACGTGGTATTTGCTGAAGTTTAAAAAGTCTGCTGTTGAGTTCTAAGAAAATGCAATGTATTTGGTAATTCCTCAGATTAAAATTGCTACATTACTGGTATATAATTTTGTTTGAGAATAACGAATCAAAATGATCTCCTTGATAGATACCTGAGTTCT
The DNA here is from genome assembly GCA_958502065.1 of Chrysolina americana. Taxonomy (NCBI): domain Eukaryota; kingdom Metazoa; phylum Arthropoda; class Insecta; order Coleoptera; family Chrysomelidae; genus Chrysolina; species Chrysolina americana. The sequence goes on along the minus strand of OY293419.1, from coordinate 25,465,025 downwards.
AAGAAAGCGATTTATTTGTGAATATTTAGATTAGAATTATTGAGTTCTAAGAAAACTCGAGCTAACGATTCGACACTTGAAAGCACTTCTCATAATCTGAACACCATCACTCAATTGAATACATGCATTATTTCTATGCTGCAATCTTGTTTTGTGAGCATTCACCTTTGTTGCTGGAATCGTCACATTGCATCAATTGCATGTGTACGTAGTAGCTGAAGCGGTTGTATCCAATTTCACACTTTTCACAACCTTGGTAACTTTGAAGATGGTGTCGATTTACCACAATTACAGGAATACATTTTCTTGGTATGATTTCAGTAGCTTACTTGAGGAGACACTAATATTTTGATAGGTTCCTGGGATCCTTAAAAGACAATCCTCGAAACTCCAAAAGGAGAGGAGTCTACATGATAAATTACAATGTGTACGCTACACGATTTTTCCCCAGCCACTCGCTGACTTCATGCACCGACATATGAGACCAAGAGCCGACATTAGTTGGCTGATCCTCACTGCGAGCAGATGTGTGTTCCCCATACAACTATCATAATGAGTTTTGCGAGGACACCTGAATGTTATATTTTCAATGGTTTTCATATGTACTCTTCACGGAACTGATAATTTGTTGAGAGTATACATGAAGGTCATCAACTCTCAATTATAGCCAATAACATCGCAAGGTCAAACACAAACCCTGTTCACAATTACCTAAACATTGATCAAGGTCAAAAAATTTAAATTTTAAAGTCATTCGAGGACAATTCAAGGTCGTAACAACACAAATGCATCTATGAACCAGACACACCCTTGAAGGTCATCTGAATGTCGCTGATGACGTCACAATAGTGGGGGGGAGGCCGAGTAGCGGCTGAAATACACTACTCATCATCTTCTGCATCACTATTCAAGTCATCAGCACTTGATGAACATTTCTGCTATTTCTTGGACATACCTGGAATGCTATCACTTCCGGAGGCTTCTGTAATTGTTGATAAAAACTTTTTTTTTCTTCGGTTGACTGTGTATTGCTTTCAGTTTCCTTTTGTCTTTTTGTTCTGTGTCCTTCTTTTGTATATTTTTTTTCTGTCAGAAATTTTCTATATAATTGGGATGAAATTGCCGAGGGAAGTGTTTCCTTCTTTCGTTTTATGTCGTTACTAAATGGTACTGGCCAAAATAAATGATCTGAGAAACTTCTATGACTCACCTGGTATGAAGTAAGGGTATCTCCAGTGTTCAAATCGTCTTCATTTTGTTTTTTGTTTGATTCAATATTATTTCTTTTTCTGTTTTTGATGTCCTAGTCCTGTAATGTTATCGTTTCCGCCCTCAACGTCATTACTTTCTCATTGAGTTGTCAGCTTCCCTTTTCTTCATTAGTATAAACTTCACGAAGTATTTAATTTTTTGTCCATTTTTTATTTACATATATTGGACGTATTGTTTTCCTCAATTCTATGTCGATCCTCAATTTCCATGGTATTTTTGCCAATTCTATCACCTCCCGGAGTATCAAGTTGTTAATTTCACTTTCATCAGAATAAATAATAGCCATGTTCAAAATGTTGAGTGCTGTGGAGTCATTATGACGTTCTTGAGTTGTTTTTTTTTTTCAATTCATATTTGTGCGATCTAGGAATATAATCTTTAGCTGAATATGGACATTTGACTTCTATTATCGTATCATTCCCTACTTAACCATCCGGAGAAGCACCTAGAAACCCGTATTCTTCGTCAGTGTAAACAAATAAGTAAGGCTACAGGTTTCCTCACCTATTTGCTTTTATAGCTATGGACTCATCACCATTAGATGTATTGCATGTATGAGCTATATCTGAAATTATTCCACCAAAGAGGGTCTTTTTATCGTATTATTATTATAATTAAAATACGTTTATTTTTCAACATTGAAATTTATTTTGAAATATCGATTGTACATTGTACTTTTTAGCGTAGACTATTCTACCCAAAGAGAATCAAGTAAATTTTAACATATCATTGCGTATTATAAAATAAGTCAACAATATGTTTTTGTCGAATTTTAACAATATATAATATCAGACATATAAAAACTTCACCGACAGCCTCTATCGGTGTTATTCCCAAATGCTTGGCTAAATATTTCCTCATAGCTTCCAACATTAGATTCCTTACAACCCCAGCAGTTTATGAACACGACGCACACATTTCACTACAACACTCACAAATGGAGTGTCCATATTGCATTGAATGATCCTTGTCCTATTATAAAGAAAATCACCACAACATACAATGCATGAACAGCGAGGTTAATAAGTATACGAAGATTATTTCGGTATTGGATTTCCTCTAGAAAAATAATATTTCAACAATATTTCAAAACGAAATAAAAAAAGTCTCTGAAGTTGAAGATGAGTAGGAACTGAAAATCCAGAGAAAAGTTTTCAAAATGATTAGTCTCATACTATTTTATTTCGTATAAAAAATACTTCATATCACTAAAAAGTAAATTTAAATGATCTATTAATTTGATGACATCATTCGAAAGCATCAACGTTATGATCCAGTCAGAAAACAACCCCAGCGTTGTGTGTTAGAATTGGCTCTGGAGATGCCATTTTTCTCGTATAGCTCTGTCTCTAAGCGATTTTTGATGATGTGCTCCATCACTTTGCCCATTGCATCCAGCAGGCATATCGTCCTGTACTTGTTGTTTGGTTTTGGTATCAGCGCTACCGTGGCTACTTTGTGTGGGGAATTCTTGCCTGTTAATGATGTGGTTTGCTATCGCCAGGAAGGAGTCTGGTATTATGCCTGCAGCTTCCCTTATGGTTTCCACTGCTAGACCGTCGGGGCCGGGAGCCTTTTTGGGCTTGAGCTTCTCGCATGCTGAGATCAGCTCTTCCGCGGTGACTTCCTGGGCTTCGTGCACATTTTTATCCGTTGCCCATATGTCTTCGTTTACGGGAAAGAGTTTCTTAGTGGTTTGTCTTCTCTCCCCTAGGCCCATGTCATACGGTGAACCGTTGTACTTCAGTTGGCTCGTTACCAGTCTGTATCCTTGTCCTCATAGGTCGCCATCCAGTTCTTGGCAGACTTGCAGCCAGTGGTCCTTTTTTGCCCTTGTTATCGCCTTTGTGTACTCCCTCCTGCAGGTTACGTATTCGTCTTCCAGTCTGTTTATGTCCGGCGGGTTGGTCCTTCTGGCTCTGGTTAGAAGTCGTCGACTTCTAATGCAGGATTCCTTCATCCTTTGTGTGTCCTGGTTCCACCAATGGAGCTGCCGTCGCAGGGCTTCGCCTTGTCTCTGAACGGTGGCAACATTTTGTGCATTTCTCAATTGCCTAAGTCGCCCGGTTCGTTTTCAACGGGATCGTGGATCAGCGATATTGCCGCTTGAAGTACTTCTTTATCGATGTAGGGTCTTCATCACGGGTTTGCTTTTTTGTGTGTTTTGTTCTATGCTCATGAGGATCAGGCCGTGGCAACTCAGTGAGTCCTCCTCCAATACTTCCCGGTCTATGATTCTTTGCACCAGTGCGCTTGAGACAAACGTAATGTCGATAAAGGAGGAGCTGATTCTCCTATTGAAGGTAGGCCTATTCCCCTTGTTCGCTACAGCGAGGTCGAGAGTCGCGAGCCACTCCGCGACATGCTCTCCCCTTCTGTCAGAGAAGCTCGATCCCCATAGCGGGGATTTGGCATTTAGATCCCCCAGGATTATTACTTTCGCCTTTTCTCGTTGGATGCTTGTCATAACCTCATCGACGTGCTCATGGAATTCTTGTAGTGGGATGTTTGGTGAAACGTAACAATTGTACAGCGTCCATTCAGCGAAATAGACCTTTGTGTATCCTTTACACGTTTCGTGCTTTCTAGCGCCAATATTGCGATTCAAGAAGTACGTAGCAACGTTCAAGTCCTGGTTATTGATCCACTTCTGGCCTTTGATTTTGCTTTTGTTAGGCTCCTGTATGCATAATATGTCACAGTTTAACCTCATACCTGTTTCGAAAGCCGAGTCCTGCGCAGCCCTGCCCTTATCCACATTGACTTGAAGAATTTTTATAGACATTTTTAGAGGTTAACGCTGGTCCGCCTGCCCCCGTTCAGTGCCACTGTGTTCTTATCTCTGATTATGGCTCTGAATGTCGGGCAACTGGTGGTGTCCGCTCGATGACCCTGCTTTCCGCAAGCAAAACATTTTGGCGCCTCTTTTATTCTGTGACCGTCATTTCCGCATTTCATACATGTATCGGACCTGTCTCTTCCTGTACATTCGTTTCTTGAATGTCCGAACTCCAGACACCTGTAGCATCTTGCCACGTGTACTTTTAACCTTATGCGCCCTTGGCCCCAGCCCCCCATGGGAATGATTCCATCTCCCATTATCCGCTCAGCAGTGTGCATGCTTTCAGCGGCTGCTATGACCGTTAGGTTTCCATTTTTGTCTTCTTTCATTTCTTTGATGTAGAAATGCCTGCTATCTATTCCCGGTCTTCTTTCCAGGATGTACTCCTTGACCTGCTCTTCGATGAGATCAGCGTTGATTCCACTCAGATGTAGCAGAACTTCGTTCCTTTTGATATCGATCTTATAGTTGGGATCTCTTCCTATAATTGCTTCTATCAGCAAGTCTGATACTTTTTTCCCCCTTCTAATTCCGACATAAGGTCACCTTTTGCTGTCTTCTTGACCTGCTTGATCTTCACCCCAACATCCTCGATGCTTACTGAGGCCTTCACCGATATTAGTAGGTCAGCGTATGACTTGCCGTCGGCCTTGATAATCATTTTATCATCTTGTTTGATCCCTTTGTTGCCTGTCCTCGGTGGTTATCGTTGAAGTATGGTGACCTTTATGTCCTCCTCTGCGAAGATATATTTGCAGCACTTTCTGATGAGGATACTGTCGGTTTTCTTGGTGTCCCATATATATATTTCTTTTTTCTCGTACCGCGTCAGTGTGTCTTTCAGCGCTTTAATCATTTTGTACGCCTTTTCCGGGTCTTCTCTCTTCGTATCGTTTAGGGCCAGGGGCAGCAGGAGCGTCATGCAGCTCTATTGCACCCCGCCGCCCCTGCTGCTCCTGACTTACGTAACGTTGTTTATGTAGTCGATGATGCCTTCCACCAAGCCGTCCTGGAAAATCCTGTCCATTTCTGGGCATCTCGTTCTAATATCCTCCCATTCCCTATCGTCGCTTTTAATTTCGGGGTAATGTACAATTATAGTTCCATCGGGGGCATCTATCACCACCAATTGTGCATCCATAGGGGCTGTGATAGTGGAAGATACCTTTCGCTTTCTTCTTTGCTCCGGACAACTTCCAGTGTATGGGTATGAACAAACATCTCGGAACTTAGCGAGATCGATTCTCACAGCCCGAAGGTTTTCGATTTTTCGATGGTCGGACATTCTTTTTAGGGCCCAAGACGTGAAGAATATTTTGTTAACTGCGCGCGCCTCGTGGCTGCTTTCTTTTGCGCATCTGTCGGTACCTTCCGAACTCGTTTACAAGATCTTTCACCAACGGATTCAGAGTCGGAAATATCTACGAGCTCCTGCAACCTTTTACCACCCCTTTTCACATTGTCGCCTCCCTCATCTTGCAATACTGGAGAAATAAGTGATAATATATCTGGCATACTGTAACTTTCTGATCTTGCAGAATCATTCACAATTGAGGGGATAGCCGCTTCCTACTCTGCATTTGGGAACAGGGAACTATCCACCGTCGGGTTGAGCGATGCTTCCTCAGCATTCATTTCATCATTCCGCATTAGTTCCGTATCAAATAGTACGACAAGTTGTTCATTTGTCATCTTGGTACTACGCAAATGAAAAAAAATTGTATTATAATAATAAATCGTTTCTATTGGTGTTGATACAAAATAAAAAAGCATAGTTTAGCCAAAGGCTACTCTTACACTTGACTTGAGATGTACAATTGAGAGGTGTCATTTTCCAGCTCTAGTGCAGGAAAAATTTCAAGTAAGTTATTCCCGCACGCGAAAGTTTGTTCAGAAGTGCAGTGCTACATAATTTTTTTTTATAATTCGATTTTGGAAAAAATATTGATCCTAACTCATACGGAAAGATACTCTCCCACACTCGACTGCTTACTCAAGATTTTATAGAATAGACTCAGCTTTTTTCGACAAAATAAACTAGTAACGAATATCTTCGCTTACAGTTTTGATTTTGTTTTGATTTCGCCATTCTGCAAAAAGTTGATATTTGTGATTATATTTCGACTTGGATTTTACTGGTAATAAATTCATGCTTGATTGTCCCCTTCGTATATTATTGGAAGTTAATTAATTGACAGAAACAAAACAATGCTGACAAATATATTGTTTGGTATGTATGATGCGTTTCCATGGTTACTATCTAAAGTATTTTCATTTACTGTTTTCATGTGCTAGGCAAAAAAAGCCCATCTTACATTATTACTATTAGATATTAAAATAAGGTGTTTTCATAGAAGATATATGAACGACGACTGAAACAATGACTTATTATGTAAATTGATATCAGATTGTAAACATACCTCTCAGATATGTGACTGGATACGGCCTCGGTGTTTGGGTGGTGAATTCGAAGAATTTGTTTCGATGAGTTAGACTGGGCGGCAGCTATATCCTCGTACATGCTAACTGTGGTGGATGGCAGAACTTCCTGAAATTATATATTTTGGTGCTATTTACTGAATTAAAAATCTAAATCAATGATGATAACCAGGTGATTTCCAATGTCAGAAACTAAATGAGAAATATCATGTGATACACCACAAATAAAATTTATAATAACCAAATCTATTAATCTACCAATATAATTTGCAATAGTATTGAATTGCTCTAATTGAAATAAAGTCGTGAAATTGATTAATACCGAAGTTTTTCTGTTTGGAATGTAGGAGATAATCAATCCAAATGCATTCAAGTCTACAAGAGTAAACACCTTATACTGTCCAAGAAATCAATATGTTCTAAACAATCAAAGCAAAGAAGAATTCATACTCATGAATATTCAACTTAAATATAAAGTACCATTACATAAGATATACTATAATGAGACTAGTAGTATTTGCATAAAATATAATAGTTCCATGCATGCCTGTGACCCAATATTTTTTTTAGACTTCTTAGCGTAAATTAAAACGCCCACTTCTAAAAGTTTGACATGCACAGTTTTACCACTTTAGCCAACTGCAGAGTATGAGACCTCAACTGTCGTCTTCGCATATTTTTGGTAGAATGGTCAGAGGCAGTCGACAATATATGTTGAATGTGAGAATTTCATGGATTGTGAAATATAAAGGTTGTATTCCAATATGGGCTGTCAAATAATTGTTAAAACAAAAATATTTTACCAAAAGTTTAAATATAGTTTGATATTCAGTTCTGTATCAATCAATTCATAATGTCTGAAGCTGATTCAAGTACTAGACCATCGAGAGAACAATGAAGAATCGAACCAGTGCAAGTGAGTAGTTCTTCTTCCCATGAACAAGAGTGGATTAATTATTCGGAAATGTTAGAATTCGGGAATGAGATGCTTGGAGAAATCGAACCAGTGCACGGACCCATTCAATTTAATGAAGTCAATAGTTCTTTTTATCATGTACAAGAATGGGTGAAACATTCGGATATGGCAGAGGAAGGCTTAAGTTTCGACATCGAAATCGATTATGTGAAATCAGATGATGAAACAATTTTATTATCATCCGATGATAATGATGTAGATGACATATTCCCCAAACTCTTCGCCATCATCTCCTACCCCACATTATTTCCAAGAAGAAAATGATATTGATAATTAGTATAAGTAAAACACAAGATGAATATAACAGATGATGATACTTTAGATTATTTTTCAATTGTTCAAAAAATAATAAAGATTCATGAGTGCTATTCTCAAGTTTGTATGTATACGAATTCAATTTACTATTCGTTTTATTCTTATGGGAATTGGAAGTTGAACGTTTCGAAAATGGTCACGAAAGAAGAAGAATGTTTTTATTTTATGTCAGAGTGGCGGATTTCTAAAATTTTATTTAGGCAAAAATTGCGCTCTCTTTTTCTTCAATTTCATATCCTGGCGGAGTTATTTTTTTAATTTCGCAACGCTCTATCAAAGTTCAAGTTGTGGAAGTGATGTATTATAATTGACCATGCTTTATCGACGGTGAAAACGTAAGGTAAGAAAAAATTCACATTAAGACATCTTCGACACCCCGTAATATGAAATAACAAATAATTGTACAGTTTCTGAGATATACGGCCCACCCGTTTATTTTACAATTTTCCGCTACAGTTTCTTTTTGCGATGTGGCAAGCAAACCATTAAATGCCAAATGGACCATTAATTAGGAAAATTATTTCTATTGCAACCGTGGATATTAACGTACAGAGAAAATGAAATGGGCCACGTGGTATTTGCTGAAGTTTAAAAGTCTGCTGTTGAGTTCAAAGAAAATGCAATGTATTTGGTAATTACACAGATTAAAATTGCTACATTACAGGTATATAATTTTGTTTGAGAATAGCGAATGAATCAAAATAATCTCCTTGATAGATACCTGAGTTCTAAAAAAGCGATTTATTTGTGAATATTCAGATTAGAATTGATGAGTTCTAAGAAAACTCGAGTTAAAACTGTTACACTGTAGGTACATCTGATTTTTTTTTTCAAATAACAAATTAAAATAGACAACTGTTCCGAAATAAAAAGGTCTACCATGTTTAATAACCATTTATTTAATATAACTTTTTATTTTGAATACATATCATATATGTTTAATAGATTGTACCTCGTCATGTGATTGCTGGGGGACGGACCAAGAATCAGATACGTTCAAAAGTGAATTTGACGAGTGCAACTTTGAAATCTTATTTCCTCATTCGATCATTTTCTGCTCTACTCCGTCACATTTCCGTCCGAGTAAGTTGAATACTAGTCGTGCTTGTCGAGTTATATTGGCAATCAATGTATCTATGGTACTTTTTTAAATTGCAGCAGTTCGCTCTTCCAATGACAAATTAGTGATTGCTGCATATACGGAAGCTTGTACAGTTGTTAGTATTTCCTCATTTATCTATAGCATAAGAGGTCCGGGGACAATTAGCGCGTTATTTTTCAACCACTGGAAGGGTGCCGTGGCAGGACAAAATGGAATAAAAAAACATTGTGTTAATGTTGTAATGATTCTGTGAAAAGGCAATGACAAAATAATGCTTACTCAAGTCGACTTGAGTTTCTCTCATATGTCTCTGCTTATTCTTGTCTTTTAAAAAGATTAAATGTTTATACTCAAACACTTGTGGAATGGTCTTTTTTCTACTCGATCTTTCCCTTTTAACCACTTTGGAATTGATTTGTGTAACATTTTCAATTCCCTGGCGATACTGTCTATTATAACAAAAACCCATTATATCAATTATTCGATTTTCTTCACTTCCAAAATCATCAAGGTTGTTTTTGTGGTCCAAAATACGCAATGAAATGTTGTGGATCAACTGACGACCTTCTGGACTGATTGATGGGCATATATATAATATTGTGTGGCTCTTTTGTGAGATTGAATCCAGGCTCCACATTTATATCGAATGAAAATAGAATGTGAGATACTTCATTATTTACATATGAACCAGAGATGATATTGCAATCCAAGCGAATTATTCTCACTGTTGTAATGTTTATCAGTAGTTTTGATTCATGTATCTGGTTCGGTTGAAAGGTCTCAGAATTAAATCCCATCATCCTTGCTATAGAATTTGGGTGGGTTAGATCAATTTCATATTTTGATTGCATCTCACATTTGAAAGTATTGTTATTCGCACGTAGATAAAATATTTCATCTGCTTTGATATCACTATGTTTTTCCCCATTGAACAATTTGAACATAATTTGTTTTTGAATTACTGCATTGATTTCTCCAATATCATAGTTCTCACATGGAGTTTGTATTGCATAATTTTGAAATATTGTTTGTGTCATCACTAATCGTAAAACTGATCGTTTCTTTCACTGATATTATTGATTGTATTGCATCCATGAAATCCTAGTAGGCCTAATCCATAACGGCTGCTCCTATCCAACTCGATGGGTGGAAAAAAGTCTACAGTCAAAACACTTGTCCCGGCAGCTTGCAGTTCGAACTTCCGTGACATGACTGATACATTTCATGAATCCCACTTCAATTTATTGTTGCATACAACCAGTGGCGAATCCGGGGGTGGGGGGGCAATGCCATTTTCTGTTACCTATAATTTTTTTTACAAAAAGAGGTGATATTGAATTTGAATACACTTATATATATATTGGTCGTCAATAGGTATCATTTCAAAAACTGGCTGTTATGTAAAAATTGAAAATAAAGTTTATTCAAATATTTTACAAAGTAATTCATAATATATATGTATATTATTTTTTAAATGACGAATTGTAGTCTGTGACCCCCTATTTTGGCGTAGCGCTGTATAATTATATCTACATCAACAACAATCTCACGGTGTATATGTAGCAAACAGAGTCCATTCAACCTTTCTTCTCCCATTTTGGATCGTAACCAAGACTTTGCGCGTTTTAAAGTGCTGAATGATCGCTCGGCACTTGCTGCACTTACAAGAAGTGTCAAAAGTATTCTTAAAAGTCCGTAAATTGTGGGAAATAAGTCTTCATCACACACGACCAATGTTGAAAGTACATCTAGAAAACTAGTCAACAAATATAAAATTATCGTGGAAAATGGACGAAAATTGTTTTTAACAAACCTCTTCCCCATGTTTCAAATGAAATCAAAATATATCAAATCATATTTATTTTCTTAGGAATATCATTCACGTTGAAGAAAATAGGTACAACATTTTCACCGTATTGATCAATAACAAACATATACAAAAAAAAGTATTACAAATTTGAATCTTCACTGATCCCTCCTCCCTATATTGTTACAAATGAGGCATATATTTATTGGTCTGATCTGAGTTAGTGGATGGTTACAAACTCGACAATAATGGTTGTTGTGCATTGCGTCTTCAAAAGTTGATGTTTCGTGAATGTCTTTATGCGAATACCATCCACCATTGTCATTCATTTGAGTATACATGAGATAGCATCGATGACATATATACTCAACCCCCCTTGTAGTTGCCATGACAACATATGTCGAAATGGAACAATATTAGTTATTTTCATTATCCATTCCATCACTCATGTTGAATTGCCGCATTCTGGACATTTCCATGTGGGGTTCATCTGCTACATCTAGTTCAATGCCATCATCTACCTCAATTTCTTCAACGTCTTCTTCACCACCTAGTCCATCATATAGTTCGTCGACCCCATCGACATCATCCATAGGTGACTGAACATATTTCATTTTATTGTGACTTATTACATTGTAGTATATTCTGATAGACTGACTATTCCTATACATAATGCACTTTTGATTTGATTTGGTTGGTCTAATTGTGACCAACACTTTCAGTTAAAACTCACATTATTTTCGACTTGTGTTTGGACTTCGATATATGAAACAATATGTCAGAACACATCATCAAAAAGCTATTTCCAATTTGCTAAAGAGAGAATATTTTTTGGATTTTTTGTTTGGCGGTTGTCTCCGAAAATTATTTCAGAAAAACAACTGATATGTCTGTATTCTTTTATTTCAGTTTGGCTAAATATTCACAAATTACATATTATAATAATAATATTCTTCCACAAAATGATAACAAATTCTAAAGATTTGAACGAATACGATATCAGTCCTAGAATCCAACAAGAAAAACAATAAATACCCAAATTTCCATATTGGTGAATGAATAATAATCACCTACGAATAGTAGACTTGATAAACTCTTCTGAATGATGAAATAAAGAAAGTTCAGATTTCAGTGGTATAACTTTGGTAAAAATTAATTAAGCAAATGTCGTGGAAATTGTTTATTTTGTTTTTTTCATTTATAGCTATTATATAAATATAAACAACTAACATGGAACCTAACTTTTTAAAAATGTACAACAACAACCTACATCTAGCTTAACTGTACATGAATATATGCAACATAAATTAAAACTCATCATCAATTGCCCCATTTAAACTCTCTTTCATATCAATCATCCATTTTTTCTCTTTCTGCAGATGACTGAGATGCTCATCTCTTAGAGCTATCAGATTATTGTGTTTTTCACCAAAAATAACACACTTATCATCCTACTCAGCCACTCTTTTGAGCAAATCAGCACGTTCAGAAGTAAAACGCTGTATATCTAGCAATACATCTGAAATCTCTGAGTTGCCCAATTTGATGGCTCGCTCTGTTTCACATTTCCCCATCACTCTCGATTTTATATGTAATAAAGCACTATCCATCAATCGCTGTGATGAAGAAATGGTTTTCTCATCGAGGGTGTCCTCATCGCGGATGTCCTTATTCGATGTTTCGGGGGAAGAATGTGCAACTATGGTTTTATCAGGTGCGCCCACATTCGGTGTAATAGATGCCCCCGCTACAACTACGACACGAAAACAACCCCAGCGTTGTGTGTTAGAATTGGCTCTGGAGATGCCATTTTTCTCGTATAGCTCTGTCTCTATGCGATTTTTGATGATGTGCTCCATCACTTTGCCCATTGCATCCAGCAGGCATATCGTCCTGTACTTGTTGTTTGGTTTTGGTATCAGCGCTACCGTGGCTACTTTGTGTTGGGAATTCTTGCCTGTTAATGATGTGGTTTGCTTTCGCCAGGAAGGAGTCTGTTATTATGCCTGCAGCTTCCCTTATGGTTTCCACTGCTAGACCGTCGGGGCCGGGAGCCTTTTTGGGCTTGAGTTTCTCGCATGCTGAGATCAGCTCTTCCGCGGTGACTTCCTGGGCTTCGTGCACATTTTCATCCGTTGCCCATATGTCTTCGTTTACGGGAAAGAGTTTCTTAGTGGTTTCTCTTCTCTCCTCTAGGCCCATGTCATACGGTGAACCGTTGTACTTCAGTTGGCTCGTTACCAGTCTGTATCCTTGTCCTCATAGGTCGCCATCCAGTTCTTGGCAGACTTGCGCCAGTGGTCCTTTTTTGCCCTTGATATCGCCTTTTTGTACTCCCTCCTGCAGGTTACGTATTCGTCTTCCAGTCTGTTTATGTCCGGCGGGTTGGTCTTTCTGGCTCTGGTTAGAAGTCGTCGACTTCTATTGCAGGATTCCTTCATTCTTTGTGTGTCCTGGTTCCACCAATGGGGCTGCCGTCGCATGTTTGGTGAAACGTAACAATTGTACAGCGTCCATTCAGCGAAATAGACCTTTGTGTATCCTTTACACGTTTCGTGCTTTCTAGCGCCAATATTGCGATTCAAGAAGTACGTAGCAACTTTCAAGTCCTGGTCATTGATCCACTTCTGGCCTTTGATTTTGCTTTTGTTAGGCTCCTGTATGCATAATATGTCACAGTTTAACCTCATACCTGTTTCGAAAGCCGAGTCCTGCGCAGCCCTGCCTTTATCCACATTGACTTGAAGAATTTTTATAGACATTTTTAGAGGTTAACGCTGGTCCGCCTGCCCCCGTTCAGTGCTACTGTGTTCTTATCTCTGATTATGGCTCTGAATGTCGGGCAACTGGTGGTGCCCGCTCGATGCCCCTGCTTTCCGCAAGCAAAACATTTTGGCGCCTCTTTGCAGTCTTTTATTCTATGACCGTCATTTCCGCATTTCATACATGTATCGACCTGTCTCTTCCTGTACATTCGTTTCTTGAATGTCCGAACTCCAGACACCTGTAGCATCTTGCCACGTGTACTTTTAACCTTATGCGCCCTTGGCCCCAGCCCCCCATGGGAATGATTCCATCTCCCATTATCCGCTCAGCAGTGTGCATGCTTTCAGCGGCTGCTATGACCGTTAGGTTTCCATTTTTGTCTTCTTTCATTTCTTTGATGTAGAAACGCCTGCTATCTATTCCTGGTCTGCTTTCCAGGATGTACTCCTTGACCTGCTCTTCGATGAGATCAGCGTTGATTCCACTCAGATGTAGCAGAACTTCGTTCCTTTTGATATCGATCTTATAGTTGGGATCTCTTCCTATAATTGCTTCTATCAGCAAGTCTGATACTTTTTTACCCCTTCTAATTCCAACATAAGGTCACCTTTTGCTGTCTTCTTGACCTGCTTGATCTTCACCCCAACATCCTCGATGCTTACTGAGGCCTTCACCGATCTTAGTAGGTCAGCGTATGACTTGCCGTCGGCCTTGATAATCATTTTATCATCCTGTTTGATCCCTTTGTTGCCTGTCCTCGGTGGTTATCGTTGAAGTATGGTGATCTTTATGTCCTCCTCAGAACCAGAAGATATATTCGCAGCACTTTCTGATGAGGATACTGTCGGATTTCTTGGTGTCCCATATATATATATTTCTTTTTTCTCGTACCGCGTCAGTGTGTCTTTCAGCGCTTTAATCATTTTGTACGCCTTTTCCGGGTCTTCTCTCGGCGTATCGTTTAGGGCCAGGGGCAGCAGGAGCGTCATGCAGCTCTATTCCACGCCGCCGCCCCTGCTGCTCCTGACTTACGTAACGTTGTTTATGTAGTCGATGATGCCTTCCACCAAGCCGTCCTGGATAATCCTGTCCATTTCTGGGCATCTCGTTCTAATATCCTCCCATTCCCTATCGTCGCTTTTAATTTCGGGGTTGACCCTGACGGCAAGATCCCCCTTTATATTGTTTTTTTTATAAATATCTTCTGGCCAATTCCTGCCCACTATAGACCTGAGGGGGTCTATGCCCTCGTCCTTTGAGAGTGCTAGCATTATCTCTTCCTTGGAGATTTCCTCCTCTAGTCTTCTCAACTCTTGATCGTTGTCCAAGTCCTCCTGAGTGACCTGGGTTCCGATGCTGACCATGGCCTCCTGAGTAACCTGGGTTCCGATACTGACCATGATGCTTTCTCTATTGTTCTGCTGGTCTTCTGCTTCTCTTGTGAAGGGATCGTCTAGGTCTATTGTATCTATTGTGGTTTCTTCAGGTTCCTTGAGACCCCCTAGGAAGGTCGTCTGCTCTTTCATTCGTACAGCTAGTGCGTCAATTTCTCTGGATATATGCTTTATCTCCACTTTCGTGTTAGCGTTATTCTTAATATGTTTCATTAGTTGCGTTGTTCTTCCCACTAGATTTCCTATATTTTTCTGTAGCCATGCTATCTCCGAGTCCCTGCGCGTGCCGTGTTTCTGCCTTTTTTAGGCGAAACCATACGCTTCCTTTTTCTCTGATGCGTTTCTTCCTCCATGTCCGTCCAGTCGGTACTGAGTTCGTAGCATGGGCTCTTACTCAGTTCCTCGTCTTTGGAATAACATTTTGAACAATTGTACCAATTTCTGACCCACGTGGTGTAGCAGCGGCCAATCGACGAGCTGCATTTATTTCATTCAAATGCTGTCTGCGATTAAACCGCTCTCCATGTATCCTAATCCAAACTCTATTGACACCATTGCCATCTACGAGAATTTGTTATATGTGAAATTTAGAAGAAACCGTACTAGTTATCATAGTACAGCATTTAACTATATAATTCCCGTAGATAGCTCGCAATGAATGGAGGAAAACATGGCCACCACGTGATATGTTGTTATACACAGCACTTGATGGGACTACCTGGTTTGATAAAAAATAATTGCTTCTTGTTCCAATGGCGAGTTGAGCCAACACCTGTACTTTGAAGCAACCATCTACCGATTCGACAGTTCTCTGTGTACCGACACCACAGAATCTGATGCCAAAATCCACCAATGAAAGAACAATGGCACCGCAAACCCTTCATCTACATGAATGCAATGACCAACTCCGTCTAATTGGAATGTAGGATCATGGCAAAAGTAAAACACGTTTTACCAGAATAGTAAGATATTCCTTCGATAGTTTCACAGTTGGAACAAATAAACTTTCAATGACCTTATCAGCAGTAATTCATATTTGAGCACTTTCAAGAAACAGTATAAAGGACACATCACTATTTTTACATGGTTTCATGGTGGACGTTAGAATAGTTTCACCCAATAATTGTTGTTTTAGGAGATTGTAATCTAAATCTGCCACACGTCCAAAAATTGTTGAAAAATTGTTATATCTGTCAACCGGCTGACTATCCTGTCAGAAGAAATTGCAATTTATTGAGAGACGGACATAGTCCAAAGGTGCTTTGGTTTTTATATGTAATGATGCATTCAAATTTTGCAATGCCAAGAAATAGTTGTTCGACTGAACAATTGGTGGTTTTTATAATGCATTAATGTAATTTGCCCATATATCCGTAGAATAAACTAAACAGTTTTCCTCGAACAATTTATGTATTCTTGTATCATCTGTTATGAAATCTGTCGCAGCAGATAAAAAGATGGCGTCGATAATTCGCTGATTTTTTATAGAGTTAACGTATTCCAACCGTATTATTGCTGGTTGTTTAAATAAGCATTCTTCAATAAAATATTGTACGTATTTCATTTTCTTTTCTAAGTCTCCTAGTGGAGTTTTAATACCTGCCAATAAATGAGATAAACTCAAATTCTCTTTAAAATTCAGAACAGCTAATAATAAGAAATTGGTGAAGATAGTTTTTCTAAACATGTGTTCTGTCGGCATATACGCGTGAACGTATGTCACTAACGAATTACAATCATCTGCAATATTACAGTTGCAACGTTTCGCAGTAAGATGGCCGTGTGTATATATGCCATATTTTCTTAAGAATGAAATGTCGAACGATGTCATTTCATTTTATTACACACGAGCCCTAATAAATTCCTCAAATTTTTAAATATACAAGCTAAATGGCCATTTTGATTATTATTGGATGTAATCCAATGAAACATCAGCCTTCATCAAATTTGTCAAGAACTGTAGACCACAAAGTACATTATCTTTCATTCCATGCTGGCTCCGATCAAAATAAACATTTTCCACCGTGGGAAATGTCTTCAACACATCATTGATATAACGGTCGACTTGTTCTGTGAAAACATTAAAATCTTTTGCCATTATATCAATGATAAAGTTATCGGAATCAGCATCTAGTTTAACCTTTGCACCCTGCATAATAGTTTGGCATAAAGGTTCCATTCCTTCAAGTGATTTTTTCAATACTAGGGTAATGAAGGCTTTCACATTGAAGTTCATGGGCTCTTCGTCATCATCTTCTCTATCAGAATCAGACCCTGATTCATTATTAGGAAGTAGCCTCTTTGTTTGGATTAAACAATATATGGCGTGGACTCCGTATCCACCAAAACGAAACTCGTTGAAATTGTAATGTCGAGGTTCATGTGTTAAAATCTTTGTTAATTTTAAATTTTTAGACTTGCTCTCCTGTTTATATCAACGGAATTTATTTGAAAGCCACAATTCATGGTGAATTTTGATATCATTTTATCAATCAAGATATATGAGTCCAAATCCTGATCATATTGAATGTCTTTGGCACTAACATGTGCAAATGTTGGATAAGGAGTTGCCATAATTTTTGCGAAATATAGCCAAAAATACTGGTCAATTTATCAAATTTCACCACACTATGCCTTCTGAAGTCAAATTGAAGTAGTTTATGGTGTCAGGAGTCGTCATCACATCAACAAATGGAAGGGCAACTCAAACTGCAAAATAAAAGAACAAATAGTCACATCAAAGCCAAAGAAAGATAATAAATAGAATAGAACACGTTTGGGTGTGGGATCCGCCTACGCTAGGATCTGCCTTGCGTCCACGCGTGACGATCCTAGCCCCCCGTGTACACACAGGGTGTTATGTAAGTACGTGGCCAAACGAGAAGGGGTGATATTTTTAGCAATTCTAAGACGAAAAGATCATGTAAACATAGGACCGGTAATGCTTCGTTTTCAAGATACAGTCCTAAGTCAAAGAAGTTGAGGTTTGTCTAGGAGAATACATTACAAAGTAATAAGTCACGATAGAATAAAATATGTTCACTCACTTATACAGACCGAATTTCATTCATTTAGGTCTGTATAGGTGACTGAACATATTTTATTTTATTGTGACTTATTACATTGTTGTATATTCTGATAGACTGACTATTCCTATACATAATGCACTTTTGATTTGATTTGGTTGGTCTAATTGTGACCAACACTTTCAGTTAAAACTCACAATATTTTCGACTCATGTTAGGACTTCGATATATGAAACAATATGTCAGAACACATCATCAAAAAGCTATTTCCAATTTGATAAAGAGAGAATATTTTTTGGATTTTTTGTTTGGCGGTTGTCTCCGAAAATTATTTCAGAAAAACAACTGATATGTGTGTATTCTTTTATTTCAGTTTGGCTAAATATTCACAAATTCTAAAGATTTGAACGAATACGATATCAGTCCTAGAATCCAACAAGAAAAACAATAAATACTCAAATTTCCATATTGGTGAATGAATAATAATCACCTACGAATAGTAGACTTGATAAACTCTTCTGAATGATGAAATAAAGAAAGTTCAGATTTCAGTGGTATAACATTGGTAAAAATTAATTAAGCAAATGTCGTGGAAATTGTATATTTTGTTTTTTTTCATTTATAGCTATTATATAAATATAAACAACTAACATGGAACCTAACTTTTTAAAAATATACAACAACAACCTACATCTAGCTTAACTGTACATGAATATATGCAACATAAATTAAAACTCATCATCAAATGCCCCATTTAAACTTTCTTTCATATCAGTCATCCATTTTTCCTCTTTCTGCAGATGACTGAGATGCTCATCTCTTAGAGCTATCAGACTTTTGTGTTTTTCACCAAAAATATCACACTTATCATCCTACTCAGCCACTCTTTTGAGCAAATCAGCACGTTCAGAAGTAAAACGCTGTATATCTAGCAATACATCTGAAATCTCTGAGTTGCTCAATTTGATGGCTCGCTCTGTTTCACATTTCCCCATAACTCTCGATTTTATATGTAATAAATCACCATCCATCAATCGCTTAGATGAAAAAATGGTTTCCTCATCGAGGGTGTCCTCATCGCAGATGTCCTCATCGCGGATGTCATTATTCGATGTTTCGGGGGAAGAATGTGCAACTATGGTTTTATCAGGTGCGCCCACATTCGGTGTAATAGATGCCCCCGCTACAACTACGTCACTATGTACAATTATAGTTCCAGCGGGGGCATCTATCACCACCGATTGTGCATCCATAGGGGCTGTGAGAGTGGAAGATACCTTTCGCTTTCTTCTTTGCTCCGGCCAACTTCCAGGGTATGGGGATGAACAAACATCTCGGAACTTAGCGAGATCGATTCTCACAGCCCGAAGGTTTTCGATTTTTCGATGGTCTGACTTTCTTTTTAGGGTCCAAGATGAGAAGATTTTTTTTTAAACTGTGCGCGCCTCGTGGCTGCTTTCTTTTACGCATCTGTCGGTACCTTCCGAACTCGTTTACAAGATCTTTCACTAACGGATTCAGAGTCGGAAACATCTACGAGCTCATGCAACCTTTTACCACCCCTTTTCACATTGTCGCCTCCCTCATCTTGCAACACTGGAGAAATAAGTGATGATATGTCTGGCATACTGTAACTTTCTGATGTTTCAGAATCATTCACAATTGAGGAGATAGCTGCTTCCAACTCTGCATTTGGGAACAGGGAACTATCCACCGTCGGGTTGAGCGATTCTTCCTCAGCATTCATTTCATCCTTCCACATTATTAGTTCCGTATCAAATAGTTCATTTGTCATCTTGGTAATACGCAAACGAAATAAAAAAAAATGGTATCATAATAATTGGTGTTGATACAAAATAAATAAGCATAGTTTAGCCAAAGGCTACTCTTACACTTGACTTGAGATGTACAATTGAGAGGAGTAATTTTCCAGCACTAGTGCGGGAAAAATTTCAAGTAAGTTATTCCCGCACGCGAAAGTTTATTCAGAAGTGCTACATATTTTTTTTAATTCGATTTTAGAAAAAATATTGATACCAACTCATACGGAAAGATACTCTCCCACACTCGACTGCTTACTCAAGATTTCATAGAATAGAATCAGCTTTTTTCGACAAAGTAAACTAGTAAAGAATATCTTCGCTTACAGTTTTGATTTTGTTTTGATTTCGCCATTCTGCAAAAAGTTGATATTTGTGATTATATTTCGACCTGGATTTTACTGGTAATAAATTCATGCTTGATTGTCCCCTTCGTTGGGATATTGTTGGAAGTTAATTAATTGACAAAAACAAAACAATGCTGACAAATATATTGTTTGGTATGTATGATGCGTTTCCATGGTTACTATCTAAAGTATTTTCATTTACTGTTTCCATGTGCTGGCCAGAAAAAGCCCATCTTACATTATTATTAATAGATAAGAAACTAAGGTGTTTTCATAAAAGTATGATAAAACTGTTTTTTTCAAAATGTTTCTTATTTTAGTTTTCGAAAATTGCATATAATTGAATAACAATGAGTTATAAAATTTGGTTGAGAGATATATGAACGACCACTGAAACAATGACTTATTATGTAAATTGATATCAGATTGCAAACATACCTCTCAGTTATGTGACTGGATACGGCCTCGGTGTTTGGGTGGTGAATTCCAAGAATTTGTTCCGAAGATTTGGACTGGGCGGCAGCTATATCCTCGTACATGCTAACTGTGGTGGATGGCAGAACTTCCTGAAATTATATATTTTGGTGCTATTTATTGAAATAAAAATCTAAATCAATGATGATAACCAGGTGATTTCCAATGTCAGAAACTACATGTGGAATATCATGTGATACACCACAAATAAAATTTAAAATAACCAAATCTAACAATCTACCTATATAATTTGCAATAGTATTGAATTGCTCTATCTGAAATAAAGTCGTGAAATTGACTAATATACCGAAGTTTTTCTGTTTGAAATGTGGGAGTTAATCAATCCAAATGCATTCAAGTCTACAAGAATAAACACCTTAGACTGTCCAAGAAATCAATATGTTCTAAACATTCAAATCAAAGAAGAATTCATACTCATGAATATTCAACTTACTTAAATATAAAGTACCATTACATAAGATATACTATAATCTGACTAGTAGCATTTGCATAAAATATAATAGTTCCATGCATGCCTGTGACTAAATTATTTTTTTAAACTTCTTAAAGAAGAATGTCTTAGGCGTAAATTCATTTATAAACCATTGTAATGTAAAGATGTTATTGATTCACATAAAAAATTAACATGTGGTTGTGAACTTACCCTTTTAACTGACGAATGAATCGGTCGAAGTATAATAGACCGAACAAAATTCGAATCTCCCGAATTTCCACTTCTAGCATATACCACTGTAGCCAACAGCAAAGTTTGGCATGCACAGTTTTACCACTTTAGTATGAGACCTCAACTGTCGTCTTCGCACATTTTTGGTAGAATGGTCAGAGGCAGTCGACAATATAAGTTGAATGTGAGAATTTCATGGAATGTGAAATATAAAGGTTGTGTCCAATATGGGCTGTCAAATAATTGTTAAAACAAAAATATTCTACTAAAAGTTTAAATATAGTTTGATATTCAGTTCTGTATCAATCAATTCATAATGTCTGAGGCTGATTCAAGTACTAGACCATCGAGAGAACAACGAAGAATCGAACCAGTGCAAGTGAGTAGTTCTTCTTCCCATGAACGAGAGTGGATTAATTATCCGGAAATGTTAGAATTCGGGGATGAGATGCTTGGAGAAATCGAACCAGTGCACGTACCCATTCAATTCAATGAAGTCAATAGTTCTTTTTATCATGTACAAGAATCGGTGAAACATTCGGATATGGCAGAGGAAGGCTTAAGTTTCGACAACGAAATCGATTATGTGAAATCAGATGATGAAACAATTTTATTATCATCCGATGATAATGATGTAGATGACATATTCCCCAAACTCTTCGCCGTCATCTCCTATCCCATATTATTTCCACGAAGAAAATGATATTGATAATTAGTATAAATAAAACACAAGATGAATATAACAGATGATAATACTTTAGATTTTTTTTCAATTGTTCAAAAAATAATAAAGATTCATGAGTGCTATTCTCAAGTTTGTATGTATACGAATTCAATTTACTACTCGTTTTATTCTTATGGGAATTGGAAGTCGAACGTTTCGAAAATGGTCATGGAAGAAGAAGAAGAATGTTTTAATTTTATGTTGGAGTGGCGGATTTCTAAAAAATTAAGTAGGCAAAATTTGCACTCTCTCACTTTTTGTTCTATTTCATATCCAGGCGGAGCTATTTTTTTAATTTCGCAACGCTCTATCAAAGTTCAAATTGTGGAAGTGACGCATTATAATTGACCATGCTTTATCGATGGTGAAAACTTAAGGTAAGAAAAAATTGACATTAAGACATCTTTGACACCCAGTAATATAAAATAACAAATAATTGTACAGTTTCTGAGATACGGCCCACCCGTTTATTTTACAATTTTCCACTACAGTTTCTTTTTGCGATGTGGCAAGCAAACCATTAAATGCCAAATTGACCATTAATTAGGAAAATTATTTCTATTGCAAACCGTGGATATTAACGTACAGAAAAAATGAAATGGACCACGTGGTATTTGCTGAAGTTTAAAAAGTCTGCTGTTGAGTTCTAAGAAAATGCAATGTATTTGGTAATTCCTCAGATTAAAATTGCTACATTACTGGTATATAATTTTGTTTGAGAATAACGAATCAAAATGATCTCCTTGATAGATACCTGAGTTCTAAGAAAGCGATTTATTTGTGAATATTTAGATTAGAATTATTGAGTTCTAAGAAAACTCGAGCTAACGATTCGACACTTGAAAGCACTTCTCATAATCTGAACACCATCACTCAATTGAATACATGCATTATTTCTATGCTGCAATCTTGTTTTGTGAGCATTCACCTTTGTTGCTGGAATCGTCACATTGCATCAATTGCATGTGTACGTAGTAGCTGAAGCGGTTGTATCCAATTTCACACTTTTCACAACCTTGGTAACTTTGAAGATGGTGTCGATTTACCACAATTACAGGAATACATTTTCTTGGTATGATTTCAGTAGCTTACTTGAGGAGACACTAATATTTTGATAGGTTCCTGGGATCCTTAAAAGACAATCCTCGAAACACCAAAAGGAGAGGAGTCTACATGATAAATTACAATGTGTACGCTACACGATTTTTCCCCAGCCACTCGCTGACTTCATGCACCGACATATGAGACCAAGAGCCGACATTAGTTGGCTGATCCTCACTGCGAGCAGATGTGTGTTCCCCATACAACTATCATAATGAGTTTTGCGAGGACACCTGAATGTTATATTTTCAATGGTTTTCATATGTACTCTTCACGGAACTGATAATTTGTTGAGAGTATACATGAAGGTCATCAACTCTCAATTATAGCCAATAACATCGCAAGGTCAAACACAAACCCTGTTCACAATTACCTAAACATTGATCAAGGTCAAAAAATTTAAATTTTAAAGTCATTCGAGGACAATTCAAGGTCGTAACAACACAAATGCATCTATGAACCAGACACACCCTTGAAGGTCATCTGAATGTCGCTGATGACGTCACAATAGTGGGGGGGAGGCCGAGTAGCGGCTGAAATACACTACTCATCATCTTCTGCATCACTATTCAAGTCATCAGCACTTGATGAACATTTTTGCTATTTCTTGGACATACCTGGAATGCTATCACTTCCGGAGGCTTTTGTAATTGTTGATAAAAACTTTTTTTTTCTTCGGTTGACTGTGTATTGCTTTCAGTTTCCTTTTGTCTTTTTGTTCTGTGTCCTTCTTTTGTATATTTTTTTTCTGTCAGAAATTTTCTATATAATTGGGATGAAATTGCCGAGGGAAGTGTTTCCTTCTTTCGTTTTATGTCGTTACTAAATGGTACTGGCCAAAATAAATGATCTGAGAAACTTCTATGACTCACCTGGTATGAAGTAAGGGTATCTCCAGTGTTCAAATCGTCTTCATTTTGTTTTTTGTTTGATTCAATATTATTTCTTTTTCTGTTTTTGATGTCCTAGTCCTGTAATGTCATCGTTTCCGCCCTCAACGTCATTACTTTCTCATTGAGTTGTCAGCTTCCCTTTTCTTCATTAGTATAAACTTCACGAAGTATTTAATTTTTTGTCCATTTTTTATTTACATATATTGGAAGTATTGATTTCCTCAATTCTATGGAGATCCTCAATTTCCATGGTATTTTTGCCAATTCTATCACCTCCCGGAGCATCAAGTTGTTAATTTCACTTTCATCAGAATAAATAATAGCCATGTTCAAAATGTTGAGTGCTGTGGAGTCATTTTGACGTTCTTGAGTTGTTTTTTTTTTTTTCAATTCATATTTGTGCGATCTGGCGCCTTAAAGCCTTAACTGAAAGCGTCTTTATGTGTGACGTCATCAAATATTTGCCTCGCCCAGACAGGCGCCAGTTGGCGTTACTTCGTTGACGTTACTGGACTGACAGTTGACATGTTGACACACAGATTTTCTCAGTTTATTTGTAATTCGTAAACTGATTGAAAATTTGTTAACAATAGAATACGATTAAACATACTCCTATAAAATATTTGTTTGTGTGCTGTTCCTGTGTTCAGAGATACCACGGAAAACGATTATGTAGGAATTGTTCATCTTATTCAGGAAGATTTTGCTGTGTTTGCATTCATGGTTATGATGTGGTTAAGAAGATGATTTTCTGCCATTTGCAAATTATGGTATATTATGAGAGAAGAACATGTTCTTTCCATTTATGAGGAGTGGTTTTAGATATATTTGAATCGAGACTTTTCTCTTGTTTCTGATGACAAAAAAGAATGTTTAAGAATGGCTTCAACTCATTCAATATCAATTCAAACAAATTCACTTCACTTATCGTTTCGATAAAAATACCCTTTGGTGTCCAAACTATAAAATTACAAAATTTTCTTCTGGAAATATAAATTTGCCCTTGTATTTGATAAAAATAATGATTCTTTCCATTTAGCTTCATACTTTCACAATCATCAGATAAAATGCAGTAAAATATGTTCAAGTATTTAGCGGCTTCAATAGGAATATAATCTTTAGCTGAATATGGACATTTGACTTCTATTATCGTATCATTCCCTACTTAACCATCCGGAGAAGCACCTAGAAACCCGTATTCTTCGTCAGTGTAAACAAATAAGTAAGGCTACAGGTTTCCTCACCTATTTGCTTTTATAGCTATGGACTCATCACCATTAGATGTATTGCATGTATGAGCTATATCTGAAATTATTCCACCAAAGAGGGTCTTTTTATCGTATTATTATTATAATTAAAATACGTTTATTTTTCACCATTGAAATTTATTTTGAAATATTGATTGTACATTGTACTTTTTAGCGTAGACTATTCTACCCAAAGAGAATTAAGTAAATTTTAACATATCATTGCGTATTATAAAATAAGTCAACAATATATTTTTGTCGAATTTTAACAATATATAATATCAGACATATAAAAACTTCACCGACAGCCTCTATCGGTGTTATTCCCAAATGCTTGGCTAAATATTTCCTCATAGCTTCCAACATCAGATTCCTTACAACCCCAGCAGTTTATGAACACGACGCACACATTTCACTACAACACTCACAAATGGAGTGTCCATATTGCATTGAATGATCCTTGTCCTATTATAAAGAAAATCACCACAACATACAATGCATGAACAGCGAGGTTAATAAGTATACGAAGATTATTTCGGTATTGGATTTCCTCTAGAAAAATAATATTTCAACAATATTTCAAAACGAAATAAAAAAAGTCTCTGAAGTTGAAGATGAGTAGGAACTGAAAATCCAGAGAAAAGTTTTCAAAATGATTAATCTCATAATATTTTATTTCGTATAAAAAATACTTCATATCACTAAAAAGTAAATTTAAATGATCTATTAATTTGATGACATCATTCGAAAGCATTAACGTTATGATCCAGTCAGAAAACAACCCCAGCGTTGTGTGTTAGAATTGGCTCTGGAGATGCCATTTTTCTCGTATAGCTCTGTCTCTAAGCGATTTTTGATGATGTGCTCCATCACTTTGCCCATTGCATCCAGCAGGCATATCGTCCTGTACTTGTTGTTTGGTTTTGGTATCAGCGCTACCGTGGCTACTTTGTGTGGGGAATTCTTGCCTGTTAATGATGTGGTTTGCTATCGCCAGGAAGGAGTCTGGTATTATGCCTGCAGCTTCCCTTATGGTTTCCACTGCTAGACCGTCGGGGCCGGGAGCCTTTTTGGGCTTGAGCTTCTCGCATGCTGAGATCAGCTCTTCCGCGGTGACTTCCTGGGCTTCGTGCACATTTTTATCCGTTGCCCATATGTCTTCGTTTACGGGAAAGAGTTTCTTAGTGGTTTGTCTTCTCTCCCCTAGGCCCATGTCATACGGTGAACCGTTGTACTTCAGTTGGCTCGTTACCAGTCTGTATCCTTGTCCTCATAGGTCGCCATCCAGTTCTTGGCAGACTTGCAGCCAGTGGTCCTTTTTTGCCCTTGTTATCGCCTTTGTGTACTCCCTCCTGCAGGTTACGTATTCGTCTTCCAGTCTGTTTATGTCCGGCGGGTTGGTCCTTCTGGCTCTGGTTAGAAGTCGTCGACTTCTATTGCAGGATTCCTTCATCCTTTGTGTGTCCTGGTTCCACCAATGGAGCTGCCGTCGCAGGGCTTCGCCTTGTCTCTGAACGGTGGCAACATTTTGTGCATTTCTCAATTGCCTAACTAAGTCGCCCGGTTCGTTTTCAACGGGATCGTGGATCAGCGATATTGCCGCTTGAAGTACTTCTTTATCGATGTAGGGTCTTCATCACGGGTTTGCTTTTTTGTGTGTTTTGTTCTATGCTCATGAGGATCAGGCCGTGGCAACTCAGTGAGTCCTCCTCCAATACTTCCCGGTCTATGATTCTTTGCACCAGTGCGCTTGAGACAAACGTAATGTCGATAAAGGAGGAGCTGATTCTCCTATTGAAGGTAGGCCTATTCCCCTTGTTCGCTACTGCGAGGTCGAGAGTCGCGAGCCACTCCGCGACATGCTCTCCCCTTCTGTCAGAGAAGCTCGATCCCCATAGCGGGGATTTGGCATTTAGATCCCCCAGGATTATTACTTTCGCCTTTTCTCGTTGGATGCTTGTCATAACCTCATCGACGTGCTCATGGAATTCTTGTAGTGGGATGTTTGGTGAAACGTAACAATTGTACAGCGTCCATTCAGCAAAATAGACCTTTGTGTATCCTTTACACGTTTCGTGCTTTCTAGCGCCAATATTGCGGTTCAAGAAGTACGTAGCAACGTTCAAGTCCTGGTTATTGATCCACTTCTGGCCTTTGATTTTGCTTTTGTTAGGCTCCTGTATGCATAATATGTCACAGTTTAACCTCATACCTGTTTCGAAAGCCGAGTCCTGCGCAGCCCTGCCCTTATCCACATTGACTTGAAGAATTTTTATAGACATTTTTAGAGGTTAACGCTGGTCCGCCTGCCCCCGTTCAGTGCCACTGTGTTCTTATCTCTGATTATGGCTCTGAATGTCGGGCAACTGGTGGTGTCCGCTCGATGCCCCTGCTTTCCGCAAGCGTCATTTCCGCATTTCATACATGTATCAGACCTGTCTCTTCCTGTACATTCGTTTCTTGAATGTCCGAACTCCAGACACCTGTAGCATCTTGCCACGTGTACTTTTAACCTTATGCGCCCTTGGCCCAAGCCCCCCATGGGAATGATTCCATCTCCCATTATCCGCTCAGCAGTGTGCATGCTTTCAGCGGCTACTATGACCGTTAGGTTTCCATTTTTGTCTTCTTTCATTTCTTTGATGTAGAAATGCCTGCTATCTATTCCCGGTCTTCTTTCCAGGATGTACTCCTTGACCTGCTCTTCGATGAGATCAGCGTTGATTCCACTCAGATGTAGCAGAACTTCGTTCCTTTTGATATCGATCTTATAGTTGGGATCTCTTCCTATAATTGCTTCTATCAGCAAGTCTGATACTTTTTTCCCCCTTCTAATTCCAACATAAGGTCACCTTTTGCTGTCTTCTTGACCTGCTTGATCTTCACCCCAACATCCTCGATGCTTACTGAGGCCTTCACCGATCTTAGTAGGTCAGCGTATGACTTGCCGTCGGCCTTGATAATCATTTTATCATCTTGTTTGACCCCTTTGTTGCCTGTCCTCGGTGGTTATCGTTGAAGTATGGTGATCTTTATGTCCTCCTCTGCGAAGATATATTTGCAGCACTTTCTGATGAGGATACTGTCGGTTTTCTTGGTGTCCCATATATATATTTCTTTTTTCTCGTACCGCGTCAGTGTGTCTTTCAGCGCTTTAATCATTTTGTACGCCTTTTCCGGGTCTTCTCTCTTCGTATCGTTTAGGGCCAGGGGCAGCAGGAGCGTCATGCAGCTCTATTCCACCCCGCCGCCCCTGCTGCTCCTGACTTACGTAACGTTGTTTATGTAGTCGATGATGCCTTCCACCAAGCCGTCCTGGAAAATCCTGACCATTTCTGGGCATCTCGTTCTAATATCCTCCCATTCCCTATCGTCGCTTTTAATTTCGGGGTTGACCCTGACGGCAAGATCCCCCTTTATATTGTATTTTTTATAAACATCTTCTGGCCAATTCCTGCCCACTATAGACCTGAGGGAGTCTATGCCCTCGTATTTTGAGAGTGCTAGCATTATCTCTTCCTTGGAGATTTCCTCCTCTAGTCTTCTCAACTCTTGATCGTTGTCCAAGTCCTCCTGAGTGACCTGGGTTCCGATACTGACCATGACCTCCTGAGTAACCTGGGTTCCGATACTGACCATGATGCTTTCTCTATTGTTCTGCTGGTCTTCTGCTCCTCTTGTGAAGGGATCGTCTAGATCTATTGTATCTATTGTGGTTTCTTCAGGTTCCTTAAGACCCTCTAGGAAGGTCGTCCGTTCTTTCTGCTATCTTCGAGTCCCTGCGCGTGCCGTGTTTCTGCCTTTTTTAGGCGAAACCATACGCTTCCTTTTTCTCTGATGCGTTTCTTCCTCCATGTCCGTCCAGTCGGTACTGAGTTAGTAGCTTGGGCTCTTACTCAGTTCCTCGTCTTTGGAATAACATTTTGAACAACTGTACCAATTTCTGACCCACGTGGTGTAGCAGCGGCCAATCGACGAGCTGCATTTATTTCATTCAAATGCTGTCTGCGATTAAACCGCTCTCCATGTATCCTAATCCAAACTCTATTGACACCATTGCCATCTACGAGAATTTGTGGATATATGTGAAATTTAGAAGAAACCGTAGTGGTTATCATAGTACAGCATTTAACTATATAATTCCCGTAGATAGCTCGCAATGAATGGAGGAAAACATGGCCACCACGTGTTATGCTGTTATACACAGCACTTGATGGGACTACCTGGTTTGATAAAAAAGAATTGCTTCTTGTTCCAATGGCGAGTTGAGCCAACATCTGTACTTTGAAGCAACCATCTACCGAATCGACAGTTCTCTGTGTACCGACACCACAGAATCTAATGCCAAAATCCATCAATGAAAGAACAATGGCACCGCAAACCCTTCATCTACATGAATGTTATGACCAACTTCGTCTAATTGGAATGTAGGATCATGGCAAAAGTAAAACACGTTTTACCAGAATAGTAAGATATTCCTTCGATAGTTTCACAGTTGGAACAAATAAACTTTCAATGACCTTATCAGCAGTAATTCATATTTGAGCACTTTCAAGAAACAGTATAAAGGACACATCACTATTTTTACATGGTTTCATGGTGGACGTTAGAATAGTTTCACCCAATAATTGTTGTTTTAGGAGATTGTAATCTAAATCTGCCACACGTCTAAAAATTGTTGAAAAATTGTTATATCTGTCAACCGGCTGACTATCCTGTCAGAAGAAATTGCAATTTATTGAGAGATGGACATAGTCCAAAAGTGCTTTGGTTTTTATATGTAATGATGCATTCAAATTTTGCAATGCCAAGAAATAGTTGTTCGACTGAACAATTGGTGGTTTTAATAATGCATTAATGTAGGTAATTTGCCCATTCATCCGTAGAATAAACTAAACAGTTTTCCTCGAACAATTTATGTATTCTCGTATCATCTGTTATGAAATCTGTAGCAGCAGATAAAAAGATGGCGTCGATAATTCGCTGATTTTTTATAGAGTTAACGTATTCCAACCTTATTATTGCTGGTTGTTTTAATAAGCATTCTTCAATAAAATATTGTACGTATTTCATTTTCTTTTCTAAATCTCCTAGTGGAGTTTTAATACCTGCCAATAAATGAGAATAACTCAAATTCTCTTTAAAATTCAGAAGAGCTAATAATAAGAAATTGGTGAAGATAGTTTTTCCAAACATGTGTTCTGTCGGCATATACGCATGAACGTATGTCACTAACGAATTACAATCATCTGCAATATTACAGTTGCGACGTTTCGCAGTAAGATGGCCGTGTGTATATATGCCATATTTTCTTAAGAATGAAATGTCGAACGATGTCATTTCATTTTATTACACACGAGCTCTAATAAATTCCTCAAATTTTGAAATATACAAGCTAAATAGCCATTTTGATTATTTTTGTGTATAAATAATATTCCGAAATGTAGTTGGATGTAATCCAATGAAACATCAGCCTTCATCAAATTTGTCAAGAACTGTAGACCAAAAAGTACATTATCTTTCATTCCATGCTGGCTCCGATCAAAATAAACATTTTCCACCGTGGGAAATGTCTTCAACACATCATTGATATAACGGTCGACTTGTTCTGTAAAAACATTAAAATCTTTTGCCATTATATCAATGATAAAGTTATCGGAATCAGCATCTAGTTTAACCTTTGCACCCCGCATAATAGTTTGGCATAAAGGTTCCATTCCTTCAAGTGATTTTTTCAATTCTAGGGTAATGAAGGCTTTCACATTGAAGTTCATGGGCTCTTCGTCATCATCTTCTCTATCAGAATCAGACCCTGATTCATTATTAGGAAGTAGCCTCTTTGTTTGGATTAAACAATATATGGCGTGGACTCCGTATCCACCAAAACGATACTCGTTGAAATTGTAATGTCGAGGTTCATGTGTTAAAAATAAATTTTTAGACTTGCTCTCCTGTTTATATCAACGGAATTTATTTGAAAGCCACAATTCATGGTGAATTTTGATATCATTTTATCAATCAAGATATATGAGTCCAAATCCTGATCATATTGAATGTCTTTGGCACTAACATGTGCAAATGTTGGATAAGAAGTTGCCATAATTTTTGCGAAATATAAGCCAAAAATACTGGTCAATTTATCAAATTTCACCACACTATGCCTTCTGAAGTCAAATTGAAGTAGTTTATGGTGTCAGGAGTCGTCGTCACATCAGCAAATGGAAGGGCAACTCAAACTGCAAAATAAAAGAACAAATAGTCACATCAATGCCAAAGAAAGATAATATACAGTGTGCCCAAGATAAGAATGAACAGCATGGGGATATCGGAAACGGTAAGTGATACGGGGTCGATTAAATTAGAGAAAAGTAGCGCATTTATGTGCCTAATAATATGCCATTTAGAAAGTTTTAATATTCCGAGTAGTTTCGGAGATATCCGAGAAAAACCGAAATTTGAGAATTTCGTTTTTATTTTCTCCTAGCTTTATTTTCAAAGGAAATGTAAAACAAATAGCACTTTGCCATGGCCACTTTTTGAGGACTACACGATAACGTAAGCAGAATTTTTCTGCGACGTTTCGTCTTTTAGAAAACATCATCAACTTTGTATTTTTATATGGGCCGAAACTAAAGTATACCCTGTATACGACTCCATATTTCATTGTGAATACAGCAACGTATCAAACAATATGATTTCGGAACAATTTCTCGCGCAAAATGTAATTTAGTGATTACTTAATATGTTTTTCTTCAATTTTAGATAGTAGGCGCTGGAAAAAATGACATATTTTGGTACATGAAATAAATTGATTAGTCCTATTTATACTAAATTTAAACTTACCACTTTCCAGAATTTTTGCGTTGTTGAATACAAAGATGAGTCGCCAAATCAAAAGTTTACTTTATAAATGTAATTGTAATGTAATAACAAGGAGCTGATATGTATTACAGGAAACAAACAGAAACTTATAACAAGTGTTCAAATAACCCGCCGTTATTTTCTAAGCACAAGTACGCTCGTCTCACAGACGAATTTAAAACTTGAGTTAACATATTCGGACAAATATTGTTAAAGGAAGCAGTTACCAATCTTAGCAAATCTTCTTCATTTTGAAAATTATGATTAGAGTACACTTGATTCTTCATATGTCCCCAAAGGAAAAAGTCTAGTGGGGTTAGGTCGGGGGCCCTTGCAGGCCAGGGTGTATCACTATGAGTACCTATCCACTGTCCTGGGAAGCGACGGTTCAAATAATCACGAACAATTATAGCGTTATGTGCTGGAGCACCATCTTGTTGAAACCAGCAGCTGTGAGTAACCGCTAAAGGCAAATTATCTAGAGCATCTTCCAAATCATTTACTAACAAATTTATGTACCGCTCTTTTGTTAAATTGTTTCGGTAGATAAAAGGCCCAATTACATTCGTACCGAGAATCCCAACCCACATGTTAAAACCGAAACGATGTTGGTGTCTGGACACTTTGTGTACCCGCGGATTTTGTTGTGACCAATAATGAACATTCCGCCTGTTAAAAATGCCATTGTTGGTGATCATACTTTCATCAGACCAAATTATTTTGAAAGGGAAATTTTCATCGTCTTGGCATTTTCTAGTGTACCATTCACAAAAGGTTCTTCGCCTTGCATCATCACCTGGCCTGAGTCCATGACAAATCCTAAATTTATAAGGATGATATTTATTTTTTTTTAAAATGAAGTGAGCGGTGGATTTGGCAACTCCGGTATTATCTTCAATGGTGCGAGTAGATATCTCAGGATTTTCAACAACGGCCTGTAACACATCACGCTGACTTTCTTCATTAGATTGCTTTTGTCGGGAAACCACAGGTTTTTTAAATGATCCGTATTCTTTTAAATTAAAAACTAACCGTCTAAATATTGATTTACCAGGTTGTCGCCTCTCTGGATACTTATTAGAGTACGCACGTTCAGCATCAACACAATTTCTTTGGCACACAATGTAACATGACAACATATCAAATTTTTCAGTATTCGAAAAGCTGCCGTTTTCCATTTTTAACACAAATTAGGTAGGTAGCGAGATGTAAAAGTAGGAACGAAAATGTGTCAAAAATTCTACCAAACTACAGTATTATTATGACAACGGAACAATATGTGTCATTTTTTCCAGCGCCTACTATCTAAAATTGAAGAAAAACATATTAAGTAATCACTAAATTACATTTTGCGCGAGAAATTGTTCCGAAATCATATTGTTTGATACGTTGCTGTATTCACAATGAAATATGGAGTCGTATACAGGGTATACTTTAGTTTCGGCCCATATAAAAATACAAAGTTGATGATGTTTTCTAAAAGACGAAACGTCGCAGAAAAATTCTGCTTACGTTATCGTGTAGTCCTCAAAAAGTGGCCATGGCAAAGTGCTATTTGTTTTACATTTCCTTTGAAAATAAAGCTAGGAGAAAATAAAAACGAAATTCTCAAATTTCGGTTTTTCTCGGATATCTCCGAAACTACTCGGAATATTAAAACTTTCTAAATGGCATATTATTAGGCACATAAATGCGCTACTTTTCTCTAATTTAATCGACCCCGTATCACTTACCGTTTCCGATATCCCCATGCTGTTCATTCTTATCTTGGGCACACTGTATAGAATAGAACACTTTTGGGTGTGGGATCCGCCTACGCTAGGATCTGCCTTGCGTCCACGCGTGACGATCCTAGCCCCCCGTGTACACACAGGGTGTTATGTAAGTACGTGGCCAAACGAGAAGGGGTGATATTTTTAGCGATTCTAAGACGAAAAGATCATGTAAACATAGGACCGGTAATGCTTCGTTTTCAAGATACAGTCCTAAGTCAAAGAAGTTGAGGTTTGTCTAGGAGAATACATTACAAAGTAATAAGTCACGATAAAATAAAATATGTTCACTCACTTATACAGACCGAATTTCATTCATTTAGGTCTGTATAGGTGACTGAACATATTTTATCTTATTGTGACTTACTACATTGTAGTATATTCTGATAGACTGACTATTCCTATACATAATGCACTTTTGATTTGATTTGGTTGGTCTAATCGTGATCAACACTTTCAGTTAAAAACTCACATCATTTTCGACTTATGTTTGGACTTTGATATATGAAACAATATGTCAGAACACATCATCAAAAAGCTATTTCCAATTTGATTAAGAGAGAATATCCATCAATCGCTGTGATGAAGAAATGGTTTCCTCATCGCGGGTGTCCTCATAGCGAATGTCATTCTTCGATGTTTCGGGGGAAGAATGTGCAACTATGGTTTTATCAGGTGCATTCACATTCGGTGTAATAGATGACCCCGCTACAACTACATTACTATGTACAATTATAGTTCCATCGGGGGCATCTATCACCACCGATTGTGCATCCATAGGGCTGTGATAGTGGAAGATACCTTTCGCTTTCTTCTTTGCTCCGGCCAACTTCCAGTGTATGGGTATGAACAAACATCTCGGAACTTAGCGAGATCGATTCTCACAGCCCGAAGGTTTTTGATTTTTCGATGGTCTGACATTCTTTTTAGGGCCCAAGACGAGGAGAATATTTTTTTTAACTGCGCGCGCCTCGTGGCTGCTTTCTTTTGCGCATCTGTCGGTACCTTCCGAACTCGTTTACAAGATCTATCACCAACGGATTCAGAGTCGGAAACATCTACGAGCTCATGCAACCTTTTACCACCCCTTTTCACATTGTCGCCTCCCTCATCTTGCAATACTGGAGAAATAAGTGATGATATGTCTGGCATACTGTAACTTTCTGATGTTTCAGAATCACTCACAATTGAGGAGATAGCCGCTTCCAACTCTGCATTTGGGAACAGGGAACTATCCACCGTCGGGTTGAGCGATGCTTCCTCAGCATTCATTTCATCCTTCCACATTAGTTCCGTATCAATTAGTACGGCAAGTTGTTCATTTGTCATCTTGGTACTACGCAAACGAAATAAAAAAAAAATTGTATCATAATAATTGGTGTTGATACAAAATAAATAAGCATAGTTTAGCCAAAGTCTACTCTTACACTTGACTTGAGATGTACAATTGAGAGGAGTCATTTACCAGCACTAGTGCGGGAAAAATTTCAGGTAAGTTATTCCCGCACGCGAAAGTTTATTCAGAAGTGCTACATATTTTTTTTAAATTCGATTTTAGAAAAAATATTGATACCAACTCATAAGGAAAGATACTCTCCCACACTCGACTGCCTACTCAAGATTTCATAGAATAGAATCAGCTTTTTTCGACAAAGTAACTAGTAAAGAATATCTTCGCTTACAGTTTTGATTTTGTTTTGATTTCGCCATTCTGCAAAAAGTTGATATTTGTGATTATATTTCGACCTGGATTTTACTGGTAGTAAATTCATGCTTGATTGTCCCCTTCGTTGGGATATTACTGGAAGTTAATAAATTGACAAAAACAAAACAATGCTGACTAATATATTGTTTGGTATGTATGATGCGTTTCCATGGTTACTATCTAAAGTATTTTCATTTACTGTTTCCATGTGCTGGCCAGAAAAAGCCCATCTTACATTATTACTAATAGATATGAAAATAAGGTGTTTTCATAAAAGTATGATAAAACTGTATTTTTCAAAATGTTTCTTATTTTAGTTTTCGAAAATTGCATATAATTGAATAACAATGAGTTATAAAATTTGGTTGAGAGATATATGAACGACCACTGAAACAATGACTTATTATGTAAATTGATATCAGATTGCAAACATACCTCTCAGTTATGTGACTGGATACGGCCTCGGTGTTTGGGTGGTGAATTCCAAGAATTTGTTCCGATGATTTGGACTGGGCGGCAGCTATATCCTCGTACATACTAACTGTGGTGGATGGCAGAACTTCCTGAAATTATATATTTTGGTGCTATGATAACCAGGTGATTTCCAATGTCAGAAACTACATGTGAAATATCATGTGATACACCACAAATAAAATTTAAAATAACCAAATCTAACAATCTACCTATATAATTTGCAATAGTATTGAATTGCTCTATCTGAAATAAAGTCGTGAAATTGACTAATATACCGAAGTTTTTCTGTTTGAAATGTGGGAGTTAATCAATCCAAATGCATTCAAGTCTACAAGAATAAACACCTTAGCCTGTCCAAGAAATCGATATGTTCTAAACAGTCAAATCAAAGAAGAATTCATACTCATGAATATTCAACTTACTTAAATATAAAGTACCATTACATCAGATATATTATAATCTGACTAGTAGCATTTGCATAAAATATAATAGTTCCATGCATGCCTGTGACCCAATCATTTTTTTAAACTTCTTAAAGAAGAATGTCTTAGGCGTAAATTCATTTATAAACCATTGTAATGTAAAGATGTTATTGATTCAAATAAAAAATTAACATGTGGTTGTGAACTTACCCTTTTAACTGACGAAATACGAAAGGCTTGTTTCTAGTGAGTTGTAACTACGATGTATCCTCTTGAATCGGTCGAAGTATAATAGACCGAACAAAATTCGAATCTCCCGAATTTCCACTTCTAGCATATACCACTGTAGCCAACAGCCAACTGTCGTCTTCGCATATTTTTGGTAGAATGGTCAGAGGCAGTCGACAATATATGTTGAATGTGAGAATTTCATGGAATGTGAAATATAAAGGTTGTGTCCAATATGGGCTGTCAAATAATTGTTAAAACAAAAATATTTTACTAAAAGTTTAAATATAGTTTGATATTCAGTTCTGTATCAATCAATTCATGATGTCTGAAGCTGATTCAAGTACTAGACCATCGAGAGAACAACGAAGAATCGAACCAGTGCAAGTGAGTAGTTCTTCTTCCCATGAACGAGAGTGGATTAATTATCCGGAAATGTTAGAATTCGGGGATGAGATGCTTGGAGAAATCGAACCAGTGCACGTACCCATTCAATTCAATGAAGTCAATAGTTCTTTTTATCATGTACAAGAATCGGTGAAACATTCGGATATGGCAGAGGAAGGCTTAAGTTTCGACAACGAAATCGATTATGAGAAATCAGATGATGAAACAATTTTATTATCATCCGATGATAATGATGTAGATGACATATTCCCCAAACTCTTCGCCGTCATCTCCTACCCCATATTATTTCCACGAAGAAAATGATATTGATAATTAGTATAAATAAAACACAAGATGAATATAACAGATGATAATACTTTAGACTATTTTTCAATTGTTCAAAAAATAATAAAGATTCATTAGTGCTATTCTCAAGTTTGTATGTATACGAATTCAATTCACTACTCGTTTTATTCCTATGGGAATTGGAAGTCGAACGTTTCGAAAATGGTCATGGAGGAAGAAGAAGAGGAATGTTTTAATTTTATGTTGGAGTGGCGGATTTCTAAAAATATCTGTAGGAAAAAATTGCGCTCTCTCACTTTTTGTTCTATTTCATATCCAGGCGGATTTATTTTTTTAATTTCGCAACGCTCTATCAAAGTTCAAATTGTGGAAGTGACGCATTATAATTGACCATGCTTTATCGATGGTGAAAACGTAAGGTAAGAAAAAATTGACATTAAGACATCTTTGACACCCCGTAATATAAAATAACAAATAATTGTACAGTTTCTGAGATACGGCCCACCCGTTTATTTTACAATTTTCCACTACAGTTTCTTTTTGCGATGTGGCAAGCAAACCATTAAATGCCAAATTGACCATTAATTAGGAAACATTTTTCTATTGCAACCGTGGATATTAACTTACATATTAAAAAGTCTGCTGTTGAGTTCTAAGAAAATGCAATGTATTTGGTAATTCCTCAGATTAAAATTGCTACATTACAGGTATATAATTTTGTTTGAGAATAACGAATCAAAATGATCTCCTTGATAGATACCTCTGCCGTGTTTTTTTAAAACGCCTCAACTACTGAAGGCGCCATTTTGAGTAAAAGGCAGAAATACAAAATTTGGCTGCGCGCCATGAATTTCACCTTGGAGTCGCTAAATATTCTGTTGATTTCAAAATATTTCAATAATGTTGAGGGAGTTAAATCATCAGTCTATCGGGTTATTTAGCAGATAAGTCAAATGGTGTATGAACCGTTGTTGATCAAAAATGTCTGTCTCATTGGCTTTTGAGACATTTTCGATCACCAATGCCGTTGTTAGTAAATGATTGCTATTGTGGAAAATGCCTCATGGCAGCAGGTAAAAAAATAAAATTGAACTATTTTTTATAAAAAGTTGACTTCTACAGAAAATGTAAGTATGGAAAACATGGAAAATGAATGAAAGAGTATGTTTACTGAAACAGCTACTCATAATCATGAAGCAGAATTTATTCAAATTCAACAAGACATAACGGAAAATACAAAGGTCTTTTCTACAAAAAAAATGATAAGGAATTCATTATATTAATCATCAATATCAGTAAGGAGATCTACGACGTCGTCAGACGTCGATACATTTTCCCAAAACAACTGCCGGTTTTTTGGCATTAACGGACACAGTTTCGTCAAAATGTCTTCACGTTTTTCCCTGGGAATACCTCTAGGAGCGGTTCGAGCTTCAGGCTGCTTCGTCTTACACTTTAGAAATTTTGCCATCAAGAAATTAACTTCCACGTAAGAAGCATCGAACTCATTTGCATACTGGAGGTGATAGTTTCCTCGTTCAAATTTCACTTTTGCAATTTCACTCAGGTAAGGCCTTGGATTTCATTTCTTAATTTTAGTGAGGGACGAGTGGTCTTTCCAGTCTCTAAAGTCGGTAATGCTCATTTCTAACACTTCCGGGGGCTTTTTAGAATGATCAAAGTCGTAAATCTTACCTTTAGCTTTCATGGCCAGTTCCACTTGGTGATGAAAGCTATCGGCAGACATAAACGTATGTCCTGGCTCAAAATATGCGAGCTCGATCACGTCTGCAGCAATTTCTGTCGAGTTAATGAGATAACTAAGCATACAAAACAAACCCCAATTCTTATTCTGTCCTGAGGAATTGTCCAGCCAAATTTTTATATATTTAGCGTTTCTGTGAAAGACTAAAAATTTGTGTAAAGCACTGGAGATATCCTCTTTTTTACGGCCTGCGATTCCTTCGTGCCATATGACTGCAACTGGATTAATTTTTTGTGATTTACCAACGCCCACAAAACTCTCGTTGAAGACTATTATTATTTGTGAAAATAGCCTCTTTGAAGGTGTCCATGCGGGGTAGCATGATTACCTTCTGTAAATCGGCTGATACACAAATAGTACTTGAATTCCAATTTTGCGACTCCTTATCTTCCCTGTACTGCTTTCTAGAATTGTCTGCCCGTTTGATGTGTTTTTTCCACCTTTGACAAATATCACAGTCCACGCCTAAATTGTCTTTATTATGAGACTCATCGTGTTTATTGAAATTCTCGTAATGTCCACATTCCTCGTGCCCTAATTTTGTGAATGATATTTTCATGGCGTCTGTAACAAAAGCTCTGTACGTATAATAACAACACTTTGTGTCCTTATTTTTTCTTAAAAAATCATTATGCATTAAAGTAATAGTGAGGTCAGATGGCAAATAAAGACGATTGGGAGCGTGCTCTCGCCTGTAGTGTGAAACACTGGGATGAAAAGATTTCACATGCTGCTCCAGCAGCATTTTATCAACTTGTCGGGTTCTGGTAGTATGTTTGCCTCGCCTGTCTGTTACAACCATCTGCTGAGTAACTGAGTTTCCCGGTATAGATGTTTTAATTATTGTGTTGTTATTTTTGTTATACCCCAGAGTAGTCAGGAAAAATGTTCGACAAACTTCAGTTAAGATTCCTGTTTTATCCTTCAAAAAGAATTTGTTGCTGTTATTTTTTCTTTTCTTTTCATTTTCCGTAGTTGAGGTAGTTCGGCGTTTAACTGAAGTTTTTTGAGTACAGTCTCTTATGAACAAGTGTCTCTCAACATATGACATGCTCCAATATTGCTTATTTATTTCAAGTCTTCTGTCGTCATCAATATGTGGACAACATTTTTTTTTACAACTACTTTCACATGGTTTCTTAATTCTGTGAGTTTCCAAATTTTTCAATTTTGACGCGTTTTTCTTCGTAGCAGTCTTATTGCGTTGTTTTTTTTTTAGTTTTAACAAGTCTACCATCTGTCCAGTTGACTCAATGTTTTCATTTTCTGTTATGTTGTCCTGATCTTCCATCGTCTGCACATTATATTCATCTGCTACATTTTGAATGCAAACGACAAATTGAACATCATTTTGAGTGTTTTCTGAGGCTACTTGAGACGGTGAAGCAATGTCACTCATAATCTCTTCAGGTATCGTTATTGATAGCGTGTTACTAGGATTCGTAGTAATATGTGAGTTATCGAATGGTGCATCATTTTCTGAGGTTGCTCGAATTTGTGATGCAGTTTCACTCACAATCTCTTCAGGTATTAATGGAGTGTAGTTACTAATATAAATAGGTGAGTTATCGAATGGTGCATCATTTTCTGAGGTTACTCGAATTTGCGATGCAGTTTCACTCACAATCTCTTCAGGTATCGATGGAGTGTAGTTACAAATAAAAATAGGTGAGTTATTGAATGTTGCATCATTTTTGGTGTTTTCTGTGGTTGCTAGAGTTGGTAATGCAATTTCACTTACATTTGTAATAGTGGTTGGTGAGTTATCAAAAATGATATCGTCCATTGTTAAATTATCCATAAAACTCATAACGTCCTGTCTTATTGAATTCTTATTGTTATTGCTCCCACTAATTTGGTTTTCATTCGATTCTCTTACCATTTCCAACATTTTTTGGGACCTTGTAGTACTGGAACCTGCTCGATTTTTCTTATATTCAGACATTCTGCGCCAAAGGAAATATATGTTAATAACGATTGAATATTTCGGAATTTCATAGATTGTTATTAATATTCTTGAACAAAAATTGAGTGATTCAAGTAACAAGGAATGTGAACAGTCGAAACATTCCGTGTTACTTATTACAATTTTACCGCTGCCTAAATTGGTGTGTTTTCTTACAAGTCATGATTACTCTTTCTGACTTTCTTGTCCTTGTGCGTTTATTTAAGTCACCAAATGAACAGTCTACAAATGGAGCATGAATATTCAAAATGTCATGTAAATGAAACCATTTACTTTTACTACTACATTCCAATATGAAACTATTTACATTCTGTTGCCGAAGTAAATTAGTAAACGAATGATATTGTTCATTTT
Source organism: Chrysolina americana (assembly GCA_958502065.1). Lineage (NCBI taxonomy): Eukaryota > Metazoa > Arthropoda > Insecta > Coleoptera > Chrysomelidae > Chrysolina > Chrysolina americana. Next base: position 25,423,555 of record OY293419.1, on the reverse strand, counting down.
TATGTTACGTAGCTTAATATATATGGACCAGCGGTGGAAAAACGGCATTTATTTCACTCGACTGACCTTATCGAATAAATAATTGCAGAATAATCAAGAAAAACGTTGAGATATAACGACAACATTTTTATTGTTCGGTACTTATTGTGATATTATTAAACTACAAACTTACCTCTATAATGAAAAAAGTCACCCACTGTGTTATAATTTGAATTTGAAGTTAACATGTACATCTATTAATTGCGTTGAAACTACAACTGACTACCTAAAGTTGGTACAGACTTACAACACCGGCAGTAAAACGACAGTTGTTATTGTCTAAAAATGACTCAACTGAACCGCTAACATGTAAATGCGCACGCGCCAAGCGGATGAGGTGTTTTTACATTGCAGATGAGGCGTTTTTGCGAGATAAGGCGTTTTTATTCAACACAGCCTTCCATTCTGCACATAGGTTGTTTTTTCTTTGCGTTACATTTTCAATTTAAGAAGTGTATAAGTCATTTTTAGACTATAATACATGAAAACCGACTCACGGTTTATATGGCTACGTATTTAAGTCAATTTCACCAAAATTTGTAGATGAGGCATTTTAAAAAAACACAGCAGACCTGAGTTCTAAGAAAGCGATTTATTTGTGAATATTCAGATTAGAATTATTGAGTTCTAAGAAAACTCGAGCTAACGATTCGACACTTGAAAGCACTTCTTATAATCTGAACACTCAATTGAATACATGCATTATTTCTATGCTGCAATCTTGTTTTGTGACCATTCACCTTTGTTGCTGGAATCGTCACATTGCATCAATTGCATGTGTACATAGTAGCTGAAGCGGTTGTATCCAATTTCACACTTTTCACAACCTTGGCAACTTTAGATTTACCACAATTACAGGAATACATTTTCTTGGTATGTTTTCAGTAGCTTACTTGAGGAGACACTAATATTTTGATAGGTTCCTGGGATCCTTTAAAGACAATCCTTGAAACACCAAAAGGAGAGGAGTCTACATGATAAATTACAATGTGTACGCTGACTTTATGCACCGACATATGAGACCAAGAGCCGACATTAGTTGGCTGATCCTCACTGCGAGCAGATGTGTGTTCCCCATACAACTATCATAATGAGTTTTGCGAGGACACCTGAATGTTATATTTTCAATGGTTTTCATATGTACTCTTCACGGAACTGATAATTTGTTGAGAGTATACATGTAGGTCATCAAATCTCAATAATAGCCAATAACATCGCAAGGTCAAACACAAACCCTGTTCACAATTACCTAAACATTGATCAAGGTCAAAAAATTTAAATTTTAAAGTCATTCGAGGACAATTCAAGGTCGTAACAACACAAATGCATCTATGTACCAGACATACCCTTGAAGGTCATCTGAATGTCGCTGATGACGTCACAATAGTGGCGGAAGGCCGAGTAGCGGCTGAAATACACTACTCATCATCTTCTGCATCTCTATCCAAGTCATCAGCACTTGATGAACATTTTTGCTTTTTCTTGAACACACCTGGAATGCTATCACTTCCGGAGGCTTCTGTAATTGTTGATAAAAACTTTTTTTTTCTTCGGTTGACTGTGTATTGCATTCAGTTTCCTTTTGTCTTTTTATTCTGTGTCCTTCTTTTGTATATTTTTTTTTCTGTCAGAAATTTTCTATATAATTGGGATGAAATTGCCGAGGGAAGTGTTTCCTTCTTTCGTTTTATGTCGTTACTAAATGGTACTGGCCAAAATAAATGATCTGAGAAACTTCTATGACCTGGTATGAAGTAAGGTTATCTCCAGTGTTCAAATCGTCTTCATTTTGTTTTTTGTTTGATTCAATATTATTTCTTTTTCTGTTTTTGATGTCCTAGTCCTGTAATGTCATCGTTTCCGCCCTCAACGTCATTACTTTCTCATTGAGTTGTCAGCTTCCCTTTTCTTCATTAGTATAAACTTCACGAAGTATTTAATTTTTTGTCCATTTTTTATTTACATATATTGAAAGTATTGTTTTCCTCAATTCTATGGAGATCCTCAATTTCCATGGTATTTTTGCCAATTCTATCACCTCCCGGAGCATCAAGTTGTTAATTTCACTTTCATAAGAATAAATAATAGCTATGTTCAAAATGTTGAGTGCTGTGGAGTCATTTTGACGTTCTTGAGTTGTTTTTTTTTTTCAATTCATATTTGTTCGATCTGGCGCCTTAAAGCCTTAACTGAAAGCGTCTTTATGTGTGACGTCATCAAATATTTGCCTCGCCCAGACAGGCGCCAGTTGGCGTTACTTCATTGACGTTACTGGACTGACAGTTGACATGCTGAAACACAGATTTTCTCAGTTTATTTGTAATTCGTAAACTGATTGAAAATTTGTTAACAATAGGAAACGATTAAACATACTCCTATAAAATATTTGTTTGTGTGCTGTTCCAGTGTTCAGAGATACCACGGAAAACGATTATGTAGGAATTGTTCATCTTATTCAGAAAGATTTTGCTGTGTTTGCATTCATGGTTATGATGTGGTTAAAAAGATGATTTTCTGCCATTTGCAAATTATGGTATATTATGAGAGAAGAACATGTTCTTTCCATTTATGACGAGTGGTTTCAGATATATTTGAATCGAGACTTTTTTCTCTTGTTTCTGATGACAAAAAAGAATGTTTAAGAATGGCTTCAACTCATTCAATATCAAATCGAACAAATTCACTTCACTTATCGTTTCGATAAAAATACCCCTTGGTGTCCAAACTATAAAATTACAAAAAAAATTTCTGGAAATATAAATTTGCCCTTGTATTTGATAAAAATAATGATTCTTCCTATTTATCTTCATACTTTCACAATCATCAGATAAAATGCAGTAAAATATGTTCAAGTATTTAGCGGCTTCAAGAGGAATATAATCTTTAGCTGAATATGGACATTTGATTTCTATTATCGTATTATTCCCTACTTAACCATCCGGAGAAGCACCTAGAAACCCGTATTCTTCGTCAGTGTAAACCAATAAGTAAGGCTACAGGTTTCCTCACGTATTTGCTTTTATAGCTATGGACTCATCACCATTAGATGTATTGTATGTATGAGCTATATCTGAAATTATTCCACCAAAGAGGGTCTTTTTATCGTATTATTATTATAATTAAAATACGTTTTTTTTTCAACATTGAAATTTATTTTGAAATATCGATTGTACATTGTACTTTTTAGCGTAGACTATTCTACCCAAAGAGAATCAAGTAAATTTTAACATATCATTGCGTATTATAAAATAAGTCAACAATATATTTTTGTCGAATTTTAACAATATATAATATCAGACATATAAAAACTTCACCGACAGCCTCTATCGGTGTTATTCCCAAATGCTTGGCTAAATATTTCCTCATAGCTTCCAACATCAGATTCCTTACAACCCAAGCAGTTTATGAACACGACGCACACATTTCACTACAACACTCACAAATGGAGTGTCCATATTGCATTGAATGATCCTTGTCCTATTATAAAGAAAATCACCACAACATACAATGCATGAACAGCGAGGTTAATAAGTATACGAAGATTATTTCGGTATTGGATTTCCTCTAGAAAAATAATATTTCAACAATATTTCAAAACGAAATAAAAAAAGTCTCTAAAGTTGAAGATGAGTAGGAACTGAAAATCCAGAGAAAAGTTTTCAAAATGATTAAACTCATAATATTTTATTTCGTATAAAAAATACTTCATATGACTAAAAAGTAAATTTAAATGATCTATTAATTTGATGACATCATTCGAAAGCATCAACGTTATGATCCAGACAGAAAACAACCCCAGCGTTGTGTGTTAGAATTGGCTCTGGAGATGCCATTTTTCTCGTATAGCTCTGTCTCTAAGCGATTTTTGATGATGTGCTCCATCACTTTGCCCATTGCATCCAGCAGACATATCGTCCTGTACTTGTTGTTTGGTTTTGGTATCAGCGCTACCGTGGCTACTTTGTGTGGGGCATTCTGGCCTGTTAATGATGTGGTTTGCTATCGCCAGGAAGGAGTCTGGTATTATGCCTGCAGCTTCTCTTATGGTTTCCACTGCTAGACCGTCGGGGCCGGGAGCCTTTTTGGGCTTGAGCTTCTCGCATGCTGAGATCAGCTCTTCCGCGGTGACTTCCTGGGCTTCGTGCACATTTTTATCCGTTGCCCATATGTCTTCGTTTACGGGAAAGAGTTTCTTAGTGGTTTCTCTTTTCTCCTCTAGGCCCATGTCATACGGTGAACCGTTGTACTTCAGTTGGCTCGTTACCAGTCTGTATCCTTGTCCTCATAGGTCGCCATCCAGTTCTTGGCAGACTTGCGCCAGTGGTCCTTTTTTGCCCTTGTTATCGCCTTTTTGTACTCCCTCCTGCAGGTTACGTATTCGTCTTCCAGTCTGTTTATGTCCGGCGGGTTGGTCCTTCTGGCTCTGGTTAGAAGTCGTCGACTTCTATTGCAGGATTCTTTGTGTGTCCTGGTTCCACCAATGGGGCTGCCGTCGCAGGGCTTCGCCTTGTCTCTGAACGGTGGCAACATTTTGTGCATTTCTCAATTGCCTAACTAAGTCGCCCGGTTCGTTTTCAACGGGATCGTGGATCAGCGATATTGCCGCTTGAAGTACTTCTTTATCGATGCAGGGTCTTCATCACGGGTTTGCTTTTTGGTGTGTTTTGTTCTATGCTCATGAGGATCAGGCCGTGGCAACTCAGTGAGTCCTCCTCCAATACTTCCCGGTCTATGATTCTTTGCACCAGTGCGCTTGAGACAAACGTAATGTCGATAAAGGAGGAGCTAATTCTTCTATTGAAGGTAGGCCTATTCCCCTTGTTCGCCACTGCGAGGTCGAGAGTCGCGAGCCACTCCGCTTCTGTCAGAGAAGCTCGATCCCCATAGCGGGGATTTGGCATTTAGATCCCCCAGGATTATTACTTTCGCCTTTTCTCGTTGGATGCTTGTCATAGCCTCATCGACGTGCTCATGGAATTCTTGTAGTGGAATGTTTGGTGAAACGTAACAATTGTACAGCGTCCATTCAACGAAATAGACCTTTTTATAGACATTTTCAGAGGTTAACGCTGGTCCGCCTGCCCCCGTTCAGTGCCACTGTGTTCTTATCTCTGATTATGGCTCTGAATGTCGGGCAACTGGTGGTGTCCGCTCGATGCCCCTGCTTTCCGCAAGCAAGACATTTTGGCGCCTCTGCAGTCTTTTATTCTATGACCGTCATTTCCGCATTTCATACATGTATCGGACCTGTCTCTTCCTGTACATTCGTTTCTTGAATGTTCGAACTCCAGACACCTGTAGCATCTTGCCACGTGTACTTTTAACCTTATGCGCCCTTGGCCCCAGCCCCCCATGGGAATGATTCCATCTCCCATTATCCGCTCAGCAGTGTGCATGCTTTCAGCGGCTGCTATGACCGTTAGGTTTCCATTTTTGTCTTCTTTCATTTCTTTGATGTAGAAACGCCTGCTATCTATTCCCGGTCTGCTTTTCAGGATGTACTCCTTGACCTGCTTTTCGATGAGATCAGCGTTGATTCCACTCAGAAGTAGCAGAACTTCGTACCTTTTGATATCGATCTTATAGTTGGATCTCTTCCTATAATTGCTTCTTTCAGCAAGTCTGATACCTTTTTCCCCCTTCTAATTCCAACATAAGGTCACCTTTTGCTGTCTTCTTGACCTGCTTGATCTTCACCCCAACATCCTCGATGCTTACTGAGGCCTTCACCAATCTTAGTAGGTCAGCGTATGACTTGCCGTCGGCCTTGATAATCATTTTATCATCTTGTTCGATCCCTTTGTTGCCTGTCCTCGGTGGTTATCGTCGAAGTATGGTGATCTTTATGTCCTCCTCTGCGAAGATATATTCGCAGCACTTTCTGATGAGGATACTGTCGGTTTTCTTGGTGTCCCATATATATATTTCTTTTTTCTCGTACCGCGTCAGTGTCTCTTTCAGCGTTTCAATAATTTTGTACGCCTTTTCCGGGTCTTCTCCCGGCGTATCGTTTAGGGCCAGGGGCAGCAGGAGCGTCATGCAGCTCTTTGTCACGCCGCCGCCCCTGCTGCTCCTGACTTACGTAACGTTGTTTATGTAGTCGATGATGCCTTCCACCAAGCCGTCCTGGATAATCCTGTCCATTTCTGGGCATCTCGTTCTAATATCCTCCCATTTCCTATCGTCGCTTTTAATTTCGGGGTTGACCCTGACGGCAAGATCCCCCTTTATATTGTTTTTTTTATAAACATCTTCTGGCCAGTTCCTGCCCACTATAGACCTGAGGGAGTCTATGCCCTTGTCCTTTGAGAGTGCTAGCATTATCTCTTCCTTGGAGATTTCCTCCTCTAGTCTTCTCAACTCTTGATCGTTGTCCAAGCCCTCCTGAGTGACCTGGGTTCCGATGCTGACCATGGCCTCCTGAGTAACCTAGGTTCCGATACTGACCATGGTGCTTTCTCTATTGTTCTGCTGGTCTTCTGCTCCTCCTGTGAAGGGATCGTCTAGGTCTATTGTATCTATTGTGGTTTCTTCAGGTTCCTTGAGACCCTCTAGGAAGTTCGTCCGCTCTTTCATTCGTACAGCTAGTGCGTCAATTTCTCTGGATATATGCTTTATCTCCACTTTCGTGTTAGCGTTATTCTTAAAATGTTTCATTAGTTGCGTTGTTCTTCCCACTAGGTTTCCTATATTTTTCTGTAGCCATGCTATCTCCGAGTCCCTGCGCGTGCTTTGTTTCTGCCTTTTTTAGGCGAAACCATACGCTTCCTTTTTCTCTGATGCGTTTCTTCCTCCATGTCCGTCCAGACGGTACTGAGTTCGTAGCCTGGGCTCTTACTCAGTTCCTCGTTTTTGGAATAACATTTTGAACAACTGTACCAATTTCTGACCCACGTGGTGTAGCAGCGGCCAATCGACGAGCTGCATTTATTTCATTCAAATGCTGTCTACGATTAAACCGCTCTCCATGTATCCTAATCCAAACTCTATTGACACCATTGCCATCAACGAGAATTTGTGGATAAATGTGAAATTTAGAAGAAGCCGTACTGGTGATCATAGTACAGCATTTAACTATATAATTCCTGTAGGTAGCCCGCAATAAATGGATGAAAACATGGCCACCACGTGTTATGATGTTATACACAGCACCTGATGGGACTACCTGGTTTGATAAAAAAATAATTGCTTCTTATTCCAATAGCGAGTTGAGTCAACATCTGTACTTTGAAGCAGCCATCTACCGAATCGACAGTTCTCTGTGTACCGACACCACATAATCTAATGCCAAAATCCATCAATGAAAGAACAATGGCACCGCAAACGCGTCTATCTACATGAATGCTATGACCAACTTTGTCTAATTGGAATGTAGGATCATGGCAAAGGTAAAACACACGTTTTACCAGATTAGTAAGATATTCCTTCGATAGTTTAACAGTTGGAACAAATAAACTTTCAATGACCTTATCAGCAGTAATTTTTATTTGAGCACTTTCAAGAAACAGTATAAAGGACACATCACTATTTTTACATAATAATTGTTGTTTTAGGAGATTGTAATCTAAATCTGCCACACGTCCAGTCAGAAGAAATTGTAATTCATTGAGAGATGGACATAAGTCCAAAAGTGCTTTGGTTTTTATATGTAATGATGCATTCAAATTTTGCAATGCCAAGAAATAGTTGTTCAACTGAACAATTGGTGGTTTTAATAATGCATTAATGTAATTTGCTCATACATCCGTAGAATAAACTAAATAGTTTTCTTCGAACAATTTATGTATTCTCCTATCATCTGTTATGAAATCTGTCGCAGCAGATAAAAATATGGCGTCGATAATTCGCTGATTTTTTATAGATTTAACGTATTCCAACCGCATTATTGCTGGTTGTTTTAATAAGCTTTCTTCAATAAAATATTGTACGTATTTCATTTTCTTTTTTAAGTCTCCTAGTGGAGTTTTAATACCTGCCAATAAATGAGAAAGACTCAAATTCTCTTTAAAATTCTGAAGAGCTAATAATAAGAAATTGGTGGAGATAGTTTTTCTAAACATGTGTTCCGTCGGCATATACGCGTGAACGTATGTCACTAACGAATTACAATCATCTGCAATATTACAGTTGCGACGTTTCGCAGTAAAATGGCCGGGTGTATATATGCCATATTTTCATAAGAATGAAATGTCGAATGCTGTCATTTCATTATTATTACACACGAGCCCTAATAAATTCCTCAAATTTTTAAATATACAAGCTAAATAGCCATTTTGATTATTTTTGTGTATAAATAATATTCCGAAATGTAGTTGGATGTAATCCAATGAAACATCAGCCTTCACCAAATTTTTCAAAAACTGTAGACCACAAAGTACATTATCTTTCATTCCATGCTGGCTCCGATCAAAATAAACATTTTCCACCGTGGGAAATGTCTTCAACACATCATTGATATAACGGTCGACTTGTTCTGTGAAAACATTAAAATCTTTTGCCATTCTATCAATGATAAAGTTATCGAAATCAGCATCTAGTTTAACCTTTGCCCCCTGCATAATAGTTTGGCATAAAGGTTCCAAGATTTTTTCAATTCTAGGGTAATTAAGGCTTTCACATTGAAGTTCATGGGCTCTTCGTCATCATCTTCTCTATCAGAATCAGACCCTGATTCATTATTAGGAAGTAGCCTCTTTGTTTGGATTAAACAATATATGGCGTGGACTGCGTATCCACCAAAATGAAACTCGTTGCAATTGTAATGTCGAGGTTCATGTGTTAAAATCTTTGTTAATTTTAAATTTTTAGACTTGCTCTCCTGTTTATATCATCGGAATTTATTTGAAAGCCACAATTCATGTTGAATTTTGATATCATTTTATCAATCAAGATATATGAGTCCAAATCCTGATCATATTGAATGTCTTTGGCACTAACATGTGCAAATGTTGGATAAGGAGTTGCCATAATTTTAGCGAAATATAAGCCAAAAATACCGGTCAATTTATCAAATTTCACCACACTATGCCTTCTGAAGTCGAATTGAAGTAGTTTATGGTGTCAGGAGTCGTCGTCACATCAGCAAATGGAAGGGCAACTCAAACTGCACAATAAAAGAACAAATAGTCACATCAATGCCAAAGAAAGATAATAAATAGAATAGAACACGTTTGGGTGTGGGATCCGCCTACGCTAGGATCTGCTTTGCGTCCACGCGTGACGATCCTAGCCGCCCGTGTACACACAGGGTGTTATGTAAGTACGTGGCCAAACTAGAAGGGGTGATATTTTTAGCGATTATAAGACGAAAAGATCATGTAAACATAGGACCGGTAATGCTTCGTTTTCAAGATACAATCCTAAGTCAAAGAAGTTGAGGTTTGTCTAGGAGAATACATTACAAAGTAATAAGTCACGATAAAATAAAATATGTTTACTCACTTATACAGACCGAATTTCATTCATTTAGGTCTGTATAGGTGACTGAACATATTTCATTTTATTGTGATTTATTACATTGTAGTATATTCTGATAGACTGACTATTCCTATACATAATGCACTTTTGATTTGATTTGGTTGGTCTAATCGTGACCAACACTTTCAGTTAAAAACACATTATTTTCGACTTATGTTTGGACTTCGATATATGAAACAATATGTCAGAACACATCATCAAAAGCTATTTCCAATTTGATAAAGAGAGAATATCCATCAATCGCTGTGATGAAGAAATGGTTTCCTCATCGCGGGTGTCCTCATAGCGGATATCATTCTTCGATGATTCGGGGGAAGAATGTGCAACTATGGTTTTATCAGGTGCATTCTCATTCGGTGTAATAGATGACCCCGCTACAACTACATTACTATGTACAATTATAGTTCCATCGGGGGCATCTATCACCACCAATTGTGCATCCATAGGGGCTGTGATAGTGGAAGATACCTTTCGCTTTCTTCTTTGCTCCGGCCAACTTCCAGTGTATGGGTATGAACAAACATCTCGGAACTTAGCGAGATCGATTCTCACATTCGATTTTTCGATGGTCGGACATTCTTTTTAGGGCCCAAGACGAGAAGCATATCTTTTTAACTGCGCGTGCCTCGTGGCTGCTCTCATTTGCGCATCTGTAGGTACCTTCCGAACTCGTTTACAAGATCTTTCACCAACGGATTCAGAGTCGGAAATATCTACGAGCTCATGCAACCTTTTACCACCCCTTTTCACATTGTCGCCTCCCTCATCTTGCAATACTGGAGAAATAAGTGATAGTATGTCTGGCATACTGTAACTTTCTGATCTTGCAGAATCATTCACAATTGAGGGGATAGCCGCTTCCTACTCTGCATTTGGGAACAGGGAACTATCCACCGTCGGGTTGAGCGATGCTTCCTCAGCATTCATTTCATCATTCCACATTAGTTCCGTATCAAATAGTACGACAAGTTGTTCATTTGTCATCTTGGTACTACGCAAATGAAAAATTAAATAAATTGTATTATAATAATAAATCGTTTCTATTGGTGTTGATACAAAATAAAAAAGCATAGTTTAGCCAAAGGCTACTCTTACACTTGACTTGAGATGTACAATTGAGTGGTGTCATTTTCCAGCTCTAGTGCGGGAAAAATTTCAAGTAAGTTATTCCCGCACGCGAAAGTTTGTTCAGAAGTGCTGTCCTGCATAATTTTTTTTATAATTCGATTTTGGAAAAAATATTGATCCTAACTCATACGGAAAGATACTCTCCCACACTCGACTGCTTACTCAAGATTTTATAGAATAGACTCAGCTTTTTTCGACAAAATAAACTAGTAACGAATATCTTCGCTTACAGTTTTGATTTTGTTTTGATCTCGCCATTCTGCAAAAAGTTGATATTTGTGATTATATTTTGACTTGGATTTTACTGGTAATAAATTCATGTTTGATTGTCCCCTTCGTATATTATTGGAAGTTAATTAATTGACAGAAACAAAACAATGCTGACAAATATATTGTTTGGTATGTATGATGCGTTTCCATGGTTACTATCTAAAGTATTTTCATTTACTATTTTCATTTGCTAGGCAAAAAAAGCCCATCTTACATTATTACTAATAGATATGAAAATAAGGTGTTTTCATAGAAGATATATGAACGACGACTGAAACAATGACTTATTATGTAAATTGATATCAGATTGTAAACATACCTCTCAGTTATGTATGTGACTGGATACGGCCTCGGTGTTTGGGTGGTGAATTCGAAGAATTTGTTTCGATGAGTTAGACTGGGCGGCAGCTATATCCTCGTACATGCTAACTGTGGTGGATGGCAGAACTTCCTGAAATTATATATTTTGGTGCTATTTACTGAATTAAAAATCCAAATCAATGATGATAACCAGGTGATTTCCAATGTCAGAAACTAAATGAGAAATATCATGTGATGCACCACAAATAAAATTTATAATAACCAAATCTATTAATCTACCAATATAATTTGCAATAGTATTGAATTGCTCTAATTGAAATGAAGTCGTGAAATTGATTAATACCGAAGTTTTTCTGTTTGGAATGTGGGAGATAATCAATCCAAATGCATTCAAGTCTACAAGAGTAAACACCTTATACTGTCCAAGAAATCAATATATTCTAAACAATCAAAGCAAAGAAGAATTCATACTCATGAATATTCAACTTACTTAAATATAAAGTACCATTACATAAGATATACTATAATGAGACTAGAAGTATTTGCATAAAATATAATAGTTCCATGCATGCCTGTGACCCAATATTTTTTTTAGACTTCGTAAAAAAGAATGTCTTAGGCGTAAATTCATTTATAAACCATTGTAATGTAAAGATGTTATCGATGCAAATAACAAATTAACATGTGGTTGTGAACTTACCCTTTTAACTGACGAAATACAAAAGGCTTGTTTCTAGTGAGTTGTAACTACGATGTATCCTCTTGAATCGGTCGAAGTATAATAGACCGAACAAAATTCGAATCTCCCGAATGTCCACTTCTAGCGTAAATTAAAACGCCCACTTCTAAAAGTTTAACATGCACAGTTTTACCACTTTAGCCAACAGCAGAGTATGTGAAATGTGAAATATAAAGGTTGTATTCCAATATGGGCTGTCAAATAATTGTTAAAACAAAAATATTCTACCAAAAGTTTAAATATAGTTTGATATTCAGTTCTGTATAAATCAATTCATAATGTCTGAAGCTGATTCAAGTACTAGACCATCGAGAGAACAATGAAGAATCGAACCAGTGCAAGTGAGTAGTTCTTCCCATGAACAAGAGTGGATTGATTATCCGGAAATGTTAGAATTCGGGGATGAGATGCTTGGAGAAATCGAACCAGTGCACGGACCCATTCAATTTAATGAAGTCAATAGTTCTTTTTATCATGTACAAGAATGGGTGAAACATTCGGATATGGCAGAGGAAGGCTTAAGTTTCGACAACGAAATCGATTATGTGAAATCAGATGATGAAACAATTTTATTGTCATCCGATGATAATGATGTAGATGACATATTCCCCAAACTCTTCGCCATCATCTCCTACCCCACATTATTTCCAAGAAGAAAATGATATTGATAATTAGTATAAGTAAAACACAAGATGAATATAACAGATGATGATACTTTAGATTATTTTTCAATTGTTCAAAAAATAATAAAGATTCATGAGTGCTATTCTCAAGTTTGTATGTATACGAATTCAATTTACTATTCGTTTTATTCTTATGGGAATTGGAAGTTGAACGTTTCGAAAATGGTCACGAAAGAAGAAGAATGTTTTTATTTTATGTCAGAGTGGCGGATTTCTAAAATTTTATTTAGGCAAAAATTGCGCTCTTTTTCTTCAATTTCATATCCTGGCGGAGTTATTTTTTTAATTTCGCAACGCTCTATCAAAGTTCAAGTTGTGGAAGTGATGTATTATAATTGACCAAGCTTTATCGACGGTGAAACGTAAGGTAAGAAAAAATTCACATTAAGACATCTTCGACACCCCGTAATATGAAATAACAAATAATTGTACAGTTTCTGAGATATACGGCCCACCCGTTTATTTTACAATTTTCCGCTACAGTTTCTTTTTGCGATGTGGCAAGCAAACCATTAAATGCCAAATGGACCATTAATTAGGAAAATTATTTCTATTGCAACCGTGGATATTAACGTACAGAGAAAATGAAATGGGCCACGTGGTATTTGCTGAAGTTTAAAAGTCTGCTGTTGAGTTCAAAGAAAATGCAATGTATTTGGTAATTACACAGATTAAAATTGCTACATTACAGGTATATAATTTTGTTTGAGAATAGCGAATGAATCAAAATAATCTCCTTGATAGATACCTGTGTTCTAAAAAAGCGATTTATTTGTGAATATTCAGATTAGAATTGATGAGTTCTAAGAAAACTCGAGTTAAAACTGTTACACTGTAGGTACATCTGATTTTTTTTCAAATAAAAAATTAAAATAGACAACTGTTCCGAAATAAAAAGGTCTACCATGTTTAATAACCATTTATTTAATATAACTTTTTATTTTGAATACATATCATATATGTTTAATAGATTGTACCTCTTCATGTGATTGCTGGGGGACGGACCAAGAATCAGATACGTTCAAAGGTGAATTTTACGAGTGCAACTTAGAAATCTTATTTCCTCGTTCGATCATTTTCTGCTCTACTCCGTCACATTTCCGTCCGAGTAAGTTGAATACTAGTCGTGCTTGTCGAGTTATATTGGCAATCGATGTATCTATGGTACTTTTTTAAATTGCAGCAGTTCGCTCTTCCAATGACAAATTAGTGATTGCTGCATGTACGGAAGCTTGTACAGTTGTTAGTATTTCCTCATTTATGCATAGCATAAGAGGTCCGGGGACAATTCGCGCGTTATTTTTCAACAACTGGAAGGGTGCCGTGGCAGGACAAAATGGAATAAAAAAACATTGTGTTAATGTTGTAATGATTCTGTGAAAAGGCAATGACAAAATAATGCTTACTCACGTCGACTTGAGTTTTTCTCGTATGTCTCTGCTTATTCTTGTCTTTTAAAGAGATTAAATGTTTATACTCAAACACTTGTGGAATGGTCTTTTTTCTACTCGATCTTTCCCTTTTAACCACTTTGGAATTGATTTGTGTAACATTTTCAATTCCCTGGCGATACTGTCTATTATAACAAAAACCCATTATATCAATTATTCGATTTTCTTCACTTCCAAAATCATCAAGGTTGTTTTTGTGGTCCAAAATACGTAATGAAATGTTGTGGATCAACTGACGACCTTCTGGACTGATTGATGGGCATATATATAATATTGTGTGGCTCTTTTGTGAGATTGAATCCAGGCTCCACATTGATATCGAATGAAAATAGAATGTGAGATACTTCATTATTTACATATGAACCAGAGATGATATTGCAATCCAAGCGAATTATTCTCACTGTTGTAATGTTTATCAGTAGTTTTGATTCATGTATCTGGTTCGGTTGAAAGGTCTCAGAATTAAATCCCATCATCCTTGCTATAGAATTTGGGTGGGTTAGATCAATTTCATATTTTGATTGCATCTCACATTTGAAAGTATTGTTATTCGCACGTAGATAAAATATTTCATCTGCTTTGATATCACTATGTTTTTCCCCATTGAACAATTTGAACATGATTTGTTTTTGAATTACTGCATTGATTTCTCCAATTTCATAGTTCTCACATGGAGTTTGTATTGCATAATTTTGAAATATTGTTTGTGTCATCACTAATCGTAAAACTGATCGTTTCTTTCACTGATATTATTGATTGTATTGCATCCATGAAATCCTAGTAGACCTAATCCATAACGGCTGCTCCTATCCAACTCGATGGGTGGAAAAAAGTCTACAGTCAAAACACTTGTCCCGGCAGCTTGCAGTTCGAACTTCCGTGACATGACTGATACATTTCATGAATCCCACTTCAATTTATTGTTGCATACAACCAGTGGCGAATCCGGGGGGGGGGGGGGGGGCAATGCCATTTTCTGTTACCTATAATTTTTTTTAGAAAAAGAGGTGATATTGAATTTGAATACACTCATATATATTGGTCGTCAATAGGTATCATTTCAAAAACAGTGGCTGTTATGTAAAAATTGAAAATAAAGTTTATTCAAAAATTTTACAAAGTAATTCATAATATATATGTATATTATTTTTTAAATGACGAATTGTAGTCTGTGACCCCCTATTTTGGCGTAGCGCTGTATAATTATATCTACATCAACAACAATCTCACGGTGTATATGTAGCAAACAGAGTCCATTCAACCTTTCTTCTCCCATTTTGGATCGTAACCAAGACTTTGCGCGTTTTAAAGTGCTGAATGATCGCTCGGCACTTGCTGCACTTACAAGAAGTGTCAAAAGTATTCTTAAAAGTTCGTAAATTGTGGGAAATAAGTCTTCATCACACACGACCAATGTTGAAAGTACATCTAGAAAACTAGTCAACAAATATAAAATTATCGTGGAAAATGGACGAAAATTGTTTTTAACAAACCTCTTCCCCATGTTTCAAATGAAATCAAAATATATCAAATCATATTTATTTTCTTAGGAATATCATTCACGTTGAAGAAAATAGGTACAACATTTTCACCGTATTGATCAATAACAAACATATACAAAAAAAAGTATTACAAATTTGAATCTTCACTGATCCCTCCTCCCTATATTGTTACAAATGAGGCATATATTTATTGGTCTGATCTGAGTTAGTGGATGGTTACAAACTCGACAATAATGGTTGTTGTGCATTGCGTCTTCAAAAGTTGATGTTTCGTGAATGTCTTTATGCGAATACCATCCACCATTGTCATTCATTTGAGTATACATGAGATAGCATCGATGACATATATACTCAACCCCCCTTGTAGTTGCCATGACAACATATGTCGAAATGGAACAATATTAGTTATTTTCATTATCCATTCATCTGCTACATCTAGTTCAATGCCATCATCTACCTCAATTTCTTCAACGTCTTCTTCACCACCTAGTCCATCATATAGTTCGTCGACCCCATCGACATCATCCATAGGTGACTGAACATATTTCATTTTATTGTGACTTATTACATTGTAGTATATTCTGATATTCCTGTACATAATGCACTTTTGATTTGATTTGGTTGGTCTAATTGTGACCAACATTTTCAGTTAAAACTCACATTATTTTCGACTTATGTTTGGACTTCGATATATGAAACAATATGTCAGAACACATCATCAAAAAGCTATTTCCAATTTGCTAAAGAGAGAATATTTTTTGGATTTTTTTGTTTGGCGGTTGTCTCCGAAAATTATTTCAGAAAAACAACTGATATGTCTGTATTCTTTTATTTCAGTTTGGCTAAATATTCATAAATTACATATTATAATAATAATATTCTTCCACAAAATGATAACAAATTGTAAAGATTTGAACGAATACGATATCAGTCCTAGAATCCAACAAGAAAAACAATAAATACCCAAATTTCCATATTGGTGAATGAATAATAATCACTTCTGAATGATGAAATAAAGAATGTTTAGATTTCAGTGGTATAACTTTGGTAAAAATTAATTAAGCAAATGTCGTGGATATTGTTTATTTTGTTTTTTTCATTTATAGCTATTATATAAATATAATCAACTAACATGGAACCTAACTTTTTAAAAATGTACAACAACAACCTACATCTAGCTTAACTGTACATGAATATATGCAACATAAATTAAAACTCATCATCAATTGCCCCATTTAAACTCTCTTTCATATCAATCATCCATTTTTTCTCTTTCTGCAGATGACTGAGATGCTCATCTCTTAGAGCTATCAGACTTTTGTGTTTTTCACCAAAAATAACACACTTATCATCCTACTCAGCCACTCTTTTGAGCAAATCAGCACGTTCAGAAGTAAAACGCTGTATATCTAGCAATACATCTGAAATCTCTGAGTTGCTCAATTTGATGGCTCGCTCTGTTTCACATTTCCCCATCACTCTCGATTTTATATGTAATAAAGCACTATCCATCAATCGCTGTGATGAAGAAATGGTTTTCTCATCGAGGGTGTCCTCATCGCGGATGTCCTTATTCGATGTTTCGGGGGAAGAATGTGCAACTATGGTTTTATCAGGTGCGCCCACATTCGGTGTAATAGATGCCCCCGCTACAACTACGACACGAAAACGAAAACAACCCCAGCGTTGTGTGTTAGAATTGGCTCTGGAGATGCCATTTTTCTCGTATAGCTCTGTCTCTAAGCGATTTTTGATGATGTGCTCCATCACTTTGCCCATTGCATCCAGCAGGCATATCGTCCTGTACTTGTTGTTTGGTTTTGGTATCAGCGCTACCGTGGCTACTTTGTGTGGGAAATTCTTGCCTGTTAATGATGTGGTTTGCTATCGCCAGGAAGGAGTCTGGTATTATGCCTGCAGCTTCCCTTATGGTTTCCACTGCTAGACCGTCGGGGCCGGGAGCCTTTTTGGGCTTGAGCTTCTCGCATGCTGAGATCAGCTCTTCCGCGGTGACTTCCTGGGCTTCGTGCACATTTTCATCCGTTGCCCATATGTCTTCGTTTACGGGAAAGAGTTTCTTAGTGGTTTCTCTTCTCTCCTCTAGGCCCATGTCATACGGTGAACCGTTGTACTTCAGTTGGCTCATTACCAGTCTGTATCCTTGTCCTCATAGGTCGCCATCCAGTTCTTGGCAGACTTGCGCCAGTGGTCCTTTTTTGCCCTTGTTATCGCCTTTTTGTACTCCCTCCTGCAGGTTACGTATTCGTCTTCCAGTCTGTTTATGTCCGGCGGGTTGGTCCTTCTGGCTCTGGTTAGAAGTCGTCGACTTCTATTGCAGGATTCTTTGTGTGTCCTGGTTCCACCAATGGGGCTGCCGTCGCATGTTTGGTGAAACGTAACAATTGTACAGCGTCCATTCAGCGAAATAGACCTTTGTGTATCCTTTACACGTTTCGTGCTTTCTAGCGCCAATATTGCGATTCAAGAAGTACGTAGCAACGTTCAAGTCCTGGTCATTGATCCACTTCTGGCCTTTGATTTTGCTTTTGTTAGGCTCCTGTATGCATAATATGTCACAGTTTAACCTCATACCTGTTTCGAAAGCCGAGTCCTGCGCAGCCCTGCCTTTATCCACATTGACTTGAAGAATGTTTATAGACATTTTTAGAGGTTAACGCTGGTCCGCCTGCCCCCGTTCAGTGCCACTGTGTTCTTATCTCTGATTATGGCTCTGAATGTCGGGCAACTGGTGGTGCCCGCTCGATGCCCCTGCTTTCCGCAAGCAAAACATTTTGGCGCCTCTTTGCAGTCTTTTATTCTGTGACCGTCATTTCCGCATTTCATACATGTATCGGACCTGTCTCTTCCTGTACATTCGTTTCTTGAATGTCCGAACTCCAGACACCTGTAGCATCTTGCCACGTGTACTTTTAACCTTATGCGCCCTTGGCCCCAGCCCCCCATGGGAATGATTCCATCTCCCATTATCCGCTCAGCAGTGTGCATGCTTTCAGCGGCTGCTATGACCGTTAGGTTTCCATTTTTGTCTTCTTTCATTTCTTTGATACGCCTGCTATCTATTCCCGGTCTGCTTTCCAGGATGTACTCCTTGACCTGCTCTTCGATGAGATCAGCGTTGATTCCACTCAGATGTAGCAGAACTTCGTTCCTTTTGATATCGATCTTATAGTTGGGATCTCTTTCTATAATTGCTTCTTTCAGCAAGTCTGATACTTTTTTCCCCCTTCTAATTCCAACATAAGGTCACCTTTTGCTGTCTTCTTGACCTGCTTGATCTTCACCCCAACATCCTCGATGCTTACTGAGGCCTTCACCGATCTTAGTAGGTCAGCGTATGACTTGCCGTCGGCCTTGATAATCATTTTATCATCTTGTTTGATCCCTTTGTTGCCTGTCCTCGGTGGTTATCGTTGAAGTATGGTGATCTTTATGTCCTCCTCTGCGAAGATATATTTGCAGCACTTTCTGATGAGGATACTGTCGGTTTTCTTGGTGTCCCATATATATATTTCTTTTTTCTCGTACCGCGTCAGTGTGTCTTTCAGCGCTTTAATCATTTTGTACGCCTTTTCCGGGTCTTCTCTCTTCGTGTCGTTTAGGGCCAGGGGCAGCAGGAGCGTCATGCAGCTCTATTCCACCCCGCCGCCCCTGCTGCTCCTGACTTACGTAACGTTGTTTATGTAGTCGATAATGCCTTCCACCAAGCCGTCCTGGATAATCCTGTCCATTTCTGGGCATCTCGTTCTAATATCCTCCCATTCCCTATCGTCGCTTTTAATTTCGGGGTTGACCTTGACGGCAAGATCCCCCTTTATATTGTTTTTTTTTATAAATATCTTCTGGCCAATTCCTGCCCACTATAGACCTGAGGGGGTCTATGCCCTCGTCCTTTGAGAGTGCTAGCATTATCTCTTCCGTGGAGATTTCCTCCTCTAGTCTTCTCAACTCTTGATCGTTGTCCAAGTCCTCCTGAGTGACCTGGGTTCCGATGCTGACCATGGCCTCCTGAGTAACTTGGGTTCCGATACTGACCATGATGCTTTCTCTATTGTTCTGCTGGTCTTCTGCTCCTCTTGTGAAGGGATCGTCTAGGTCTATTGTATTTATTGTGGTTTCTTCAGGTTCCTTAAGACCCTCTAGGAAGGTCGTCCGCTCTTTCATTCGTACAGCTAGTGCGTCAATTTCTCTGGATATATGTTTCATTAGTTGCGTTGTTCTTCCCACTAGATTTCCTATATTTTTCTGTAGCCATGCTATCTCCGAGTCCCTGCGCGTGCCGTGTTTCTGCCTTTTTTAGGCGAAACCATACGCTTCCTTTTTCTCTGATGCGTTTCTTCCTCCATGTCCGTCCAGTCGGTACTGAGTTCGTAGCCTGGGCTCTTACTCAGTTCCTCGTCTTTGGAATATCATTTTGAACAATTGTACCAATTTCTGACCCACGTGGTGTAGCAGCGGCCAATCGACGAGCTGCATTTATTTCATTCAAATGCTGTCTGCGAATAAACCGCTCTCCATGTATCCTAATCCAAACTCTATTGACACCATTGCCATCTACGAGAATTTGTGGATATATGTGAAATTTAGAAGAAACCGTACTAGTTATCATAGTACAGCATTTAACTATATAATTCCCGTAGATAGCTCGCAATGAATGGAGGAAAACATGGCCACCACGTGTTATGTTGTTATACACAGCACTTGATGGGACTACCTGGTTTGATAAAAAATAATTGCTTCTTGTTCCAATGGCGAGTTGAGCCAACACCTGTACTTTGAAGCAACCACACCACAGAATCTAATGCCAAAATCCACCAATGAAAGAACAATGGCACCGCAAACCCTTCATCTACATGAATGCTATGACCAACTTCGTCTAATTGGAATGTAGGATCATGGCAAAAGTAAAACACGTTTTACCAGAATAGTAAGATATTCCTTCGATAGTTTCACATTTGGAACAAATAAACTTTCAATGACCTTATCAATCAGCAGTAATTCATATTTGAGCACATTCAAGAAACAGTATAAAGGACACATCACTATTTTTACATGGTTTCATGGTGGACGTTAGAATAGTTTCACCCAATAATTGTTGTTTTAGGAGATTGTAATCTAAATCTGCCACACGTCCAAAAATTGTTGAAAAATTGTTATATCTGTCAACCGGCTGACTATCCTGTCAGAAGAAATTGCAATTTATTGAGAGATGGACATAGTCCAAAAGTGCCTTGGTTTTTATATGTAATGATGCTTTCAAATTTTGCAATGCCAAGAAATAGTTGTTCGACTGAACAATTGGTGGTTTTAATAATGCATTAATGTAGGTAATATGCCCATTCATCCGTAGAATAAACTAAACAGTTTTCCTCGAACAATTTATGTATTCTCGTATCATCTGTTATGAAATCTGTCGCAGCAGATAAAAAGATGGCGTCGATAATTCGCTGATTTTTTATAGAGTTAACGTATTCCAACCGTATTATTGCTGGTTGTTTTAATAAGCATTCTTCAATAAAATATTGTACGTATTTCATTTTCTTTTCTAAATCTCCTAGTGGAGTTTTAATACCTGCCAATAAATGAGAATAACTCAAATTCTCTTTAAAATTCAGAAGAGCTAATAATAAGAAATTGGTGAAGATAGTTTTTCTAAACATGTGTTCTGTCGGCATATACGCGTGAACGTATGTCACTAACGAATTACAATCATCTGCAATATTACAGTTGCGACGTTTCGCAGTAAGATGGCCGTGTGTATATATGCCATATTTTCTTAAGAATGAAATGTCGAACGATGTCATTTCATTTTATTACACACGAGCCCTAATAAATTCCTCAAATTTTTAAATATACAAGCTAAATAGCCATTTTGATTACTTTTGTGTATAAATAATATTCCGAAATGTAGTTGGATGTAATCCAATGAAACATCAGCCTTCATCAAATTTGTCAAGAACTGTAGACCACAAAGTACATTATCTTTCATTCCATGCTGGCTCCGATCAAAATGAACATTTTCCACCGTGGGAAATGTCTTCAACACATCATTGATATAACGGTCGACTTGTTCTGTGAAAACATTAACATCATTTGCCATTATATCAATGATAAAGTTATCGGAATCGGCATCTAGTTTAACCTTTGCACCCTGCATAATAGTTTGGCATAAAGGTTCCATTCCTACAAGTGATTTTTTCAATTCTAGGGTAATGAAGGCTTTCACATTGAAGTTCATGGGCTCTTCGTCATCATCTTCTCTATCAGAATCAGACCCTGATTCATTATTAGGAAGTAGCCTCTTTGTTTGGATTAAACAATATATGGCGTGGACTCCGTATCCACCAAAACGAAACTCGTTGAAATTGTAATGTCGAGGTTCATATGTTAAAATCTTTGTTAATTTTAAATTTTTAGACTTGCTCTCCTGTTTATATCAACGGAATTTATTTGAAAGCGACAATTCATGGTGAATTTTGATATCATTTTATCAATCAAGATATATGAGTCCAAATCCTGATCATATTGAATGTCTTTGACACAACATTTGCACATGTTGGATAAGGAGTTGCCATAATTTTTGCGAAATATAAGCATAAAATACTGTTCAATTTATCAAATTTCACCATACTATGCCTTCTGAAGTCGAATTGAAGTAGTTTATGGTGTCAGGAGTCGTCGTCACATCAGCAAATGAAAGGGCAACTCAAACTGCGAAATAAAAGAACAAATAGTCACATCAATGCCAAAGAAAGATAATAAATGGAATAGAACATGTCTACGCTAGGATCTACCTTGCGTCCACGCGTTACGATCTTAGCCCCCCGTAAGTACGTGGCCAAACTAGAAGGGGTGATGTTTTTAGCGATTCTAAGACAAAAAGATCATGTAAACGTAGGATCGGTAATGCTTCGTTTTCAAGATATAGTCGTCAGTCAAAGAAGTTGAGGTTTGTCTAGGAGAATATCATTCATTTAGGTCTGTATAGGTGACTGAACATATTTTATTTTATTGTCACTTATTACATTGTAGTATATTCTGATAGACTGACTATTCATATACATAATGCACTTTTGATTTGATTTGGTTGGTCTAATCGTGACCAACACTTTCAGTATTACTTTCGACTTATGTTTGGACTTTGATATATGAAACAATATGTCAGAACATATCATCAAAAGCTATTTCCAATTTGATAAAGAGAGAATATCCATCAATCGCTGTGATGAAGAAATGGTTTCCTCATCGCGGGTGTCCTCATAGCGGATATCATTCTTCGATGATTCGGGGGAAGAATGTGCAATTATGGTTTTATCAGGTGCATTCACATTCGGTGTGATAGATGCACCCGCTACAACTACATCACTATGTACAATTATAGTTCCAGCGGGGGCATTTATCACCACCGATTGTGCATCCATAGGGGCTGTGATAGTGGAAGATACCTTTCGCTTTCTTCATTGCTCCGGCCAACTTCCAGTGTATGGGTATGAACAAACATCTCGGAACTTAGCGAGATCGATTTTCACATCCCGAAGGTTTTTGATTTTTCGATGGTCTGACATTCTTTTTAGGGCCCAAGACGAGAAGAATATTTTTTTAACTGCGCGCGCCTCGTGGCTGCTTTCTTTTGCGCATCTGTCGGTACCTTCCGAACTCGTTTACAAGATCTTTCACCAACGGATAGAGTCGGAAACATCTACGAGCTCATGCAACCTTTCACCACCCCTTTTCACATTGTCATCTCCCTCATCTTGCAACACTGGAGAAATAAGTGATGATATGTCTGGCATACTGTAACTTTCTGATCTTGCAGAATCATTCACAATTGAGGAGATAGCCGCTTCCAACTCTGCATTTGGGAACAGGGAACTATCCACCGTCGGGTTGAGCGATGCTTCCTCAGCATTCCATTTCATCATTCCACATTAGTTCCGTATCAAATGGTACGGCAAGTTGTTCATTTGTCATCTTGGTACTACGCAAATGAAAAATTAAATAAATTGTATTATAATAATAAATCGTTTCTATTGGTGTTGATACAAAATAAAAAAGCATAGTTTAGCCAAAGGCTACTCTTACACTTGACTTGAGATGTACAATTGAGAGGTGTCATTTTCCAGCTCTAGTGCGGGAAAAATTTCAAGTAAGTTATTTCCGCACGCGAAAGTTTGTTCAGAAGTGCTGTGCTACATAATTTTTTTTTATAATTCGATTTTGGAAAAAATATTGATCCTAACTCATACGGAAAGATACTCTCCCACACTCGACTGCTTACTCAAGATTTTATAGAATAGACTCAGCTTTTTTCGACAAAATAAACTAGTAACGAATATCTTCGCTTACAGTTTTGATTTTGTTTTGATTTCGCCATTCTGCAAAAAGTTGATATTTGTGATTATATTTCGACTTGGATTTTACTGGTAATAAATTCATGCTTGATTGTCCCCTTCGTATATTATTGGAAGTTAATTAATTGACAGAAACAAAACAATGCTGACAAATATATTGTTTGGTATGTATGATGCGTTTCTATGGTTACTATCTAAAGTATTTTCATTTACTGTTTCCATGTGCTAGCCAAAAAAAGCCCATCTTACATTTTTACTAATAGATATGAAAATAAGGTGTGAATGTTCGGAATATGAGCTCGGATAATTAAGATTGTCCATCCTTCAGGTAAGTCGAACAATCTTCCAATTGTAGAGCGCTATTATTTTTTAAATGACGAATTGTAGTCTGTGATTCCCAATTTTGGCGTAGCGCTCTACAATTCTATCTACATCAACAACAATCTTACGGTGTATATGTAGTAAACAGAGTCCATTCAACCTTTCTTCTCCCATTTTGGATCGTAACCAAGACTTTTTGCGTTTTAAAGTGCTGAATGATCGCTCGGCACTTGCTGCACTTACAGGAAGTGTCAAAAGTATTCCTAAAAGTTCGTAAATTGTGGGAATTAAGTCTTTATCACACACGACCAATGTTGAAAGTACATTTAGTAAACTAGTCAACAAATATAAAATTATCGTGGAAAATAGACGAAAATTGTTTTTAACAAACCTCTTCCCCACGTTTCAAATGAAATCAAAATCAAAATATATCAAATCATATTTATTTTCTTTGGAATATCATTCACGTTGAAGAAAATAGGTACAACATTTTCACCGTATTGGTCAATAACAAACATATACAGAAAAAGTAATATAAATTTGAAACTTCACTGATCCCTCCTCCCTATAATGTTACAAATCAGGCATATATTTATTGGTCTGATTTGAGTTAGTGGATGGTTACAAACTCGACAATAATGGTTGTTGTGCATTGCGTCTTCAAAAGTTGATGTTTCGTGAATGTCTTTATGTGAATACCATCCACCATTGTCATTCATTTGAGTATACATGAGATAGCATCGATGACATATATACTCAACCCCCTTGTAGTTGCCAACCCCCTTGTAGTTGCCATGACAACATATGTCGAAATGGAACAATATAAGTTATTTTCAACATTCATTCCATCACTCTTGTTGAATTGCCGCATTCTGGACATTTCCATGTGGGGTTCATCTGCTACATCTAGTACAATGCCATCATCTACCTTAATTTCTTCAACGTCTTCTTCACCACCTAGTCCATCATATAGTTCGTCGACACCATAGACAACATCATCCAGCTCGTCTTCGTCAACTAGGCCACCAGCTACCATTACGATAGCATGGGGGTCATTCTCATTTTGCCAATCGACATCGTCGTCGAGAAGCACCTCCAGGTGGTCCGCTATATCGACTTGTTCCGCAACCCCAATCAGATTATTCAAATCTGAATTGGCCAGATCAATCAGGATTTCTTGTAAAGACATTTGAAATTCAAAAAATTTGAATGATGTTTGAACAATTTCAATACTATACTCAGCGTGATATATGACTGAACGAATATAGAATTTAAATGGACTAATTCAAATCTGATGCTTCGTTTATGTGATGAAATATTTTGATAAGTTTTGAAAATGGTGTAATAACCGAAATTAGTCAACAATATAAAATTTTCGTAGAGAATAGACAAAAATTGTTTTTAGTGTATCCTTAGTGAATATGTATTTCCACAAAATAAACCAGTCGTCAATCAAAGAAGTTGAGGTTTGTCTAGGAGAATACTTTACAAAGTAATAAGTCACAATAAAATAAAATATGTTCACTCACTTATACAGACCGAATTTCATTCATTTAGGTCTGTATAGGTGACTGAACATATTTTATTTTATTGTGATTTATTACATTGTAGTATATTCTGATAGACTGACTATTCCTATACATAATGCACTTTTGATTTGATTTGGTTGGTCTAATCGTGACCAACACTTTCAATTAAAAACACAATATTTTCGACTTATGTTTGGACTTCGATATATGAAACAATATGTCAGAACACATCATCAAAAAGCTATTTCCAATTTAATAAAGAGAGAATATTTTTTGGATATTTTGTTTGGTGGTTGTCTCCGAACATTATTGCAGTGGAGCTAAATATTCACAAATTACATATTATAATAATAACATTCTTTCACAAAATGATAACAAATACTTAAGATTTGAACGAATTCGATATCAGTCCTAGAATCCAACAAGAAAAACAATAAATACCCAAATTTTCATATTGGTGAATGAATAATAATCACCTACGAACAGTAGACTTGATAAACTCTTCTGAATGTTGAAATAAAGAATGTTCAGATTTCAATGGTATAACTTTGGTAAATATTAATTGAGTAAATGTCGTGGAAATTGTTTATTTTGTTTTTTCATTTATAGCTATTATACAGTCTGTCCCAGCTAAAACTTGTCACCCCCCTAATATCCGAACTCATGAAAAAAATGGAAAATCGCTCAGACCCGTCGATTTTTATTTCAAGGGGGAACACTTTCACCAAATACACCATCATTGTGTTGTCAACCCCCTCAACCCCAGCACCCCCTACTTCAGAATTTTCAATGGGATTACTATACTTGTGATACATCATTTTGAAGGGAATTCAATCCCAAATACATCGGTGTACTGAAATTGAGGATCGATCAAGTGTTGTTGAAGTTTTCATGAAAACTATTTTTTTCCAGATATTTTTATTTTTCATCTCCTAACATGTTATCATCGTATGAAAGGTTCAAAATGTGAACCATTCAGTTCCATACAGAAGTATAAGCGATCTTCGAAATTTCTTCGCACATTGCTCAACATTTCTGGAGTTACTGCACGACACTCCACAACAATTCTCCTGCGTAGATCATCAAGAGAAGTTGGCTGGGTAATATAAACTTTGGATTTCAAATGACCCCATAAAAAGAAGTCTAATGGTGATAAATCAGGAGATCTAGCCGGCCATTCTGTTGGTCCTCGCCTTCCAATCCATCGCCCTGTGAAATTGTCATCTAAAAATTGACGTACAGGTGCAACAAAATGTGGAGGAGCTCCATCTTGTTGAAAGGTGAGCTGACCGTCAAGTAACCTATCATCGTCTTCAAGTAACTGAGTGATTCTGGGGTTCACAGTTGTATCAAGAAGTTCAAGATACGTTTGTCCGTTGAGGTTACCATCAATAAAATATGGACCTACAATATGGTCTCCCAGAATACCAGCCCAAACATTCAATTTCTGGGGAGTTTGTGAATGAGTTTCCCTGTACCAATGGGGATATACGTCACTCCAGTATCTGCAGTTGTGCCTGTTCACATGTCCATTTAAATAAAAAGGAGATTCGTCAGAAAAGCAAACATTGTAGAGGTAATTATTATCACCAATCAATAATTGACTCATGATTTCACAAAACTCTGTACGTCTGTCTGGATCATCTTCATTTAATTCTTGTACATTCTGCATTTTATAAGGATGGAGTTTTGCGTCTTTCAGAATTCGATGTACGCTGCTTTTCGAAACTCCAGAAATAGTCTCAAGTTGTCTTAACGATTGAATGTTGTCCATCACTGCATGTCCTGCAACAGCGACCCCTTCATTTCTCATAGGCTTCTCTCGTTCATGTTTTTTATTCAGCACTGATCCCGACTCCAAGAACTTATTCATCAATTGAAGCACGTACTGATATGATGTGGTGTTTTCTGGATGACTTTCATTGAAACTTCGAGCCGTAGCTCTAGCACATCGACCATTTTCAAAATACGCAGCTACAATGGATATTCTATCTTATACTATAAACCATTTTCGAATGTTTTCAAATTGTTGAATGCAGTGACTCGAATACATCAATTACCAAGGCGTAAACAAAGATATGCGTATACAAAAACACATGAGGGCAATTTTTTTTTCATGAAAATGTCTGTCTCACCTTCGAAACTATTATTTCTGACAGCATATTATTTTTCAATACAGTGGCGTACCCACAGTGAACCTTTCTTACGACGCTAACATTTGAGGTGATGAAAAATTAAAATATCTGGATAAAACTTAGTTTTCATTAAAACTTCAACAACACTTGATCGATCCTCAATTTCAGTACACCGAAGTATTTGGGATTGAATTCCATTCAAAATAATGTATCACAAGTATAGTAGTCCCATTGAAAATTCTGAAGTAGGGGGTGCTGGTGTTGAGGGGGTTGACAACACAATGATGGTGTATTTGGTGAAAGTGTTCCCCCTTGAAATAAAAATCGACGGGTCTGAGCGATTTTCAATTTATTTCATGAGTTCGGATATTAGGGGGGTGACAAGTTTTAGCTGAGATACACTGTATAAATATAAACAACTAACATGGAACCTAACTTTTTAAAAATGTACAACAACCTACATCTAGCTTAACTGTACATGAATATATGCAACATAAATTAAAACTCATCATCAATTGCCCCATTTAAACTCTCTTTCATATCAATCATCCATTTTTTCTCTTTTTGCAGATGACTGAGTTGCTCATCTCTTAGAGCTATCAGACTTTTGTGTTTTTTACCAAAAATAACACACTTATCATCCAACTCAACCACTCTTTTGAGCAAATCAGCACGTTCAGAAGTAAAACGCTGTGTATCTAGCAATACATCTGAAATCTCTGAGTTGCTCAATTTGATGGCTCGCTCTGTTTCACATTTCTTCATCACTCTCGATTTTATATGTAATAAAGCACTATCCATCAATCGCTGTGATGAAGAAATGGTTTCCTCATCGCGGGTGTCCTCATCGCGGATGTCCTTCTTCGATGTTTCGGGGGAAGAATGTGCAACTATGGTTTTATCAGTTGCGCCCACATTCGTTGTAATAGATGCCCCCGCTACAATTACATCACTATGTACAATTATTGTTCCATCGGGGACATCTATCACCACCGATTGTGCATCCATAGGGGCTGTGATAGTGGAAGATACCTTTCGCTTTCTTCTTTGCTCCGGCCAACTTCCAGTGTTTGGGGATGCTTTTGAACAAACATCCCGGAACTTAGCGAGATCGATTCTCACAGCCCGAAGGTTTTCGATTTTTTGATGGTCTGACATTCTTTTTAGGGTCCAAGAGGAGAAGAATTTTTTTTAACTGCGCGCGCCTCGGTACCTTTCGAACTCGTTTACAAGATCTTTCAACAACGAATTCAGAGTCGGAAACATCCACGAACTCATGCAACCTTTTACCACCCCTTTTCATATTGTCACCTCCCTCAATTTGCAACACTGGAGAAATAAGTGATGATATGTTTGGCATACTGTAACTTTCTGATCTTGCAGAATCATTCACAATTGAGGGAACTATCCACCGTCGGGTTGAGCGATGCTTCCTCAGCATTCATTTCATCCTTCCACATTAGTTCCGTATGAAATAGTACGGCAAGTTGTTCATTTGTCATCTTGGTACTACGTAAATAAAAAAAAATTGTATTATAATAATAAATCGTTTCTATTGGTGTTGATACAAAATAAAAAAACACAGTTTAGCCAAAGGATACTCTTACATTTGACTTGAGATGTACAATTCAGAAGTGTCAATTTCCAGCACTAGTGCGGGAAAAATTTCAAGTAAGTTATTCCCGCACGCGAAAGTTTGTTCAGAAGTGCTACGTACTTTTTTTAATAATTCGATTTTAGAAAAAATATTGATCCTAACTCATACGGAAAGGTACTCTCCCACACTCGACTGCTTACTCATGATTTCATAGAATAGACTCAGCTTTTTCGACAAAATAAACTAGTAAAGAATATCTTCGGTTACAGTTTTGATTTTTTTTTTATTTCGCCATTCTGCAAAAGGTTGATATTTGTAATTATATTTCGACCTGGATTTTACTGGTAATAAATTCATGATTGATTCTCCCCTTCGTTGGGATAAGTTAATGAACCCTTTCGATACGCAGTATGCTTACATACGGCGCTCGTAGTTTGGCCACTAAGAACTATACAGCGCTCGTATTTTGGGTACCAGGATCTTTATGGCGTTCGTATTTTGGGTACTAAGAGCTATGCGTCTCTCGTATATCAGGAAGAAAAAAAATAAAGATAATATTTTCATTATATTTATTCAATATAATTTCTTTGTATGATATATTTCGAAGCACGGAGTAACACATAAGCCGACATTACATGTTTCACAGTGGTATCTGCTATCGCTCCGTTTTCTATTTTTGGAACAGACAACACATCTTCTGACTCCAGGGCGTGATGATCCTGAATGAATAAGATCTTTCTTTGGGAAGTGTCGAGCAGTCAATCATAGAGGATGGTCCCCTGGCTTCCTCATGGGAAGAGTCGTAGTGTTGGAAGGATTAGAATATTTTTCGAATAGCTGCCGTATCATATTCAGTTGAAAATTTGACAGTGGTACATTTTTTGGTCTCTTCATACATAAAAGAGCATATGCATTTACTAAACACATGTCCAGAAAGTGGAAGAATAACTTCTTAAACCGTTTCATTGTTTTTCGTGTACAGTCTATCGAACTTATCACCATATCTGTCTGATCTACTCCGTTCATATTATAATTATAGTCTATGATGCAATTAGGTTTTATTTTTGGTCGCCCTGTACTGTACTCGATCTTTTTTGTAGCACCCATACTGTAATCATGCATAGTGGTAATCATATAAATTTCTTTCTTGTCCATCCACTTCAAAACTAAAGTAGATTCGTGGCTTCTGAAAGTAATATCTCCCCGTTTCAGTTTTTCTGTCATAATAGGCATTAGCTGTTTGTTTTTCTCTATTGTGCCACATACATACGTATTTTTCTTGTGTAAAATATCAGCTAATAACGGACTATTATACCAATTATCCATATAGAGAGCGTGATGTTTTTCTAAATACGGTTTTATCATTGTTAGCACAATTTGCCCAGATTTTCCAATTATGTTATATTCGTCAATGATATCGATACATCCATTGAAAGATTGTCTTCAGAACTGGATACATTAAGTGAGAACGCTCACCATGCAACTAACTACGACCTTGGCGTGTGCTATGATGAGGAAAAAATCCAATACTGTCTGCTTGACTATGAGAAATACAAGAGTGGTTCGAAACTCTGTGACAAATTTCGGAATGGGAGTTTGGACCTGGATCAACTTTGTCATTCAATGATAGATTTGGACTTGAAGAGATTTCTGTATCGTCTTCGGCCATACCTACCTGATTGTATCATTCCAAAGTTCCAATTGACATATGATAAGCGTGAAGAGATCGAGAATGGTCAAGAAAATGACGATGATTAGTAAGAAGTTATTTTAGATTGTCTCTATGTACCACCAAATTATGAATTAAATTAATTGAATAAAACATTATGTTTCATTTAAATGTGTTATTTACCTATTCCATATTTTACAATGTAAAAAATTTGAGAGAACAAAAAAATACATATTTGAATAATCAGTAACACAAAGCATAATAAAGTGAAAGAAACAAAGAAATAATACAAAAAATCGAAGTGAAGTGTCAATATCGGCTATGAACTGAACCATCCAATGCATTGTATGTTATAAATGTATCATGCAAAATGAGTGCATATACTTTGGTGTTGTCTGGAAACTTGACCTTCCTGGTTCCAAACTTAAGCTTCATATCAATAGTTGATGATTTAGTGGCATTCGGTTGATGTGAACAATCGATGACGAATAGTGGATTCTGTCGAAATTGTCCAATATCCATAAGAGGTTCACTCGTATCTTTGCCATAATAACTTCGTTGAAAGTTCTCATATGCATAATATGCTGGAGTATCGAGTTTTTTATCGAAATCTAAGTTCCAACGTTCATATGGATATACTTCAGAGTTCAAATATACCCGAATATCATTGATATCAGCATTTGAGAATTTTGTGATATCCTTCGTTCTGTGCTCAGAAGCGGAAGTGCTTTGGAATCCGATGATTATGTTACGAGGTGTCTCTAGAGCATTAGTCGTCTTCATAGCCCAGATATCTGAAGATGTTTCACGTAGTGATGGAAGTTCATAAAGATCCCACATGCGATATACCAACTTAATTTTCGCATTTAGACCACTTTTGTTTATCCTACTTGAAAGTTTGAGCTTGTGTTTATCTTCGGGCACTATATGTCTTATTTTCCATTCAATTATATTAATTTCCAAATTAGCATCAACTACACACCCATAAATGAGTGTTTGAAGGATCGAGCAATGATTAGAATCAATTCCTATTTGGCATTCAAGATACTTTTGTTGTAATCTTCAACAAAACCCATTAAATATTTGAGTGGTAAGGAGGAGGACATCCAGTTTGACTTCTGAGAGATCAATCCAGTGGTCAATAATGTATTAACGTGGGATTGTCCAAATGAAATCATGGTTTTCATTGTAGATGTTATGCCTGATTTTCGAACAACAGCCACTTGTTCACCATCCATTTCATAGCGAATTTCATCAAAAAGGAATGCAATTGCATTGTTGGAAAAATAACATTGTTCGGCTACATCTTTGGTGGTGAATTTTCCTTCTATGTTAATATAACTCTCGACAATGTCAAGTATCACGTCTTGGTTATTGATTGCAATTCGAATTTCATCAGAATTCCTTATCAGTGGTGATCCATATGGTTTGTATGTGTGCTCATGTAAACTGGTGAGGGAATGATCAAGTACTGGTTCATCAAATATATTCAACTTTTCATTATTTGTTTCGAACACCATCGTTATTTCTTCAATTTGAGTCCGATTGATTTAAAAAATTTAAGATCTCTCACAGGCAGAGTATGTGCTAGCTGTTTAGCGAACACTTGTGGAATGATCTTTTTCTACTCGATCCTTCCCTTTTAACCACTTTGAAATTGATTTGTGTAACATTTTCAATTCCCTGGCGATACTGTCTATTATAACAAAAACCCAGTATAACAATTATTCGATTTTCTTCACTTCCAAAATCAACAAGGTTGTTTTTTTGGTCCAAAATAAGTATTGAAATGTTGTGGGGATCAACTGACGACCTTCTGGACTGATGGGCATATATATAATATTGTGTGGCTCTTTTGTGAGATTGAATCCAGGCTCCACATCGATATCGAATAAAAATAGAATGTGAGATTATTCATTATTTACATATGGACCAGAGATGATATTGCAATCCACGCGAATTATTCTCAATGTTGTAATGTTTATCAGTAGTTTTGATTCATGTATCTGGTTCGGTTTAAAGGTCTCAGAATTAAATCCCATCATCCTTGCTATAGAATTTGGGTGGGTTAGATCAATTTCATATTTTAATTGCATCTTACATTTGAAAGTATTGTTATTCGCACGTAGATGAAATATTTCATCTGCTTTGATATCACTATGTTTTTCCCCATTGAATAATTTGAACATGATATGTTTTTGAATTACTGCATTGATTTTTCCAATTTCATAGGCCCCACATGGAATTTTTATGGTATATTTTTGAAATATTATTTGTGTCATCACTAATCGTAAAACTGATCACATTGTTTCTTTCACTGATATTATTGATTGTATTGCATCCATAAAATCCTAGTAGACCTAATCCATAACGACTGCTCCTATCCAACTCGATGGGTGGAAAAAATTCTGCAGTCAAATCAATCGTCCCGAACTTCCGTGACATGACTAATACATTTATGGATTCTACTTCAATTTATTGTTGCATACAACCAGCGGTGGATCCAGGAAGATTTTTCGGGGGGGGGGGGGCAATGCCATTTTCTGTACCTTATAATTTTTTTTAAAAAAATAGGTAATATTGAATTTGGATACACTTATATGTATTGGTCGTCAATAGGTATCATTTCAAAAACAGTGGCTGTTATGTAAAAATAAAAAAATAAAGTTTATTCGAACATTTTACAAACTAACTCATAATATATATATATATATATATATATATATATAAAATATATATATATATATATGAAAACTAAAAGTTCGGGTTGAACCGCGTCTAGAATTTGTTGAAATTCGACGTTTCGGCTCCGATTTTGGAGCCATTTTCAAGAACTGAAAAAGAAAGAAAATTAATAAATGGTTGAAACGTAATTCTACG
Source organism: Chrysolina americana (assembly GCA_958502065.1). Classification (NCBI taxonomy): domain Eukaryota; kingdom Metazoa; phylum Arthropoda; class Insecta; order Coleoptera; family Chrysomelidae; genus Chrysolina; species Chrysolina americana. Next base: position 25,389,445 of record OY293419.1, on the reverse strand, counting down.
CTGAGGTCTCAATCTGCCTACTCCTCAGGTATAATTACGTTCGGTTTTTGTGACTTGACGTCGGGGTCTCAATCTGCCTACTCCCCATGTCTCGTCACTGGTTCTCTCTAAGGTCTCAATCTGCCTACTCCTTCGAGAGAACTGAGGAATTGTGGGTTGAGGAACTGTATTTATAGTGGACGTGGCTGTAATGGCCGTGTGCAATGTATTGGCGCGAGGTGAACTATGGGCGGGAACTGAGTTGGCGCTAGATGAGCTGTGTGCGGGAACTTGGTTGGCGCTAAGTGAGCTATGTGCGGGAACTGGGTTGGTGGAAAATGAGTTGATGCGTGCAATGAGAGGCTTCCAGGTACTGGGAAGTCTACGTCCGTCGTCGCGAGTGTTGAGGCAATTGGGGCGCTTCTCTATCTCGAGGGCTTCTCGGATGATCCTGGTTTGCAGAGTTTTCTCGGTGGAAATTGTTTTTGTGTTTTTGAAGTCTATTTTGTGACCTGTGTCTTCTCGATGTTTATAAAGTGCGGAAGTGGAAGATGCCTGACGCACAGCAAGTTCGTGTTCGTAGACTCTGGAAGTTACTCGTCTGTTAGTCTGGCCAATATAACTTCTCGGGCAGTCAGAACATGGTATTTCATATATACCTTGAGAATCGTTTGGTATTGTGTCCTTGGGAGATCTGAGAAATTTGGATATTTGGTTGTTGGCCGTGAATATTGTTTTTATCTCGTGTTTTCTCAAGATATTACTGATTCTGTCTGTCACACCTTTGATGTATGGTAGGAAAGCTTTGTGTGGCTGGATACTCTCTAGTGGATCATTTGTTTTTGGAGGACGGGTCAGTTGATGGCGGATAGACTTGTCGATTAGCGAATTGTTGTAACCATTCTGAAGTAAGGCTGATTTCAGTTTGTCCAGCTCTTGTGGTCTATTCTGGTTGTCGGTAAGCTGAATTGATCTGTATATCAGGGAGTTCAATACGGAATTTGTTTGTGCTGGATGGTGATGAGAGTTTGCGTGTAGGTATCGGTTGGTGTGGGTCTGTTTCCTGTGTACTGTGTGGGTGAAAGAGTTATTGGATTTCGTAATGAGAACGTCCAGGAAAGCTAGGGAGTTGTTCATTTCGGTCTCCATTGTAAATTTCATGTTGGGATGGATATCGTTTAGGTGATCTAAGAACGTGTTTAATATTTCGTAACCATGAGGCCATATGACGAAAATGTCGTCAACGTATCTGAACCAGCAAATAGGCTTGTGGTCAAATGCTTCTACAGCCCTGGTTTCGAAGTCTTCCATGAAAAGGTTTGCAAGGACTGGAGAAAGGGGGGAACCCATGGGAGCACCTTTCACTTGTTTGTAGTAATTTCCTTGGAAGAGAAAGTACGTGTTGTTCATACAGTGACTGATGAGGTCCAGGGTGTCTTTTGGAATTCTGTGTTTTGTTTTAAGGATTTCTAGCGTGTCCGTTAGGGGAATATTTGTGAAGAGGGAGACAACATCGAAGCTCACTAGGATATCTGTGTTCTGGATTCTATAGGATTTGAGAAGGTCTAAGAAGTGGAATGAATTTTTCACGTAGGATGAAGCTTCTTCTGCTCGTGGCTGAAGAGTACTCGCTAGATACTTGGCGAGGTTCTGGGTTGGTGATCCAAAGGCACTGACGATAGGTCGGAGTGGGATATCAGGCTTGTGTATTTTTGGTAGTCCGTAGATACGAGGGGTGCGTGATGACTTCTCTCTAGGGATAGTGGCTTTCTTGGTTTCGGCTGGTAGTTTAGAATTATTTATCAGATTTTTGGTCTTCTTTTCGAGGTAGGTTGTCGGGTCTCGTTGGGTGATCTGATACTCGGATGAATTTAATAGTGTACTCATTTTGTCTACATAATCTGAGGTATTCAGAACTACTGTGGCGTTGCCTTTGTCTGCTGGGAGAATGATTATGTCAGGGTTGTTGTGGAGGTTTCTGAGGCAATGTTTTTCGGCAGGTGTTATGTTGGATGGAGGGAGTTTCGCTCTCCTAAGTGTGGTGGCAATATCTTGTCTAGTTTCTTCAGCTGTATTTTCTGGTAGATGGGTTATCGCGCTTTCTATTTGTGTGATGATGGTTTCTGTTAGGATTCTGTTTGGTGTGATGGAATAATTGAATCCTCTTGATAGTAGTGCAAGGCTATTTTGATCTAGTGGTGTGTCGGAGAAGTTGTGTACTAATACAGGTGATGCAGCTGGGACCAAGGGTGTGATGTTATTCGTTAACAATGCACAAAGTTTGTTTTTCTGTGTTTCTGTTTTCTTATTGCTGATGTGATCTGCTTTGTCCTGAGATATTCTGGTCAAAGTGTCCCAGATGACTGGATGGATATCTACGGTGGATAATTTGCCAAAACATTTGTAGAGTGAGGTGTTGGTGATGTCCAAATTACGTCTGATGTCGTGAAGTGTTTTTCGAATAAGTGCCTGGCTAGCTTTATTGAGAATACGCTGGGCTGACGATGAGGTATCATGATGTTTCAACCGGAAGGCTTTGGGAATGACTCTGTGGTCTCTGCATGATTTGAGGAACGTGAGGTCGCACAGGAGTTTGGATCTTCGGATAAGGAGTGATGAATAGTTTCTCGTGAGATGGAGAATATCCTCCCCGTAGAGGCGTGCAAAGTGTTCAGATAGGTTTCCGCGGTCAGATATTTGAAAACTAAAAGTTCGGGTTGAACCGCGTCTAGAATTTGTTGAAATTCGACGTTTCGGCTCCGATTTTGGAGCCATTTTCAAGAACTGAAAAAGAAAGAAAATTAATAAATGGTTGAAACGTAATTCTACGCTGAGGTCTCAATCTGCCTACTCCCCATGTCTCGTCACTGGTTCTCTCTAAGGTCTCAATCTGCCTACTCCTTCGAGAGAACTGAGGAATTGTGGGTTGAGGAACTGTATTTATAGTGGACGTGGCTGTAATGGCCGTGTGCAATGTATTGGCGCGAGGTGAACTATGGGCGGGAACTGAGTTGGCGCTAGATGAGCTGTGTGCGGGAACTTGGTTGGCGCTAAGTGAGCTATGTGCGGGAACTGGGTTGGTGAAAAATGAGTTGATGCGTGCAATGAGAGGCTTCCAGGTACTGGGAAGTCTACGTCCGTCGTCGCGAGTGTTGAGGCAATTGGGGCGCTTCTCTATCTCGAGGGCTTCTCGGATGATCCTGGTTTGCAGAGTTTTCTCGGTGGAAATTGTTTTTGTGTTTTTGAAGTCTATTTTGTGACCTGTGTCTTCTCGATGTTTATAAAGTGCGGAAGTGGAAGATGCCTGACGCACAGCAAGTTCGTGTTCGTAGACTCTGGAAGTTACTCGTCTGTTAGTCTGGCCAATATAACTTCTCGGGCAGTCTGAACATGGTATTTCATATATACCTTGAGAATCGTTTGGTATTGTGTCCTTGGGAGATCTGAGAAATTTGGATATTTGGTTGTTGGCCGTGAATATTGTTTTTATCTCGTGTTTTCTCAAGATATTACTGATTCTGTCTGTCACACCTTTGATGTATGGTAGGAAAGCTTTGTGTGGCTGGATACTCTCTAGTGGATCATTTGTTTTTGGAGGACGGGTCAGTTGATGGCGGATAGACTTGTCGATTAGCGAATTGTTGTAACCATTCTGAAGTAAGGCTGATTTCAGTTTGTCCAGCTCTTGTGGTCTATTCTGGTTGTCGGTAAGCTGAATTGATCTGTATATCAGGGAGTTCAATACGGAATTTGTTTGTGCTGGATGGTGATGAGAGTTTGCGTGTAGGTATCGGTTGGTGTGGGTCTGTTTCCTGTGTACTGTGTGGGTGAAAGAGTTATTGGATTTCGTAATGAGAACGTCCAGGAAAGCTAGGGAGTTGTTCATTTCGGTCTCCATTGTAAATTTCATGTTGGGATGGATATCGTTTAGGTGATCTAAGAACGTGTTTAATATTTCGTAACCATGAGGCCATATGACGAAAATGTCGTCAACGTATCTGAACCAGCAAATAGGCTTGTGGTCAAATGCTTCTACAGCCCTGGTTTCGAAGTCTTCCATGAAAAGGTTTGCAAGGACTGGAGAAAGGGGGGAACCCATGGGAGCACCTTTCACTTGTTTGTAGTAATTTCCTTGGAAGAGAAAGTACGTGTCCCATTTTGGATCGTAACCAAGACTTTGTGCGTTTTAAAGTGCTGAATGATCGCTCGGCACTTGCTGCACTTACAGGAAGTGTCAAAAGTATTCGTAAATTGTTGGAAATAAAGTCTTTATCACACACGACCACTGTTGAAAGTACATCTGCTGGTAAATTGTCTTCACTTTCCCTTTGCCATTTTTCTTTCCACATCGCTAATTCGCCTTCAAAACTAATACTTGAAAAACCATTTGGAAGAACTTCTTGGTACCTCTCGGCAACATTTTTAATTCTAATTTCGGAATTCGTATCACATTCCAGAATACATTTCGGTTGTGGTAAAATAAATCGCAGATCATAACATTCCAACGTATCATGGGAAAATCTACTCTCCAGGTCATTTATAACATTTTCTAATAATGGTATATATAATGATCTCCTGTAATACATTTCCACATTATTCGCTTCATAATTTTCTCTATGAACTTGACTTCCGCTTAGACGTGGTAGTGTCAGATCAATCTGTAAATCTGAAGCAGCGGATATAACTTTTATATAATTCAGAAAAATACATCACAATTTTTCCTCCTCTGTTTTAGTAAAGAAAAGGTGTCATACTGCGTCAGATCCTTTTTTTATAATCCAATGTTGGTTTTTGTAAAAGTCGACTTGAGGGTGTAGTCTTCAATATATCTATTGTGGAAGTTAAGGCTATAATGAATTCTGTGGTGCATAAAGTGTTGATGAAAATACTTGCACTTTTCGCAGAATTATTATCATTCCAGTGAGATATTTCCACTAGTGCTTTTATAATTTTAGGTAGACCTTCAGAAAGAAGTATAAAGGAGTCGTGTCTTTCTACCCATCTAGTCTCGCAAAGGCTCATGAGCTGCTTGCCGACCACAGATTTAAGAACTGAATTTCTTTTTGAAAAATGAAATGACTTCCTTATCAACTCCAACGGTATTACGAATACACTGAATTTTAGATGATTGTGAAATCGCATTGTTCAAAGCATGATTGTTGCAGGACACGTGTTTAGCATAACATGCAACTTTCAGAGATCAAAATTCAAACCAAGATCGGCAAGAGATTTTATGACTGTGTCAGCTAAGTTCTTTCCAGATAACTTATATTCTCGTGGTTCTTGATCTTCGCCTTCACTTGCACCATCACCCTCAATATTTTTGTGAAGAGAGTCATAAGCATCAATAAATTTGATGAAATCTTTCCTGACCTCATTTCCATCCAAATATCTGAAAACTATCACAATTTGCTCGATATGAGCTAGGTCTGTAGTTTCATCAAATATGATTGACCAATAGCAAATTGAAAAGTCTCTTACAAAATAAACAAAAATCCAATGTTGTATATGAAATATCTTGTAAAGATTGTTCGAAAATATATATTAGTCAAACGTCCAGAAATCTCAATAGTCGTATTATCTCCCATAGAAGTGATTGTAAACGAAACGTTAACTCATGTGCACTTTCAGAACACGTTAATCAAAACGACCATCAAATGGACTATAACAACAAGAAAATTTTAGATACTGAGAATAATGAAACCAAAAGAGTTTTCTTGGAAATGGTTCATATAAATTCTAACAGTCAGTCTATGAATAGAAGAACCGATTTGAATAATCTTAGTCAAATTTATACGTATTTATTAAAATACAAATCTAATAACGATATAATACTCAATATTCAAAATTTTCCAACTTGATTTCTATATTTATATAATGTCACTGTCACGTTATTATTTTTTATGTTTCTTATATGTATGATTTCTATTGAATCTCATGTTAGTAAGTACCCAAATACATACAATACAATACAATACAATACAATACAATGTGAGTAAAAGGTTGATTCAAGATGGAGTTGAAATATTTAATGGATTATTCCCGAAACGAATTTTCTTTTCAATATCAAGAATATTAGAATAAATTACGTTTAAATTTTGTACATCAGTTTTCTTATTCATAGATAGTCTCATTTTTAATATATACCATTTCCAGGAAACCTCTTTTGAATGTATTTTTATCGGATGTTAATATGGATACATTATTGAAATCCATAGGATGTCCAGTAGCATTGACATTCAACCCTTTGTATAGAATCAATTTAACTCTAGATCCACACGGTGATTTATTATAGCAAATACCACACTGTGGGGTCCTATATGACCCTATTTATGTCTCATAAACAACGTAAAAAATATTCGCATCTGATAAACTGAAAATAAAAATATTTTAAACGGATATGTATTTTGAGGTACCTTAACGATATAACATGAATTAACTGTAGTATATTCAATGAATAACTATTAAAGTCACTTTACAACTATTTGCAGTCTTCACAAATATCATGGCAATGTTCAGCACACAAGTTCTTTCCACAGTGGGTGCAAATATGGCGTCCTTTTCTGTCGCGTTTTCGTGGGCAAAAATAACACCTACCTGTACCTGTCTGCCGATTTTCAGGAGACAAATTTTCAGAATGGCCAAGGTATTCTTGAATACTGTTACGTAACTGCCTTGGTAATTTTGTATTGGCCAATGATTTGAGAAATATCGCTCTAGAGCATTTACGATTAAAATGTTTGTGCGTGTATAAAACAAATGCATTTATTGCAGCCATATCCATCATTCCGTAAAAAACTCGTAATGGCCATCTCCAAGTTTTCCGTGCCACTGTTTTTGAGTGACATAGCTGGTCGAAAGTATCAACCCCGCCCTTTGTCGAGTTATAGAATAATACAATTTCTGGTTTACTAGTTTGTTCATCTCATCATCATGAAAATGCATAGTGCTCAATAAAAGAACACATTTATTCTTTTTGGGAACGAAGCTGACAAGAGTTTTGTCTTTCGTAAATGCAAACGCTGAAGAAGGTATAGTTTTACGCTTCTTTTCAAGAAAGCTCAAGGGAACTTCCTTTTTAATTTTTCGTAGGGTGCCAACCATAGTCAGTTTGTTCAATAAAAGTTGATCTGCTAACTCCACAGAACTGAACCAATTGTCAAGAGTCACATTCCGATTAGTCCCTTGAATAGTTTCGGTAAGTTGTAAAACGTATTTTGTTGGTATCAGTAATTCCTTGGGATGCCCTGATTTGGATTTTACTTTATTCTTTTTTCCAGCTTCAATTTCCTTCCCCAGATAGGGAAGAGCATTACACATATAATTAGTTTTAGCATCACACATCATGACTATTTTGATCCCATATTTGTCAGGTTTTAAGGGAATATACATTTTGAATGGATATCTCCCTCTAAAATTCAACAATTGTTCATCAATTGTAACATACTCTGCGGGAGTGTAGTTATCTTTGCAGGACTGGATAAATATATCCCATATGTCACGTATTGGTGCAAATTTATCTTTACTTTTCCTTTCCAAACGAGTGTCCTTATTGTCGAATCGTAAACATTTCAAAATGAATTCGAAACGGTTTTTTGGCATTGTATTTCTGAATATTGCGATGCCAAATTTATTCGACCACATCTCTTCTAAAGATAAATGTGCATTTTTCAAAACACCTGCGAAATAAAGTAGACCAAAGGCAGCTAAGAGTTCCGTTTTTGTGACATCATGTATATAGCTCTGCTCGGTTGAAAAATTATTTCTTTGGAGTGAAATTCCCTTGTTGGTGTATTCTAGATGATATCAATCATTGCGTCCGTAAAAAAATCTTCCACAATTCTTTTATCTCGTGGATATGTTTGGCATTGCCTTTCGGGCCAGGTAGATGTATGACAAGATTTTTCTGTGATGTCCTAGTGCATTTCGAATGGAAAGGTGTGGCGTACCACACGTAGCCGTCCCGTCCAAAAAACCTTGCTCGACGTTCAGATCGCTCCTCAATGGTGGGTGCTTCTTCTGAAACAGCTGAAGCATCTTCAATTTGTAATTCACTTTCTGATTCGTCTTTATCGGAATCGTCGAAAATCACAAGATCTTCATCTTCACTCTGCAACTCCCTTTCTGGCTCATCTTCACTGGAATCCTCATAAAGAACTTTCCAGAGCTCTTCTTCAGTGAGGGGGCGCTTACTCGGGTCCATTTTGATTATACTAGTAAATAAATAACCGATTGAAATGAGTCAATTCAATAAATCTAGCATACTCACCAAAAAAAAATACAACGATAATCACACTGTGGGGTCGTATACGACACGAACCGTGTAAATAAATGAAATGATCAGACAATTGCAAAGTACGTCCTCACATCACTGAAACACACTAAATAAAGAAGCTTTTGAAATGTCCAGATTCGTGAGTTCTACGCTTGCGCATATATTCACAATTATGTAAACAGTCGGGTCGCCGGTGATCCCACGATGTGGCTCTAGGGTTAATAATGTCATTATGACAAACATTCATTTTATTTTTGGTACGTCCATCAATTTTATGTATATATATTTTTTTCTCCCAAGTTCTGTTTTGCAATTTATTTCACAATGTCACTTACTGTAAGTACTTATTTATGTCTTCACTTTTTTCGAAAATAATTGTTAATTCCATTTTTAGAGAGACTGAAGAAGGAATAAAGCTATTCCGAAAACTTTCTCAAAAGTAAAAAGAGTTTTCATTTAAGACCTTCCCAATAGCTGCACCCCCACAATCAGTGTTGTAATTTGTGGCACAATTGTGCTAAAAGTGGCACTTTGAGCTTTAGAGTAGCACCATGGCACGCACTATTGAAAAAAGTCAAAAACAAGCACTATTTTGTTATCTGACGCTCTATGACGTTTGAGCATGATACGCAAGGAGTTTTGATTGACCTTGATTGACAGCAGTCATTAGGACAGAGAAAGGGTTTTCTCTCAACTTTATCTAACAAAGACATTCCTCAGAAATCGTCTGCATATAAAGACATGTGCAGCAATTCTTCAAGATGAAAACTCTGTCAGCTGGAGCTAACGAATGGAGACCTGATAAGAAATTTTTGAATTATAATTCTAGTCTTTTAAAAAAGAATAATCCATTTGAGAATGACTGAATTTCTGTGATCTTTGCCCAGAATGATTTTTATTTTGTTTTTTGTTAATTTGTTTTATAATTGTTATTCATCAGGTTTTTATTTTTGGAAATATCTTTCCATTTATGTTGAGGATCATTTTTTATTTGTTTTGATTTTGTGTTTTGAATAAGTATAGGTACTTATTATGAGAATATGTTTCAGTTTAGTGTTCCTCCGATTATCTCTTATTTATATTATTTTGTCCCAGTATTGAACGATTTCGTATTGATCAATGATTTATTTATTAAATATTTCACGAAGTTTGAAATTGATCGCGATTGTAATCCCGCCATCTGTTGGTAGATCAGTGAAGAAAAGTTATTATATAAATGAGAAGAAGAAAATGACAAGTGGCACCAATAGGCACCTTTGGGTAGCTAACTTCGGCACAATACAAAATTCCTTCTCAACAACACTGCCAACAATTACTTCATTTATATGAATAGTTTCAGCTACTAATATATCAAATATTCTATATAAATATATATTTTTTACGTTTTCACGATTATAAATAAATGATATAAAATTTGCTGGTTCATCGAGTTTATTTATTTCATGAAGTCCATTGAGAAATTGAAGAAATGTGTTGATATCACTTATGGTATAAGTCTAATAGAAACTTAAATTGAAATAAACAAAAAAAAATGTAGCGGTAAACATGGCCCCAATCATTCGCCATGTTCATTGTATGCCACCAAATAAATCAACATACTCCTCCCCGCTACAATTTTTAATGTTTTCAAACGAAATTCAAAGCATTACAGCTAATCAGTATCACTTTGGAATATGTGATCGAACTCTCTCCTCAACTTACCTTGTAAAGATGATATCGAATCATAAAGAATAGTTGATTCCTCAAGTTCACTCTCAGCATGTGTTGGCTTGTTCCTAGTGAGTTGTAACTACGTATCCTCTTGAATCGGTCGAAGTATAATAGACCGAAAAAAATTCGAAACTCCCGAATTTCCACTTCTAGCATAAATTGAAACGCCCACTTCTAAAAGTTTGACATGCACAGTTTTACCACTTTAGCCAACAGCAGAGTATGAGACCTCAACTGTGGAGCAAACATTCAAAAACCGATAAATCCATAATTATTCATTCTGAGATAATGACAAAAAACTTAAACAGCGTGATCCCAGAAGAATTTGAAAAATTCTTTGACTGGAACTAATTATCCGTGGTTCATATAATATAAATCCTGACATTTACCAATATAATATTTATTATTTTTATTTTATTGCATATATTTCTTTGGATTTATCGGTATTTGTATGAAATCTGACTTTTATAGGTTTTTTGCATGGATTTCGGATTCTGAAATATTGTTACCAGATGGAAGTTGATGAAACACTTATGTTTAACATTAATTTTTATGAAAATGTGATTTGGAAAATAAAAAACACAACTGAAAATAATTATTTTTATTCTTGACAAAGGCAGTCTGCGGAAAAAATCTGAATACAAAGTAAAAAAATACTTTTCCGGGAAGAAAACTAAATAGCTGGTTCCTCTTCAAGGCAGTCACATGTACCATCAGCTTCGGGATCATCCTCATTCTCATTTGAAGTGGGACCGTGTAGTAATTCTCGATACCAATGCAGCTCCTGTAACTCCTCCCAATACTTATCAAACTGCTGATTCAGCAGATGCTGAAAAGACTTCTTTTTCTTTTGCGGAATGCTCCGTGTTACATTTTTTCCATTATTGTTAAATCTGTATCAGAAAATTTTGTTTTCAACAGTTTTTCAAATTTCTCTGAACCATTAGTGAAATGAAAGTTTTCGAATGAGGATATTTTAACAAATCTTCCCTCATTTAATTTTTGGAGAACTATTTTCTTTTTTTCTGATATTCCTTTAACTTTTTTCAAACCAACTTGGAGTTGTTTAAAATCAAAGAGTCTCCAATCGATTCCAATTTTTTTTACCACTCCCACTTTCTCGTAAATTTTCTCCTCTCTAAACACTATCGTAGCTTTTTTTCTGAGAAGTCAAAGTCAAAATATACTTTATTGTCGGGGGTTATAAAAACTTATAGACAAAGCTTTTTGGTTTTGGATTCATGAGTGCTATTCTCAAGTTTGTATGTATACGAATTCAATTTACTATTCGTTTTATTCCTATGGGAATTGGAAGTCGAACGTTTTGAAAATGGTCACGAAAGAAGAAGAATGTTTTTATTTTATCTTGGAGTGGCGGATTTCTAAAAATTTATATAGGCAAAAATAGCGCTCTCTTTTTCTTCAATTTCATATCCTGGCGGAGTTATTTTTTTAATTTCGCAACGCTCTATCAAAGTTTAAATTGTGGAAGTGATGTATTATAATTGACCATGCTTTATCGACGGTGAAAACTTAAGGTAAGAAAAAATTCACATTAAGACATCTTCGACACCCCGTAATATGAAATAACAAATAATTGTACAGTTTCTGAGATATACGGCCCACCCGTTTATTTTACAATTTTCCGCTACAGTTTCTTTTTGCGATGTGGCAAGCAAACCATTAAATGCCAAATTGACCATTAATTAGGAAAATTATTTCTATTGCAACCGTGGATATTAACGTACAGAGAAAATAAAATGGGCCACGTGGTATTTGCTGAAGTTTAAAAGTCTGCTGTTGAGTTCAAAGAAAATGCATTGTATTTGGTAATTACTCAGATTAAAATTGCTACATTACAGGTATATAATTTTGTTTGAGAAGAGCGAATGAATCAAAATAATCTCCTTGATAGATACCTGAGTTCTAAAAAAGCGATTTATTTGTGAATATTCAGATTAGAATTGATGACTTCTAAGAAAACTCGAGTTATTGATAAATATTCAGATTGAAACGGTTACACTGTAGGTACATCTGATTTTTTTCAAATAACAAATTAAAATAGACAACTGTTCCGAAATAAAAAGGTCTACCATGTTTAATAACCATTTATTTAATATAACTTTTTATTTTGAATACATATCATATATGTTTAATAGATTGAACCTCTTCATGTGATTGCTAGGGGACGGACCAAGAATCAGATACGTGCAAAAGTGAATTTGACGAGTGCAACTTTGAAATCTTATTTTCTAATTCGATCATTTTCTGCTCTACTCCGTCACATTTTCGTCCGAGTAAGTTGAATACTAGTCGTGCTTATCCAGTTATATTGGCAATCGATGTATCTGTGGTATTTTTTAAAATTGCAGCAGTTCGCTCTTCCAATGACAAATTAGTGATTGCTGCATGGAAGCTTGTACAGTTGTTAGTATTTGCTCATTTATTTCGTTAACTGCATAGCATAAGAGGTCCGGGAATAATTCGCGCGTTATTTTTCAACCACTGGAAGGGTACCGTGGCAAGACAAAATGGAATGAAAAAAAAAATTGTTTGTGTTAATGTTATAATGATTCTGTGAAAAGGCAATAAGAAAATAATGCTTACTCGCCTCGACTTGAGTTTCTATCGTATGTCTCGGCTTATTCTTGTCTTTCAATTCCCTGGCGATACTGTCTATTATAACAAAAACCCATTATAACAACTATTCGATTTTCTTCACTTCCAAAATCAAAAAGGTTGTTTTTGTGGTCCAAAATACGTATTGATCGATGTATCTATGGTATTTTTTAAAATTGCAGCAGTTCCCTCCTCTTCCAATGACAAATTAGTGATTGCTGCATGTATGGAAGCTTGTACAGTTGTTAGTATTTGCTCATTTATTTCGTTAACTGCATTTTCTAGAAATGTTCGAGTTACGTAATCTTCTTTATCAATTGGGTCAGCTATATTTTTCAGTCGTTTACCCAACATATCATAATGCCCATCAGATGAAAGCTTGAATCCTATACCTTGAGGTCCGCGAACGACAGCAGTACCACATTTTCTTTTTCGGCCAAATTTGTCTATGCTTTTACCCATCTTGCTTCTGGTGTGGTTACTTTTGTAATGACAATTCCTAGAGATACATTATGTATCCATTTTAGAATCGAAATGAAACAATGTGCAATCAAATAAGTGAATTTATTATAACTTTGGATGCATTTTTATTCAATTAACACGAAAAAAATTTTTTTTATCAATGTTGTAGGTACTTGCAAATACCACAGATAATATCAGTTTTATTTCATAAAATAACAGCTTAAAATGACTAGATAAGTGTAGGTTATGAAAATTCCAGTTGATCTAAGGAATTGGATGATATATCATTTGTAAATTAATCAATTTTCAGAGAAAGGTTTTGAATCATATTTGAAGCCCAACGAATATTTCCATAGGGATCATTTTGATAAAACCCTATATCTGTATGCCTCCAAAGAAGTGTTCGTGTGGTATTCGGGATAATAAATCGTTTTTCATCATAGCATGATACTGCAACTTTGTTTCTTAACTGAGTTCAGAATAATTTTTTTTTTGAAAATCAAACCTTCCTGTTCTACAATATTTTTGTAACCATCGCATGTCAACTCGTTTTTTATTACAGATCGTTTAACACCCTTGGCTTTCTTCAATTCAGTACCTACTGATTGAACGTAATATGCTTTAGCTCCTGTCCCATAAAAGCTAATTATGGGATCGTTGGAAAACTCATCTTTAAAATTTCCCAAAATTGACTCTGTGACAGTCATATCAAATTGTTAGATGTATCAAACTCACTTATATCCTTAATGCATAAAAATTGTCAGTATTTAGTTTCAAATTTAGGGAGTCAGTGTCGGTGTATAGTAGAGAGGAATTTTCACCAAATTTCTTTTTAATACAATCATAAAAGAAGTCATACATGACAGTCTTTGATAGGTCTAGAATACTAAATCCTATATAGAGACTTATCATTTACAATTTTCATTCTTCCCATTGACTACAAAATTATCAATTACAAAATTGAAGAACTCTTGAAATTAGGACGTAATATTAATGCGCTACTTTCTTTTTTATATTCTCCCAATGTGTAATGAGTTTAACATCAATTCTGTTGTCTACATTTTCCATCGATTTACCATACACACTGTTCACCATGAGCTTAAAAAAAAATTTTGGATTTATTTTTCGATTTATTCCGCATTCTAGTGTTAACATCTATACAGGCAACATTGCTATATTCTAAACCGTAATAGATACATAGACGATTAAATAGGAAAAAAGGTAACTATTGTGGTGAGCAGTAAATTGGTCATAGAAAATATACGGGTATTCTCGCCCTTCCCAACTTATACAGGGAAAACTGAAAATGCTGTTTTCGGTTTTTCACGTTTAATTAAAAATTTATCATTACGTAGTTCTAGTACATTTTGAATAAAATAATACTTTCCTCTTTCATTTTTGTATATTTTCTGAAATAACCATTCTATTCGTAATAAACGGAAAACAGCATTTTTAGTTTTCCCTGTATAAGTCGGGAAGGGCGAGAGTCCCCGTAGATTTTCTCTGACCAATGTACTGCTCACCACAATAGTTAAATTTTTTTTACATTTAATCGTCTTTGTATCTATTACGGTTTAGAATATAGCAATGTTACCACATGATAAAAGAAACGGCCTGTATATGGCTTCATCCAAGCTGACTGTTTGAATCTCAAGACTGGATGTGTATTCATTACAATCAAACCATTTCTAACAGCCTGTTGTAATTTTCTATAATGGACAATGTATTTCCTTTTGTCATTTAAATTTGGAATTAGTTTAGGTATTTTCGATTTGGAATTTGGGGGTTTTATGATTTCCACAAGAAAGGGAAAATCAGAATGCTTGTCATGTAAATCTTGAGGGTAATGTATATCCACTTCAAGAACATATCCATATGGGCTATCAGTTGCCACATCCATTATATCCAAATTGATGATTTCATTGGGGGCTAGCCATGAGAACTCACCCATTGATAGTGGTTGCGACATACTGTGACCATATAGGTTCATTGCATTCAAATATGAAATGAATGTTGAAGGTTTATTCGGATCATAATTTGGTAAGAATTCATTATTATCTATTTGTTTTCTATCGCTACACTGACTGATTCCACCACGTATTCCTTTCTTAAAGAAATATATCATATCGATATCTGTTAATATATAAATCCTTTATTTAGTCCATTTGGCTTATTTACAATAAATAATTACAATGAGAATAATAAATATACTCATGGTCTTAGGTAAATATAAAAATGTTCACACACATAAGGCCTTTGTACCCTTGTTGCAAAAAATATGTATATACACACATACAACATCTATACATATGGAGTTGATAACTCCAACTTAATATTTGTGTACTTCAGCAGCGCATCCCAAGACGATTCTGGTGCTGTATAGTAGTGTACTGGATCTAATTTATATTTATCAGAAGATATATTTCTAAAATTTTCGAATATGTCACCTAATAGAAGTACGTCGGATTTCAAATAAAGATCGGAATATTCCCCCAAGCTCTGACAATCGAATAAGCGCCAAACAAGTTGAGCTCTTTCATAATCCTGATCTGATATATGTTCCCCGTTAAGATTGTCATATAACTGATTTTTAGTAGGAAGAGTAGGATGATTCAACTTTTCCATATCATCGACAAAAATATAAGGAAAAATACCTTTCATTAAATTGAATTTGTCAATTTGAGGGAAATACTTCCGCATCTCAATACACTGAGCGGATGTTGAGTTACCACCATAGTTCTGCAATGAATTCGACATGAATTTAAAACTATCTGAAACCTCATTTTCAAAAAATTCTTTTTCACTTTACCATCTTTATCATATAATGTGTGGTTTACTTGATGCTTGGTGAAAGATATGTATTTTTCCTTAGTTTGCGGGATAACATCCACTTTATCCTTATTTTTATATAATTCCTGATCCCTTGAAGAGGGGAAGTTATTTAATGATTTAAGTAACAAAAAAATATTTATAGTGTCCTACGTTCTTTTACAAAAGTAAGACACTGGCTAGCTCAGTGGGCGGTGGGGTGGTTACAGAATGAAAAGTCCAATATATATATATATATATATATATATATATATATATATATATATATATATATATATATATATATATATATATATATATATATATATATATATATATATATATATATATATAATTAAGTAGGAATTCTCGGGTAGCGGTCTGTTGAACAATGAAACTCATTCGATTTAAATCTTCAATATTTCGTCAACCTTTATTGACTTCTTCAGGAAGAGAAAATTCACAGAGTTAGTTCTAACCTATGGAACATTTGGGAGGACAATTGTTATTCTCCGCTGCAGACTAATCGCTTAATTTACCTGACTCCAGTCAGGTAAATTAGGCGATTATATTATTATTATTATATTATATATATATATATGGGGGTTTTATGCTTTCCACAAGAAAGGGGAAATGAGAATGCTTGTCATGTAAATCTTGAGGTTAATGTATATATATATATATATATATATATATGAAAACTAAAATATATATATATATATATATATATATATATATATATATATATATATATATATATATATATATATATATATATATATGTATATGTGTAGATTACTAAGTTCTATATATGTATATATATATATATATATATATGAAAACTAAAAGTTCGGGTTGAACCGCGTCTAGAATTTGTTGAAATTCGACGTTTCGGCTCCGATTTTGGAGCCATTTTCATGAACTGAAAAAGAAAGAAAATTAATAAATGGTTGAAACGTAATTCTACGCTGAGGTCTTAATCTGCCTACTCCTCAGGTATAATTACGTTAGGTTTTTGTGACTTGACGTCGGGGTCTCAATCTGCCTACTCCCCATGTCTCGTCACTGGTTCTCTCTAAGGTCTCAATCTGCCTACTCCTTCGAGAGAACTGAGGAATTGTGGGTTGAGGAACTGTATTTATAGTGGACGTGGCTGTAATGGCCGTGTGCAATGTATTGGCGCGAGGTGAACTATGGGCGGGATCAGAGTCGGCGCTAGATGAGCTGTGTGCGGGAACTTGGGGGTTTTATATATATATATATATATATATATATATATATATATATATACCGGGTGACCCGGAACCAATTTACCCCCCTGTATCTTCGTTGTTATTTTATATGGATGTTTCAAATTTGGTACTTCGATTTGATGTTATGAATGTACAATTTAGCAAGTATCAATCCAAATATGACACTTCCGGTTTGACCGGAAGCACATCTAATTTTTATATTTCAAATGAGAAGTATATTTTTTTTTTGAAAATAACAATTCAGTATGGAATTACCTTCACAATGATATATCACAATGATACTTTCAATTCACAATCTGCTTACATAAGTGACATTTTATAAAAAAAATACTTTTTGTATTCCCCTCGTAACGAAATATTTTCATGAAAGTATGCTGTGGAAGATTGAACAATATAATCTAAGTAACAGTAATTCATGGCCCAACTTTTCACACAATAAGTTTCAACATCATAGGAATTTGTAAAGTTGGTTAGAAACTCAAGTGCATATTGAAATACAAAAAATTAGAAAAAAAACTTCTACATTTTTGTTTCCTAATTATTTTTATGAAGATAATTTTCATGCTATACTTTGTATTGAACATTTCAACATCATGTTAGTTGGCTATGGAATTAAATTTATTCTAAAGGTCTGGAGTTATTTTTGAAACTGCACAATCGGACTCACAAAATATTTATTTCGATAATTTTTCTACAAAATAGTAGACATTTGGAACATGTACAGTTTTATAACTCAATTCAAAAGAAATTCCATACCTATGACAGACTTAATTATTCTAATTGTTCAAATTGTCGCCCGTTAACGTCAATGCATTTTTGTATTTTTTCGGAGCATGCCCGCATAACATTCACGAGTTGAGCCGGAGTAATTTCGTTAATGGCTCTCCTTACCCTGTCTTCAAGTTCCTCGCGATTTTGAGGTCTATTATGAGCATAAACTTTATTCTTCAAGTGAGCCCAAACAAAAAAATCCATTGGCGTGAGGTCTGGTGACCTTGGTGGCCAACGAATTGGGCCATGAGTACCAATCCAATTGTCGTTGAAAGTTCTAGTAAGATGTCCTCGGACTACATTCGAATTATGTGGAGGTGCTCCATCTTGTTGGAAATACATAACGCGACGTGTCGCTAAGGGAATGTCTTCAATAAAATTTTGGACTTCATCATTTAAAATTTGTAGGTACCGTTCACTTGTTAAAGCTCCATCAAAAATAATTGGTCCCACTATTCTGGTTCCAAAAATTCCTAGCCAAACATTGAATCCGAATCTCTCCTGGTGTCTTCCTTCTCTGAACACATGCGGATTTTCTTGTGCCCAATAACGTAAATTATTTCTATTGAAATGACCATTGTTTGTAAAGCGTGATTCATCACTGTATAGAATATTGTAATGGAAATTTTGATTTTCTGTTTCTTTTCGTATAACCCAGTTACAATACGCAATCCTTCTCTGCACATCATTTTCATACAAATATTGATGAATTTGATATTTGAATGAACGATACCGGTGTTTTTTCAAAATTTTTCGAGCTGTTTCTCTAGGTACCCCGGCCTCATATTCGATTTGCCTTAATGATGTATTTGGATCAATTTCAACCGCTGCTAGAACAGTGATCTCCGTATCTTCGCTTACAATAACATGTTCCCCATCATGATTATTCCGTTCTTTCCTGAACTGTGACTCCAATATTGCAAAATAGTTTCTACTACTAGGGTGCGGACGGTTAGGATACCTATCCTGGTACAGACGCAAGGCTAAATAGGAATTTTTCCTTGCTTCTCCATATATCAACAACATATCAACCTTTTCAGTTTGGGTAAATCGGTAGTAGTTGTTCATTTCACAAATAATTATCTTCCCAGAATCCCACAATTCAGAACATTCGAAATGTCAACAATTTGGCGTAAACACAACAACAGAACAACTCAACAAATTTAATTCCATAGCCAACTAACATGAAGTTGAATTGTTCAATAAAAGGTAGGTATAGCATGGAAATTATCTTCATAAAAAATAATTAGGAAACAAAACAAGGTTTCGTTCAATTCTTGTATTTCAATATGTATTTGAGTTTCTAAGCAACATTAAAAATTCCTATGTATTGGTATCCAAAAATTAAGAAAAACTAAAATCATAAAAATAATTAGTCTGCATAAAACTTATTGTGTGAAAGTTGTGCCACGAATTATTGTTACTTACATTATATTGTTCAATCTTCCACAGCATACTTTCATGAAAATGTTTCGTTACGAGGGAAATACAAAAAGTAATTTTTTTATAAAATGTCACTTATGTAAGCAGATTGTGAATTGAAAGTATCATTGTGATATATCATTGTGAAGGTAATTCTATATCGAATTGTAATTTAAAAAAAAAAAATACTTCCCATTTGAAATATAAAAATTAGATGTGCTTCCGGTCAAACCGGAAGTGTCATATTTGGATTGATACTTGCTAAATTGTACATTCATAACATCAAATCTAAGTACCAAATTTGAGACATCCATATAAAATAACAACGAAGATACAGGGGGGTAAATTGGTTCCGGGTCACCCGGTATATATATATATATATATATAACCCGAACTTTTAGTTTTCAAATATATATATATATATATATATATATATATATATATCCCAACTATAATATGTATGAGAAACTTGGCGACACCGCAGTGGCTTGGTTAGAGCGGTAGAACATATATTTCCATACAACTGGGCTTTGAATGATCTATCGAATATCGGGGGACTCGTAATATCGTTCGTATATGTTTTAAAAAGTATATAATATATACTCCCGCAAGGTACCCCCTCAACCCGGGCTTCAACTAGCCAGTGGTATATAGCGGGCTTGGTTATATATATATATATATATATACGCATCTGTCGGATGAAACCAAGCCCGCTATATACCACTGGCTAGTTGAAGCCCGGGTTGAGGGGGTACCTTGCGGGAGTATATATTATATACTTTTTAAAACATATACGAACGATATTACGAGTCCCCCGATATTCGATAGATTATTCAAAGCCCAGTTGTATGGAAATATATGTTCTACCGCTCTAACCAAGCCACTGCGGTGTCGCCAAGTTTCTCTTACATATTATAGTTGGGACTTGTTAAAAGAGCTGATTATAACTCGGATGATTATTCATGTACTTTGAAGT
Source organism: Chrysolina americana (assembly GCA_958502065.1). Taxonomy (NCBI): domain Eukaryota; kingdom Metazoa; phylum Arthropoda; class Insecta; order Coleoptera; family Chrysomelidae; genus Chrysolina; species Chrysolina americana. The sequence continues at coordinate 25,369,170 of OY293419.1, read as the reverse complement.
GGAAACAAACTAATCCTTCAATCTATTCTCATTACTTTGAAATCAAGAAAAAGAATTCAATAATGCTGTCGTGCGAATGGAAGTAGGTAGCTATACCTCGAAAAAAGTAACCATATTCACATATTACTAGTAATTTGTTGACGCACTGTTCAAGTTGATCAGTAGCAATTTATGCTTAGGAAAAAGTACTACTCAACATGCAAAGGATGGTAAGGAAGGAAAAGTATGAGAGAAAGCGATGATTTTGCAATTCAACTGGATTTTGTTCGCAAGAGAATATCTATAGAACTAGAATGAGGATGAGTGTATCCCTAAAGTGGACAATTAAAATGAAATAATCATTTGATATCATATAATATATTAATACTGAAATATAAAAAATAAGACAGAAAAATAAAAAAATATTCTTAAGAGTATTGAAAACTGAAATATATGATGTTGGAATTGAAAAAATATTTGAACATTCCGAAAAATTGCTGTCAACAATCCATTATTTTTTTCGGTAGGAATTATATATGAAAGTTTTAATTCGCACCCAGTTTTTATCTAGGAATATTTGCTAATTTTGTTCGAGAAACTCGGTACATTCATGTTTTTTAGGTGCCACTTTCTTTCTTATTCTTGAAATGTTGTGTTGCCACTTCAGACCATCGCACCCGTCCAGTTATTTTAAATTTTTTTACTGAAAATTAAATGATGAAATTATACTGATTCGTCGAATAATGGGACATACATTTTATTTTGGAGACGGAATAATCCTCCTCGTCCGAACTACAGTCATCTTTGGATCGTAATTGCTTTCCACTTTTGTTATTTATTTTTACTGAAAAATTAATAATAAAACAGAGAAATAATTTTGAATCGTTATAGAGAGTTAGATGGTCGGTTAAATGGAGACAGTTGCATTCATAGAAGAATTGTCAAGAATCGAGATTATCAGGGCCGGTTGTTGAGATTTTATTTGTTGGGATATCTCAAAAATAAAATGTATGATACTACGAACCTGACAATAAAGATTCTTCGCGAGAAGATTGAGAATGTATTGGAAGGAATTCAAGGAGACGAAATAAGCAAATGTATAACAAGTATGGGTTCCAGAACTGCAAAGTGCAAATGGTGGACATTTCGAACACTTACTTCATTAATTTTCATTTACTTTCGAGTAATCAGCAATTACTTTTTGAAGAAACATGCAAAAATTTTGATTCATCACCAGTCGGTATTCTTTTCAGTGGATAGTTCATGACATTCTTTCTCTTGAATTTTCTCAAAAATTTTAAATAGAAAAAGGTACTTTTTTAAATTAACATTGGAGAATGAGTCAATATTTACAGACAAATGCTTGAAACACTACTCATCTTACTTTCATTTTCAATTTAATAATCATTCAAGGTTGCCTTTTTCAGTACACCTAAATAAATAACTGCGTCTGCATAAATAAGCGTTTGTTTAAAAACCTAACCCAAAGCATTCATCTCTAGATAATGTATTATACTTTGAAGTTAATTCCAAAAAGTGCCATTTTTCATTTAAAGTTTTCGAGAAAATTCAAGAGAAAGAATTAACAAAAGGATTCATAATTGGCGACTTCAAAAACTAATGAAAGTGCTTCGTTTTTCTGATATTTCATTAATTTTCTTGACAATAATTCAATCGGTAATGTCACAGTGCCGCCATATTGATTTTAGAAAAAATGTCTCGTACGCCGCTATTTCAAAAACAAATTTTAACCCGTGATATGTCATTGGAAAGGAAATTTTTTTGTTCTGTTCTCTCGAATGGCATGAAAATATCTACAGATAGGGTTAAATGGGGTAAATGCGAGTACCATAACTGGAATAACATATTCAAACAAAGATAACTTTTTAGTTAATATAACTATAAAAATTTCAAATGCCGTGTGTAATTAAGCAACTAAATGGCTAACATTTAAAGTAATGTGTCGAATTGAAAGTTACTAGATTTCGGATATTTATCAAAGTTTGAAAAAAAGGGCTAGCTTGTTACATTTACCTCGTGTACAGGGGCAAATGTAATAATCTTGTTCAATTTCATACTGCTGTAAATAGTTTCAAATCAGAGGTAAATGCAATAAAACAGGAATATCGAGTTTATTTTTGGTTTTTATTTCAAAGAGATCCCGTGAAAACTAACAGAGATATGAACTTTTTCTTACAGACTACACAATTATTCTTGAAACAGTGAAAGAAAGGCTTACGAAATAATCATATTTCTGAACCTAAAATTAAAGTATATTATACCACGCTTTGTTATTTCTGGATCTGGTAATATTTTTACTATGGCATCAGCGGTGACTACATCAATATCCTCTACTGTAGGCCAAGCAAAGTTTGCACCTTTGCTTCGTACAAACTTTACCACCCAATGAGTGTCAGTTTTGTTTTGCACGATGCCCACATAATATTTTTGTCGTTTTGCCAATGTATATTTAACAATCACCCACTTATTAATACAGATATTTTTCTCTTCCTGTACCATATTTTCTGTGTCATTCATTGCAGATTCTTCTATGAGCTCTTCAGCTTCTTCTTCTACCCAGTCACTTTCGTCAGAGTTTGCATATTGCACTTCATTATCTGAACCTACATCCGTACTGTCCTCTTCTGAATCTTCAGTCTTTTTCTTAACTTTGCCTTTCTTTTGTGCTTTCTTGTTTCCTTTGTTTTTTTTCTTGTTAGCACTTTCATTTTCTTTTTCCTTTAATAATTCAAGCATCTTAGCAGATGTAACAACTTCAGCACCTGGGGCAACCTTGCGTTTCTTTTGTTTATTTGCCGGCAGATGTTTCTGCTGTATATTTGAAAGAATAATCTCTTCCAATGATATTGTTGGCGCAGCGTTTTGGGCTTGTATTTCATTTGAATGAGGAATTGGTGCTACGGATATTTGTAAATCTGCTTCGTTGGCAATTGACGACTCAGATGTTGTGGGAATGGCCTCCTCTTGCACTTGTGGAGCAAGTGAATTTTTAATTGATGATGACGAGTTAATTGGACAATTAATATCAGGACCCGCTTCATTTTGTCTCACTCCTGGCTCAAGATCCCCCGCAAGGTGCTTCACCCATCGCTCTAAAGCATTCTTGCAGAAATTTTCTCTTGGAACGACATCAGAACTGAATGGAAATATCCCTGATTTTCTGAATCCACTCACGATAACATCTTCACTGGTGTTGATCCAAGTTTCTCCCAAAAATTGTGAGAACAGTGCTTTCGGTAGCTTTTGACCAATGTGTTGTCGCTGCCAAGTTGCAACAGTTTGGTCCCATTTTTGTTTGAATGACTTGAACACAGCAACGTCTAATGGCTGAAGTAATCACTTGTGTGGGCTGGCAATTTGAGAATTGTTATGTTATTGGCCACAGCAGTTTCTACGAGCTTGAGAGAAACATGTGTGGAGTGGCCGTCGTATATGACCAAGACTGGCCGTTCATCACCCAAAGCTGGAACGAGGACTTTTTCAAAATAATTCTTGAACACCTCTGTTTCCATCCAACCATTCGGAGTGGCAGCGTAGGCCGTACCGGGATATTCCTTGTCTGGTTGTGCCTTCCACTGGTCCCACATATTTTTGGCCTTGAAAATGATTAAAGGTGGAGCTCGACCACCAGCAGCATTAGCAGCCAGCACGAACGTTGTATTCTCTCTTCCAGATGTGCTGACAACTCTGGATGAGCTTTTACCTTGTTCTCCAACAATTCTCGATTTTGACGGATCTATACTAAGGCTGCTTTCATCCAAATTCCAGATCTGTTTGGGCTTGTCTTCCAAGTTTAACTCAGTCAGAACTTTTTTCAAGAGATCAAAATATCCATAGATGATGAATGGACCTGTGGCAGCATTTTTTCTAGCATACTCTAATAGTTCTGGCTTCCGAATTGATAAATGATGTCTCTTTTTGAAGTTGAGGAACCAGTCTTCCCCTGGTATGCCACCTTTAAATGGAGTTTCGATTTTATTTACTCTAACGTACTGGCCTACTAGCTCCAGAATTTCCTTACGACTAAAACCAAAGCCCCATTGAGCCAGGGTTTTAACAGAAGTTGCCAAAACGTTTTCAACATTTTCGCGAAGTGCAGTTCTACGTCCTTTACATTTTTTAATAGCACCTCGAGTTCCCTTATTTCGGCAATACAACGTGGCAAATGGAATTCCGTAAAGAACAGACGCCTTGTGTGTGGTAATAGTACCAGCTCTTATCTCACCAAGAGCTCTTTGTAATTTTTCTTCAGAGTATTTGGGCTCCGATCCTCTCTTTTTGACATAATTTCGCACCATCTGAAAAAAGGGGTAAATGTAATAAAATATTACAATTTCCCCTTGATATGTTATCACGTTTTCCCCTATACCTAAAATTCAAGGGGTAAATGCAATAAACATCATAATATAATATTCCGTAGATATTCAGCAAAAATATGCAGTTAATTCCCTTTGCAACATTAATTGTTATGACACTAATGCAAATAAAATGAAAAACTTACGATTATTTCCGAGATGACCACCGATTGAAATTTAGGTTATCAATTTGCACACCACGCAATACTTACGTCACTCAACTGATATTGTTTCAGTCGCTCATCCGTCCACCGAACTGTCTCGCAAATTGGTCGGCGCATAGTTCAAAAAGTACCTAACACATACCAGAGATGGCAGCACCAGTTTTTCAATAAAACCATCTATAAACTCATCCTATTACATTTACCCCGTTATTGCAATTCCCCCACGCAACCCTACATTAAAAAATCTTGATCTAGGTCTATTTTTAGTAAAACCTGAAGTGTTACTTAATTGATTTTCAATGGACAAAGGTTTTGATGAACTATATTTTTGATCCAAAGGTTACAAGTCTAACTTAAGAAGCAACTAAATGACATTCTGGCCAATAATTTGGTTGACCCCGGTATAAATAATTATATTCTTTTGTGGAAAAGTTATTCAATAACCATCAAAACTATGCCAGGTTTACTAGATACGCGTATAGCCAAACAAGGTGATATTTTTCATAGCTATGAGCATATATAACTCAAAATAAATTGACGTAGTTCTGGTGTTAAAGGAGTTTTCTGAGTTATTTAATTATCATCCTGTATAATTTTATACTTTCTGGTCCTAATTGATGGAAACTTTCAACTACCTAGTTGAAGTTCAGAATGAAGGAGCAACAGATACCTGAAAAACGATTTTATTCAAGCCTAATGAGCATGCATCTTTGTGAAATCTATTGGATTTGAAGTGAAGCGTCCTTAACATGTCTACCTCCAGTGTTACTGATTTCATCGCCCTGGATACAGTATTTAGATTTTAGTTCACTAACTACCGAAATAAATAGTCAATTTGCCTAACTTCGAAAGACTTTAAAATTATCGCTGAACTCCAACAGATTGCATTATCAACGTTTTCCCGTTACTCTCTTTACAAGTGTGCCCTGTCATTAAAATCAGCTATTCAAAAACAATACAAGACGACAAAAATATAAAAGGAATTTGATTTTATTAAGTACCTATTGAAGTTGGTGTCTGCTTCAAGTAGAAGCGGAAGCATGAGTGATTAGAAAATTCCATTTTATGTTGAGAAAAATTATAGTAGGTCTAAGAAAGCCATTCAAAACTTAAAACAGTGGAGTGAAATTGTTAAAATAAGTTCCTTGAAATGTATGTCATTAGAAATACTTTGATGGAAAATCTGACTGTGAAACAATATGGGATTTACCAATTAAAAGTATTCGAGTTTTGGTTAACTTCATTCAAGCATGACAGGTAATCCCACAATTATAAAAATTGTTGAATTATACAATCACTTATCCGTGTAATATTTTATTCTGAGTTCAAAAGCATAGCGGGATAGTGAAAGATGTAGGGAAACGATTTTACTCAGTACGCCTTTTATTGTCCGTACTTATATTCTCATGATAATTAATAATGCACTAATCGAAGACTTGCCCTGTGTTCTTCATATTAAAAAATGATTTATTATGTCTTCGGAAATTATGTGTTTAGATACATCATTCGGGTTGCCATGTGTTTTGTAATGAAATTCCGAAAAAAAATCTCTCGGAAAATCATTGGCATACCGTTGGGTTGGAACCGAAGAACTGGTATGATCACCTGAACTTGTATTTTAGTAAGGGAATTTTCCGCGTTTTCAAGCAAGCTACCACTGATAAGTATACAAGTTTTTGTTATAAAATTGCTGAAAAGAAGATGGCATACCGGTTGCGTATGCCCAAGTACACTGTAAGTACATTGAAAACACACAACGAATAATTTTTTATTATGAAGAACCCAGGACGACTCTTTGATTCATGCATTATCATCATGAGGATATACAAACAATATTATTGTCCTTTGAAATGCATACTAAGTAAAATCGTATCTCAAAATCTGTCAGTAACTTCCGTTATATTATTGAAGAAATTGCTCTTGGGTGAAAAAGTTTTCAACTACACTATTCTACGTAAGTTATACATACTTCAAAACTTATCCTATTATCTGGTAATGTTCCAGAACTATTTATGTCAGTAGAACTGGACTCATTTGGTAAAGAAGGTGGGATATATTCGGAACCAGAGCTCTCGAAATCTATGAATTCCTCCATCTCTGCGGCAATTCGTTCCTGTTCTGCATCCAAGTCGGATTCATTATCATATTGATCTATCGGCGAGATCCATCCACTTTCGTTTACCACAGGGTCTGAAAAATGTCAGACAGATTAGTCCCAATTTGTTGAAATTGAACTCGATGTGTTCTATTGACATTTTTTGCATCTATGTAAAGAGATCTCCCCAGTCATCAAATATTTATTGGATTGAAATTTTGTGTCAAGGACTTTCAGCAGATATTTTTATATTCAACTATTTAACATGTTTGTACCTACCCAAATATTTCAAATTTTTTGCGAAAATTTCCACAATTATGTTTTAAATACACTACTAAATGAAGTAAAAGCTCAACTCAACTCTAAATTGAAATTTAGGGTACTTTCATCTTGAAAATTTTTAGTAAACAATCTGAAAAATATTGTGCGCTATTAGGTCAGAATCAGAAAGTTAGTGGCATCTTCAATTTTTCACTGATTTCTTCCTTAAATAGTGTATACCTACTTAAAGTATACTATTGTTACTTACCTTCAACAGAATCCCTATTTAAAACCATTCTTATAATTTTTTCAGCTCTGGACATATTCAACCTCCCTCAACGGCGTAGCAAAATGAATTGAGAAGCCCGCCTGACCGTTTCCCTTTAAATATCAAAACATATAAGGCCTTCCACAAACTGCTTCACTGCCAATTACGGGCTTCGAATAATACGTGAAACTCTACGGGACTCCCGTAAACCGCATGATATCTACAAATCATATGTGGCATTCCACAGACTGCCTCACTGCCAATTACGGGCTTCGAATAATACGCGAAACTCTACGGGACCCCCGTAAACCGTATGATATCTACAAATTACATATCGAGGGCCAAAACGCAGTACCTCGTATGTAACAATATTGTCGGAAATGAGATATTAATACCATTTCATTTGAAATTGCTGGCTCCATCTATCGCTGAAAAGACCATTCTTGATAAAATGAATGGAAATCTGTTATTACCAATAAACAGTTCCTCGTAACTGAAATTGCAAAATTTTAAACGCAGTTGCTCGTATAGTACATAGTCAGCCATTGCAATGCTGTCAGCTATAAGCACGACCACGTTGAGCATCTAGTATTCAAGGTAAAAATATAATTTAATATGAATATTTATAGTTTGTTTTATTCAGTATTAGTTGTAAATCCATGCTGGCAACATTTGATGCAATTTAGAATTAGTCATAATTGACGAATCTTATTTTATTTCAGGTTGTCACTTACGAGCTACTGCGTTTATGATTCAAAACAGTGAACAGTTAGTTACATAGGTATTGCACTTGGGTTGTGCTTAAATTGGCTATTATTTCTCTGCACCATGGCGTCCAGAACCAAAAAAATTATGGAATTAGCAAACAACAGACATGCGAAGAGGACCAATGTAATAAAGAGAACATTAGTCCAATAAATGATATCAGCCAAAACAACAGTAATTCTTTGGATCATATTATACTGAATAATGAACTCAGTCCAGAAGATTTCAGTAAGCTTATCGACCAGGCTGAAATTGTGTTTGATAATGAAGATTTATTGAATATTCCCGTGGTGAAACATTTGGGTGATGATAATAATTTTGGGGAGATTGTGCTCCATCGAGGCTATGGTTTTAATAATATAACTAACGAACTTACAGGCCCTAATGTGTCAACTTCCTTTTGCTCCAAAAATGGTACAACACTCTTAAGCTCAATGGAGGTGGATCCAGATGTGTCTACTGTAACGATGTCAGAAAACGAACACTTCGAAAGTGAATTGTATTCATTACATGAAAAAGAAGAAAGAAACCAAACTGTTGTTTCTACTGATAATCAAGATAATAGTGGACCGAATAATGTATCAACTTCCTTTTGTTCCAAAAGTGAGGCAACAGTCTTAAGCTCAAGGGAGGATGTTTTTACTGACAATCAAGATGATAGTGGATTGAATGATGTAGATGAAAATGCAAAACTGAATAATACTATTGAGTCCACTGAAAAACAAAAGAAGCTAAAGAAAATTAAAGGCGTCAATAAACGTACTATTAACAAACAGCTGAGAATGCAAGGTGGAGAATATTTGGGATTTACTAAACCACGCGCATAGAAAAATACATTTCACAACAAAAACCGACCAGACAGAAAATTAGGAAACCGATGTGACTGTAATAGTAAGCTGAGTTGTTCAGCCTTGAGTGAAACAAGTAGACAGACGATTTTCAACCAATTTTGGACAGAACTGAACTGGGACCAAAGAAAAATTTATGTGGCTAATTCTGTAAAACGTATTAGTCCAAAAAGACCGAGAAAAAGTAATGAGCCATCACGCCGTACTGGAACTTTGCAATATGAAGTGAATGTTAATAACAAAGCAATACGTGTTTGCAAAAAGATGTATCTAAATACTCTATGCCTTGGAGAATGGTCAGTTAGGAACTGGGCATCTGAAAGTACCAATGGGATGAGCAACAGTTCCAAAAATAAAGTTTCAAAGAGACAGAAAAGGAAAGATGTTCATGAAGAATCAAGACAGTTTCTTAGAGAATTCTTGGAAAACTTGCACAAGCTACCATCACATTATTGCAGGAAGGACTCTAAGAAAATGTACCTCGAACAGTGCTTTCAATCTTATGCACACCTCCATCGAGTTTATGAGGCTAAGTGCCAGGAGAATAATAAAAGTCCCTTGTCAATTGCAACTTTAACTCATTTGTCAAACCGAATGAATATTGCATTATTTCATCCTCGCAAGTATCAGTGCGATACTTGTTTCAAGTACAAAAATAATAATTTGAGTGAAGAAGAGTACAACAAACACATTGAGAAGAAGAATTTGGCAAGAGACGAAAAAGCTGCGGAAAAAGAAAAAGCCATTAAAGGGGAATGTCACGTCATAACCATGGACGTTCAAGCTGTTAAATTGGCCCCACAAATTGAGGCGAGTGCATTATATTATAAAACCAAATTGTGTTGCCACAATTTCACGATGTACAACTTGAGAAATAATCGGGCCACGTGCTACTGGTACAATGAAACTGAGGCAGATGGCCAAGGTGGAACATTTGCTTCATTTGTAGTAGACTACTTAGAAGAACACTTCTTGAAAAAAGAAGATAAGACTCCTATTATTATGTATTCCGATGGTTGTACAGCCCAAAACCGTAACTGTATCATGGCAAATGCATTACTTTTTCTCGCGGATAAATACCAAGTAGTAATAACGCAAAAATTTCTCGAAAAGGGTCACACGCAAATGGAGTGTGACTCGGTACACAGTACTATAGAAACAAGGCTAAAAAATAAGGAAATTTATCCACCAAGTGATTATTTCAGAACGACGAAAGATGCAAGATTAAAAGATCCCTATGTTGTCAAAAATATGGATTTTGATTTTTTTTTTACTACGGCGATAAATCTCTACTGAAGTACAGCTCCATAAGACCTGGGAAGAAGACTGGTGACCCCACAGTAACAGATCTGCGAGTTTTGCAATATTCTAAAAATAAAATTCAATATAAATTAAACTTTGACCAAATAAGTTTCCAAGATTTGCCGATACGTCCAAATACAACAATTGATTTAAAAACAGTGACATTTCCGAAATTGTTTTCTTCAAAACTACCAATTTCTAAAAAAAAATATGACCACCTACAAGAAATAAAACTGGTTATCCCAAAAGATTGCTGGTCTTTTTATGAACAATTGCCATATAAATAAAAATTAAGGTACCTTCAGTTGGCACCTTAATAGTATTACTTTATTTTTAACAACAGTTTTTTGTTAATTTTCATAAATGGTAGGTTCTTATATTTGTTTTTCTTATAACTATGATCCTATTAATCCGTTTATATCTATTAAAAGTTGATTAGACCATTATTTGTATCATTTGTAGTTTAAATAAGTAATTTCAAGTCCAACAACATGAGCACGTAAGTGGCACAAAATTAGAGGCAGCACCACGTAAGTAGCATGAGATTTATGAAAACAGAAAAAAGTATTAATTTTGTACCACGTAGGTGGATAGTAAATGCTTTTTATATAATCTTCAGATTTTCATTCTGAAAGTGTTGGTTAATAAGTTTTAAATCGTTTTTTGTGGCTCCTGTAAAATTACCAGTTTGTCTCATACGAGGTACTGCGTTTTGGCCCTCGATATGTGGTTACATATATTCAACAATATTGACAAGCCAATGGAAGCAAACAGTTTTTGTTTTTACGAATCACCCAGGTTTCCGCTGACACTCTTCTAAGCTTGTGCGAGCGAGCAATGGTGAGCCACTCCAGCTCCGTGGCAGACCGTCGCGGGGCCGAGGATCGAACCGGATACCCTTGTGAAATCTGAGGGAAACGCCGATGCTTTAGCACTACGACCACTTCGCTGTAAATAGGTAAATTTAGAGGTATGTAACATTTTTACATGTTACGAATAATTTTATAAAGCACTGTTCTACAAGAAGACATTGAATTTCATTACTAGCGCGTTATGTATTGAAAAGAAGTGGACAATAGCATCATACGTGAAAAACACAAGTAGGAAGGATGTATCGATATAAGCACGATTCAGTTGGATACATAGGAACCTGAAATGCTGATAAATGTAGCCTCACAATGGATATAAAATAATAAAATAATCATTTGATGGTAATATGCAACCCATTAATGCTTAAATATAACTATAATGAAAGATAGCTTCTGCTTCATTTCGTTTTATACCAAGTAAAATTACATTTCAACTCAGGAAATCACTGAATAATACTGTATATTCAATTTACTCTATCTTAATCAATTTAATGAGACTGCTTTGTAGGGTTTTTTCCAAATTGAAGCGATTAATAAAGTGGGTGATAGAACACGACATATTAAATCGAAATGAAACAAATATTTTTGTCGAACAAAAATTATTTTCGAAGATAATGAATTTTGAACTTTTCCTGAAACTTCTGAAAAATACTCATCAGAATAGAATAGAATAGAATAGGTTTATTGGTGCTACAGAACGTAAAGTTTTACACAAGCCAAAATAAAGTAATACACTTACAAAGTTCACATATTAAAATATAAAATACAGATACAGTATATAAATAAAATAAATTGATACGTTACGTGAAAAACTATAACACATATCTAAATGTACAAAGAGGTCTAAGGCAAAACAGTCTCTCATTAAAAAATATAGTACGGCTTTAATTTACATTTCAAAACTTTAATAGCATCAATCTCAAATTGCAACACTCAAATCGCAAACTGAAATAAACATGGAGACTTGTGTTGGACAACGAGAAATCACTTCGAAAAAAACTTCACCACTTCGGCACATCATAAGACACTTTTGTCAGAAACTACACAATGCGAAGCGCTTGGAGTTTCGCGAACTTTGATCCATTTTCATTTGGTAATTTTTTTTCACGGTAGCTCTCTAGTAAAGTTTTTGTTTACTTTTGTTTGTTATTCCCCAGGTTTGTGACTGAAAACATTTTAGTTATATTGGTGCATATGCGTTTTTTAAGATGGCAGAGGCCTACGTTCATGAACATAACGAACAATAGTTCTAATTAAAAACTAAGACCTCGTTAATCCTTAGCTCGCACAAGTTTCGACTTCTGAGGGCTGTCGCTCGTAGGGGGATGACAGCTCGTTAACGGAAGCATTTTTTTTTTGTTTTTTAAATAAGATATGCTCCTAATTTATTGTGAAATTCACTGAAAAATATTAGGTTAATATATTCAGACCTAATTTTTAGTACCAAAAAACTTTTTTTAATGAACCTTTTCTTCGAAACATTGAAAACCTCAGTCTCAAGATTTTTCAATTTTTATATATGATGTATGTCGAATATAAATCATTTGTGTAATTTTCTCGGTTAACAGAACTTTTCAAGAATACCTAATAGCATGTTTCCGTCAAATTGCAAAAAAAGTGTTTTTTGTTAATTCAATCCAGGAACTTGAAAAAAAATCTCTGACCCCCCAATAACATACCAATCTTGAATCGTAAATCACAAAACTCATTTGTCTTCCCAAATAATTAGTAATGTCTTTACACAAATACCCTCCGCGTAAAAATTTTGATAAAATATTTCACCATTCATTGATTACCAAATAATGAATAACTGCTAAATTTCAGATCGATTGGAAGTAGACTGTACTCAATATATCTGTATTAACAGTATACATTTTTGCAGAATGGTTTGGATGGAGATACTGTCTAAGAGCTTCTGCCTAAGGAGTTAGGGGAAGGTGTTTCAAGTAACCCTGAAGACTTTATAAATGAAGTTGGCCTTAACAATTTGGGAAACACATGTTTCATGAATACTGTTTGGCAAACGCTGTTTATGACTGAGACTTTCATGAATGAAATTTCATTCAAGTGGCAAGACTGTTTCCCAGTTATTCTTCAAACTGAAAAATTTTCAAGTATCATCCACCAACCTTGAGTGTTTGAGGCAATCCAACTGTTCATCCGGACAGCATGAGGACAGTTCACAATTTTTTGTTACCTGTCAAAAAAACTTTATGAGAAGGAGAACAATTTCATTAGTATTCATAACCGCTCTGATAGAGATGAATACTCACAATCTTTCACTTCTTCAGTACATACATATTTTGGTGGTTAAATCTTAACTATTTTATGTTACGGCGAAAATGGTAACAAAAGCAGAAACGTCAGTGACTCCCTTGAATTGCAGCTCGCGCTTCCTAATCTGTTCGACACCTAATCCGTGCAGAGCTTGCTGAAGTACCATCCTAGAACGAAGCATTCAACTGGTGATATAAGAACCCTCTGCCGATCATGATCCAGCATAAATGACTGCTATAAAATAAGTAAAGTTGAAGCTCCTGCCTGTTTAGTAATGACTCTAAAGTTCTCCAAGTATGACCCAGCCTCTGTCCAATACACTAGGCTTATACAGAAAATCAGGTTGGATGAATACCCCATTCTTAGCGACTGCCGTTATGAACTTTACACAGTCATCGTTCACTGTGGTTCTGGAGTGGATTCATTAGACTATATATAGCCACGTGCCGATGAAGACACCCTATATCTTCTTTTATAGAAGACTGGAAATCAACAGATCGAATAACCTGATAAATAATTCAAGTGAAGATAATTCCAAACGAGCAACCAATTAACAGTAAGTCGCCCCAGAGCACCGATTGTTTGTTTTTGTTCAACTCTATTTTCACGTGTGAAATAATTACAACTTGACTATGTAATTGAAGTGGTAGATCAATGAATAATTATGTAAACGATCTTGTTACTCTGGACATATTGGTGTTCCCCTGAAGATGATCGCGGATTTACGCGATTGAAAAGTCATGTGAAACAATAGTTCATGAGACGATGGAAATATAAAAAAAATGTCCCAAGGTGGAAGTGGGCAAAATTCAATTCAATACAATATTTAAACAAAACATACTATTAGGAGGTAAAGTTTAAAGCTGACAAAACTCAGCTATGATAGGGGTTTCTGCTCTGAAGTCAAAACTAAGATACGTTCGTCTTGAAATTTTCAACAGAATAATCTAAAAACATACCGCGGTTTGAGTTTATAATCAGCAAATTATTGGCATCTCCTACTTTTATCATACCAGTCCACTGGTTCCTCTAGAGTAATAAGATTGATGCAGTATCAAAGTCACCTCCAACAGGATCCTAATTTAACACCATAACTTTGCTGCTTCTCTGTAAATCTAATATTGAATCAGACTTCAGCTTATATACAAGCGTAACGGAATAAAGAACGTATTCAGAAGCCCACCTGTTCGTTCCGCTTCCAAGAGTAGAAAAGCGAAATCATGAGTTCTTACAGACTGCAATGCTGCCAAATGTACGGGCTTCGAAAAATACGCGGAACTATACGGGTTTCCTATAAAGCGTATAACATCTACATATCGTATATAGTTATATACAGAACGACTCATGCGCCATCTGGTAGAGGTCGGCTGAACTAAACGTGTATATCTTGAGATATTATCCACCATTACGAAGCCCAGGCTACATTAGCTCTATGGGGTCGCGGGATCATCATTAACCTGATGGAATCGATATACACGTAGATTTTTACGATATATATATATATATGAAAACTAAAAGTTCGGGTTGAACCGCGTCTAGAATTTGTTGAAATTCGATGTTTCGGCTCCAATTTTGGAGCCATTTTCAAGAACTGAAAAAGAAAGAAAATTAATAAATGGTTGAAACGTAATTCTACGCTGAGGTCTCAATCTGCCTACTCCTCAGGTATAATTACGTTAGGTCGGGGTCTCAATCTGCCTACTCCCCATGTCTCGTCACTGGTTCTCTCTAAGGTCTCAATCTGCCTACTCCTTCGAGAGAACTGAGGAATTGTGGGTTGAGGAACTGTATTTATAGTGGACGTGGCTGTAATGGCCGTGTGCAATGTATTGGCGCGAGGTGAACTATGGGCGGGAACTGAATTGGCGCTAGATGAGCTGTGTGCGGGAACTTGGTTGGCGCTAAGTTCCCAGTTCCCGCACACAGCTCACTTAGCGCCAACCAAGTTCCCGCACACAGCTCATCTAGCGCCAATTCAGTTCCCGCCCATAGTTCACCTCGCGCCAATACATTGCACACGGCCATTACAGCCACGTCCACTATAAATACAGTTCCTCAACCCACAATTCCTCAGTTATACCTGAGGAGTAGGCAGATTGAGACCTCAGCGTAGAATTACGTTTTAACCTTTCATTAATTTTCTTTCTATTTCAGTTCTTGAAAATGGCTCCAAAATCGGAGCCGAAACGTCGAATTTCAAAAAATTCTAGACGCGGTTCAACCCGAACTTTTAGTTTTCATATATATATATATATATATATATATATATATATATATTAAGTTAACTTCCGGTCTGACCGGAAGTAACATCAACTTTCTTATTTTAAATGGAAACCCTATTTTTTTTTCTTTTCGCTTTATTCAGCATTCAATTCCTTTCTAATGACATATCACAAGTTGGTATCTAACCAGAAACTAGATCAGAAAAAAATTATTATTGAAATTCAACGAGTAGGCCGTGGTGGAAGCAAAATGAAAGCCAAAAATTGAAAAGTTGGCTATGGAAACCATACATCACTTGATAACAGTTGCTACTACTGTGATATCTTATTTTCATTCGTCGACGTTATAAAAAGCCGCCAAAAAAATATTGGAAAAATTGGGAAAAAAAACAATACTCTGTAGGTCCATAACTTAACATACAACTTTTTCTTGCCTGTACTATTCAGCATAACCATTCCTTTCTAATGATATAATAGAAAGTAATTTTTTGAAATGAAATACCAAAAAATCCAATTATTATTATTCAAATAACAAAACAGATTATCGCCATACGCAAAAATAACATTAAAAATAATGTGGAATGATAAATTATATCCTGTAGGTTCTAGGTTAAATAGGAACATAAACGTACTTGGTCTGTGCCATCGTCCATAGATATTCTAATATCTACCTATGGACGATGTTTGTGCTATTCAGAATAATCTTTCCATTGCAATAATCATTCGAACCAAAATATTAACAAGTAGGCTGATTAAGATGTATTTTGGAATGAAACAAAAAAGAAACGAGAGCTCTCACGAACGCTGCTATCCATATTATTTTGACGTTCGAAGTAGTGTTTTTGATTCCGCCATTTTAAAAGGGTATGGAAATCGAAATCAGTTGGTGGAATATTCAAAAAATGCCCCGTTATTCACGAACCGAACAAATTGACATGCTTCTCAGTTATGGTGAATGTTTAAAAAATTCTTATGCCGCTGAACGATTGTATTTAGAGCGATATCCAGGGAGGCAGCAACCGTCAAGAAGGTATTTCCAGTGGCTTGAAGAAAAATTAAGAACTGAGCCTGATGTTCACGAAGACCAAGAACCATTTGTTATTAATGAGGAAACTGAAATTAATGTATTAGCTTTAGTACAATATGATAGCACAATTACCTCAAGGCAGATTGGCGCCGAATTAGCTATGAGTAAGGACTCTGTTAGGAAATTTTTGAAAAAACATCGATTTAAATCCTTCAAGTATCAGTTGCATCAACATTTGTATGAAAATGACGGTGAAAGGCGCCTGGAATATTGTAATTGGTTTCTTCGACAAAATGCTGAGAATCACCTATTTAACTATTATACCTTGTTTACGGACGAGTCAAGATTTACCAACAATGGATTATTTAACAGGAATAATACAAGGTAGGTACTGTACTTTATTTGGATTATTGTCGATAGTCGAAGTGTAAAGTGCTAAGAGTGTGAACGGTCTTTTGTTTCAGGTACTGGGCGATAGAAAACGAGCACCGGATTCGACAAGGTGGCTTCCAGGAGAGATTTGGTGTGAATGTTTGGGCAGGAATAGTTGGAACTCATATTGTTGGCCCCATTCTTTTTCAAGGCCAACTAACCGGAGAGAGATACTTTAATTTTTTAACGAATGAAATTTCGGAATTCATTAACAACCTACCAGCGGAGATAACTGAGAGAATGTTCTTCCAGCAAGATGGCGCCCCTCCGCATAATTCAAGAATAGCGAGAAATTATCTTCAAAATCGCTTTCAAGAGAGACTTATAACAACCCATGGTTCAGTCAGGTGGCCACCAAGGTCACCTGATCTTACTCCGTGCGACTTTTTTCTATAGGGGCATCTTAAAAATAGGGTGTATTCCACACAGCCTACAACTCTACATGAGCTAGAAGTAAAAATTCGTAGAGCTTTCCAAGATATCACGCCCCAAATGTTGAGAAACGTTTTACATGAAAATATCACCAGAGTCAATAAATGTATTGACGCTGAGGGAATTCATTTCGAACATTTGTTTTGAATTTATTTTATCTTTAATCCTATCAATTTGAATTTTTTTTTTTTTCGATAAATCTGTTTTTTTGTTATTTGAATAATAATAATTGGATTTTTTGGTATTTCATTTCAAAAAATTACTTTCTATTATATCATTAAAAAGGAATGGTTATGCTGAATAGTACAGGCAAGAAAAAGTTGTATGTTCCTATTTAAGTTATGGACCTACAGAGTATTGTTTTTTTCCCAATTTTTCCAATATTTTTTTTTTTGCGGCTTTTTATAACGCCGACGAATGAAAATAAAATATCACAGTAGTAGCAACTGTTATCAAGTGACGTATGGTTTCCATAGCCAACTCTTCAATTTTTGGCTTTCATTTTGCTTCCACGGCCTACTCGGTGAATTTCAATAATAAATTTTTTCTGATCTAGTTTCTGGTTAGATACCAACTTTTGATATGTCATTAGAAAGGGAATTGAATGCTGAATAAAGCGAAAAGAAAGTTGATGTTACTTCCGGTCAGACCGGAAGTTAACTTCGACATGTCAATATGCTCAAATTCTAGCTCTTATGTCATTATATCGACGCTCCAAATTTCACAAACCTACTTCATACAATAACTGAGATATTCCGTAGCCAATACTTCCGTAGCCACCCGGTATATTACCGAGAATATACCGGGTTATGATAAAGTAATGCACAAAATTCATAAAACGTACAACGATCACTTTTGAAAAGAATGCAAAAACACGTCAAACTGTTCTTTTTATTCCGCATCTTTTGACATAAGTTACAAAAATAACACGTCAAAGTTATGACGTCATCAACAAATTTTTTTAATGGGAAGCTAAGATATTTGTCACATTATGTGATAGAGCTTGTGTTTGTACACAAGGGAAAAATAGTTGCAGTCGGGCTCACATAAGAAAAAAAACGAGAAAATGAATAAAAAACGAAATAAACGTAAGTTTCATAATAACTTTTCAATTAACTAAACAGTCCATTAAACTAAAACTATTTCTTATAGGAATTGTTCAAACTGTGTCCCGTTTACTAACTGACATAGGCCAAGACGATGGTAGACCGCATTTATAGAGTTTTCGATCATCTGCCGAGTTATACGAGTCATTTCGTGTCTAATTCTTTCCATTAAGTCTTCTAAATTGTCTGGCCGGTTAATGTAGACCTGACTTTTCAAATGTCCCCACAGAAAAAAATCAAGGGGGGTTAAATCAGGTGACCTAGGTGGCCACTCCATTGATCCACGTCTTCCAATTCACCGTCCTTCAAACTGGTTATCCAGAAACCTTCGAACAGTATGACCATAATGTGGTGGTGCGCCATCTTGTTGGAACCAAATACTGGGATCCAAGTTGTCCCCATTATTTGGATCCGGAAATGCCGCAAGTAGGTCCGGAAGCACTGCCATACGAAGATGTTCCAAATATCGTTCAGCTGTTAAATTCCCGCGAAAGTAATAAGGACCAATAAATCTTCCCCGGACGATTCCTACCCAAACATAAATTTTTTGGGGACGCTGGGTGTGTTTTGTCTGCATCCAGTGGGGATTTTCCCGAGCCCAGTAGCGAGAATTGTGTCGATTTACAGAACCACTTAGACAAAACGTTGCCTCATCGGAAAATACTACACTATCAAGAAAATTTGGATTTTCGTCACAATGCCGCATGAAGATTTCACAAAATTCCAAACGTCTGTCCGGATCATCTTCTGAGAGTTCGTGAACAAGGTGAACTTTGTATGGGTGTAGTTTTTCTTTTTTTAACATCTTTACTACAAACGACTGACTAACATTTTCTTGTAAGGCAATTTCTGTTGTAGTTGCGTGAGGGTGTTCTTCTACTGACAGCAAAATATCTAACTTCACATCGTCGCTTATTCCTGGTCGTCCAGATTTTGGAGCATCCCTCACGCTTCCCGTTGCATCAAATTTTGCAACAATTCTGCTAACTTTGCTTCTAGCAATTGGAGGTCTTTCAAAATGTGTTGCGTTAAATAAAGCACATGCTTCTTCATGACTTCGAAGGCGATCGCCGTAACCTACCATCATTAGAATTTCTATCCTTTCTCTTTCTGTTAAACGAGCCATAATAATAAAACTGTGGTGACACTAATTGTACGACTGACACTGACAAACCGTTGTTTTAGTAAAACAATTGAAAAAATTTATAAGAACACATATTCTTTCTAGATAAGTTTAAGTTTGACCTTTTAATAATTGGTTTTGTTATTTCGTTTTTTATCCCTTTTCTCGTTGTTTTTCTTATGTGAGCCCTACTGCAACTATTTTTCCCTTGTGTAAAAACACAAGCTCTATCACATAATTTAAAAAAACTCTTAGCTTCCCATTAAAAAAATTTGTTGATGACGTCATATCGTTGACAACTTTGACGTGTTATTTTTGTAACTTATGTCAAAAGATGCGGAATAAAAAAAAACAGTTTGACGTGTTTTTGCATTTTTTTCAAAAGTGATCGTTATACGTTTTATGAATTTTGTGCATTACTTTATCATAACCCTGTATATATATATATTCTCGGGTAGCGTTCTGTTGAACAATGAAACTCATTCGATTTAAATCTTCAATATTTCGTCAACCTTTATTGACTTCTTCAGGAAGAGCTACAATTAAAAAGGAATATAAGTTGTTGAAGGACTACATAAAAATAAAATGATAACTTACAAAATTCACAGAGTTAGTTCTAACCTATGGAACATTTGGGAGGAAAATTGTTATTCTCCGCTGCAGACTAATCGCTTAATTTACCTGACTGGAGTGTTACTATGGTTTGAATAAGGGGTCGTTTAAATACAATGGTTTTAATTAGTGTAGTAATTCCATTGGTACCAACTGTCAAACTACACACAACGTTGAATGGAATTTAAAATATTACAGTATATTCTACCAAGTTGTCCTGTATCGGTTTAGTAGTTAACTGTGTTAGGATTTTTGTTGATATGGACCATCTCAAGGAATAACCTGTTTTTTTGATTGCTGATTTTGTCTATAATTTTTGGATTTGAATAATCAAACCAGTGGCCTGTTTTCTGGGTGTGGTCGACTGCTGCACAGGAGTTCTTTCCCAATTGGGCATCACTCTTGTGCAAAGCTAGCCGTTGTTTTAACCACTGTGAGGTCTGTCCGACATAACTACCTTCACAACCTTGGCATGGTAGTTCATAAATTACATTGCTAAGGAGTGGAGTTGGTGTTTTGTCTTTGATTTTGGAGAACAAGTTGGATAGTTTTGTATTATTACGCTTGGCTATTTTGATTTGTGGAAAGTCTTTGAAAATTTTTATTATGCGATTTGTACTTATATTGTATTGTAACGTAATCAGTTTGTCCGTAATAAAAGTTGGAGTTATAGATTAGTTTTTTTAAGATGTGTTTTGGGTAACCGTTGTGTGTAAAAATGTCGAATAACTTTCTCAGATTCGCTTTCAAAAACGTTTCATGGCAGATGTGGGTGACTCTATTTTTCATAGCAATGACGGTGTTGTATTTCTGATTTAAGGGATGGTGAGTGGCAAAGTTGATGAAACGTCCTGATGCTGTTTCTTTTTGGTACTAATCCAACAAAATAGTGTTGTCTTCAGTACGTTGTTACGGTGATCGATTCCTTGAGGAGGAAAGATGTTAAAAGTGATCTTTGGTGGGTAACAAAAGATTTATAGTGCCTTACCTAACATATTAAGGCCAGACACTTGGCTAGCTCAGTGGGCGGTGGGGTGGGTAAGGTTGGTCACTAAATGAGAAGTGGATTGTTCAGAAAAAAAAAATATAATTTCAAGTATTCCTTATAAAGGAGAAAACACTCGGTTGACCTTCGTCAGGTTCGGAAGATACCCTTATAAAACAAATGAAATGCTACCAATACATAAATGTTCAGGTGTTAATTACCACCTGTAACGTCACCTTAAATATATCAATGAGTTATACCCTACCGAGGTGATCACCGCAGTTCACAAAAGGGGTTGATATGCTCAAGGATCTTAAATGTTTGAGGGCTCAGAAGACAGGTGCCTGAAGGGCTAAACTATAGACCTAAGGGCTCAAAGTACAAGTGCCTGAAGGGCTTAACTATATGTGCAGTAAAATAGGTTGATCGGAAAAAGGTATAATAGTTGCTTGTTCCACACTGTGCATATACTATACTTGGCAGTGTCGTCCAGAATGACTCTTAGTGAAACGGATTCTCTGGATGCCCCTTCGATGGCTGTGTTAGTTCTTTTCAAGGGAGTAGCCTATCCTGTATACACCCAGAAGAAAGGAACCGCTGTTCTGATTACTTGTAGGTGTTTACAATTCGGTCCTTGACAGTGGGCGAAGCACCCTTTCTCAAAATCTTGTACTAACAGTGATATCCCTAAATATCCTCTCCGGACAATAGCCCCCTCCAAAGAAGTCCTACTAATGTTGGATGGACTGGAAGTGAATGATCGTATGATCGACGTGAGTGATAATCCCCTCAAAGGGTTTTGGACGAATCCAACTCAATACCAATGGCAATAATTCTTCCAATAATCCCACCTTTCCTAGTGGAGAGAGAAATAACTATAATCTCAAATGAACAATATGGCCGATTGGAACTCACGTATCATGCCGACTGCCAGGCCAGGCCAGGTGTCTCTAGGACCCCTTTTTTTCTTTGTACCCCCTCCTCTGTCATCAACCGGAAACAACGAAGTCCGACAAATCCCCCGGGAACTGATTTTCGCCCTTACCCATTACCAAAAATAGAGTCAGCAATTGTATTAACTCGCAAATTGGATTAAATCGCAGAGAAGCCATTATTCAGCTCGACGGATTTGCATCATCAAGAAGGAGGCATCATGCGCCTGCGTCAGACATTGTCAACTCGCTCATATCCTCCGTTGCCAAACCACAACAGCACTTAATGTAAATGAATGGTTTTCCGACGACTCACGAATACTTCCGAACAAATTCAATAATTTCTCCCAACGATAAAACTACACGCTGATGATAATAACGTCCCAACTAACTTGATTACACCTAACAGAAATTCTACCGGTTCTAAACTCAATTAAATCTTAACCCATGACTAAAACGCGTGTTACCAATAATCATAGTTTCAGATGTCAAGGTTTGCATCACTACCGAGGTCACCCGTCAACGAAGTGTGCGTTCGGAGTAGATCGTATGTTCTTAGCTCTCACTGCCATGAACACGGAACTGACTACACGAAGTTGTCAGTGGAAAATAAGCAAGTAGAATTGTAACGACCGAACACACCATCTGTCGATCGGTCCGACCCACGACAAGAAGAAGAATTTCATTTAACCTTGTTGACATTTCGAAATATGGGTCACTAAAAGGGTCAGATTAGACAAACAAACAATGAGTTTCGAACATTAGGGCTTATGCACCATATTTCAATCGGATTTCAACAAGTGGTTAGTATTATCAGCTGTTTTGATATATCACAAATGTCAGTGTCCGTCCTTCCAGGTATAATTGAGAATTTCAGCGGGTCGCTCATTCCTTAGAATCTAACTATAAGGGACGTTATGTGCGGGCCAGGCCTGGTACGAAAGTATGGTAATTGCAATCTGTCTAGTACTCGAGCAGTCACATACCAGAATTAAAAGTTGTATTCGAATGTTTCGAAGGTTAGCATACAAATTGTTCGAATCTTATTGAATTTTTGGTATCATCTTGCGGAGATAAAATCGTCCCGTAACAACGTATCAACCTTGTATCTAAGAAGGGGACACTGTTATCTGTTTCTTTTTCGACTGTAAACTGTAAATGTTTATGACAAGAAAGACATTTCGGATACGAAATGGTATATGTGATATACTTGTTTCAAGGAGCAAATAATGTTCCAGTGACTGTAAAACAGTCAATAACAATCCTTTAAGAAGCATATAAGAATGTATGGCATATGTCCAACAGAAAACAACTACTTCTCTGGCTGATACCTCGACAGATATTGAATTATATCTGTCAGACATATGTGCAAAGATCCATACTTTGAAGGAATAACTTTGCAAGAGCTCTCTGAAACAAACAGCAGGACTTTGCCTGTTTCAAACGGAAAGCCAACTACAGACCTGTTTCGGAATATCGTACCTCATCAGTGCTCAAAATGTGGTCACTTATAGGCCTGAAGGGCTTCAAAGTTTCTTCAGGTATGTGTACTCCTGAAGGGCTCAAATATTATGAATATAGATATCAAAACAAAAGGCAGCGATAGGCGCTTATACAGGCAGATACTATACTTGGTGATGTATGTTCCTGGACAGACTGGTAGAGTAGAGTCTCCAGAAGTGTCTGATGTTTCTACCACCACTCTACCACGGGACCGTGAGATACACCCATACCAATGAAAAGGGGGTATTTCTTGCCTGTCTCTTACCAAAACCTTAGAAGCCCTCTAGGAAAAAGAGTTTTCAAACCTCTTAGAAAAAGTGCTAAAAAGAAATTAACTAATAATAACTCTTCAAGTCATCGTGGTAGAAAAGTATGTAGCACGTGGAATCTGCCTACCTGTTGGATGTTGGTCGGGCTTGAAAGAAACAGTCGACGGCGTGAGTGATAATCCTTTCAAAGGGTTTTTGAACGAATACAAAAATAATAACCAACGGCAATCATTCTTCTATTGATCCCACCTCTCCTAGTGGATTGAGAAATAAATTATAATCTCACTTGAAGAATATTGCCGATTTGAACTCACGTGTGGTCGAAACTAATGTGTCAGATGCCAGATGCTTCTAAGTAAAGTTGTGCCCCTTCCAATGTTATCAACCATGACAAGCGGACTTCAACAAATCCTCGTGAACCGATATTTGCCTTTATCTACCACTATACATACAGTCGTGATTTGTATTGACTGGAAAATAATAAGAAGTCGCTAAAAATCCATGGCGGAAACAGCACCATTAACATCAAGAGGAAGGCGTCGTACGCATACTCGAAGCTCGAGCCCGATAGTCTCGTTCAGTTTCATAGACGTTGCTAGACCACTTCACTCAACGACGATATGAGTCCACGGCAAGACCCGATAACTCTCGAGTAACTCCGAACAACTCATTAGATCTCAACCATGAAACTACTCAATTTAACGAAAATGTCAGAACTTATCAAGAAATTTCCTGATACACACCATCACAACTCCTATCTGTCCCAAGATCCAATTGATCACCGACCATGACGTTAGCGCACAATACTAATAATAATTTTAGATATCAAAGTTGGCAACACTAACGGTTATTTGTTTTCTATGCGTAGTCGTCAAGGTCAACAGCAATTCGATCATGAGAAGACAGTCGCACCTGTCAGTCCTGTCACCGTATTCCTAACCTGAATCTAGAGTTTGTAAACACTTCAAAACAAATCAATAAAAACGAACGTTTAGTCAAATTTCAACATGTGGATAGTACTATCACATGTTTGATGTCACTCTTAACATATCAGTATCTAGGAAACAATTGAGAGTTCTAGTAGGTCACTTCTTCCCATATGTTCATCCACGATAAATAATGTGCCAGCCAAGCTTGGTACGAAATCCACCAAGTCACATAATTTCTCATAGAATTCCACAAGATCAAAGTGCACACCTAAGCCTAATACCAACTACAATAACAAGAAACACACCGTACGGTGTTCTAGTGTATTTCCACGAAAGAAAATGTGACAGTTAAGCTTGGTACGGAGTCCACCAAGTCACATTACCTTTCACAGAAACCCACAGGATCCCAGTGCATTCTTTTGTATACTACCATTAGAATATCAAGAAACACCGTTTGCGGAATTAATATAAACCAACAATTATAAAGAAGTAAAATGTAAAAGAGCATATCATGACAGTTATAATAATTGAGAAATTGTATGTCGTTGATTGTTCCGAAGGTTAGTATAAGGTTATTTGATTTTAACGCGTTCACAGTATCCTCTTAGTGAAACAAAATCGTCCCGTAACAGGTTACATTTGGAATGAGCGGCATGGGATCTTTTTTTTCCGCTGAGATGACAATGACCCCTCACTCTCACATCACCATCTGTAAATGGCTTACCACAAATTCCACAAGTTTCAGCAGCAGAAAACTGTTCTTCTTCTTCTTCAGGCTTTTGTGTAGCCATAGGAATGTTTCTGATGAATACTTCCTAAATCATTTTCAATTTAAGTAACAAATTTTTCAGCTGCATCAACAAATTTTGACAACTTATCATTGAATGAACATTTAATCTGATAAGCGAATGAGTATGGCTCATGCTTAACAGTCTTAATCGAATATGAATTATTGGGATTTGGTGTGCTAGTTTGAATCGGCTTGAGAACGGATTCAAAATCTGCCTAAATTACAAATGGCACCTTTATTTGTTTTTCAAAATTCTCAAACATCAATACATTTTCGGGAACCACCTTCCCATATTAATTAACTCTGAAATTAGTGGTTGGTGTTTTAGTACTCAGGTGATTACAGCCTTGCATCTGATGGCGTAATAATAACCGTTCATCAGAAAAGTACAACAAACATCCATCACAAAAGTATTTTTTATGTCTATGGGCAGATTTTTTATCCAACAATAATTAATATTACCGGAATCATCTGTGATAAGTAACAAATTGACATGCCTACTAAGTCTCCTCTGCAAATAACCAAGTGGCCCAACAACTTCATATTTAATTTTACTCTTTTCAAATTTAGATTCTAATCCATATACATTGACTGAAATATCATTCTTGTCCTCAAAAATTTCAATATCATCAAGTTTAACTGGAAAATTCATACTTTCTGTATTCAAAACGGTGGCGTAATGTGGATATGAAGAAATTCCAGACACTCTACCATCTGCAGGAAATAACGCAGAAGTAACAGCCCACGCGAAACAATGTTGGTCCTCACTACGAATGTTCATAACTCCTTTTCGTGTCTCAATGAACTCCGCTAGCTTCACATATGAGCCCCCACTCAGTGGACTATACTTATTTATATTCACCTCAAGGAACATACCTTTCTCACAACTCCATCCTGAAATGTGTTGAACAATATATTAATGATATCAAATAAAGTTGAAATATATAAATAAATACCTGAATTACGTGTTCGAAACTCAGTTGTTTGGGCAATGATGGCCTCACGAAAGTCATCAAATATGGAATTCAAATCATTAGTTTGATCTTCAATTTTATTTTGAGAATTGAAAGACATTATGTCGCCTAGGTCGTGTTTTTGAATAACATATCTGCCAAATACTTCCATATGAACTTTAATTATGCTATGAATCTTTATGGCCGATTCAAGTAATTCAATGACTTACTGTCTAACCTCATTGAAGAACGACATATATTCAGTATGAACATTCGAACTCTCCACCCTGTAGCTATCGATTCGACACTTGAAAGCATTTCTTATAATCTGAACACCATCACTCAATTGAATAACTGCATTATTTCTATGCTGCAAACTTCTATTGTGAGCAGTCACCTGTGTTGCTGAAATTGCATGGGTACATAGTAGCTGAAGCGGTTGTTCCAATTTCACACGTTATACAGATGCACCACCTTGGAAACTTTGAAGCTGGTGTCGACGGAGATTATCACTACGAGTGAAAGATATACCACAATTACAGGAATACATTTTCTTTGTATATTTTCAGTAGCTTACTTGGGGAGACACTAATATTTTGAAGGGTTCCTGGGATCCTTTAAAGACAAATCTCGAAACACCAAGAGGAGAGGAGTCTACATGATAAATTACAATGTGTACGCTACACGATTTTTCCCCAGCCACTCGCTGACTTTATGCACCGACATATAGTGAGACCAAGAGCCGACATTAGTTGGCTGATCCTCACTGCGAGCAGATGTGTGTTCCCCATACAATTATCATAATGTGTTTTGCGAGGACACCTGAATGTCATATTTTCAATGGTTTTCATATGTACTCTTCACGGAACTGATAATTTGTTTACACATGGAGGTCATCAACTCTCAATTATAGCCAATAACATCGCAAGGTCAAACAAACCCTGTTCACAATTACCCAAACATTTATCAAGGTCGTAACAACACAAATGCATCTATGTACCAGACATACTCTTGAAGGTCATCTGAATGTCGCTGATGACGTCACAATAGTGGGGGAAGGCCGAGTAGCAGCTGAAATACACTACTCATCTTCTTCTGCATCTCTATCCAAGTCATCAGCACTTGATGAACATTTTTGCTTTTTCTTGAACACACCTGGAATGCTATCACTTCCAGAGGCTTCTGTGATTGTTGATAAAATCTTTTGTTTTTTCTTCGGTTTCAGTTTCCTTTTTCCTTTCCTTTTGTCTTTTTGTTGTGTCCTTCTTTTGTCTAGTTTTTTTTCTGTCACAAATTTTCTATATAATTAGGATGAAATTGCCGAGGAAAGTGTTTCCTTCTTTCGTTTTTTGTCGTTACTAAATGGTACCGGCCAAAATAAATGATCTGAGAAACTTCTATGACTCACCTGGTATAAAGTAAGGGTATCTCCAGTGTTCAAATCGTCTTCATTTTGTTTGATTCAATATTATTTCTTTTTCTGTTTTTGATGTCCTAGTCCTGTAATGTCATCGTCTCCGCCCTCAACGTCATTACTTTCTCATTGAGTTACCAGCTTCCCATTTCTTCATGAGTATAAACTTCACAAAGTATTTTATTTTAATTTTTTGCCCATTTTTCAGTTATATATATTGGAAGTATTGTTCCCTCAATTCTTTGGAGATCCTCAATTTCCATGGTATTTTCGCAAATTTTATCACCTTCTGGAGCATCAATGTTGTTAATTTCACTTTCATCAGAATAAATAATAGCCATGTTCAAAATATTGAGTGCTGTGGAGTCATTTTGACGTTCTTGAGTTGTTTTTTTTTTTTTTTCAATTCATATTTGTGCGATCTGGCGCCTCAAAGCCTTATCTGAAAGCGTCTTCATGTGTGACGTTATCAAATATTTGCCCCGCCCAAGCAGGCGCCAGTTAGCGTTACTTCATTGACGTTACTGGACTGACAGTTGACATGTTGACACACAGATTTTCTTAGTTTATTTGTAATTCGTAAACTGATTGAAAATTTGTTAAAAATAGAAAACGATTAAACATACTCCTATAAAATATTTGTTTGTGTGCTGTTCCAGTGTTCAGAGATACCACAGAAAACGATTATGTAGGAATTGTTCATCTTATTCAGGAAGATTTTGCTGTGTTTGCAGTCATGGTTATGATGTGGTTAAGAAGATGATTTTCTGCCATTCGCAAATTATGGTATATCATGAGAGAAGAACATGTTCTTTCCATTTATGAGGTGTGGTTTTAGATATATTTGAATCGAGACTTTTTTCTCTTGTTTCTGATGACAAAAAAGAATGTTTAAGAATGGCTTCAACTCATTCAATATCAATTCGAACAAATTCACTTCACTTATCGTTTCGATAAAAATACCCTTTGGTGTCCAAACTATAAAATTACAAAATTATCTTCTGGAAATATAAATTTGCCCTTGTATTTTATAAAAATAATGATTCTTCCCATTTAGCTTCATACTTTCACAATCATCAGATAAAATGCAGTAAAATATGTTCAAGTATTTAGAGGCTTCAATAGGAATATAATCTTTAGCTGAATATAGACATTTGACTTCTATTATCGTATCATTCCCTACTTAACCATCCGGAGAAGCACCTAGAAACCCGTATTCTTCGTCAGTGTAAACAAATAAGTAAGCCTACAGGTTTCCTCACCTATTTGCTTTTATAGCTATTGACTTATCAATAGCTATAGAATATCGTTTACAAATTTCTCCATACTTAGATGCCGTCAGTCGCAATTTCCTTTCTTTTAGCCATTATGGGATGCCACTCTGGCCACGAGTTGATTTTGCTATTTGTTTTTGCCTCTCTGAAATGGTGTTTAAAATATTTAGTTGTTCTTCTTTTGCATGATGTATTTCTTCCTCTGGCATGACGGGTTTGTTGCGTGCGTTACCAAAATCACAATTGTTTTCATCATTTAATTTCTACTACTAATTTTGTTATTTGCAATTGGATTTTGGCTGAAGCTGTTTGCAAATTATTTCCACCATCTCCACCAGATTCTAAACAATTATCCACTTTGCACCTCTTATGACTTCCAGATACGTGATTGACGACGTTCCCCAAATCATCCTTCAAATCTGCAACACAAGGTGCTCTCCGTGCGTGTGAGGATATAAGCTTTCTGTAGCCTTTTCCTATAAATTGTATCCTGTTAATGGTCAATAATTTCTTGTCAGTGAAGGATTATTTGGCCAGTACATGAAAGTGCTCCGTTACATTCTTTGTTAAATGATTCGCACATTCGATTTTTTTATATTTCGGGAATTCTCCAAAATTTTTTAATGTACACCCGAATCACCATCTGCAATGAAAGCTGTGTACTGAAGATTGTGCATTGATTCACTTTGAATGAATTCTTCTACAATAATATCTACTTCCATTGCAGTTGATGAGCCAGATCAATTTTTGTAACAAGGATGAGTACAAACTTCTTCGCTCTTGCGTTCACCGATAGCACATACAATACTATAATATTTGTTCCAGGCACCAATGTAGAGAAGTTGTTGAGTATACTTTCCAATTATAGAAGCACCTCCGGACTTGGAAATGTACCTGTGTCCATATGATCTATGACTACATCAACAATCACTATACCGGGTGACCACGAGGTGAGGTACGCCCCCCAATTTTTCTATAGTTTTGAAGATACAGGTTTCAAATTTGGCACGTCGATATATTACTCAAATACGCATATTTTGACTCCATAACCGAAAATTCACCACTTCCGGTTTAACCGGAAGTGACCCCAAACTTTTTTTTTCAAATGACACCCTGTACAATTTTTTTCATTATCAGGAAGAACACGCAATTTGTGATAACACTGTTCTCCAAAATTGAAAATCGGTTGAAAAATGGCGGAGATACAGTTGATTGTTCAATCGAACAAAGTTGGCCGTGAACATCAAACTCAAATCATCACAACTGACGAACGGCGTCAGCATTTACGAGAGGAAGGTTCGAGGTAAGATACAGCTGAAAATTGAGCTTCCCATATAATTGCAGCAACCATATTTCCCATCAATTATCAAACATTTCCTCAAAACGGATTAGTACCCATAAAGAAAGGCTCACAACTGCCATTTCTCAAATAGCAACATACTCTTTTCACATTGTTATGTTGAAAGATGATGAATTATCAGATTACTCGAATGAAAAGATTTGAAGAATTCCGAAAGGAACCAGAAATACAATATAAGTGTTCCCAAAATTGAATGTTCTTCAACGAAGGCGGCTTTGAACATAAGAAAGCTAAACAAAAAAGCATATGTTGTCAACAAAGTGACAATTTGTTCTACTCATTCAATACAAGAGAATTGTAACTTGTTGAAAAACATTCCGATGGAGCGAAAATTTACTAGAAATGAAAAAGTAGATTTACTGCTAATTTCTGGCGAGTGTAGAAAAAATGCAACTGCGACTTGCATTCTTTATAGTGAACGATTCCCTCTCAGACAACGCCAACCAAGTAGAAACTATTTCGCACGTTTGGAAAGGCAATTCAGGATAGAACCAGATGACACTGTACATGATCAGGATAGTTTTATTATTGATGCACAGACGGAAACTAATGTTTTGGCTGTTGTTTATGTAGATCCCACCATATCACTTCGACAAATCGAACATGAATTACCAGTTGGACGAGAATCAGCTCGAAAAATTCTAAAAAAACATGGGTTTAAGCCGTATAAATATCAGATACATCAGCGCCTTTACGAAAATGATCATCAAAGAAGGGTCCAATATTGCAATTGGCTACTTGAGAACCACATAAGGAACCCGAATATGACGAGAAACATTATATTTTCCGACGAATCAAGATTTACGAATCTTGGTATGTTCAATAGAAACAACACCAGATACTGGGCAACTGAAAACCCCAGGCTCATAAGACAAGGGAATTTTCAGGAACGCTTTGGATTCAACGTGTGGTTAGGTCTGATAGAAACTCGAATCATTGGGCCCATAATATTTGATGGTATGTTGAATGGGCAACGCTATTTGGGATTTCTACGAAACGAAATAGAAGGATTCATGGAGAATTTACCTCTCGACGTCTACCAAAATATGTATTTCCAGCAGGATGGTGCACCTCCCCATAATTCCCGAATAGTAACCAGTTACCTAGATGAAACATTCCCAAATCGATGGATTGGCACGAATGGTCCTACAAGATGGCCTCCGAGGTCACCGGACCTCACGCCACTGGATTTTTTCATATGGGGTTACCTGAAGAACAAGGTTTACTCTTCTAGTCCTACATCAAGGGAGGATTTGGAACATCGCCTTAGAGAAGCAATTGCAAGTATTACTCAAGCTCAGTTAAATGGAGTTATGGAAGCAATAGTGAGACGTGCAATTTGGTGCAGAGAACATAATGGAGAACATTTTGAACAGTACTTGTAAATCATTTTTTCATTACTTTGATTTCTGTTAGTGTAGTAAGTGACCAGAACCAATAAACAATTTACTTCATACCTTTTTTTTTCGTTCAGAAATTAGTTGTATCAAATGTTAGAAATTGGAATAAATATCTAATACATTTTTTTTACTCTGCAGGTATATTCTTATGGCGGATTTATACAGCAGTTCCAATTCATGAGTTTTTAGTCACTAGTAAGAAGTCATAAGAATGTTCGTTAATGGAATATTTATTCCAACAACGATCTTAAAACTGCTGTATGAATCCACCATCAATTACGATTAGCATACGAGTAATGAGAAAAAAGTTCGCTCCATCGCCGTAGAATGTTTTTCGACAACTCACAATGTTCCATTATTCAGAATGTACCGCAAATTTTCACTATTTTTTTTTAAATATGAATTTTTGTTTAGCCTCCGTAGGTTCAAGCCGCCTATGTTTAAGAATAGTCAATTTTGAGAACACTCATAATGAAACATCCCGTATCTTCGATTCCTTTCGGAATTCTTCAAATCTTTTCATTCGAGTAATCTGATAATTCATCATCTTTCAACATAACAATGTGAAAAGAGTATGTTGCTATTTGAGAAATGGCAGTTGTGAGCCTTTCTTTATGGGTACTAATCCGTTTTGAGGAAATGTTTGATAATTGATGGGAAATATGGTTGCTGCAATTACATGGGAAGCTCAATTTTCAGCTGTATCTTACCTCGAACCTTCCTCTCGTAAATGCTGACGCCGTTCGTCAGTTGTGATGATTTGAGTTTGATGTTCACAGCCAACTTTGTTCGATTGAACAATCAACTGTATCTCCGCCATTTTTCAACCGATTTTCAATTTTGGAGAACAGTGTTATCACAAATTGCGTGTTCTTCCTGATAATGAAAAAAATTGTACATGGTGTCATTTGAAAAAAAAGTTTGGGGTCACTTCCGGTTAAACCGGAAGTGGTGAATTTTCGGTCATAGAGTCAAAATATGCGTATTTGAGTAATATATCGACGTGCCAAATTTGAAACCTGTATCTTCAAAACTATAGAAAAATTGGGGGGCGTACCTCACCTCGTGGTCACCCGGTATATTGACTAATATTTACTGATATTTTATTTGATTCTACTGCACCTGCTTTCTTTATAGAATATATCGAGCACTTATACCATGACCTTTACGACTGGCCACAACACCCTATGTAGCAAAAACATTACGTTAACTTTACTCGGTCATATTCGTTAAAATTAATGTACTATGACCACAGGCTGCACATTTGAAAATTAGTTTTGAGCCCGATTTTTATTTCTTTCTCGAAATTCAAATTTCAGTTCGTTTTACATGACACTCGTGACGAAATGATTAATATCAATGATGCGTCTCCCGCTGACATTTCTTATTTTTGGAGCGAACTGTCTAGGAAGTCTAATCTCAACTTCTAAAGCAGACAAATCATCAATAATTCGACCAGCGATGCATCGCTGAAATTTGAACGATTTTAATATTTTCAAACTAAAGGAAAAAATCATTGAAGGAATGAAATCAAACCTAATTACTTTTTGAATGAAATTCTACGATATCTCATATTCCTCATTTCACCGTGATGTTCGATTTGTTTATTCAATTCTTATCATGTGATATAAAAGTGCCAGGGAGGGATATGAATGATTGTTAGTCCTAGCCCGGCTTTAGTGCCCAAAAAATGTGTATCAAACATTAATATAATCGTAGCTTCAAAAAAGAAATAAATGAGAAAAGCAAATATTGCGAAATTATCTAGGCTATGAAAATACATTCAGATGAATTCATTCATCCTAAATATTGTACTTTTGGGTGAAAATGAAATTGACTTGACTCACATAAATGCATTCGGATTTCTTTCTTGAATACTTTCTTCTTTCTGAAATGAGTATATTTACATTACGAGAAATAATGAATAAATATATGATTGAAAATAGAAAAAATACAAAATTAAATATTTATATCAATAAATTCTTCGTCGATCTCAAAAGCCTTATCAAGTTCTTCCCGCCATTGTTCATGTACAATTCTGATTGCTTCGTATCCATTGTTGAAGCTCCATTTCAACTTGTTGGAGGCATTCAGTGTTAGGAATATAGTTCAATTCAATCTCCTTTTGCAAATTCTCGGACTCTTATTGCAACTTGGAGATTTCCAACTGTAAAGAAATATTTTATCATGAATTTTATGCGTTTCACTGAGTTTCGCACGAATACAAGTATCCGTTTTTTCGTAACGATGAACTGCTAGTTTGCCATCAATGATCCTTTGTTTGCTAAATTTTTTCTTCACTGAGCCAAAAAGGTACGTAAATACAATGAAATAGTGCGTGTAAATAACAAAAAAATACGTTAAATTTGGTCCAACGTAAGTAGTTGTTATTACAACGAAAGACTGTTCGTCGAATAACGAAACATTTGTTAATCAACGATCGTTTCGTTGTATCAACGTATTTTGTTTATTGATGGACAAATCTGGTTTTCGTTAATATTACTAAACTGCGTTTGGTAGTTAACGAATCGGATTTATTAATATTACGAATATTTCGTTAACTAACGATCTATATTGGTTAATAATCTGAACCTCTGTTCGTTAATTCAACAACAAAATTTATAAATATTATGATCTTAAATTGTCAAGCCAACGATCTGCATTCGTTAATATAACTAACTGTTCGTCAAATTACGAATTCCATTCGTTAATATTTGAAGCTTTTTCGGTAACTGACGTTCTATATTGGTTAATACCATGAACGCCTGTTCGTTAATTCAACGACAAAATTTATTAATATTATGAACTTAAATTGTCAAACTAACGATCTGCATTCGTTAACATAAATATATGTTCCGTTAAACAATACAAATATACAGGTTGTCCAGTTTTTGTTACTTACGTTATTCAACAGGTGTAGGTATATGTGTTAAGAATAATACAAGAGTATAATTATAAGATCTATTCCAAAAAAACAATCACACACACAATTTAGTACACTTCCCCTAACTACAAAATAAGAGAACAAATCAATATGATGTATGTATGACTTTAGAATAGGACTTTTCTCCATCAGTCCTTTCAAAAAAGTATGATTCTATGAAATTCCAAAACATATTGCACTGAGCTGGAAATTTTAAATTGAAAACAAAAAAAGTTTTTAAACATATATCCACTGCCTTCAAAAAGTTTAAAAATTTGTATTTTATGTTGTCAAAATATAAATAAATTTCTCTTAATTCTTCAAGGCTTTCTCCTATGCAGATTATAAAGGGTTGGATGCTTTCTTCTTTCTGCTGTAAAAAAGATAAGTAGTCCTCCACTTCCTGAGTATTTTTACCTAAAAATAAAAAGGACTCCTGGGAGTCTTTTAATGTAAATTTAACTAAACTTTTTTTGCCATCTTTGTCCTTTTTATACATTTTGTCAGTGGGTACGAAGTACCCGTGAAGACAAAACATTATTGTTGCATCTCGACCATCTGAAAAAAAATGCAATATAAATATCAATTTATAGACATCCTTTAATCACTGACAAAATGTTTCTATAGAAACATATCCACATCAAAATATTAAATGCTTCAACAAAAAAATAGGTTATTTTTACCCACTTTCTGAATAAGAGTCGTTCAAATTGGTCAGGAGACCCTTTAATCATTTATCTTCAATATTATTGTTGGATTTCAGGAACGATACAATTTTAGGAATGCATGGCTCCCAATTGTCTAGTAAGCCATTCCCCCTCTCAATGAAAGTAACTCAGATATATCTACTTAAAGTGTTAAAAATTTACCAATCGAAATCCTGTTGGAGTGGTATACATAGGCCATTTTTTAAATAGGTCTGCCAAGTTAGCGTTATCCTTGATCTCTAGTAACCTATATTTACTACAGGCTTTCCAGCAACTGTCGAATTGTTCTGCCGTTAAGTTGTCAAATTTTAAACTCCGGAGACAACTTTCTGCATCCGTTTCTGCAACTGAATAAAAAAATTGTTGACATGGCGAAGAAGAATCTTTCAAAAGTAAGTCACATTTTGAATTATTATAAAATATATTTGTACCTATATCATTATTCAATCTCGAATAAATGTTTTGGCCGACAGCTTTTTGGGGATTTGTAGTCTTCGGAGTAATAGCCTTGAATTTTTTTTTAAATTACAATATTTATTATAAAGCTTCCCTTGTTTTTTGGTCCTATAATATTCCTAAAATAGCAGACTATTAATTTTTGGCACAAAAATTTACTAAAAAATATTCACCATTTTCAATAGCTCATTTATTTATAATAAACATATCAGTTTTTCACTAGGAAACCGTTCCAAAATTTCCTTTTCTAGCCGAAAACTGCATCCTAAGGTAATGGCAACGTCTTTTTCTTCAAAAAACTGTGCAATGCTGTTTATTAGGCATGTTCTTTGTTCTTCGTTAAATTTTGAATATTTAGTATAATACTCTGCTAACATTTGTCCTTTTGGATTTTGATTCAGGTACATTGGTAATGTTATAGTGTTGCCTTCATCCGGACTCGAGCAACGGGAATAGGAGTTTGATGTAGTTGATTCGCCTATGGATGAAGTTGATACAGCTGGAGACCTACTTGGATTAAAAAAGTGTTGCTGCGAATTAGTTTCACACAAAGGAAAACCTATTGATTGGCGCCATTCTTCCAAATTGTACTCAAACAAAATTTGGGTACCTAGGTCAAAATTCTTTACCACTCTTTCAATGTGATGGCGTTTGATAATTATTAAAACATTAACGAATATTTTTTCAGCTGAAATTGAAAGTAAATAAGTATCAATAAAAAAAATAATAGATGTTTGTAAATATTACCTTTCAAATGGTCAAAAAGCTCTTCTTGGTGCCAACTACATAATTTAATAGATTTAATAGATTCATTTGGAATAAATGATTCATCAGGTCTTACGTTGGGAATGTCCATATATATAGGCTGAGAGGAATTAATTTCATAGAAATGTTCATTTGGCGTTGTTGATTGTTGGGAAAAGGATAAATTGTGATATTTGTTCGAAGTTGTCATTATCGGATAAATCATACCATGTTGATCATTAACACTCGTTGTATTTTGAGAATGCTCATCAGCTGATGATTCTATTGTTCTTTTGTTTTTTCTGGAGAATTTTCTGTATTTTCAATATTGAATAAAATGTGTTTAAAACTAAATATTAAAGAATTATTTGTTAAAAAATCTGTTAACCAATTTGTTAACAAAACTTAGAAATAAAAGTCTGAAAAAAAAATAATAGTTCTTGGGCCCACGCCTATTAAAAAAAAATTAATTACTTCACCTGTTGAGACTTCGTATAGGTATGTGTTTTTTATTTCGTGCTGGACATCTTTTTATTAGAGAATTCCCGTATAAGAGGGCGGTTTTTTGGGGGGCAACCCTGGACTTATGGGCTTTTTTTGTTGAACAAGGTTACCACTTGATTTTAATATTTTTATAAAACAATTCTGACAAAAACAGCTGTGAGGGGTTGAATTTTATTACGTCATTACTCCCCAAACAAAGCAAAGTTTTGACCTCATAAAATTTAGCCTGTTACAGCAAATTTTTTTAGAACTGTTTAATAACTAACATTTTTGGAAAATGTTTCTGTTTGAAGCCATAAAATGAAGGGTGTCGTCCAAAAAAAACGCCCCGTATACCGGGGAATTGTCTCACAAAGTTATCCAACTACATAAAAAACATATACGAAGTCTCAACGGTGCGTTAATCAAGGCGTGGGTTTTAGGGCTATCAAGATTACAGCAAAAATTTCATTATTTGTCATTTGTGAACATAACAGATTAAGAAGGATTTCAGAAGTACTCTTTTACTCTCAACATAACATTTCCGCGAGCCGTTTTAATTAAAGAAAGAGGTGGACCAACGATATCGTCAATGGAAATTATCACAAATTCACCTAAAAGAGATTCATTTATTTCATAAGCTACAAAATGTGAACAATATTGAACATGCAGTAACTTCTGACAGAAAAGTAAAACATGTTCTTTTCTTAAGATAATTAAATTCATTATTTTATAAAAACGGTATTCGTTGTTGAAGGTAACTACATAATCTTTATTAGAATAAGAAATACTATTATACTCAATCGAAGAATAACATTTTATTTCATTTTTATCGTGAGTTCCTAGTTTATCGTAAATTATATTGCAGAAACCACTTTTTATTCTCTTTGATTTATTTAGTTTGTATTTAGTCAAAGATTCATTATTTTGTATTAACTGGTATGTAAATTTCAATACATATTTTTTAGACAATGTGAGACAAATATTTCTTCGAGATGTAATACAGTGAGCATACACTTTAAACTGCCTATGTTTTAACTCATATTTAAAACACCACAGTTTCCTTAAAGGTCCTGATTGACGAATAATTCTTGGATAGTGGACTAAATTGTGGAATTTCGGTTTTAAAGTATCATTAAATAGTGAAGTATATTTAGAATTATGGATTTTAATTTTACTTTCCAATAGTACTATGTCATGTTCGTCAATTTCAAAACAAAGCAACATATCTACTATTTCACTGAAGTTAACAAGATTATTCCAAACTTCATCATCTTCAGGTATTAGGTCTCCAACCATAAGTGGAAAATATAATGTAAATGTCATCATTTCTCGTGCTGACATTTTCAGTTTTTTTTTAAAAAGATGTTTTTCTTCAATTGGTCCTGATATATTACTAATTTCGGTAGGTCCGTATTCAAAACTTTGTTTTCTTACATTTAATGTTTCTAAACTAAAATACTTCATAGTTTTGGTAAAGTAATATATCATATGACAAAAATTGTAGTGGCAAACACCTTCAAAAATGTCATGCATTACATCTACGTAATAATTTTCAACTATGTGAAATGATTTTAAATTATTGAGTAATCAGCTACCAGTTATTCCAGTAGTCCCAGGACTATTTAGTTTTAAATCAGGTCCATAGTTTAAAGTTGTTCTCAATAATTCCCTCTTTTCTATACTTTCTACCTTATGAATCTTACACATTCTACAGCAATAGTTACTTGAAAAGGACGTATTAAAGTTTAGAAAAGAATTTAATCCTAAGTAGTCTGCTATTATTATGCCCAAAACAAAATAAACTCGCAAACTGGAGTTTGTTCCATTTTGCTTGATGTCAATTCCATTTTCTTCCAAATCTTTTAACTCATTAACTTAAAACTGAAAACATTTTTCATTTCCCCATGTTTTTACATCTGAACTTTTTATAATTGCCCCATGAAAAACGTTATCTAATTTTGATTCCAGTATTGGGAGGCAAGGAAAGGAGTAATAAACATTTCAAATCGAGTGCATAGATGAATGCGAGCCCAATGGATTATTTAATTCAAAATCATCAAAATAAATAAAATAAAATAAAATAAGACGGTTTTATCACCAAATGATTCAATTTTCTTTTTCCATAACTATATTTTTCTGAATTGAAATTTTAACGGCATTACAATACCCTTAATAATTCGTTCATCATATATTAACTTTCCCGTTAGATGCACTGCCGCTATTTGATTGTTAATTGTAAATTGTTGAATATCACCAATAAGATCTGAATTTTTCATGAATTTATATAATAGGTGATCTGTATTACAATCTTTGAATAAGTTTCTGCTACTACCTACCATACTTACAGAGTTATTATAACCATCAAAATCATGTTTGAAATAATGATTAACAAAATTCAAAAATGTGGTTAATAGTGGATCAATAATATACTTTTCTACACAATCTTGTATTTCGAATACATCTTTCTTTGAAAAGTTATTTTTATTATGAAGCGTCAATATAAATATTTTAACAAATTCTTTTATTTTCATTTGTGAGTTCTGAAGGTTAAAAACGAATTTTTGTTGTTCCTCATTATTACACGAAAAAGAAATATTGTGATCAGCAGATTCACAAGCATCAGAAAGATTGTTTGTGGCATGAAGGTGTCTGATCCTGATTCTGCTGAGCCGTATTGTGATCAACAGAATTACCAGCATCAGAAATGATGTTTGTGTCATGAAATGTGCATGTGGGTGTCTGATTCTGACTCTGCTGAGTCTTTCTTAATTCAAAGTTATCATCTGATATGCAAAATATATGTTTTCTATTTACATGTTTTTTAAAACTACTAATGTGCTGATAAGTTTGTCCACAATTGTGTTCACAACATCGAAATAATGAATTAGTGTGTAAGTCATGAGTTCTCCTAAAATGTAAAATAAGAATTTTTAACGAATTAAATGTTTTTTTACAAATAAAGCATAACATTTTTATAGCTACCAATATTTAATATACTATTAAACGTAAACAGAAAATACTCCTTCTAAATAGATATAACCTGTAATCAACAAATCAACATTACTTACACTAAATCAGAATTTGAAAAACAAGTTGATATACTCACCAATGTTAAATCCTTTCCATAAAATTCACTAATAGGTTATTAGCAGTTACATACAAGGACACAAACGAAATATAAAAGATCAACTGATCTAGGAAAACGCAAGCTTGCACAAGTTAGGTCATTCCACCCCTCCCAATTGTTTACAAAACAACATACTTACGTTATCCCGACGAATCTGGTAGTTAAAACAACGAACGCGGTTCGTAAAGCTACGTACAATACGTTAATATAACGAAAAAGCTCTTTATATTTTTGTAACTAATTGAACAGATTCGATATACGTTGTATTAACGAATAAAGTTGTTAACCAATGAAATATATTTATTCGTACTTACCAACGTACTGTTTGTTGTCTGAACGTATATCGTTCGTTAGGTTGCAATTTAAAAATTAACCTACGTACTATGTCATTTTTACGAAATATTTCGTTATTTGTCGAAACAAATACGTCTTTACAATGAACGTATTCATTAATCATGGAAATTAATGAATAGTTATACGTCTTATTAACGAACTACTACGTTAGTTAACAAAAATGATTTAACGTTTTTGTTGTAATATCAACGAATTATTTGTTGAGTCAACGAAAAAACAGTTTACCAACAGTGTTCGTCAATATTACGAACCAAATTTTTTTCAGTGTTCGCTATATATTCCTGAACAGATTGGAATGATGATAGTGATGTTTTAGACTTCCAGAAGTTGAGGGACTTGAAATAATTAATGGTTCAGTGAGTTTTTTTTTCTTCATTGGTACTTGGCTCATTTTATTTGATAGTCGTTTCACACTTTTTTCTGTTCTTTATTGATCTTGATTAATGTTGCAGGCATAAGATAGTAAGATTAATGTGGCAATCTTGAATAGGCTTTGCAGCTGTAGGCGAAGTCATCTTCAGGAACTCGATCATATTCATGGTGCACAAATTATTGAAGTATTCACAATTATTAGTCTGTTGGTCTTGAATCACTATTGCCACGAAATATTCATTGGAATGAACAGTTTC
Source organism: Chrysolina americana (assembly GCA_958502065.1). NCBI lineage: Eukaryota > Metazoa > Arthropoda > Insecta > Coleoptera > Chrysomelidae > Chrysolina > Chrysolina americana. The sequence goes on along the minus strand of OY293419.1, from coordinate 25,327,777 downwards.
ACTACGTAACTGAATATTTTCCAAGATAACGATTGAACCCATTTTTCACAATTCAAACAATGTTCAAAGTAAAATTAAATTAATCTGAAGTTGAAGACTTATGAACTATTCAACATAAGTTCATTCATTTCATAACCATCTGAACCATTATGAAGAAACGCCCACCAAAAAAAGTAGGTAGAATCCATCCCCAAAAACAATAAAAAATAGAATATCAACCAATAGATGTATTGCATGTATGAGCTATATCTAAAATTATTCCACCAAAGAGGGACTTTTTATCGTATTATTATCATAATTAAAATATGTTTTTTTTCAACATTGAACTTTATTTTGAAATATCGATTGTACATTGTACTTTTTAGCGTAGACTATTCTACCCAAAGAGAATCAAGTAAATTTTAACATATCATCGCGTATTATAAAATAAGTCAACAATATATTTTTGTCGAATTTTCACAATATATAATATTAGACATATAAAAACTTCACCGACAGCCTTTATCCTCCTGAGTCCCCGATAAAATATCACTTGATAGTCACACAGGCCAGATGTCCTTTAAAAAGAAGATATTGTTTGAACTCCTTGAGTCCCAGCACTTTGTTGCTCAAAATAACTACTTCTAAATATGTTTAATGATTTTTAATAACTTTAACTACATTAGTTATTGCGAAAAGATGATGTTTTGAAACAAAATAATTATATTTTTTTTGTACTTTTTGAAGAACAACAGGTCTGAGTCATATATTTCCAGATAAACTTCAATGATGTGCAGGTATATCATAAAGCTTTTACTTTATCAATTTATTTTTTTCAAATAGTTGAGTTTCACAAAATAAAAGGACATTCATTAAAGAACTGAATATTTCCAGAAGTTATTCATTCATGGAATTGTTTAAAACAGTTTCGTTTTGAAGTTAGACATAGAAATAAAGTGCACGAAGTACACTTCACAGTTGTTTTCTGGGTACATCCTGGATTTCGGAAACGGTGTTGTGTTCCACCATCGATTTCAGGAAGGTGTTTGGCACCACATGTGCATTTCCTTTTGGAAGGTATAGCGACTGTAGATGGTCTACCTCTTTTTCTTTCGCAGGGTTGCTGATTTTCAGTATCGCTGTGGCTTGTATCTTGATGAACATTATCGTCAATCAACTTCTTTCCCAAAAGCATTTTGTATTGTCGAAGCTGAAGAATTTTTTTTTATCAAAACACCTTGTTGTAGTTTCACGTGTTTATATTGTTAATATCCATTTACCACAGACAAATCTACCATATGTGAAATAAATCTTATTGTCCATTTGTTTGTACGTATCCTCGCTGGACAAACAGCAATCATTCTGTCGGTCAAGTCTATTCCTCCCATATTAGCGTTATACTGCTTAACAACTAGTGGTCTGGTAACGTTTAGGTATGCTTTCTCAGATTTGCTCCATCTTCGACAGATGTCGGTGGGCTCTGCTCCGTACATAGTTGAAAGCATTAAAACGGATTTATTATCAAACTATTTTGTTAATGACATCTTATAATCTTCTCGTACCATCAAGTCGAAGCTTCCGCGGCCTCTTCGCTTCAGGGACTTATCGTCTTCCAGCTGCGTTTTAGGAACAATTGGTATTTTATTATTCATTATAGTTCCCACACATTTAATTCCTCTCTTTAATAATTCGTCTTCTAATTTGACTGTGGTGTATCTATCGATATATAATATATGGCCTGGTACCAAATTACAAGTCAGGTTTACAACTGCACTTTCTCCAAGTGTAAACCCTGCTTCAGTTTCTTCTGGAAGCGTTGTTTTTCCTTGATAAACAACAAAGTCACAAACAATACTATTTGGATTTGCTAAAACAAAAACTTTTAGACCCTCCGGGTTGGGTTTATTTGGTACGTATTGTTTTAGCCCACAGGTTCCAGTAAAAGGTATAATCATTTCATCCACTGCAATATGCTGACTTCTGTCTTGTAGATGACAACCTTTCAATACATTTTCAATGATAGGACGTACTTTCCACAGTCGATCTTTGGTTTTTTCCTCTTGTGGCACGAAATATAACTTTTGGAAGTCAAAGTCCTTTTTTAAAAACTAATTTTATTGACAAAAATACGTCTGAACAGTGCAAGACCTAAATTATTACTGACTGATAAATTAAATGTTCTTATAAAGATGAAAATGCTTGCGCATCAGATTCCTGGAATCGCGAGATTGTGCCTCAGCATAGTCAGCGGTTCACACGGGAATGGGTGATATAATTCCTCCCCATGAAGATTCAACGTAGGAGAGTTAGCGAGGAAGTTGAACCCTAGACATCTCGATTTCTTGTGTTTGTTCGTTTGGTCCCTTGGTTCTGCAGCCTTTGAAGTCAATCTTTTTGTACACCATGTATACACAAATCGATGCTATGACCAGGTAGATGAACATCGTCCAAAAACTTGGAATGTGTGCTACGTCTTTGAAGGATATCGTCGGTTCGTTCTCCATTATTGCTGTTTTTATTGAGTGGAGTTCGTCCAGGTTCAAGTCATCAAGTTGGATCCCTATGCTTGGTTTGGGTGGCTCTGACTTCCTCTCGTCTAAGTCTGGTAGGATGATTGGTTCACTATTGGTGACTTGGTGATCGTTTATTATAATTTGGTCACCACAGGATAATTGGCATCCAAATGGAATGTCAAATAGGTAACTTCCAGGTAGCAGGTTTTCATTTTGGCACCTAAGTTTGGTCGTTTGTTGAGACGGTAGGAGGACAACCCATTTGTTTGAGTTGTCTAGTTGTCTGATGGCTGGTCTTGATAGATGGATGGTTGTTTTCTTGCAAGTGGAGGTGTTTTGGACATTGAGCAACTGGTTTTCGCATGGATTATCTTCTGTCAGCTCCCTGATGTTAGTGGACGGGCAGATATACGTTTGGTGGGAGACCTCCAAGCAAGGATCACTCAAGAATGCATACAATTTCTCATTTTTAGTCAAATACTTATTTTGAGGTACAACAGCCTTAAACTGACCCATAGTTAAGGTTGGAATAGAAAAAAGATGATAATAATGAAATTTTGAAGAATGGGTAATTGGAATATGTAAAATATAGGTTATTCTGAAATTTGATATATAACTTTCGAGAGTTATGATTCTTTCGAATAGCAAAGTATTCTCGAAACTTATTTCAATTGGTAGTTGGTCTTTGTTGATAATTTTCTTCAACTTTTGCAGTTCATGGAACAAATCTCTCGTTTTTAGAATACTGGGATGAAGAACGTTCAGTCTGGAAAATTGTATCGAGTTTTCGACATCCTGTAAAATTGAATTGATGATTTCAATATGTGTTGATTATCTGGTTCATGATATCTTTGATGAACATAGAATTTTCTCTATACGTTTGATTTTCAACAATTTTGGCAATTTGATTTATTTTTGACTCTAAAAGCTGTTCGTTATGTTTCACTTGCTGAACTGTACTATTGAACTGATCAATTAATGAGATTGAAAGTGAATTTTGCCTTTTGATGTTTGTTACTAGATCATTTTGATTATTTTGTAATTCATTTATCAGACGATCGTATTTTTCTCCGTCACTGGAATCTAAATTTCCTGTGATTGGTTTGAAAATTGATCCAATGCCATTTATGAGACCGCATTTTGTTCTGAGCGGATGTGGTAAAATGTTGGTCAGTCTGTCAGTCACTCTTTCTTCTGAAAATTGTAATATTTTCAAATAGTTTGATGTATCCCATGAGTAGTCTTTGTAACCGCCTACAAGTGTCCTCACGTTTTTAGAGTGGAATTTTAATTTATTCACCTCAGTAATTATTGGATTCAAGTCGTAATAATGAATAAGTGAATACGCGTGTGTTTCTACCTTGGCTGTTCCAAGTTTGAGTGGAATAAGTCCTCGGTTGTTCTTAAGGTTTTGTTTAGATATTTTTTCTTGGAGTCCGAGTGTTCCAGATAATCTGAAAAATTAATTAATTTTTAATGGGAGATGGGTATTTCTTGAGAGGGCGTTTTAAATTGTCCATGTGAATTTTTTGCTGGTTTTCCGTAGATACCGTTTTCATTGTATGATCAACCGTTTTGATTTGAGTTGGTTTTTGAAATTTATTCGCATCTTTCTTCCTTATATGTTTTTTCACATAAGCTTTTTGTTTTATTTTAACACTATCTTTTCTTTTTGCTTAATTAGGTCGGAGTTGATCTTCGAATAGAGGAGTTTAGATCGTTCTTTATGATCGTTAGTGTAATCATTTAGTAATTTTCGATCAATTTCGATATTGAAAGGGTTGAAATGTGACCACTAATGATATCAATTGGTTTGAACTTTGTGACCGAATGTATGGAATGGTTGTATGCCAAAATTGCATACATTTTCATTTTTGGAGGAATTTTCAAAAATCCTCGAGTATTGAGTAGCCGAACGTGTTCTAAAATAGTAGAATGGAACCGTTCTATCATTCCGTTGGACTGCGGGTGATGTGGTGAACTTCTATTTTGTGTATAGCCAGAAGTTCCGAAATAAGGAAGTTATTGAATTCGGTACCATTATCAACGATAATTCGCTTGGGGATACCATGATGAGAAAAGAATTGAATGAGATTATCAGCTATTTCTGTACCTGTCAATGAATTAACAAGGTATGCCTGCGCGTACTTTGAAAAGCTATCTATGATTGTAAGAAATTTTGTGTTTTCAATAGTGAATGTATCTAGATGTATCTAGATGATCTTCATTTTGATGGGATTTCGCTCGTATTTACTTTGTTGGCAAGTAACGCATTGATTAATAAATGTTTGACTAGATTCTTTTATGTTCGGCCAATAATATTTTTCTTTTATTCTTGCAAAAGTTTCGTCAACACCCCGGTGGTTTGATTTACCTTCATGATGGTTTTGGATAACTTCCCGAATGTCATCTTTTTTTGTGACGTCCAGAAGCTTTTTGGTACACCTCTTAAATTTGATAGAGGGCCACTTGAAATTTTTTGAATTGTTGCAGAAAATGGTTCATAAAGTTCGGGGTTTTCGAAATAGACATGATACTGCACCCCTGGGGCGACATATTCTTTGATGAAATTCAGAATATTGTTTTCTGTATCATTTTGCGATATTTGTATATTAATTCTCATTTTTTTCTCGAATAAAATGGTAGTTTTGGGTTTGACCGGAGAATGGAGAACCGAGCTTATAATCAACTGATTGAGCCCTAAGTTCACGGCACATTGCGCTATCGGAATTGCTACAACAGGGTTCTGTTCAGTATTCGAGTGGATGGTGTCATCGTCGTGGTTTTTGGGTTCTGGTGGGGGTTCATTACTTGTGGAAGATAACTCAATGTCTTCCGTTGGTAGGGGTTCATCTCCTTTACGTTCGGTATCAGGATGTACTTGTAAAGAAAGGTTGTCATTTTCTTCATTACTTGTGGAACGTATCTCATTGTCTTCCATTGGGTTTTCTTGCACCTCGTTGGCAGGTATCATGATAGGAGTATATTCAGCATCTTGATTGGGTTCTCCAATGATCTGAATATCAGAAGAGGGTTGATATTCTTGGGTTTCAAGGCAACGATTTACTGGGTTTCCTTGATCACCAAAAGTAACACATTAATTTGTTAGGCGTTGTGATTCGTCTGATATATCATCCAATTCTTCCCAAAAGGTTTTTGTATCCTTAGTATGGATTTCAACACGGGATAAAGCATCGGCATTGGTGTTCAATTTGCCTTTTTTGTAGATTATGTTATAGTCGTATTCGTCCAATTTTATCCGCCATCTCAACAATTTTGAGTTGGAGTCCTTCAGGGAGAAAAGCCACTGAAGTGGTTTATGATCGGTGACAATACTAAATTTTCTTCCAAAAATATAGGGGCGGAAGTATTTGGTAGCCCATACGATCGCGAGAAGCTCTTTCTCGATGACTGAGTAATTTTGCTCAGAATCGTTTAGAGTTCGAGATGCGTATGCAACTGGCAAATCTTGGCCAATAGGGCCCTGAGAAAGGACAGCTCCTAGGGCAAATTTACTTGCATCCGTCGTGAGGTTAAAAGGTTTCGAAAAGTCGGGGTATTGCAGAATTGGGTCGTTGATCAACAGGTTCTTGCATGTATTGAAACATTCCAAAAACTCTGTGTTGTGTTCGATTTTTGCACCCTTCTTCAGGCATTTCCTTAATGGTTTTGTCAGTCTAGCAAAGTTATTAATAAATCGTCGATAATAACCTAACAGACCCAGGAATCCTTTGATCTGTTTGGTGGTTTTTGGGATAAGGAAATTTTTCATGGCTACGATTTTATCCGGATTTGGTTTTACACCTTCAGGGGTCACAACGTGACCTAAGTAGGCTACTTCCTTTCGTAAGTATTCCGATTTATCTAACTGAATTTCGAAGTTTGAATTCCTCAGCCGATTGAGGCGCTCGAGGTGTTCTTGCAGAGAGGTTGAGAAAATGATAATATCGTTGAGGTATACCAAACACTTTTCGTTCTGGATACCACGGGGAATATTATCCATTACACGCTGGAATGTTGCCGGCGCGTTCTTCAATCCGAATGGCATTCTGAGATATTCGTAATGCCCATGTTCGGTATTGAAACCTGTTTTCTCAATATCGTCTTCTTCCATCTCGATTTGGTGGAAGCCACTGGCCAAGTCAAGAGTCGTGAAATACTGGCATTTTCCCAGTTTGTCTAGCAGATCAGTGATGTTGGGTAAGGGGTATTTGTCGTCTATCGTCTTCTCATTAAGCTTGCGATTGTCAACGACAACCCTCCATTTTTGCTTCCCAGAAGCATCAACTTTCTTGGGTACCACCCAAATAGGCGATGACCAAGGGGAATTGCTTGGCCTAATAATTTTCTGATCAAGCATTTTTTTGATTTGATCTTCGACTCCTTGCTTGTGAATGAATGGGTACCGGTATGATTTTGTATATACTGGTTCTTCATCAGATGTTCGAATTTGGTGCTTCACACGGCTAGTAAAAGTCAGCGGGGTATTTTCATAGTAAAATATATCAGAATATTTGCATAAAGAAAGTATCTTGGATTTTTCCTCGTCATTTAAATGGTCGCAACGAATTTTTGAAAAGTCTAAATTTTGTTTTGGTGATTCATCAAAATTATGAAAATCAAATTTTTGAATTTCGTTCTTATCAAATCTCTCAACCGTAATCGGTTCTGAAAAATTCAAAGTAACTGGTTTCGTGGTATTGTTTAAAATTGTAGTGATAGCTTTGCCTTTGTTCGCGATAGTCAGACACTCTGGCACTTCACAGTTATGAAAACGTTGGTGAGGTATTATGATTTCACCGTTCTGGATTGATGTTTTCAATTGTATCACTTGCTCAGATCTTCGAGCAATTGTAATTGAATTGAGGTCGTTTTTTGTTTTCTGAAATTTGAGTTTTATCTTCGCGTAAGGGGTAACAAGATATCCGTTACCAAAATCTAGGTTAGTTTGTAAAAGTTTTAAATTGTCAAGACCAATCAGTCCTTTGAAAATATTGTGGAATTTGAAAAGGAAAAATTTCAAATATTTTTGTTGTGGTAGATTGAATAATTTCGAAGCTGGCATAGACGCACTATATTTATGAGCTGATTTCTGAAAGACTGTCGAAACAATGAACGGATCGTATTTAATTAAATTTGGAAAGAGTTTTTGGGCAATTTCTGGATCGATGAAAGATTTTGTAGATCCCGAGTCAATAAGAAATTTAGCATCATATTCCGGAAAGGTTATGTATGATAATTCACTAGAACTGAAATTATTAAAAGATATTATTTGCGGAACTAGGTTTGGTTTTTCGTGGTTGATATTTCCTGAAAATTTTCCTCGGAATTATCAAAGTTAGTATCCTGATTTTCGTTTTCGTAATATTGAAAATCGTCAAAATGTTCAGTATAGTCTTCTTCAGAATAATATTCTTGGTCGGTATAGTTGGGTACATTTTGGGTGTCACTAACTACTGTATTAAATAATTCTTCGGAAATAAAATTCCTCCGAGGTTGATTTTGAAATGAATTCGAGGGGCCTGGTCGATAATTAGGGGCGTTTCTTGTTGAAACACTCATTGGTATTGGTTTGTATTGGTTCGTGTTCCTAGTGGACACACTCATGGGTGTAGGTTTTGAAAAATTTTGGTTTTGATTTTGATTTGGTCTAAAAACTTGTGCATCAGTAAAGAATTTTTGGGGTTGGCTTGGTGTCCTAGGTTGAATTGGTATTGGTTGCGAAGGAAATTGATTTTGTTGTCTGAAGAAGTTATTTGGTGTACTGAAGTGATTTACTGGAGAAGAATTTGGCTGTCTGATTTGAATTGGAGGTCTAGGTTGTGAAAAATTTGGTCTAAAGGTATTTTAGAAATAATGTACATTGTCTTCTTGTAAGACGAACTGTAATGCGTCACTTAAAGATCTGGGTTTCATACAACGTATGGTAGTACCCAAAGGTTCCTTCAACCCAGAAAGAAAGGTTTTCAATGCCAAATCAATATATAGCTTTCTTTTACACGTTTTAGATTCTGCAGTTATTTCATGTACGTCAATATAATTGCACAAAAGGTTCAATATATTCAGACATCTATCATAAAACTGTTGAGGTTTTTCATTAGGGGCTTGCCTGAGCATAACCATATCTCTGTTCAAGCAAGTTTCATCCCTCTGATCAGCAAAGTTTCTTGTTAAAGTATCTTTAAGTTCTTGCCAATTTTAAACATTTTGAATATTTTAGCGTTCCCTGATAATTTAGAAATGAGACAGTTCAATAAGTAAACATTTTGAAAGCATGTCGGCTCAGCCGCATTATAAAAACTTGTAATTATTGAATCACAAACTGACAAATATCTATTGAGATCATTAGGATTGCCATCAAATTCTGGCACACACCTAAGGTATTCTGAATTGAATTGATTAGTCATTTTATTGTTTGAATTACCAGTACTAGACAAGGAAACTATAGAGTCAGCTGAAGGGTTTTCGATATTCAAATTTAAATTCCCAAGAATTTGTGACAAACTATCAATATTCATTTGAAAATAATAACTTACATTAAAATTGTAAGAACTTTAAGCATCCTTTTATAAGGTAGACGAATGGTTCCTCGATTTTTGATTTCCAGAAAGACTTCCTTGCGAGACTGGACGATTCTGTTCCACTCTCCGATGATCTGCCTGTTGAGGGTAGCTAGAGGTCCTCGATGGACTGGGTTTCTTGAAGTTTGAAGAGCCGCTCCTTCACAAACACATCCACAGGACAAAACAACAAGTTCGATACCCGATTAATCGTTAAAACGAAAATAGCACGTTCGATACGTTACAATTTCGAGTATCCTACCGACTGCGCCAAATATAACTTTTGGAAGTCAAAGTCCCTTGCGCATCAGTTTCCTGGAATCGCGAGATTTGCCTCAGCATAGTCAGCGGTTCACACGGGAATGGGTGATATAATTCGCGCACCACATTGTTCCGCAGTGACGTTCTGGAATGCCACCCTTACTTTATACTCCAGTTCTTCACGAGTAGCTAATGCTGTATTATAAACCTGATTTTTAATGGTTCCCCAGAGAAAAAAATCTAGTGGAGTGAGATCTGGTGATCTAGAATATGAAAAATAATACATTATAAAAAAATTTGACATCTTAAGAATGTACCTCGCAGGCCACTGAATTGGTCCATTGGTGACAATCCATTTTTCTGGGAAGGTGTCATTCAGATGTTCTCTTACGACTTGAGAATTGTGAGGTGGCGCTCCATCTTGTTGAAAATCAACTTGGGTAGCTAGTGACAAATCTTCAATGAAATCATTTATTTGATTTCTAAGGAACTGCAGATATCTTTCCCAGTAAGTTGTCCGTCGAAAATTATTGGGCCCAAAAGTTTTCCTCCGATAATACCCATCCAGCACTTGAAACCAAATCGCTCTTGAAAATTTCCTTCTTGCATGAGATGTAAATTTGTTTGTTACCAGTACCTTTTATTATTCCGATTGAACAGATCCAAGTTGGTGAATCGAGTTTCATCTGAATAAATAATTTTAAATGGAAAACGTACATCTTCTCTGTATTTAGTCAAAAACCAGTTGCAATAAGTTAATCTTCTGTTGTGATCGTTATCGTAAAGATGTTGGTGTAGTTGGTACTTGAATGATCGATAATTATATTTGTGAAGAATTCTCCAAACGGACGAATAATTTATATCACACTCAGAAACAATTTGGCGAATTGACGCCGTACAATTCACTTCAACATAGGCCAACACGTCTACTTCTTTTTCTTCACTGACGATGCAGTTATTGGCATTTTCTTCTGGTTCATTTCGCATTTTCCATTCCAGTTTTGGAAAATAGTGCCGAGTGGGATGGCGATGATTAGGGAATCTCTAAGCATAAATGCGAACTGCATCAGTTGCATTCCTTTTTGCTTCTCCGTAAATTAGCAACATGTCAATTTTCTCGTTTTTAGTATAATTTTCCATATAAAATTATGAACTACGCAACAAAAGAATTTTTGAAAGTGACAGCATATTAATTGGCCTATTTGTTTAGGTAGTCCTAGCAACAGCTTCAATTGTTTGTCATGAATAACTAGAATAACAGGATTTAGTGCATAAGTATACCGAATACGTATTATTTGTTATGGGGTATGATCGCTTCTTGCAATCGTTCACAGAAATAGTGAAAATAAAGTGAAAGTATGTGATATCAAATTATTCATAAGAAAATGATCTTTCACAAAAAGCCGACGAGCCACACCCTTTCCATTTGAAAAATTCAAGTTAACTGGAAAAATTCATATTTGAGACTATTGAATAATTCTTACAACGACTGTGAGGTCAAAAGCCTCAAAGTTGTACTTTTCCCATCATACTTGATCAAGAATGAGGCGATTCACACGATCCATGGCATTCTAGTTCGAAAAATAAAAATTGAAGTAAAAATTATTTTATTTGTCAAATATTGACAAGTGAGGTGTTGTTGGATTTAGAATGTCATTCTCGATTGAAATAAGTAAAAATATATAGGATGTCCCATTTAAAAATCGAAAGTTATTGTCATTTCCGGTCGAACCGGAAGTACGATAACGCAAGTTAATATGTCAAAAAATGTAAATTGAACTATAATACACAACCCCCAAATTTCGTTTTTCTATCTTCAATAATAAAAAAGTTATAGGGGTGAGCAACCTTGGAGAATCACCCGGTATAATCCAAAATAAAATAAAATTAATTACCTACTACTGCTTCAAAAATATTTTTTTTTCCAAAGCATTTTTTTCCTTTATGTCCATGCATACTGTAACCCTCTATTATATGCTCCATCAGGATTTTTTGCAAGAATCTTTTAATATATTGCTGCAAATTAGTACCCCCTAATCTTGCCAGAGAAACAACCTAAAAATTGTAGAAATTGATAATATCAAACTAAAAAAATCATAACGTGAATAAAATATTATATAATATATTTTCTCATAAACACTCGTGGAGTGTACACAAAGACAGCCGGTACAGTGCACACTTCAAGCAAGCATTAGACATTTTCAGTGTTTTAATGCAATTTCATTTTGATTTGGATTCGATATACTTGAATATTATTCCTGTATTCATGTGTAGGTATGCATTACTACACCAAAGGTTACAAACTGCAGTATATTTCTTGAATGTATGTTCAACTTAGTAAATACGTATTGGATTCTTTGTTCAGTAAAGCTGACTCAACTTCTTTAAACTTGGCATCATCATTTATTGGAAGTTTCTCGAAAATGTCACATTTATCAATGCCCTCATTTTCCAAGCCTGTCTTCTCTCTTTCCTTCTGCGAACTCTGCAAATAGAATTTGTTTCTATTGATGATTTAATAGTGTATAATTCTGTGGCATGATCTTTCATTATCTTGTTTATTTTAACAAGATAAGAAATTACTTGTTTCTGAAATATCTCAATAAAATAAATATATTGAACCAAAATATGCAGGTAAGAGGTCTCAGAATAAATCATACCTGAGCCATTGTTATTGATCATTATATCTGGACGAAATAATGATGTTTTGGGTGTTCCACAGGCAATTCTTGATGAATCGACAAAGACAGTATTAGATGTCCCAGCTGATGAAGGAGGTGCAAAAAATGATCCTGAAAGTTCAGTTCCATCTATAGAAGCAGAATATAATATGTAGTACAATAATGATTCAATAAATTACTGCAATAGGCAAAATGAGGAAAACAACATTGGTTTAGTTCCTTAGTGATTTAATATAAAAAGTGCAACATACTACATTTCATGCAATTTTGTATTTTATAGGTGAAATAAATTTTTCTAATGCAAACAGAAAATATGAAACAGAAATGAGAACAGAAAGAAACTCTGAAATTATTCAGAAAATAATGATCTGTTACCTTTCGTAGAATGTTTTTGAGTTGGTGGATACATTGGTACGTCTGGTAACGTTTCACTGCTACCATCATCAGAGTCAAAATTATTACCATCACTAAAAATACGTCTTGTTTTGTGAGGCGTTATCGCTGATATCTGAAGTTAGACAGGCCTTACTGGTTTTTGCACAGGCTAGTGGAAACGTATTGTACATAGTTTAAGTCATTAATTTCACTTCATACATTTTTCAGGTGCAAGTATTTGGATCCTCATGTGTTTTAATGGCTTTCTCTAATTTGCTCCTTCCATAGGAAGGATATAAGGCAAAGCCTCCATCTTGCAGCCAGTTTCATGGCAAGACCTCAACCTCATCTGTTTCACAAAAAACGAACTACTGTACAGGACATTATCTAAAAAATGGAAGATTACTGCAATAAAATACTTAGAATATACATATTCTGATAACCTATTGTTCACTCAAATAAGAGTTGGATATTGATATCTTCATTCCACTCTGTAAATATGAACTCATAAAGTTACTACAAAAATTCTCTATAATAATAATTATACAATACAACTACAATTAAAATACAAAAAAAAATTACAGAAACTGATACTGCATTCATCCAATGCCAATAAAAATACTGGTACTGTCCCTATTATGATAACTTTTTAATCAGGATAGTTCAAAGAGACTGAAGGTGAATCAGTGGAAACACGTCATGAATATTTTTATGAGGAAGCCTCACCAATTTTGATTTTATGTTTGATATTGGAACATAAAACAGATCACTTAAACTGCTTACAGACAAAATATTCAAGAATTGCGATGGGCATGGAGTTTTAAAGAAATTTTTTGCAATTCATATTTTTGTCAAATTATGACAGATTCCTTGAGTTCTGTAGAATAGGCTATATTTTTTATTTCCAAGATAGAATTGTCTTTCAAGATATAGCAACAGTCTGCACGAGAAATGAATAATTTGAATTTTGGAAAAATAACAGTTTTATACTCCTGACCAAGGATAAACTGTGCAGGATTTTCAAAAAGATCGATTATTTGAGTAACATCAATTTCTTTCATTCGCCTTACTACTTGAGACAGTGGATTATCATGGTTTCGTACATGCTTCAAGAGAGTTTGCAAAACATTTTCACTAGAGGAAATACTAAAATTTTCTATCGATACAAATTTACGAACATCATCTGGCAGATGCAATAAATTATGGAAATTATGAGAAATAAAATGTACACCATTTAAATCCAACATATAGATTTCACAAAGTGTTTTAATAAAGACTCTGCATAGTCAACGGAAGTGTCACAAGTTGTCTTACCAGACAGTAAAGACATTGCAACTGAAATAACTAAAAAAGAGCTGATATTTTTATTTCGGAAGGATGTCCAATAGCACTATAGGACCTGTGTAAAACAAACTGGCGGAATTCAGTAGCTTTCCACCTCTTCATGTCTGCTAAGGATCTTGGATTCCCAGAAAATTCTGAGACAAACGGTACAAGAATTTTGAGATTTTCTGAAATTTTGTTTATGTCTCTGGCTGAAAGTTTATCTGGTGGTCGACCAAAACACCATATACCACATAAAAGTTTTTTTACAACTCCTAGAGCCACTATATGCATATAATCTAGTGGCACATCTTCGATTATATGAATGTTTGGTATGTTTAATAGAACAGTATGACCATTATGATGATCTTTGTCTGCCTGTGAAACAAATTCCTCATGTGTTCTGCGAGTAAACGTTAAACTTGGAAAACATAATCTTTTGAATATTCTCCTTCTTGAGTACATTTTATACATGAACTGTAGCTAAGAAACATTTTGATTTTATTTTTTTCCATTCAGCACCACTCCACTATATGTGTTAATTTCTTGGCTTCAACAACAAAATCATTTAAAAACTCATTAAAATTGTTTGGTTTGGAATAACCATGGTAAAGCCCAATTATAAAAACTCTTTCAGAACGCAAAATCTCTGTTGCACCTAGAATAGGAGAACTATAGTATGTTCTGGTTGTTTTCAATTGGTTATCATGAAATTTGAATGAGGATAAGTAGAACAAGCTGAAAATAAATGAATAGTATCACCTATTTTTGAATTAAACAAATATGGAAGTAAAATAGTGTTTGAAAAGAATAAAATTTATATGTACACTTTCTCATACTGATAGACATAACTATTGGAAAGTTCGATATTTATTGATTTCTTCAACTGAAAAGTACCCTCTTGATTTTTTTTTATGCGGAGGCTGGATTTCTTCCATTATCTATATCTCGTACCAATCTCATCCTTTTTTATGGCCGTTTTCTTTTCTTCTTCAAGTGCTTTCTCCTTTTCTTTGCCTCGGCAAGTTCCAACCATATTACTCAGAATGTCTGCGGGTTTTCTCTTTGGAGTATAAAGAATGGAAGTATTTGAAGGTGAAGGTATTGAGTTAAGATTTAAAGTTGATGGAGAAATCGTCAACTAATTTTAAAGAAATGTCTGGGCGTCTACGCATAAATAACTTGAACCATTTTCTTCCAGGAGTATTTGCTGTGAATGGTGTTTTCAGTTGGCTTTCTTTTGCCAATTTTTTTGAAAAATAAACTCCTTCCCAACGTATCGGAAAGCCCATTTTTTATCCACTGTTCCAGTTTATCTTCTATAATTTTTCCTAAAACTGGGCTTCTTCCGAAATATTCCTTTTTCTGTTTTGTTCATTATGTTTTGTCTTTTGTCTCGAGCCATAATCTGTAAAAATATTTAATAATAATAAAAAAATTGTTTCAATTCCTTATATTAATTAACTTGTCACATTGGAACACGCATGCTTTTATAGGCCAAAAATGGAGGAAAGGGTTCCATAATTAGCCTTTACAAAACAAGTAGTAGTGGTCAAAAATGGATCACAATTGCGCCAATAGTTAGTAGCCAACAGACGACCATTAATAGTGCATTTGCAATAATTCATGCTCCATTTGTGGCCATCCAATTTAATAATAATTCAGAATGAAATTAGGCACTTTGGAATAGAAAACAACATAAATGAATCATATGGAAAACTCATAATATACCACTGTCTACAGCATGTTCACTTATAATAGAAATACAGCTAAATTACACTCACCCGCTTACTTACGTATGAGCTTAAGGGAACAGATCAGACCGTCATTAGTAAGATCTTAACTTTGCAACTCAGCGGTATTTATGTAAGCGATGCTGTTCGTACCGAAGTCGTAGGAGGTCGTATAGATTCGCATTTTTTCCATTTACTGAATAGGCAGGAGACCCAAGTCTTATTTTAATAAGATGATTGTTCAAGTGGCTACTAATGGTGAAGTGGCCAAAAATGGTGCGTTTGCCCTAC
The DNA here is from genome assembly GCA_958502065.1 of Chrysolina americana. NCBI lineage: Eukaryota > Metazoa > Arthropoda > Insecta > Coleoptera > Chrysomelidae > Chrysolina > Chrysolina americana. The sequence goes on along the minus strand of OY293419.1, from coordinate 25,312,061 downwards.
TTTTAGCTAGTGGAAGACCATCAATATTGATTGCAATATTCACGTGCCCCTTTGGAATTGATTTATGATTCCTGTATGAATCTACAAGTGCATTATGAATTCCTATATGAGAATATGAACCTGGCTCAACATTTCGAATTGAAACTGATCAAAAATGTTCTAGCATCTCTAGGCAAATTATTCCAATCATTTACTGACGATTAAAAAAAATCAATATGCAAAACTTGCAGTTTTGGGAGCGTCCTCCACAACCTACAGTTGCATCTTTCCCATGTGTATAGTGTGTATAAATAATTCTTTGATATAATCTTCAATATAACCTTCATATCTCATTTTATTATGTTTATCTACCTATATGCTTCATTTACTTCTTATAACTCTGCACAGTTTTCTTTGTGTAGATCAGTCTGAGATGCTATTTCCTATTACTTTTCAACCAACTAAAAACAAAACTGTATGATCTCAGTATACATTTTCAGGCAGGGGGTGTGTCAAAATTTATTAATTATTATTTTTCATTTTCAATGTAATAAATAATTTTTTTTTTCAAGATCTATGAGATAAATTTCTCATTCTTAATTGTATTATAAACTATAATTGCAACAAAAAAAGTTTGTAGCATCTGCATTTTATTCAATTACTATCCCTTAATTATTTTTTTACTACTTTCAATTATTATCTATAGTGAAGTGTTCAGTTTGATTCAGACTCTTCATATTTATGAATTGTGGTTGAAACAATTTTTGTTAATTTAGTTTACTTGTACTTTCACCTGATACAGAATTTTATATTATTGTTTTAGGTGTGTTTTGACGGAAACAAAATTGTCAACATATTTGTAACAGAAGAATGAAAAGTAGCAGTACCTAGGGTTGAGAATAATGCTAGGATTGAATTGATTAGGACAGCAATATGAATCTTCAAATACAATATATAATTTCTAATTAGCAATTTCAATCTGATCACCCTTATTAAATAGTAAAATGAATACCTATCTAGGCAATAGCCAAATGCGATATTCATTCTCAAAATATAGTGAGAGTAAAATTTAAATGTTTCATCAAATCTGAGATTACAAAGTAGACTCAAGTCGTTAAACTGCAATGAAGAAAAATCTAAATTTTGCTGTACATTTTTTGGCTTCAAGAACAACCATAGCCATTTTTACAAATTATTATAGCTTTTACTTTAGAAAATTACAAGTTATATTTTCTTGAGAGGTTTTGTATACCATGCATATGCGAAATAGATGCATAGATGCATTAGAAAATATTAATACGGAGAATGAAGAGATAGTTCTAAGTTATTGGAAATTCGATAAAAACAAAAACAAAAAAAAAATTAAAAAATTTGCCTATCTGAAGAACACTTCTCATTAAAATTCAAAGCAAATGTTATCAAACGTTTATTACAATATTCCAATTTTGAATTCTAAATAATGTTGGATTTTTGTTCCACCCTGTATTTCATTTTGATACCAGGGAGAAAATACCTCCCAAATTCTCATTTCAAACAACGCAGAGACTATCAAAAATAATACTAGTAAACAGTTTTTTGTTTCATCAAATATCATTATATAACATAAAAAAATTCTTGTGCAAATTATAGTGAGTCGATCACAAAAAAATATCTAGCGTAGATATTAAAACAGGCAAGCAGAGTCCGGCATTAAATTAGTATAACATTATCCGAAAACAAAGAAAATAGTGAATATTCCCAATACCCGGTCATTCAATATCAGAAATATTTTAGCTACTCCCATATAATACATATTTTTTAATCGACCGTAAACAATTTGTGCTCTTCAAAGATTCATAGTGATAAACAAGGAGAAAATTATTACAGGAATCCAACTTACCGAAAACGAAAACGAACTGATGGAACAGATATTCGCTGTAATTAAACAATCTCTATGACACACTTTCCCAAGCTGATGAACACATATTGGTAGATGTATCATTCATATTCCAAAAAGTTAGACAAAGGGATGTCAAATTTCAAAATAAATTAATTGACAATCGTGAAGAGCTGGATGGACAGATATTCCTCACATTTAGCCAATCTTAGCAATACAGTTCCAAGCTGGTGAACAGTTATTGGAAGATGCACCGCCCATATTTTAATAAATTACCGGTAAGAAGTGAAGAAATCCTCATTATGTGATCGGTAATCATAAAGAGCTGAAACGTACAGATATTTTTTACAATTAATTAACCATGCTGATACATTTCTGAGCTGATGAACAGATATCAGAAAATTAATCACTCATAGTTCAAGAAGTGGAAAACATAAAATTAAAAGAATGAACTGCTCGAAATGTTGAAAATGTTGAATAAAATAAACGAAACTTTCTTTCACACTCTGTATACTATTAAGATCAAAAAAATAATAAAATTGTCGATTTGCAATACTGAATTACCCTCATTAATTTTGGATTAAATTGACAGACAAAGAAAAATCACCGAGATCACTGAATAAAGAAAAAAGTTTTTATCACCCGAAAAAAATGGTGATTGAATGAAAAACAGCTATCAAGATCATAATGAGAAACGAGACCGGCAAGCCTCCACCACGTGTCGCAACTCAGTTCTCGCTCGGCAATTTTCGGGAGGTTTTTCAAGCTGTTCTCACCCAAACCACATTCATCCAAGTAATAAAAGAACTCATTTCAGAAAACTAAATAAATATTTATTGATGTGAAGAACAAAAAAGAACTCATAAGTCGGTCACAAAAAATCAAATAGGGTAACGGACAATAATAAATATAAGAAAAATGTACAAAAATATGAAAAAAACTTACATTATGCTTATAGTCAGCATGGCCATGGATGAGGAGATGTAAACAAAATCTCAATGTAAAACGACTGATAACATTCACGAGCAATAACTAATGTCCCGATCTTGACCGCACGCAATATTTATACAGACGCATTTTGCGAGGCTTGCATTTCTTAAACGCCCCACACACTATGCAATCTGTCGTACGACAAGTTGTACTGCAGATTGGACAAACAATCTGTGCAACCAATTGGTTGAGTTATTGCCCACAGACACGAACGATTGGAATATCAATCAGTCGTTGCAACTGGCAGTTGGGAAACCAATACCATTCGTATACAGTGTCATGGCAAAGACTATTGCCAAAAAGATTATAGCGGCAGTAGTGGTCATTCTGTTGGATGATAATGGAAAAGAAATAAAAAAGAAAAAAAGTAAATGGTGCAAAACTTGGCTCTTACAGCGACGTATATACACGCATATGAATTTGCTACGAGAATTACATCGAAGTGAACCAGCAGATATTAAAAATTACCTGAGAATGGATAGCGATGCATTTAACATATTACTGGAGTTAGTTAGACCCAAAATAACGAAACAAAATACACAAATGAGAGAAGCAATCACTCCTGAAGAAAGATTAACTGTCACGCTAAGATATTTAGCAACTGGAAATTCTTACGAAGACCTTAAGTTCAGTACTGCGATATCCCCTCAGTCCATCGGTCAAATAATTCCTGAGACATGTTGGGCCATTTACGAAGTCTTAAAAGAAGAATATTTAAAAGTAAGTAAAAATCACATTTGTATGTATTGAAATTTATTATATAAAAACAAAACTTAAATATACCATTCTCGCAAATAAAAACACAAAAATGTAACAGGATATTCTAAAGCGGTTGATATGTTCGGAAAAACTCGCCAGTTGTTGAAGTGCTCGCGCTGGTTTGGGTTTGTGGATTGTCCAACAGCAAAAGGCTGTGTTCGTTTGTTGTTCCTTGAGGTCGTGGGTAGGGTGAATAATCATGCGCTTGCGTGTAGTTTCTCGGAAAAGTGTTGATGTGGTGAGATCGAGAATATATTTGTATACTACTATCTTCCGTAAGTTTACCCATTTTTGCATAGAACATCACGTCAGATATCAATTTTTCAGCAATGATTCTCTGATGTTCTTCGATGCCTCTTAATTGGTATCCCAGTCGCTTACCGGTAATCTGGTATTCGTCTTCAGTTTCATTACTATTTCTTGATAAAGCCGTATGAGCTAAATCTAATAACGCTTGTCTCTTGTGTGCGGTGGCATTATTATTAGTCTTCTGTCTAACATTTCTTTGTTGAACACGGCTTTTATTAGAAGATGATGATGCAGACGTCTTTGGAGTTGCTGCAGACGCCTGAGGAGTTGCTGCAGACTTCTGAGGAGTTGCTGCAGACGCCTGAGAAGTTGCTGCTGTAGTCTGCTCACGTGTGTGTAAATTGCCTGGTACTTCTGAGTCACTCATAGAAGAGAACGGTGTTAGAGGTGATTCATCATATGCTTCTGTGTCTACATTATTGTTCGTCTCAAAAAATGTATCTATCTGAAAAAAAAACAACGACGTTAAACACGTTTAACACGATTTTAAGAATACAAAGTAACATCTGATATTTAAAGACATAATATTATTTTTATTTTCAGTGTCCGTCAACAGTAGAACAGTGGCAAAAAGTGGCGCATGATTTCAAAACCATGTGGCAGTTCGATAATTGCCTGGGGGCTATGGACGGGAAACATATTCTTATCAAGAAACCACCAAAGTCTGGATCATTTTACTACAATTATGAAGGCACCTTTAGCGTGGTCCTATTTGCAATTGTCAATGCAAATTATGAATTTCTCTATGTTCATACTGGTACCAATGGGCGTGTATCAGATGGAGGCATCTGGCGGAAGACAGGGATTTATAAGCGCTTGAAAGCAAACAAACTGAATATACCAAATCCCAGTAACTTTCCCAATACAGAAGATGTGGTGCCTTGCGTTTTTATTGCTGATGAGGCATTTCCACTAATGGACAATCTAATGAAGCCATATGCGCAAAAGGGAATCACCCATGATGAACGAATTTTCAATTACCGGCTTTGCCGGGCACGTCGAGTAGTTGAAAATGTTTTCGGTATTTTGGCATCACGGTTTAGGGTATTTCTGCAGCCTATTGCTATTGATATTGCAAGAATCGATGCTGTTGTTCTCGCATGTTGTGCACTACATAATTTCTTACGAAAGAGATCCAAAAGGGGATACATAACAGAAACTTCTGTAGATTACGAAGAGACAGATAATGCTAATGTTATACCAGGAGAATGGAGACAAACTGGTAATCTACTAGGTTTGGCTAGAAGCAATACAAACAAAAATGCAAGCACTTCCGCGAAGCACGTTAGAAATGCATATAAACACTACTATAACACCATTGGGAAAACTCCGTTTCAAGAACGAATGATAGCATAAACATATATGTATGTTATTATATGTATGCATATCATACATCATACCTAACTTACCGTATCGTTTTCCAAATTGTCTTCTACTTCGTCTGTGGATCTGCCTGTCCTGCCGGTTTCTGACTGTGCGGTGAACAAAAGCAAATCGTAGTACCATAATGTTGTTTCATATGTGTCGCCACCTGTTCCCGTGCGCTTCGAAGCTTGCACCTAAACATACAACATGAATTGTAACTACATATTATTATAAGTAATAAATAAGTGTTAGAATTCTGTTATAATTCTAATTGTCTCCACTTACCTTTTTCAGCTCTCGTCTGAACGCCGTTCGCATGTTATTAATCTTTTTCTTCAAAACGTCGACAGTTGCTGTTTTCTTTATTTCTGTTAATTTCTTCAACAAAATATCATAGCTTGCATTCCGTTTATGTTTGTTTGAATAGTCATTTGATTTTACATCCCACAAACATGTTTCTTCACGGTATAATTCAATAAATTCAGTCCAAAATGAATGATTCTTATCCATTTTCACTATTTTAGAAGTATATGACACAGAACAGCAACACAACAGAGCTTCAGGTGTTTTTGAAATCGTTCCAACGAGTCACGACAGGGCCACACACTATGCAATCTGTCGTACATACGACGCGGTTGTACAACAAATTTTTAGCCCGCCAAACTTCCATACGATCCAACCGAGTCGTTCGATTTGTTGAACGACAGCCCCACACACTATGCAATTGTCGTTTCGACGGTCGAAACTACTTGGGTTGTACAACTTGTCGTACGACAGATTGCATAGTGTGTGGGGCGTTTTAAGGTCGCTGCTCGGCGACAAGATGATTGCTGAATTCAATGTAACTTTGCGATTTTTTGATGATAAATTTTGATGTCTATGAACTTGAAAATTAAACTACTGAATTATGAATGCTAAGTGTTTGTAATTTGGAATATGGAATGTTGAGGTTCACAGATCTTTATGCTTTGCATTTACTTAAATGAATTTGAATGATTTGATCATGATTTCATATATTTGACAATATGACCAGTGGGAATAACCCGGATTATGTGAGTAAGTTTCAGATAAAATGGTTGGGTTGACTACAATTTGGGGAATATGAGGAAGACGCGGATATGAAATATTATATCGGCCTTGATTAGCCATCTGAAAAATATTCATAATATCATTTTCAATAGCGCTACTTGATAATGCGTCATATGTACGGAGTTTGGAAGCTACAAAATTACCAAAGTAGTAACATTCATCTTGATTGGTATTGATCTGATTGGCTGAAGCTTGGAGAACTTGAAATGCTTGATCCAGACGTTTGCTATCGCTAGACGGTGTTAGTTTTGCCACTTTTCTTTTGTTTCTCGGGGGCTGAATAATTTTTTCGGTCCGGGGTGTCTCTGCAGTGCTGCTGGATGCTTTATCCTGAGATGCAGGATCATCAGCGTTGGCCGCTGCTGCATCTTCTTCGACAGTGGATCCAGTTTCATTTTGAGTAGAGGCGTCTTCATCTTCACGTAAATGCATCTGCAATTCCAAACAAAATAAAATTATTATCAATAGAATGACGCCATACTGTCAAATATTGTTATTTCGAAATATAACTTAAGCTTATCATATCTAAAAAGGAACGGTGCAAATGGAATTCATACTTTCATATCTAGATTTTACTGAAAACAAACCCTAACACCCATTCCAAAACTTTATCATGGAAATAGCATGATAATCGATTTCCGTACTCTCTTATAATATAGGAATCAATATTTCACTCGATATTTTAGATTCAACCGTCTTCTACCCTCAACCATCCAGACACACTGGCAGATACACAGACAGCAGATACACAGACACACACACAGTTTTCACCATCACAATAGTTTCTCATCGCAAATGTGAAAGTAATTATGCTGATTTTTTTGCAGATTTCGAAAACACAAGAAGAATGGTTGAATGTGAGTAAAGATTTTGAAACTACATGGAACTTTCCACACTGTGTGGGAGCAGTTGATGGAAAGCACATTGTACTGCAAAATCCCATAAATAGTGGCAGCGAATACTATAATTATAAAGGATTTTTCAGTACAGTCCTATTTGCAGTTGTAAATGCTGGCTATAATTTCATGTTTGTGGATGTAGGGTGCCAAGGCCAAATATCCGACGGTGGAGTATTTGCTAGTACCTGCTTGAACGAAGAAATAGAAAATGGAACATTATAATTGTCCTGTCCCTGCCAAATGAATAATAATCAACTTTACTTAATATTTCCCCACGGATAACACCACGATCTACAAACAAGTTGATCGAAGCGCCATCCGCACGGAACAAAACAAAACACTCCCAAGTAGCACAGTCTCCGGGAAGAGTTCAATGTCCGTCGTGGTATTAGCCAGGGAAGTAGTTGTTTTCTGACAGATGTTTGCCTTTATTTTTCACTTGGTGCAAACGCTTAGAGAGAAGGGTACCCCTGTATTCTTTCAACATTGTTGATAACTCTCTGGCACAATATATTCGAACTCGTTCGAATGTTTACAGATTTCTCTTCCCGGAGACTGTGCTACTTGGAAATGTTTTGTCTTGTCCGTGCGGATGGCACTTCGATCAACTTGGTTGTAGATCGTGGTGTTATCCGTGGGGAAATATTAGTTAAACAGTTGATTATTATTCATTTGGCAGGGACAGGACAATTATAATGTTGTCCGACCTCAGCGCCCGCTCCAGCGTTTCGGCCGCCCCTTGAACATATACATCTTGAAAATATTTTTTTTTTTTAATAAATTTCAATTGTTAAAAGCTTTAATAAAAACGTATATTTAGAAACAGAATTACAATCAAATAGGACGAAACAGTAAAACTTAAAAAATACCTTTAACTAAGTTACAACAGGTGGATTTTTAATGCTATTACAAATATATATCCTTTCACAATCATACAAACGAAACTTACATTCTATAAAAACTAAACAAAAGTGGCTCAACTACGCTACTAAAGTTACAAGAAATTTTTCTTTCTTACTTTTATTTCAGCAAACTTTTTTTCTACCTCTTTTAAGTTCACTTGATCAGCAATTTCATGCTCAATTGCCAAAATGGCCAAACCATTAAGACGACTTTGTGTGGTAGTGGAACGTAAAAAGTTCTTAATTAATTTTAATTAAGAGAAACTCCTTTCCCCACTTGCAACAGTTATTGGTATAGTCAATAATATTCTTAAGGCAACACTATGGTTTGGAGCAAAATTTAATATTGTTATTAATTTTAATACATTGCTTGGGCTTTCTTTTTTGTCCAAAAGCGCAGATACCGCAGAAATTTTTGATATTTAATTGAACGTGTCGCTCTTTTATGGTTGTTTTCTACATTATGGATTACAATTTTTGTTTAGCTTTTAGGCAAAACAGTCATATATATGCGAAATATAAATTGCATGTTAATTTTCATTTCACCGACAACTATAGTATTAATTACGATCAAGTGGATGTTCAATATTTTTTGTCACATTCACAGTCAAAATGCCGCCCTCTAGATTTGTCGCCCCGTACAAATGTCCGGGTGGTCCGCCACTAGAGCGGGCGCTGCCGACCTACCCTGTCACTGATGAGAGGCAATAAACCTCTAAACATGAATGTCTGCAGGTGGTCATTCCCAGCCAAATGAAGGATAATTTTCTGTTTAATTACGAGACAAGCACTTGCAATTGGGTCTTCTTTGAAGAACGTTGTACAAATATCTGCCAGTTGTAGTTCAATGTCCGTAGTGGTATTAGCCAGGGAAGTAGTTGTTTTCTCACAGATGTTTGCCTTTATTTTTCACTTGGTGGAAACGCTTGGAGAGAAGGGAACTCCTGTATTCTTTCAACATTGTTGATACCTCTCTGGCACAATATATTCGAACTCGTTCGAATGTTTACAGATTTCTTTTTCCGGAGACTGTGCTACTTGGGAGTGTTTTGTTTCTCATCGCAAATGTGAAAGTAATTATGCTGTTTTTTTTGCAGATTTCGAAAACACAAGAAGAATGGTTGAATGTGAGTAAAGATTTTGAAACTACATGGAACTTTCCACACTGTGTGGGAGCAGTTGATGGAAAGCACATTGTACTGCAAAATCCCATAAATAGTGGCAGCGAATACTATAATTATAAAGGATTTTTCAGTACAGTCCTATTTGCAGTTGTAAATGCTGGCTATAATTTCATGTTTGTGGATGTAGGGTGCCAAGGCCGAATATCCGACGGTGGAGTATTTGCTAGTACCTGCTTGTACGAAGAAATAGAAAATGGAACATTATAATTGTCCTGTCCCTGCCAAATGAATAATAATCAACTTTACTTAATATTTCCCCACGGATAACACCACGATCTACAAACAAGTTGATCGAAGCGCCATCCGCACGGAACAAGACAAAACACTCCCAAGTAGCACAGTCTCCGGGAAGAGTTCAATGTCCGTCGTGGTATTAGCCAGGGAAGTAGTTGTTTTCTGACAGATGTTTGCCTTTATTTTTCACTTGGTGCAAACGCTTAGAGAGAAGGGTACCTCTGTATTCTTTCAACATTGTTGATACCTCTCTGGCACAATATATTCGAACTCGTTCGAATGTTTACAGATTTCTCTTCCCGGAGACTGTGCTACTTGGGAATGTTTTGTCTTGTCCGTGCGGATGGCACTTCGATCAACTTGGTTGTAGATCGTGGTGTTATCCGTGGGGACATATTAGTTAAACAGTTGATTATTATTCATTTGGCAGGGACACGACAATTATAATGTTGTCCGACCTCAGCGCCCGCTCCAGCGTTTCGGCCGCCGCTTGAACATATACATCTTGAAAATATTTTTTTTTTAATAAATTTCAATTGTTAAAAGTTTTAATAAAAACGTATATTTAGAAACAGAATTACAATCAAATAGGACGAAACAGTAAAACTTAAAAAATACCTTTAACTAAGTTACAACAGGTGAATTTTTAATGCTATTACAAATATATATCCTTTCACAATCATACAAACGAAACTTACATTTTATAAAAACTAAACAAAAGTGGCTCAACTACGCTACTAAAGTTACAAGAAACTTTTCTTTCTTACTTTTATTTCAGCAAACTTTCTTTCTACCTCTTTTAAGTTCACTTGATCAGCAATTTCATGCTCAATTGCCAAAATGGCCAAACCATTAAGACGACTTTGTGTGGTAGTGGAACGTAAAAAGTTCTTAATTAATTTTAATTGAGAGAAACTCCTTTCCCCACTTGCACAGTTATTGGTATAGTCAATAATATTCTTAAGGCAACACTATGGTTTGGAGCAAAATTTAATATTGTTATTAATTTTAATACATTGCTTGGGCTTTCTTTTTTGTCCAAAAGCGCAGATACCGCAGAAATTTTTGTTATTTAATTGAACGTGTCGATCTTTTATGGTTGTTTTTTACATTATGGATTACAATTTTTGTTTAGCTTTTAGGCAAAACAGTCATATATATGCGAAATATAAATTGCATGTTAATTTTCATTTCACCGACAACTATAGTATTAATTACGATCAAGTGGATGTTCAATATTTTTTGTCACATTCACAGTCAAAATGCCGCCCTCTAGATTTGTCGCCCCGTACAAATGTCCGGGTGGTCCGCCACTAGAGCGGGCGCTGCCGGCCTACCCTGTCACTGATGAGAGGCAATAAACCTCTAAACATGAATGTCTGCAGGTGGTCATTCCCAGCCAAATGAAGGATAATTTTCTGTTTAATTACGAGACAAGCACTTGCAATTGGTTCTTCATTGAAGAACGTTGTACAAATATCTGTCAGTTGTAGTTCAATGTCCGTCGTGGTATTAGCCAGGGAAGTAGTTGATTTCTGACAGATGTTTGCCTTTATTTTTCACTTGGTGGAAACGCTTAGAGAGAAGGGTACCCCTGTATTCTTTCAACATTGTTGATACCTCTCTGGCACAATATATTCGAACTCGTTCGAATGTTTACACACCTGTAACACTTAAACGGAAAACTGTTTGTGTAACCCCGACTATTTCTCTGTGGATTCCATGGTCTGTGCTTCTGTCTTCCATCTCTCACAGTTGATCCTTGTTTATGAAATTTTCCACTTCCACTAGCTAATGCGATGTTCTCGTTTATGCTTGTACTAGCATTTTGGCGGGCTTCTTCTTGTAATAATTTATTTTTCACAAACTGAATAGTCATATCATCAGAATTCTGGCTATAAAGAACATCAGTCATTGTTGTGATGGCTTGATAAGATTCAGGCATGGCTGCTAGCAACTGAGCGATTACCTTAGTATCTTCCAAAACTCCACCACAGCTTTTCAAGTCCTGTACAATCTTTTCAAATTCCACAATTTATTCTCCTAGTGAACCATTTTGAAATTGCATATTTCTCAATTTCCGTTGTAAATTTACTTGGACTGATATTCCACTTTTCATATATGTATTTTTACGGATTAGATAAATATCTCTTGCTGACTTCTGGTTTCTGATACTATGTAGGACATTATCTGCTAGTGCTTGAACAATGATATTTCTGGCATTCATATCTCGTTTCTTGAATGTTTCTTCCAACATTTTTGCTTTATCGGTTTCCTCCAAAACATCCAATACTTCATTGTGTAACAATTTTATTCGGAATTCCCAGTTTGAGAATCCGGTTCCATCAAACTGTTTCAGATGAGCAACATGTACAGCCGCTGACGCCATTTTTGTCTGGTTTTTATTCCGACACAACACGTTTCTATCCCTAATCTCAGTAATCACGCCCCGAAATGTTTCAATCTGGGACCATAACCTATTAAATTATATTCTTGATGATACTTTGTTGGATATTGGGCAAGAATAATGGAACAACGTGGACAAAACAGTTTCAATCACTTTTCATCTTCAGATTTACAAAACTTGCAACTTGCAGCAACATCAACTGTCACAGAACACTTGAAAATATAATTAAGATAGGATTGCCAACTTACATGTATGAATTTTAACAGACAATTTCATGCTGAATTGTTCATGAGATGTATGTGATGTGATCAATGTTACACCAAGTCTTGATCAAAGAAGAAAAACCAATTATAATGGAGAGTCGGTATTGCATGCATAACACTTCTAAATATATGTTTGACCCACAAGAAATAGATTCATAATCTAAATATGAAAACTCACCAATGTAGATATAAAGTTTACCAGCCAAAATTGATTCATAGAGACCAAGATGGCCGCCGAGTGATACACGTACGTTGTCACGCTCCGTATAAAATTCGTTTGAAAAAGTTAAAGTGAAGTGTGAATAATCACTAGTTAATGTGTGCCAGCCCTGTTTCGTTAGCAAGTGTTAATCATACCAATTGTACTCAAACTTGCATAGTGCAAGCAGCCAGAATAAAGGTAAACAAATCAACCTAAAGCCGGCATTATAGTTCTGTCCAGATGGGATTTGGAAGAAATTGCCGAAATTATGGAAAATAAAATCAAAAGCACTATTAATGAAGAATATTTACGAGACATTGCCGATAAAATTATCAAGACTATTACGAAGAAATACGACATTATGGTTACTAAATTAGAAAAAAAATTCTTCATTTAAAAAATGTTAAAAAAAAACTGTGTATGGCTAACGATAACCTTGAGCACCATGATAACAAGATCCAGAAATGTTCGGATTTTCGTTTTACATGAGAACGAATCCGAGGACCTTAAAGCTGTCATAACAGGTCTTCTACATGATAAATTGAATTTGAAATCCTTCACTGACAAAAACATACAAAAATGTCACAGAATACCGTACAAAAATAAGGATGCGAACAATCCAGTAGAAGAGCCTCCTTCAGTCATGGTTCGTTTCAGCGACCTTGATCAGCGCGCAGCTGTTTTGAAGAATCGTAAGTTCCTAAAATCCACCGGCATATCTATCCAAGAAGACCTCACTCAGTTCATGCCAGCTCTGTTGAAGAGCGCTGTTGCCAAATTTCCAAAGAAAGAGGTGTAGACTAGAAAGCGGTCGATGTAGGCGACATCGACCGCTTAGCTTGAAAAAGGCCAGTGGGCAAGTTAGCGCTAAAAAGAGAAGAAGAAGACTGAATTTGGTTATTGGTTTATTATTATTGTTTTGAATATTCTCTTGAGAGATAGAAATTATTTAAGCTGTATTAAAATTTTAAAATGGCAGCTTCTGATTGCGAGAATTGCATTAAGTTAAGTAATTCCCTTTTTTTTCTATGGTGAAATCGATACTTCATTATTGAAACCAGACTATGTAAGCTTATTACAAAATTTATTTTTGAGTACCTACCCGAAAGTGGTATATTATTATTTTTTGTCCTCTTCTTCTGAATATATTGTTGTTATTAATATTGTGAAAATGAGCTTTGCTGTACTTTGATAGTTGAAATGACATTTTGAGTACTACTACTAATGAGAATTGAATGATTTCTGTTGTGTTATTTGAACCATTAATTATTATAACAATTGTTTTTTTTTTGAGTACCTCATGAGGTTGCGTTCATCAATTTTATTTAGAATATTAGGTATCTCTTTTTTTTGCCAATAATTTTGGTTGTACTTCACACGAACATTATATAAGGAGATGATCACACGTTTATTCCTTTCTCGTATTTTTTAGACAAGTTCTTGTTTACTGTTTCATTAACTTATTTCTATACTCTCTTTTCAATTCTCTTTATTCTTCTTTCTTTTTAACTGTTTTTTTATATTTCTAGCAGATTGTAGCAGGTAATGATGCAAATTCTAAAAGTGGCACACACTAATGTTAGATCATTAACTTCTAACATTATATAAGGAGATTGATGACACGTGTATTCCTTTCTCGTATATTTAAGACAAGTTCTTGTTTACTGTTTCATTACCTTATTTCTATACTCTCTTTTCAATTCTCTTTATTCTTCTTTCTTTTTAACTGTTTTTTTATATTTCTAGCAGATTGTAGCAGGTAATGATGCAAATTCTAAAAGTGGCACACACTAATGTTAGATCATTAACTTCTAACTTTAGTGAATTTAAGAAATGGGTTTGTGTTAATGATTGGAATATAGTAGAAACATGGCTATATACTGCCCTGGAAACAGAATATGTACATATTGATGGTTATAACTTTGCTCGCATGGACAGGTCCGCGAGAGGAGGGGGAGTTGGAGTATATATAAGAAATAAATTTAGGTACAAAATAATTTGTCAAGATAGTACGAAAGTTTTCGAATATATATGGGTAACAGTCCATATAAAAAGGTATGTCATAGCTTTAGGAACAATTTACAGGCCCCCTAAGTCGGACCAAATCTTGTTTCTCGATCAAGTAGAAGATATGTTTTCTAATATTTTCTCCGATTACAGCAATATTGTGATTATAGCAATATTGTGTGGTGGTGTGGTCAATTTTAATTCAAATGTTACAGCTTCTTTTAACTCAATCATTGAGTCATTCAATTTCAACCAATTATTGGATCAACCAACACGCATATTTGATACTTCAGAAACATTGCTTGATTTGATTATTACAAATATAGAAACTGAACATTGTTAAGCAACAGTGGAAAACTTACAAATTTCTGAGCACTTTGCAATCAACTGCAAACTCAAAATAAACTGTGTTATTGCTGGCACAAAGAAGAAAGTAACCTATAGACCAATTAATGATATAAATATTGAAAATTTCAATAGAGACCTCGAACAGATGCCTTGGCACAATATATACGAGGATGTACAAACCAAAGTCCATTTACTCAATGATTACTTGACTAACTTGTTAGATATTCATGCACCTAAGAGATCTTTCTACCCAAAAAAGAAACATGGCTATTCACCTTGGATAACTGATAATGTTAAATATATGCAAAATCTACGAGATAGAGCTTTACAGAAGTTTGAAACTACACATCTTCAAAAAAACCTGAACTACTATAAACAACTACGTAATTTCACAACCACTGCAATAAAAGCTGAAAAAAGGCTTACTTAAATTCCAAATTACAAAATTGTAACGAGAGAAAAATGGTCTAAACTCAAAAAAAATTCAAGTTACCAAATGTAGAACCAATTTTACTCCAGAACATTTACGCAAGGCAAGTGATTTCAATGACTTTCTAGTTAATTCATTACTCAACAACTCTCCTCATAATCGAGAATTGATAAACTTCTATTCCAACAATGTCAGATGGGATGAATATCTTCTTCAATTACAAAAATAATATAAAAACAAAAGCAACTGGTACTGATAACATAAATATTACTATTATTCAGCTATGTTGTCCATTCATAATTCCGATAATCAGGCATATCATGAACGTTTGTCAAGAAAAAAATGATTTTCCTGACTCTTGGAAATGAGCAAAAGTTATTCCTCTACCAAAAGTATGAAACCCGGAAACTTGTAATGATCTTCGATCTATAAGTGTTTTACCCACGTTATCAAAAATATTAGTTAAAATTATGGAATCCCAAATCAGGGTCTTTTTGGAAAAAAATAAGATACTACCATTCAAACAATCAGAGTTCAGAAGTGGCTACAGTTGTGCAACAGCACTTTCTGATATTGACGACATCCTGAAAGCTCAGGATAGCAGTAAAATATGTGTTGTAGTGCTACTAGATTACTCTAAAGCATTTGATATGATCAACCATGAAATTTTAATATCTATGTTCCACTATTATGGTTTCAGTGAGTCCGCCTGCAATATGTTATCTTCATACCTTCAGACCAATTTCAGAGCGTTCAAATAGATGATCAAAACAAAAGTCCCGGCCGGTGTTCCACAGGGTAGTATACTGGGCCCGCTTCTATACACCCTATACACATCAAATTTCGCTCACGTATTGCAACATGTTGGTTATCACTTTTATGCTGATGACACACAAGTTTATTTCGCCTTCGAACATTCAAATATTGCAATGGCAAATGAATTCATAAAGTCTGATCTAGACGCACTATTTACAATTGGACCGCGTTATGCATGACTCGACCAAGCGTCAAATTTTCTCAGGAGAGTGAAAAAACTTTACCAGTCAATTACAAATCAGTACTTTCGTATTGAAACCTGGCGTTCAGCTCAACACCTTATAACTAAATCCGAAATTTGAGCGATTGCGTTTGGCTACATTTTTTCATAAGTAAGTTGGACTATTGTTCGTTAGAAGACACCAGTATCTCGAAATTCGGTAATGGTGCTTGGTCAAGTAATGCATAACGCAGTCCAATTTAAACCAAACATTTACATAAAGTTAACCCCAATAAATCTTGTGCATTGCTTTTTTGTCCAGACAATGTTAGAAATGATATTCAATCTATTTTAGACTTAAAAATTGACAACTCTACAATTCCTTTTAAACCTTACTGCAAGATATTGACACAAAGTTACATTTTACTTTACATATCACGCAAAAGTTTCGGAACGCATATGGTTCGCTAAAACTGATATACTCGCAGAGATTCTACTTGAATAGTGATACAAAAAAAATGCTTTGTGATGCATTAGTATTGTCACATTTTATCCACAGTGACGTAGTTTATGGTCCATGTCTGAAGTTGAACGATTCCAATTCCACCAGAATACAGAAAGTACAGAATTCTTGTATTAGATTGATTTATGGCATGAAGAAAAGGAAAAATATCTCATTGAAATTCAAAGAACTAGGTTGGATAAACATGCAAAATAGACGACAACTACACATGGCATGTCTATTTTACAAAGTCTTAAAATTCAAAACTCTTCCGTACTTTCATTGCAAACTTTCTTATAGAACCGTCATTCATAACTTAAATATTTGTTGTCTTTCAAATAATCACAGTTCCTAAGCATAAATATATATATATATATATATATATATATATATATATATATATATATATATATATATATATATATATATATATATATATAAACGATTTTTCAGCTATAACGCGGCTACCATCATCAACAATTTATTTGCATAGTCTAGATTACTCTCTTTTTACTTTATCCATGAACTCTTTCAAATCAAATTACAAAAAAATCTTATTGAACAATCAACCAAGTTAGTTCATTCCCTCGTTTCATTGACCCTAAACATGAACAATGTGTATGCTGATACATGAATAAACTAAGTATATCCTAAAATTCTAGATTACAAAACCAACAAAATTATCTGTTCCAATCCATACCACTAATAATTCTCTCTCTTTCTTTCTCATCCTTTCCTAGTTTCTCTATTATTTTTCTCTTAATTTCTTTTATATTATTCCTTATCTCCGCTCGTCATCTCTAATTTATTTTATTAGTTTTTGGGCGCTGGTGGAAGAACAGAAGTGAAAGGCTGTGAAAGGCTTTTCACATTCTGAACCAGAATTGCTATTTGTTTACTACAATAAAAATTAAAAAATTGTTATTATTTACTTTCTACTTTACTCCATTGGAGTAATGAAATGGACTCAGGAAGAGCTACGACAATTCGACGTAAAAACTCGCAAAATGATGCATCTTTATAGGAGCTTGCATCTTAAATCATCTGTTCCACGGTTATACTTCCCCAGACAACGAGGAGGACGTGGACTTTTGAGTTTGGAGTGTCTACACAACAGAATAGTACTGGATGGAGCCTGTAAAGTCATCAAGAGTTCAGATCCCCTTCTCTGCTTGGTATGCGATCACGAAAAAGCAGGGATTGGAGCATTTCTTTTCAAGGCAGCAACCCGTGCAGCCGATGAACTCGGTCTCGTATTCGATACTGAACGGACGAACCCAAACTCTGTCACCGAGTTGGATCCCGTTCAGCAAAAAGCCCACGTGAAAGCTGCGGAGTGTGACAGGCTCCTACAGCTACATAGGGATAAGCCAATGCATGGAGTCTTCTTCCAGAAACCTGACCTTCGCTTTTCTCAGGTCAAGTGGGCTGAAGTCGGAAACCGAGGGATTCATTATGGCCTGTCTTCAACACCCTCGTCTACCGTAGTCGCGTGATGGGTATAGAGGTCCCTGACACTAGATGCAGAGCGTGTCGTGGGGCAGCTGAGACCATAATGCATTTGCTGTCAGCTTGTCCAGCTTATGCGGTCTCAGCCTATATCCACAGGCATAACGCGGCCCTACGAGTGTTGTACTACTATCTACGACACTCGTACGGTGTAGACGAGACACCGGTGTTGCCTTATGCTCCGGGGGATATTGAGTCTGTTGTGGAGAATGAGAGGTGCCAAGAACTACTCATTCCCCACCCTCAGGCAAATACAAGCCAATAAGCCCGATATAGTCCTCCTCGACCATCAAAGTAGGACGATTTTCGTCATTGTGTTTTCAGCTCCTGACGAAACGAGCATCGTCCGAAAAGAGGAGGAAAAACGGACTAAATATTGAGATCTTCTCTTTGAACTCCGCAGGCTTTATCCAAACCATTCTGTCAAGATGGTGGTTCTGATAATAGGGGTCTTTGGTGGAATGATGGACACACTGCTCTCAAACTTGAAAATCATACCGGCTTGCCATGATGCGGCAGAAAACTTGGCCGGAAGAAGGAAGAAAGCCGTAATTCTTGGTTCACTTCGTCTTCTCAGGGCACATGACTCTCGGACCCAGTAATCACTCACCCCACGGACGTGAGGAGTGTTCACTGGGGATAATGGTACACCAGCGCGCCCTCCGAAAGTGCCAGGGCTCCGGAGACAGGGCCTGTCTGGGTTATTCCCAACGGATTAAAAAAAAGTTTTATTATTATTATTATTATTAAAATAAATAGTAAAATTCACGTGCAAACCAAAACAACGGATTGAAGCGGCGGTGCTTCTTATTTCGACATTTGCAACCGACTGGCAATGTAGCAAACCTATCGATACTACCACCTGCGCAAACAAAAATTCGTTACTTTGAAAACCAGCGGTGCGCTGTGGGGTTTGAACAAATGATGAAGTTTCGATCAAAGTATACCCAGAATTAAAAGTATCCCCATGTTACGGTACTAAATATGCATCCCTTGTCAGCCAATCGTCAAGAAGGTCACCTCCTACATAAAATTAGCCTCACCCTGGCTTCCTAATTCTTGAAGTTTAAAACACACCTCTTTTAATTAGTGTTGCCGTCTATCTAGACTTATACATTCTATACTTACTCTTGTCTTGACTTGTCTAGAATATCAAGTCAAAACCATCAATATGTTTCGTCTAGATTATCTAGACAATACTTTTCATTTTCCGTACAAGACTTCAATTCACAATTCTTGATTATTTTCAAATCTATATTACAAAAAAAAACTACAAAGAAGAACAAACAATTTAAATTCTGAGCAAACATATTTTTTAATACTTTCATGAAGCTGACAGGTACATACATAGTAATGACCTGGCTGAATCGGAATTTAGCCTATTCCTATATTTGCGAATGGTAAGCGAAGTTCTGGAAAATAAGCGTTCTGCTTTAACAGATGTAGCAGGAATACATTTTGGCTAATGTAGGATAAGCGAACTGATGCTTGCGCTACCAAACAAGAATATCTTCTATTGGAGCAAGCTTACTTGAGAGGTACTCATCCATTTCTTTGCTCCAGAGATTTGGGTTGCCAATAAGATTGTCTGTATGAAAGGTAGAACTTTCAAGAAGTTGCATGAAATTCCCTGTCAAGTAAAATATCAGCGAGTTTTATCGAAGGTAGAGTGATTTTATCTAATGTTATTTGGTCGAGTCATATTACAAGCTACCAAGTTTGAGTGGAACAAAATTAAAGTTTATAAGATGAAAACAAAACCTCGAGTGGTATTTAGTGATATAATTTAACGAATCAAATAAATGAATAATTTAACAAAAGTGAATAGAACATAATTTATTAAATTAAATCAATAATTCATTGAACAAAAAGTACATTTAACAGGAAATATTACTTATTTAGAGGGAAAGTATAGTTTTGGTATACAATCCTACCCGAAGAAGACTGCTGAATTTGATTATTTTCCTCTCTTAGATTTGTCACTAAAGTGGAATGATGCTGTGAATCTAACTGAAGGTTTGGCTTCAGAGAATTGGCGTTCGAATGTCCGGTCAGCTTGATAATTTGTTGTTATGAGACTCCTGCTTTGGCAAGAGTAGAAATAGTGCTAGCCCTATGGGAGTGATTAGTATTTTTCAGATCTAGACCAATTTTTTCTGCAGAAATTCTGGTCCACTTTGAAATTTCGTTTATACCAATGGGCATATTTTTTACCATCCCTGGGCATATTTTTTACCATCCCTCTGCATTTTCATTTTTCCAAAACGGATTTGGTGTTAGAAACAATCTATTTGAAAAAATATGTTTGTTTCGTTTTTCTATAAGCATTTTCAACAATCTTACAGGACACACGTTCGGATTTTCTTTATTTGTAGTCAACCACTTTCTTTCACTGCACCTTTTATCTCCACCTTGAGCTGTTTTAGAAAAGACCGTGTTGTACTCCTCTCTGCCTGTCAATGTTCCATTATTGTATTTTTCGGCTTTGAAATAATAAATTTTACATTGCGCACTTTCACCACCTCTCCAGGCTAATTCAAAAGCGGCGCTATGAAAAAGTTTTTTTTGAAGTCCCATTAGAGTATTTTCATCCCACTACTCTGCCATTTTTATAACTTCTTCTTCACTTAATGCTATAGATCCTTGTCTTCTTTTATCTAAATTGCTCTGCAGTTGCTTGCGTTTAGCATTTTTAGCGTTTCTAGCTGCTTGAAATGTCACATCTTTGAATGGGTCAAACACAATCTTATATTCCATATAATATTTCTCTTGCACAATTTTGGCTACAGTATTCCACATTGTTTTAACTACGCACTCCTTGTAGTCATTTCCGTCTGATTTCTTCATATTATACGCCCAATCTGACAATATGCTTGAGATTTCCGGCTGCGACGTTGAAGGTAATAGTTCATACCCCTTTTCTCGACAAAATAATTCAAACTGCCTCCAAATTGATGATTTGTTTTTTTTTTGTGTTTTTTGGAATGGCGTTGTCTATTGCAGAATTCATTATTTGAGTAGTTGCACTACCAAATCTACCGTTAACGCTCATTTGAAATAAAAAACAACACTTTGTAACAAAAAGTATGAAAATTTGTTGTCATTTGGCTTTGTTGATAGCAACGCGTCCTTGGGTACAGCGTCGGATTCAATAAAGTCATACGACAATTATTAGTTGTTGCCGTGGTGAAGGTAAATAACAGTTTCTCCACTTGCAAACAGTTATTTATCCGATATCAAACTGCCAAAACTGAACAAGAGAGAGAGAGAGCTGGTGTGAAATTACCTCTCCATTCATCATTTACTAGCTGTGAGAATAACCATTACTACGAACTGAAGTATTTCTTACTCTTGTTGAAGCACGAAGACCACTACGTCTACGGCCCACTCTAATAGATCTAATTGATCGATGCATAAGCGATGATGAAAGTGATATTTCAGAAACTGGACGATCCCTTTCAAAGTGTTCTGAATCTGAGGAATCTGATTCCGAGGAGGCAATATGGTCATTTCTCAAGTTTGGCTGTATGTATTGAGGATCATCAGTATCAGAAAGACTGATATTAGATTCGAACAGTGATTCCTCAAGTTCCTTTTGGGTTAGTGCTGTAACAAAAGAGAAAAAACCTCTCCTGAAATACAATCACGACTAAGAACACATGTGATACTGATATGACCTAAAATTGCTACCTACTTTCTCTGCACTATGCATTCATAGATTCGAAAACTACATATTCATAGCACATCCTAATCCTTAAGGCTCGTTCAGACGGTGAAATTCATGTCGTGGCATCAAATGTTGTCACAGCGTTTGACATTCGACGTTATGACACCTGGGGTGCGTTTCAATTTAACGTCTGTCGTCCGGTAACGGACGATGTATGAAGTGAATTTTGAAACGCTCTCTTTAAATTGTCATTTGTCAATTTGTTTTGAGGTTATTTTGGTGTTATTTCTTTTGTTTATTGAATATTTGAAAATTTAAAAAATGAAGAGGTCTATAGTAGGAAGTTGGGGTTTTTTTCAAAACATGATCCTGGAAATGGATAGCAGTTCTTCGTTGTCCGATGAAGAGGAACTCCTCAATACCCTGCCAAAAAATCAAAATTCGAGAAAAAGACCATTCAAGAATTCACATTTTTGAAATGATAGTTCCTGGTTACACAGAATGTCAATTCCAATCACATTTCAGAATGACGAGGACATCATTCAATAGATTGATGTCAGTTATAGGAAATGATCTGAAGAAATTACAAGGTAGGGGACGTGAACAAATAAGTAGCGAAAAGCAGTCTTTGTCCGTTATTTGGCTACTGAGACACCAGAAAGTTATAGGTAAATTGCTTGTTACTGATAATTAGGAAAGTATTTATCATTCTCAATTTGAGGAGTGTTGGAAGCAGATTCAATATGGGTAAAGCCTCTCTCTTTTGGTGCTTCATAAGGGTTATTAATGCACTCAATGAAATTGCACATATCATAAAGTGGCCAAGTAGAGGGGAAATTAATAGCATTAAAAATAGATTTAAGTCATTTGCGCATTTGCAGGAATGGAAGGTGTTGTAGGTGCCATTGATGGAAAATATATGCCTATTAAAGCTCCTCGTGAACACCCTCAACAATATATCAACAGAAAGTGTTTCCATGCTATTACCCTACAGGCTATATCTCTTCCCAGCCTTAAATTTACGGACTGTTTCACTGGTTATCCAAGCTCTGTGAGTGATATCAGAGTTTTCCGTAACTCCCCAATTTACAGGGGATTTTCAGATATTCCAGAAAGATATTTCAATGAAAAAGAGTTTATCTTAGGAGATAAGGCTTACCCCCTACAAAAATGGTATAACCTCCTTATATCGACAGAGGAAACTTGACTCCTGCAGAACAACATTTCAATAACTGTCATGCCAAGACTAGACAAGTTGTAGAGAGATCTTTTGCCCTACTTGTTGGTAGGTTTAGAAGATTGAAAGACATGTTAGACATGAGTAGAATGGACATGATTCCCAAAACCATCATTGCCTGTTGTGTACTACACAACATTTGCTTGATGGATGCAAATGAACTAGTTGAAGTGTACGTTGCCGAGGGACATGAAGACATAGATCAGCAACAAAACAATATAGATGGTGAGAGGGCACTGGATGCAGATGATTTTCGTGATGAAATGGCCCGTTCACTTTATGAATCGTACTTAAACAATCTATGAAATAAATTATTATTAATATATATATTTTTTTTATATTAACCTATATTATTTTCCAATTACACATGTACAATGTGGCTAAATATTGAATCCACTCTGATATATAAAAAATTAATAATATAATATTACAAGTGATCTGCATATCAACATATGAGACTCGAGATTCCACTGTTCTAATAATTATTCTAATTCTAAAGGATATTGACTGAGGTCCTTCAGCCCACTGTCCTGAAATTTCAAATATTACTGTAAAAAAATTAGTAATATTTTAATAATATGGTGATACCATTAGAAGGTGAGAACATATTGAATATCTCCTGGAAATAATTTTGGAAAATGAGAATAAGTTATTTATTTTTCCAAAATAAACTAAACATCAACAACACTTTTCCATTAGAAATATTTGCACTAAAATAAAAATAACTTCATACTAGAAACTCTCATGAAATAAACAAAAACAAAGAAAGTCATTCTAACTATATTATGAACTAAAAAACAAAAAATCACAAAATGAAGTATATCACAAAACAAAAATAACTAAGAGATATTTCTTTAATCAATGAATTAGTCAGTATTTTCCTTCTCCTTTTCAAATAATCTGTCCATACATGCCTTGAATGTATTGAGTGCTTCTTTTTTCATTTGAATATTCTCATCATGTCGTTTTTGTTTTGCAACTTCTTTTTTTTCAAATTTTCCGTTATATTCCATCAGAATTTGTTTAATATCCTTCTTGTTACCTTTTCCAGATTTTGTAACTGGAATTTCTGTTATGAACCCTGTCAGGATTTTCATTTGTATTTTCCTCTGCTATTTTGGTGGAATTTTCAGTATTGTCCAGTGTTTTACTGCTTTTGCCTAAAATCAATAAACAATGTTATTGAAAAAGAAAATACAATTATGATTTCAATAATGGATGAGTCCAATGCTTCTATTTCTGGAATCATACCTTTTTGGGAGGAAGAACTCGCTGTGAATAGAGGATTTACATTCGGGTACTTTCCAAATATGGATTGAAATTCTTCAAAATACTCAAAATTTATAATTTTCGCACCACTTGCTTTAGAAGACATATTGTCTTTTTTCTTGAAATATTTGGATTTAAGGTATTTGAATTTATTCTGGCACTGCTCTGGACTGTGATTAATGATGTCTACAGCAATCGATTTCCATATCTTTTCTTTTCTGACAGTAGAGGAATTGAAAAGTGAAACATTTTTTTGTAGGCATGAATTAATTTAAGAATTTCATTCCTACTTCATGTTGCTCTGCACAAGTCTTGACTTTGAGAAGCAGTTGAAGAAGTTGCATCCTCTTCCTCCATGGTATCTACTGTTAGAGTCTCATTGTCTTCATATCTCTCTTCAAAAGAAATTCCAAATACATCGCTAACTATTTGGCTACCAACAGACACAAGACTTTTATCTGTAAATAAGAACAATTTATTACAACAATCCTCCAAGATGTACCTTACCTTCCACTGTTTACCTTTTACATTTTCAAGGAGGACATTTCCATCGCCAGTGGTAATTACGTTTTGTCAATCCATACAAACACGATGTGTTTTCGTCGAAATTGCGATGAATTGATTATTCTGACTATTCCGAGACATTTTCACATAAAACGTAAAATCAGTTTTTTTGTTGACAACCATGTGTGTGAAATTTCAAAACAACGCATAATGCGCATGACGTCGGACGTTCCACTCAAGAATTTTGAAACGATCGAATGAAGTTATCGGACAGGACGTTCTAATATTGAAACGCTTCAATAAGAAAAGTTGTACGTCGAACGCACGTCGGACGTAATATTGAAACGCACCTTAGGTGTTCACACGTACCATCACTTGTGTTGCGACATACTATGATCAGAAATGACGGAACTCGTAACTGCAGTAGCGGTTGTATTAGAGGAACTAATTATTTTGAAGTTGAGGCAAAAATTAAAAAGGCGAGTGTGGGTATGAAAGTGGATTAGACGTAGGAACACATTAGGTGCATCAGGAACACTGCTGAGGGAATTGAGGAGGGCATGTTTGAAGAACTTTTGGAGAAGGTGAGCATAATTTTTTTAATACGATAATATTTATATTTTTATATGAAACTTTCTTTTGGCATACCAACCTGTAGTATAATAATTTTTAAGGTTGCACCAATGATTCAAAAACAAAATACAACTATGAGAAATGCGATTCCAGCAGCAGTAAAATTGCAAGTAGTTCTTCGGTATCTAGGATCTGGAAATTTAATGACATCACTACAGTATTTATATCGAGTTCCAAAGAACACTATTAGTACGTTCCTGGTGGAAGTCTTAGATGCCATCTACTTTGCTTTGGAGGATTTCATACAGGTAATATTTCAGGAAAACAAAAAGATATTCAGTATAATATTTTTTAATGGCAAACAAATTACCAACGCCAACGAAATACTATTTTTATATAGAACTTAAAAATTAATTGTAAAACAATATCAAAATAATTTTACTGGAATTGCTGGTCATTCTAATTTGCAAAGAATGTCGTTAGTTGTTCTCTTTGTACTGGCCGATTTTGTTCTTGCATCTGTACGCCATAATTTTCAAAAGAAATAGGTGTTGCAGGAGTGGAGGACGTGCTGCAACTCTCCATGGCCGTAAAATCTGTATTGGAGTATGTGGTTGACGGGGTGGAATTCGCTATTGCTCTAAAAGAAATTTCAGAATTTCGTAGTTCAGTTATTCTGGCATCCATAAGTATCGTATTGATTTGTTGTTGCATTTCAAGGGCTTTCTAAAGTGACAGTTTATTCAAGTGAACTCCAACTTGTTGGCCGAATAGGGTAAATTCATTCTGCTCATTTGTCTTTTGGTGGACCTCTTTTAAAGTATTTTAAGCCTCTTTCACTGTAGTGTCAAGTTTTGATTTTTTAGGTTCCTGAAATGTTTCGTATGTGCTCCTCCTTATTGGTGATGATTGACTCTGATTGGTAGCCAATGAAGAAATCCCCGCACTGGTAGTCTGTCCCTTTTTCTGCTGCCTTTGAATCTCATCAGACTTAGATACCATTTGTTCTTCTGCTGCCGCTGATCGTTCATCGTCGGTGCTGTTTAGAGTCTGCAATATAAATTAATACATTATTTAGTCTTTATTACGCTATTAGTTATTTTTGTGTGTTCATTTTCAGGTGCCAAAAAAGAAAGCAGACTGGGAGAAAATAATCAACGGATTTAACCTGAAATGGAATTTTCCTCATTGCGTCGGTGCTATCGATGGGAAGCACATTACTATAAAATGCCAAAAAAACTCTGGTTCGCTATATTACAATTATAAAAACCACTTTAGCGTGTTACTACTCGCCTTAGTTGATGATAATTACAATTTCACATGTATAGACGTAGGAAGCTACGGTAGTTCCTCAGATGGAGGAATTTTTGGTAAATCAGCTTTATACTCTGCTATAGAAGAAAATAAGTTAGACCTGCCAAAAAATAGTATAATCATAGGGGACGAAGCCTTTCCTTCAAAAGAGTATCTAATGAAACCTTATCCTAGGCGGCCCAACCAGAGTATTACGGAACGTGTTTTTAACTATAGATTGTGTCGAGCAAGAAGAATAAGCGAGGATGGATTCGGAATTTTAACAAATCGTTTCCGGATATTTTAAGGGCAATAGATCTTGAACCAGAAAAAGTTGTTAAAATCGTGAAGACGTGCTGTGCTTTACATGATTGGATTAGGAAAACAGCTAAGTCAAATTATGGATTAACACCTGATGTTGAAGATACAGAGAACGCTAAAATTATTTTAGGAACATGGAGACCACAACGTCATTCTCAAGCACTGAGAAGTATGGCTCCAACAAATACTAGAAATTTCAATAATGCTGCGCGTCATAAGCGTGCACAGTTCGCTGCTTACTTCATGAGCGAAGGCGAAGTAGAATGGCAATACAGGATGGTGAATCTACAGGTCACCGGGGGTATAGGCGATAACTGATGAAATTCCAGAAAAATGTACATTTTCCCTTTTCTTTATCATAACTCCTTCAACTCTATCATAATACAAAGTAAAATGCAACTACTTCAAACTAACAATGCAATGGAAACGTTACATGAATAAATTTAAATTACTCTAAACTAAAGATTTTTTCATGAAAGATGGGCGACACTACTTGACGGAAGATCATAAAACTAATAATGAATTATGGTGGATTACGTAATCCAATCTTCCGCAAAAAAAAACCTATACAATAGGTATGGTCGTCGGCAAGTATTCAACAGAAAACAACTACTGCCCCCTCCAGATTTTTTCTTAACAAATAAGGTTCAAATTCTTCATTTTTGGAAAGGAAGGCGTACACCAGAACCAGTTTTCATTGATTTTTTCACCTTTCGAAATTCATTGTTGTATGTTCCTCGAATTGATCTAATTTTTGCCCTCAATGCTTTCACATTCTTTAATTTACAAATGTTCAAAAGCGCTTCTTTCGCTTGATCCCGTTTATTTCTATCCTTGAATGCTGCAATGGACTTATCCCATAGACAGGGGTATTGCTGGTATCATTCCAGAAATGTAAGTATATCAAACGAAGACATGATCGAATGACAAACAGCAGATTTGCGCCAAAACATACGTATTGTAATGTCGCACTCTCAGTACTGTCACTGTCGCCGATGTTCAAACGATGAAACAAGCGAGACATTTGATGTCACTACCGTGACATCGCCGGTGTCACGATGTTGTATATCAAATATTTTTGATATGTGGCACTAGCGTCACGACACCATGACATCGAGACATTCAACTGTTCAGACAATGCATTGTTGAGGCTTTCACGTCACGGCATTAGGTGCCACGACATAAAGTGTCATTGTCTGAACGAGCCTTTAAGCTACTTTACAATTATAAAAACGTAAACAAAAAACATAAGATGTTCTTAATATTCCGCTCCCACGTGAGTGGGATCGGTCAGCCATGTTCTTGCAACAGTCGTAAAATAAATTACTAGCCAATCTAACGTAGACAGATTAACATTTGATTCAATTTATAATTACTGACGAAACAAAAAAAATGTTCATCACTTAGAAATATGATAGTACGAGGGCTCATAAGATATTTGTATAATTTCAACTTAAAAAGGCATCTAGGTTTTAATTTCGAGAAAAACATTGAAAAAATTTCAAGGCACAAAAGTTGAAATTTCGATTTTTTTCTTGTCATATCGACATGTCACTTTTATTGTACAAAAAAAATCTTGCTTTCCTACAATGGTTTTGTTTTGCATTCTGGTTTTTTGATAGTTTCTTAATTCTTATGAACTTATAAACATTCAAATAAAAATAACAACTGCAATCTATAAACCACAACTACAATACAGGCCGTTTCTTTTATCATGTGGTAACATTGCTATATTCTAAACCGTAATAGATACAAAGACAATGTAATGGGAAAAAATGTAACTATTGTGGTGAGCAGTACATTGGTCAGAGAAAATCTACGGGGACTCTCGCCCTTCCCGACTTATACAGGGAAAACTAAAAATGCTGTTTTCGGTATTTCATGAATAGAATGGTTATTTCAGAAATTATAAAAAAATGAAAGAGGAAAGTTTTGTATTCAAAATGTACTAGAACTACGTAACGATAAATTTTTAGTTAAACGTAAAAAACCGAAAACAGCATTTTCAGTTTTCCCTGTATAAGTTGGAAAGGGCGAGAATCCCCGTCAATTTTCTATGACCAATTTACTGCTCACCACAATAGTTACCTTTTTTCCCATTTAATCGTCTTTGTATCTATTACGGATTAGAATATAGCAATGTTACCACATGATAAAAGAGACGGCCTGTATATAGTATAATACAATTTAGTTATGTTGTAAATTGTTTAGTTTTACATTTTTTGTACCGGCCCTCGTTTCAATTTAAAAACTTGGGTTCGTAACAAAAGGTTGATAATATATTTTTTATGGTCATTACAATTTTGGTGTGATTTGGACCATTCAGGAAGAGAAAGAGAAACTTGCAAATTCACTTTAATGATGATGTTAGTAATAATTTTTTTACCTTTGTATTTTGTTAGGTAATTGATATAACACTTATAGAAAATAAGTAATTCCTCTTCGTCAGTGATATTTTCTTCACTTTGTAATAATATCTTTCTTTAAATTTTTTCATATCAAATAATAACGTCATTACACAATGACGCGAGATTTGAGTACTTACTTAGTTTGGAAATTTTTAAATTACGTTATTAGTGATAGTAAAAATTTTGAAGGTGAAGTTTATTTAATTTTTTTGGGCGCATTTAAATAAAAGCTTGTTCTGAAAAAGTTTTTCTACTTTTGATTTATTGGTTAACTTTTAGTTATCCTGCACAGTTTTGTCAGTCTGTTCATCTCATTCAACGCATCATTGTTGCAAGGTTGTTTGCCGGGTAATCTCGAAAAGTCTAGCTCTTTCATAAGGAGACTTTTTAATGGTTTTACTCTACTTGAGGCCATGAATACTTGGTAGCGGAGAGCTTCGAGACTAAGTATACAACGGCATGGTCGAGAGTACTACCTTGGCCCCAACGAATATTTTCAACTCCTTAGGTAGGCACTGCAAAAATCCCAGTACACCAAAATTTCAGAAGGATTGAAGCAACGAAGTTTATGATCAACATCTTTTTTTCAACTCGCATTCGTATTCTCAGCAAATTCTTTCATTTGATACCCATATTGTAGAAAAGCATAAAAAACTCAGTCTTTAGAAGTTCGCCTTATTGGATTCAGAGTGAATCCCTTTCATTTGATACACATAGTGTGGGGGTGCATTAAAAATAACTAGTGCGTCATCTTGGGTGTTCCGCCATGTTGGATTTAGAGTGACGTCACTATATTTTTCGAATTATTCCCAGCAAACCCCTTCATTCGATACCCATATTGTCACGTTGGGGTAGTTCTACCACTTTTGGCCCCAAACGGACTTGAGGGTTACCTGGCCCCCTAGCTGTATAGGGTGCTCAAGTATTATTTTTGCTTGGCTTGCGAGAGGTTTTAATTGAACATTGTACAGCGCTGACTACCCTGATGTTGTAGAATAAAATATTTAAATAAAATTAAGTAGTTACTTTATTAAATATAAAAAAAGCATTCGGAAAAATGAAACAAAGTAAAGTGAACAAATGAACTGATAGTGAAAAACAATAAAGGTAACAACAAGAAAATAAAACTTACTTTATAGTCACCCCATAGGGGAAACGTGCCATGCTGCCAATGATTGCAACTCAAAACAAAATTATGCTTTTTGGTGAACTACCACCCAGTAGTATCAAACGACTAATGAATGTCAATGAACCCCTGACTTTCCAATCAGCGTGAAAATACTGCTGACCATTATTGCTTCATCAGCATTTTGGCCATTGAATATTGAGGTACCGGAATGAAACCCAATACCTCTGCCGGCTAATGAATGGCGTTGAACTTTGCATTGCAGGAAATACTGTATTTCAATAAATGTTGATGATATTCTAATGAACGAATGAACTACAAGATTTTTTTTTAAATAAAAAATATCCAAATATTATTATTGTTTTCAGGTTGATGTAGAGAGCCTAAACTTTTCTATTGATGGTGTACCACCAATAATTACAAATATGGATTGTTAGTTATTTAGTTCTAACACACAGCTTTTATGCCAAGGAGCAAATAAAGGCTTTCAAAAGTCTACAAGCCTACAAATATTTTGAATCTGGTTTCGTAGTAAAGGCAGGAACTAAAATGATTAATAATTTGTATCTGTCATATTTAATCTTTATTATGTTATCCAATTATTATTATACTATTCAGGCAGTACAACAGAATTTTTGCTTGACAAATACAAAACGTTACAAGGAAGTTTTGAAATTGTTTTATTCTCGAAGAAACATGTGTTTTTGGTATTATACTGTTGTCATTCAATGTTCTTTGTAACATTTAATTGACCCAGAACGTTTTTGTGTTTGCTGGGTTGCTATTATATGGATTATGAAAGTTTATATTGGTAATTTATTTCAGGTAAAACATTCGCAGCGGCATAATGCAAAACCATTAGAAGTATGGAGCATTGTTGGCAATGATGGTAATATACATACTGCACACTGTACATGTATGGCTGGTAATAGTGAGACATGCGGCTGCTTAATAAGCACATAAAAAAAAAAGAAATATCATGCACTGATAAACGATCTCTTTGGTCAGCGCCATCAACTTCGGGCCAAATACCTATTGTGCCAGTGAAAGGCCAGTTAGAACAGTAGACTGAAAAGAGCTGCAATCTCTTACAAAAGTACAAATGAACATATATGAATTAGGACATCGACGTAGTATAAAGATCATTAAAAAACATTTTAAAATTTGATAGTTATTATCCTCCATATGGTTGGAAATGTCCACCTACACACATGGCATGTTTCGTGGTCACAAAGCAAATTCCCTTAAAAATTAACAATGTTAGGAGATTTGAGCCGGTTTTGGACCCCATCCCCACCACTACTATAACGTCATCGTCTACCTTCAGGTGACGTTTAGAAAACCTTTGGGTGACCT
This sequence comes from Chrysolina americana, assembly GCA_958502065.1. Classification (NCBI taxonomy): domain Eukaryota; kingdom Metazoa; phylum Arthropoda; class Insecta; order Coleoptera; family Chrysomelidae; genus Chrysolina; species Chrysolina americana. The sequence goes on along the minus strand of OY293419.1, from coordinate 25,280,077 downwards.
TCAACACTCAATTTCAAAATGAAACAAATATATTCAATAACAGTTTATTCAGAATAATTTTTTTTCGACATATGCCAATCATTGAACGCTATTTTCAACTTTGCCTTGAATGGGACGAACACTCCAACGTCTAAAGGTTGTAATCGATGACTAGTGTGTGGCAAAAAAGACACAACAATGATGCCATCATCTCGAGCATATGTTATAGCTTTTAAGCTGATGTGGCTTTCGTGATTATCACATAGCAATAAAATCGGATGCTCTTCAGTGTGTGTGCCTGGATATGCTTTAATACTGAAACAAATATGTACGCATTTATCCACCCACTTTTATTAGCAGCTCCAAGGCTTCCTTCAGGCTACAGATAGTATTTCCACTTGCAGAAATAATACCACCAAATGTTATCAATTCGCCTCTTTCCGCTGACAAGATTTGTCCCACTTGTTTCTGTGATTTAGGAGCCATATCTTCAGGAGTTTCTGAAACAGTAGACACGCCGGACTCGTCAAAGTTAAATATCCTGTCGGCAGAAAAAGTGTCGCTGTAACACATCAGCCAAATTTTCATAGAACTTTTGGAGGTTGGCATTTCGTTCCCTGTGTTTACGCATCCACTCTAAGCCAGTCATTTGATTTTCGTCCCACTTCGTTGAATATTTTAAATTTAACGCTTTCACGTATTCGTAGGTACGTTTCCGAATTTACACTATCGTTAGCCCATTATGCATTTTGCAGCAATTAGTAATAGGTATAGTCATTTGAGCGTGCCTCTTCTTCCAAAGAGAAGACTTGTAGGCTCGTGAATTTTAAATGGAATGTTCGTAAGGGTCTATCGGCGTTAGAGCCATCTTTAAATTTTTTGTCTCTGCTTTCCGACGTTGATATTTTGATGTGGTATTTTAACGCGGCTTTCCTATGCGACAACCGTCCTTGTATCATTACATCATCAATTGTTAAATTCATAGAATCTTCATCCACTTCTTGAGGAAGCGTACCCTTTGTTTTTATATTTTCGCACCATGATTTTCCAATAAAATAATAATCAAAGGTTGACTTAATAAAAATATTTCATTTTGTTAGAAGTAGAATACTTCATAAATGGAAAAATATGTTATTATGCTGTCCGCACGATAATTTTAAAAGGTACTAGGTATATTTTATTTCTCAAAAATTTTAGTTTGATATACTGGTGGTTAATAAAATCTAAAGGGGAGCATTCGTACGCGTACGAATGTGCCCCCTGTCTGGGTGTCCGGATGCATCTCATGCCTTTGCACAAAATAAAATACAACTTCCTCACAAGAAATTTTATACAAAATTCAATAGAAAAACAATAAAAATTTCAACAATAACTATGTACCCCTAAAGGTACAACAAGAATTTTGGAATTTGATTCGTTTGCAAAAACAATATTGCGAGCCTAGGAACTGTTATCTAATGAGGGTTTATTGTAATATTTTCCGAAAACTGCCGATCTAGAAGACCAGCCAGCTGCCTTCCTAATCGCTTCAATAGTCACAATAAGTCAGCTGAGGTGGAAGCGTGTCTAGTGTTATGCCCAGTGAAAATAGAAGTATATCCACTGTTAGATAGAATCTTTTATATCCAACGTGAAATTAACTGACATGTTGCCTTGTGATAGGGTTTTTTGAAAGTCAAAAATAAACTATCCACCTCACCCCGAATAGGCGAGGTGAAGGAGATGTAGGGTCGTATTTATAGTGGTTCCTTGAGCATTCCTTTGACCTTGAGGCTTCCTTAAGCGTGATTTCTATTTTATAGTGATCTAAGGATATCTCAAGGCCTCCTCGAGTGCAAGGAAGCATAGAAGGTGCCTTGAGCGATTCTCAGCACGAAATATTTTTGAGATTATGCGCGATTCGATCGAATGTCCTAATGTAGGAAATGAATTTGTTTTTTTTTGTAATTATAGAAAATGTTTGCTTGAGTGAGACATTCATCATTCATCCTTCATTGTTGGTCTTTGGATACATTATGGACGATTTTGTCGACTTTGTTGAGTTTGTGGAGGAGATGGAGGATAATCAGTTCCAAAGGATTCCTGAAAGATATATTAGAGATACTGAGAATCCCGTTGAGTTTTACAGTGAGACACAATTCAAGCAACGGTATAGGATCTCTAAATATACAGGGATGGACTTGTTATTACCATTGATTCACAGTTGAAAAAAAATGACAATAGAGGTTTACCAGTGCCTACAATTCAACAACTGTTAATAGCACTATGTTTTTATGCAACTGGCAACAGGTAAAAATTCATATTAATTTCCAGGAATATAAGACAAAAAATGTATGAAGACTGACCGATCATTACAGAATTGAAATTTCAGATTGTCACTGGTGACCTACAAGGTTTATCCCAGGCTACAGGGTCATTAACAATCAAAAGAGTGTCCGAGTTGTTGGCAAGTCAATTGCGACATTATGCAAAGTTCCCAGATAATCCTTAATCAGTCAAATATACAGAAATTTTTCGAAATTGCCAATTTCCCTGGTTTTACTTGTTGCGTAGATGGTACACATGTTTTGATAAAAAATCCAGGTGGAGATATAGAAGTTTTTAGAAATAGAAAGGGCCAATTTTTTCTAAACATTCAAGTTAATATAATTAGGATCTTAGTTCCACCTACTTTTTTAGGTTGCTTGCCATCAATGGAAATATTAGATACATGCATGATAACGTAATATTTGGAAGAAGCTCATTGAGGGTACGATATGAAAATAATAGTATACCTGGTAAATCTTCATCCCTTAGACTTTAATACAGTTATGTTCAAATTTATGTCACATAACTTGAAATTAATTGAGGAAATATCTTTCTCCCACCAATCTCTGAAATATGTTACACATTGTTTTCATCACTCGTAACAAAAATTTCGTTCCCTCGTTAAGTTTTTAAAATTCCCGCATCCAGAGACCACGCTGGGACATTAGTCACTGCTAAAAAAACACCCTTGAACTTGAACCTATCAGGTCGAAAGAGAATATAAATTGGCAATGCGCGTGACCAAATTAAAATTGTGGAAGGAACACGGTGATTTCTTCCTCTTTTGCATGAGACCTTTGTCGAGTTAGCATGTTGTAGTGGTTTTGGAGATTTGCTGGGGAATATTATCTGGTAAACACACCTATTTCTAACTATAGCTTGATAGAATTGAGCAGGCAGGTAGATTGAATATTGTGAATGATGTTCAAACCGTATTGATCACATGTTTATATTAGATTGGATGGATTTCTGTTGTTGAGTGAACGAGAACCACACTGCATACCTTGTAAAAAGGCAGGTTTCAAATGTGTTCTAATATTGTCAGGACTAATGTTCAGCTGAATTTAAAAGATTGTATAATCAAGGTTATGTTTCTTTGATATTTGCATTTATTTAAACCATTACGAGACAATTAAATTTCGAAGAGGGGAGTTTAATTGGTTTATGTCCGTTCAAATGCTAAATGGTATATTTTTTGACAATAATAGAAAAAAAATGTGATTTTTGTCAAAGTTTGAATTTTTACTAAACTCAAGAAAATAATTCTTCTCGGGGATAAGAACATATTAAATCGTACGAATACGAACTTGGCTTTTGAATTTGCCTAACCAGTTTCTATCGTCTTTAAATTTTCTAGCATTTGTTCCTGTGACCAACTAAGAGTCCGGATTTGAACAGTAAAATTATCTCCAGGCAGGAGTTCCTCAGGTGAGCATTTACTTCTACTTTTTGATCTATTTAGTCATCACCTTCCTTTGGGAAATAAATGCTGGCCTGAGAAAATCCATTGTCTATGCTGTGCGGCGTTCAGCCTAGTGGATTCCTCTCTTGGTTTGATTGCTCTTTATTTTTCTTTTTGTTCGAATATTCAATCACTTACATGCGCAAATTTGTTAAAATAGAGTGTGTCGGATGGTGTTTCTCGCAGTCTCCACTGCACCTATAGCCTGCATTATATGCAAAAGTAGCGTTTCTCGAATTAAGAAGTATCTGGCCTATGTAGCTGTATTTTCCTCTTTTACCTTTGTTTCTTTCTTATTATATAGCTCCTTTCCTTCAGAAGATTCGAGAGGTTATTTATTCAATCACGTTTTTTTGTATCACACGAAAGTTAACAATTAATCAGAGATTTGCTGTACCTTAGTTTTCATATTAATAAATCATAATTAAATTCATATTAAATTCAAATATATTTGGATGAAATTTCAGTGGTTCCTTTGAGTATTTACAAATAATACAAGAGCTTATTCACAGACAGATAGTTACTCTCAAAACGAATTGTGTTTCTCTACAGAATACTGAATTCTTCGGTATTTTTGTTTTCAGTAAAATCTCAACAGTACACATTTGCTTCTCTGAGAATTTAATTTCTTTGTAATCATTTCTCCATTTGATATGTTTTTTTGGTAATAAAAAAACTGTCGGTAGAAAATAAATCAGAATATAACCCTGAGGTTCTAAGGATATCCTTGTTCCCTAAACAATGTATAATTCAATTATGATTCGCTCCGTTTGCTTCGCATGACATCGAGAAAGCCATAAACTGGGTAGAGGATTGGTATCATTGGAAGGTCCCATCGCTATCTAATAAGATCCAAGAGGCACACTGTCAAAGAGCTGTTCATGGTCGTACATCGTAGAGAACCGCTCATTACCAGGTGGTCTCTAGTCACCGACTAGTCAAATCGTCAAGGTAGCAGTCCATAGTAGAGACTATCGCTCCCACAGTCTTTAGACAGCCTAGCCCGATCAAGTCACAGCCCTCCATAAGGACCAACTTCGAACAAACCAACCAACCCAGGTATAGACCAACAAGAACCAGCTTCGAACTAACCAATCAACCCAGGTATAGACCAACAAGGAACACGTTCCTTTGAATCAGAGACAATTTGAAAATGTTCTGAATTTTAAGACCATTGGCGGTTTTGTATTAAAATCTTGTAGTCTTCAACTTACGTTGATTCATTAGTTTTCAGCTAATATATTTTGTGCCTTCAGCTATTTGTTTGTGGCATTCAGCCAATTTTTTGGCATTCAGCCAATTTTTTGGCATTCAGCCAATTTGTGGCCTTCAGCTATATTAAATTATATTCATTAAAATTTGTTATTTGTTTCTCTGCCTAGTTATTCTGCCTTCCTACTCAAGCTAGACAAATCATACTTTCTCTTCGGTAGTAAATTATTATCTTTACCTTAAATTTTAAATTCATATATATCTTCTTGCTACCTGGCGCCCACTTTCTGAGGCAGTCAAGTAAACTCTTGTAATTTTGTCGACAGTTGATAGTAATCTGTATCCAACTATTGTCAATCAATTGTTAAACTTATTCACACCCTACCCGAATCAATCTGAGCAGCCTATCAGCACATAAGTGATAACTTCCATTCATTTTGAATTAGAATGAATTCAACTTTGCACTTTTAAAATTTTGGAAGGTTGCACACTATCTACAAATTTCAGTACTGATTCAGCAAATTAATATAATTTATTTAATTATTTTTTCAAGAATTGATATTTAACATTTTATTTCAGGAAAAATATTAGGAGACAATGAATATGGCTGCAGACGTTATCTTTTAGTACCCGTTCTAAATCCTGTGACAAGAGCTGAAGAACGGTATAACTTCTCCCATAGGAAAACAAGAAATATTGTGGAAATGTGTATCGGTATATGGAACAAAGATTTCCTTGTTTGAGACGAGTTTTATCAACAAAACTACAAACACATCATTGAAAACCTCAATGCACATGACTTTCAGTACAGAACTCATTTTTCTATTTATTGAAATTATAAATTAAAATTAGACCATTTTTTGTTAACTGTATTTTATTCATCAATTTATTTATTTCTTAAACCATTCACTCATCATATTCAGAGAGTACCAAAGTTAAAATGTACAGTCAACCATGTTAATAGTTCACATTTGAGAAAAGGCACCATTCTCCAGAAGTTCTAACTTCTTTTTCCAGTACTCCTTCTCTGCACTTGTTGTTTCCATTTTTAACTGAAGTTTCCTTTGTTGTTCAAGAAATTCCTTAATTTTTTTCATCCTCAAAAAAGCCTCCTCTTCGATTTAACCTTGCTTTCTTGCAGACTGCTTTTTTTGCAAGTTTCTCTTCCTTGATCTAGAGCACTGTTTTCCATTTCGATGATATCTAAGTCATTTCCATCGGTCCCTAAAAAATACATATGATTAGAAAACTACTTATTTCCATTTATGAATTTCACCTTTTTTTCCTTCATTGTCATGGTCCGTTGACTTGGAAGTTTGCTTATCTTCCTTTTCGTGAACAACTTTTCTAAGCTCCTTATCTGTTTTTCCAGCATAATCATGCTCTTTAGAGAATGTAAGTAATGACGAAGTATGCCAATCCTCTTTTTCAACATCAACTTTTTTCAAATCTGAAAGTATGACTTGGTCACCGATCTTATCAACACCCAAATATTCCATTTTCAATGGGCTTTATTTTTATTAAAAAAATAATCAAGACGAAGGATAAAACTGGGTGACTCGACTGGAAGGTACAAATGAAAAGCCTAAGATAGTTACTCTTCAAAGGTTTCTTTGAACAACATAAACCCGCTAATAATTTTCACATAATACTAATAACTCATTGCAGGGTAAGCTTCACTTACCCATATTTTTGAAGGAACCTATACTGTCCCAACAATTATCTGGTACTATTGACCTTAATTCATATTAAGGTAAAGTACTTACTTTTGTTTTAAGTTATCCCATAACTTCTTTAATTGTTCTCTAAAAGTATGGCTATCACTTCCAAAATTAAAACAAGTACCAAGGGATGAAAACTCTACCAAATCTGGTACAGAGTCACTCCTCGATGAAGTGGCAGCATACGCCAACTCAGGAATCAAAGATTTGCTTCTTGATGGTGGGGTACGTAGGATTTTACCAACTCCCGTTTCTCAATAAGAGTACGACAAACATCAATAAGTTCAGTTATAGAAGTAACCTGCTTGAAAGCTAAAAATGGATGGTAATATGGATCAATTCGTTCCATCATTAATGAAAGTTGAACTTCATCTGACACAGGTGTTTGCATTTTATTGAACAAACTCCTCATACTGGCCACATACAAACCAATAGACTCATTAGGATCTTGTGTCCTACGCTTTATATCCTCAAAGAAGTCTTTGTCAAAATTAGCCGGTAAAAATTGCTGTCGCATCAATCGAACTAAGGAATCCCAATCAGAAGCCCAAGTTTTCACCAAGTTATACCAAGTAGCAGCGTCTCCTTCAAATAAATCAGCAGCATCCCTAAACAATATTGATTTCGATATACCTCGAGATTTTCTCATTGTTCCTATCTTTCCAACAAAAGTAGGAAAAGACACCATTCCAGGCTTCCCAGTGAACTTCATACCCCAATCACGAACTGGAACTGGCCTAATTTTCAAATGTTCTTCTTCATCACTGGAAGAATCGCTGGAAAAAATAGCTGAACTGTGTGCATTTGGTGAAGTCAAGGATTGCTTCAAAACCGAAATATCAATAATAGAAGGATCTCTATGACCTTTACGAGCCTTCCCTTGCAATTTGTCCAACAACAACAATAACTGAACCCGATAATCAGCCTTAAGTTTCTTATCAGCATCACCCTGAGGACAACACCTGTTTACACGACCTAACACATGAGCAATTTCCGATGATATACCTATATAAGTTGTATCTTTTTCTGTACCTGTAGCCACAGAGTCATCACTAAATTTGAAAGGATATGCTGGATTTTTTATAGCAAGTGAAGTTTTTTCTAAGGACTGAGCTTTCCTCAATGCTGCTCTAATCTCAGCTACTGTTAAGTCTGTACCATCACCAAGACCTCTAACTACTATTTCATATATTAATTCATCTCTAGTGAGACGATTAATATCTAATTTAATTTTTGACGAAGTCATGTTTGAAAATTTAAATGAGAAAGAAAAAAAGTTCAAAGCACCCAGAATATAAAATAATTTACAATTTATCATACAAATATTAAGTTATAAACAAGTACTCAGTTACTTTTAGGAAAACGACGCCAGGCGTCTGTAAGTTAAACAATATAAAGGGCTTGAAAAAAACAAAATTTACCAGAAATAGACACTAATAATCGACGTTAAAATTGTATGAAAGTGCCAAGATAACCAAAATATACCAGAAATTTGCACTTTATAATAATCGACGGTGGGCGTCTGTAAGAGTCAAAAAAAAAGCAAATAACCAACACTCTACCACTTGACAACAAACTCTGAAGTATAAGGAAAAATGGAAAATAATTTCAGTTATCTAACTATGAGATAGAATAACAATCCAAACAACTAATCTTTATCCTGATCCAAGGTACCGAGAGGGAAAAACACCTCTATTGGAACACTAAACTGCTATGCTTCAGTTCTAGTTAACATATTAAAGATTCCAAATGAAAGGCAAGTAATATAAGTAGTGAGCAGTGTGTATTTATCTGGTGCACTTCTATTAATATCCTATATGATAAATTGAAGAAAATACAAATACCTCTACCATTTTATTTATCTATGAAATCAGTAAAATTTATTTATAAACTTTGGGCGCCATTTTGTTAGGGGCGAATTTGGGGAAAGAGCATGAGCAGTGAATGTGCGAAGGACGATACCCGCCTCTAACTGTCCCAGCAGCTCAGTTGGGCGTAGGTTCGACAACAATAGGAGGTCTCGTTATCAATGAAACTTTGGGATTAATTTTCCGGTGCGCCCCGGATTTATAGCCAATAAAAATCCGAAACCACCCTGATGGAGTGGGACAACCCACTGAACTAATAGCAAGAAAACAATATAAAATATTATATATATATAAACAAAATTAACTATACCTGGCAGATATGTAGTTCTATGATTCTCTCGGTACCTGGGTTACTAGGACCAGAATAAAGAAAGTCATGTAACTTACTAATTAAATATATTGGATACGGTGATACCCAGTGCCACACAGCTGGCACAATTTGCAGCTTTATCAATACACTAGGATATTCATATGCAGGAGTGATAGGGATGAATCAATTTATGTTATGAAAACAAATCACCTATTCAGTAAAGGCCATTCATGTGACGTCACCTAGCTTACAATGATACACCAGGGTAAAAGGCGTGGATTTAGATACGGAGAAGCCCGATAGGCGGTCTCAAACTTAGATTCTAAACTTATCTTATAGTATGGCAGTTGGTAGTAGATGTTTTCTATTGTCTCTCTCTCTAGTAGATAATACTAGGGGTAGTTCTTCGACTGACAAGTCACAGCAGCCTCCAGTCTTCACAACTGTTACATTCGAATCCAAATGTCTGGCGCATATGTGTAAGCTCTGGGGGTCCAAAAGTAAACAACAACCGTAGTCGTGGTAGATGAACTCAGCCCAGAAGGTGGAGCATAGAGAATAGTGACTGAAGAACGTAGTCCCGAAAGCGTATGTCGAAAACCCTAGAATGAGCATTACTCTATTCAGTTTCAGATTCCAGTTCAATTGAGAATAATGGGGCCAATATTAACCTCTATTCCGCGGGAGGGTTTAATTTAACAACCTTGATGGTTGGTTCGGTCGTCTGCTATTCGACCTCTTGTTTCAGTGTGATTCAGTAAGAATGGCGAGACAAGTCCTAAAATTGATAAAGAGAAATGCAAGAGCTTCATCATAAGATGTCCACACAGAGGCGTGCCTACCTATCCCAACAAAATCCTGCGGAGCAGAAAAGAAGTTCTTCCTTAAATATCCGTAAATAATCGCAACTAAAATGGGGAACTTCAAAGATAAGGGATTATCCCAAATCCATCAAATGATTATCCCAAATCCATCAAATGAATATTAAATATTTACGGATAATCCAAAATGGGTCTAGGAGAAAATCTATAGTCTCTCACTCGTGGGTCGTGAATAAGACAACCGACAACTGTCCTTCGCCCTTCATGTCAAAATTGTCAAAGTCACGTAGACGTTCCGAAGAACATCCGGAAATTATGGAACACAACCATGGAACATCAATAGAGAAATTATAAGTGTCATAATTTTGTCACTTTGGCTCCTATTATCAAACCAGTATTTGAAATTCTTTGGGTTATGTTATGCAAAATAAGTCAGAGGTTACTAATTGAAAACATTTCAAACCCAGGGTTGCCAACTGAACCTAAATGACAATCCTGGAACAAAACTTCTCAGGGTTTTGTCCCTGTCTACTATTGAAACCAACAAATCAACATCTTATTCCTATAGTCGCATATTGACCTTTCAATATCTCCAGGGAAATTCAATATCTCTTCTTATTCATTTTACTGATTTCAATACAATTTAGCTGGTCGATAATCATAAAATGAACACCCATACCAAACCATTAAAAAACATATACCTAGAAAACAATTTGACATTGAAATACTAGCCAGTACTTTGGTTTGAAGTTTGTTTTTTAGGTCTTTAACTGATTGAAGTCACTATTATTCCTTGTATCAAGAGCCACTTATTTAAAATTATATCCCCAAACTTTTTGTTTGTATATTTCTCAATTGGCACTTTTTTCCCAGAATATCAACGTAAGTTAACATTTGTAATTTAACTTTGAAGTTGAGAACATTGGTGTTAGCAAATATGCGCCAGAAAGAACTTGGTGAAAAATTTTTAGTTAAGAATCTACATGAGAAGATTTTGAGACTGCACTGTTCTTAAACACACAACAACTTGTACTCAAGAAAGCAAAGAAAGCACATTATCTTACCATTACATGCATCAATATACTTCAGCTGCTGAAAACTTCCAATGCTTGCGGTTCTTTAAAAGTGTTCTACTCTTTGGAGGAATCAAGTTTGGTAGTAAACTCAGATGAAGTGCTACTTTTGTATCTGAAATATCGAATGGTAGATTGTTGAAACTTCCTAAATCAAAATAAGTCATATAACAAAGATGAATTATTAGTGTAGAAGTCAATAGAAGAGCTGATTCATATTGGTGGAATATTTTTTAAAACAAGGTATTTTCGGAAAAAAGTACCTACCATTAAGTAATTAATGGTAACTTTTTTGAATAATCAAATCAGATGACCAACACATTTGAGTAGGTATAACTAAGTAATTTGTTTATTGAATATAATCATGATCTCATTTTTTAGTAAGACTCATAGTTATAATAAAAATGAGAGATTTAATAATATTCTCATCTTAGTTTCTTCAGTTTCCTTCTGAAGTGACTAGAATTATCGTGAAAATCATAATTAAATAATAAAGTTCATCTCACCATCCACATAGTCCTCTAGTTCAAGGGTTTACAATAGTTGAAGAGTTTTTTGTCCTTAATGGTAGATTTTTTCAGCATTAATAATTTTTCCATGAACTGGAACCAATCTACTTGTAAATTCACAACCACTGCATCAGGAAAAATCAGATCATAATCTATGTTGATCTAAAAAAAAGATTATCAATGTAGATAATTAATAGAGAAATCAGATTTCACCATTAATTCACGTTTGTGAATATCTAGTTGATAAAATGAACTGATGCTGAAATGATTAAAGGCAAAATTTAAGGAAATTTATGATAGATTCATAGCATACCAACATTACTGCTCGAGGTTCTCTTAAAATTGGCCATTGCGAAAAAAAGCTATCGACTGTGCTAGCAGTCGGTGACCTTCTGGTGCCGAATGTATATTTCCAATTTTCAATGACCTCTATCCAGGGCTCTATTCTTGTGTCTAGCCAACTTTTATATTCATTAAAATTTTCAGGAATATTCGAATAGTCTTGTCATTAGTGTCAGTTTTTTCACATCTTATCATTCTGCTCAATCTTAGTAGGTTCCTAATTTTGTCAACTAATCGTCCTTTAGAAATTTGTGGCTTATTATTTATAGAATTTTTCTTTGAAATTTCTGGTATATAGTAGGAAATGGTGTGATTATTTTTGCTGTCAGAACATTATAATCGCTGTGCGTGAGTCTATGCTTCACCAAAAAATTAAATATTTTCTTGCAGATGATATCAACTATAATCGTCCTTTTGGAATTATCCAGGGCGTTATGCCTCTCGTAGTAGTTGATTAGTTGAGCCCAGAGGAGTAGCCTCCAATAAAGTTTTTAAATCGAATGCTGGCATTGCCGTTGGTGCAAATACATTCTCGATTCCACAAACTGCAACCTCCCTGTGGTTGCTCACAATGGCCTGCTTATAAGAGCTTGCAGTGGATGAACTTGCTGACGGCGTAGGGGATGAACCAACCGGCTGACTGCTTATATCATCATTGGAAATGTCAATCAGAAATCCACCAGGCTCGACTTCACAGTCTTCAACGAAAGTCATATTCTAAAAATAAGAGATGCGATAAAGTTTTTTTCGGTATTTTTTCATATATAGTTTATGAGAGTAGCAAAGAAATGAGATTTTAAGCAACAAATGACCTTGGAATAAAAAATAATTATTTTTGTTTAGTAAACTGAGAAAACACATACCGCTATGAACGATTCTTCCTTCAACGCAATAATTGCTTCTGTGAACGATTTACGCTTGCCAATGGATGGAATCAATTCCTTTATTTCTTGTTCGGTAAGCTTCTTGGCAATATCTGAGGTGATGTGGTTTTCTGCTCATGAAAATTATTATGTTAGTACAAATAGACAAAGCCAAAATGCACCATCACCTTCGAAAATATGTAGCATATCCCCCAGTTCGATTTTCTCCAGGAATTCTTTCATGTCTACAAACAATTTGGGTTTCAAGTAATTGATATAACGCCACAATGGATATGGACATTGGAAAGTGAATAGATCGACCCAAACAGCCAAACTACTAACACGTCCAGAAGAGTTGTGGATTCATCAGAAAGAATCTATCATTAACATACAAATGACAAAATGATTCCAGAAACTACCTACCAAATTATGAATAATCCCGTTTTTCTGACCGAGAACGTTTTTGATTTAATTTTATCATTAATCATTTTCTGAAAATGTACAGGGTGATCAGAATAACATTTTGATTCTGATGAAATTCAAACACGTAAAAAACATTTTCTTCATGTATTTTGATTTAAGTGTTGAATAGATTTCTCTTTTCCCGAAGTCATATCTGGTAAAATATATAGGTTAATCCATTTGAAAGAATATTGCTGTGATATGCAAAGGTTTTGTGAATACTGTAATAATTTATTTATATGCCAATTATACGACGATTTAGTCAGAATTATGAATACTTAGATCGATTCAGAAAAAACAGGTGCAATTTTCGTGTGAAACCTGCGTAACTTGATTTTTCTCTACGACTATCTCTGTTTACATGGTGCGATGAACAGAGATAACTATAGAAAAAAATCAGCAGGTTGAGCATGCACGAACGAACAGGCCTATAGTGTTTCGGAAATACCATCCTCAAAAACCTTCTTCAGGGAGGCTATAGCCTCCCCTACGAGTCATTTTTCGACTCATGTTCATTCGAACCTTCTCCCCGAGTTTCTCCCCTATATTTTTGGTCGTAAAGGTCGCTTGTTAAGTTTGGCAGGCTAATTATGGAACACCCTGTATAAAGTGACAACATACGGTGTCCTTTACTGGAATAATGACCAATAAAACTTATATTTGTCACATCGAGGTAGGTACCTTACCTAGGTAATAATCATGATACTACTAAACATCGATATGCTCACGCGCATCATGGTGCATAATTCAGAATTTTGATCACCCTGTTTCTGTCCCAATTAAATATCAGTAGATAGTAAATCAAAAGTTAAGATAGGGACATGCAAGCCGTTTTGACCAATAATGAACCAAAAATTCCTAAAGTTGACATAATCTCAATTTTTCACACCCTATATCTCTGTAATCATTTCAGCTCTTCAGGAAGAATCTTAACATGCAATAAAATATAGGGTGTTGAGTGTTGGTTAGTGAAGTTGGTCGTGGTGCTAGAGTATTTGCTCCCACCCAGACGGCCCGGGTTCGATCCCCGTGACAGCTAAAGTGGTTCGGATTCCACTTTTATTTAAACTGTAGGTCCCGGATCTCCCTTGCTCGCACAAGCTCTGCTTTTGAGGGGTATTCTCCGAAAACCTGGGTGATTCGTAAAAACAAAAAAAAAAATATAAAAAATATCATTTCATGAAATATTTTGAAAACGCTTCTAGTTTGCCCATTCAACCGAATTCGTAGCATCAATAATAAAACTCCACAAAAATTAAAATTGTTTTTATTTTTACCATACCTATTATATTTGGCATTATATATTATTATTTGGTACCCTACATACCTATATCTACTAATTACTTAGCAGTCAGATAAATTATACAGGTAGTGTCTAATCCAACAAATCTACTCTATCTTCAGTGTTTGCTTCATTCACACCAAAGTGTGGCTAACCAAATTTCGATGACTCCTTTAAGTCTGAATGCCACCTGTAACGGTAGTGGGTATGTATTGTACACATACGTGAAACTCAGTTCTTGAGACAACGGATTTACTTTCACTAAATCAAAAGCCCATATATTCAGGCGGTTCAATAAGGACGAAATTTGCTTGTTTATCACTCAGTGAAATATTCAATTTTGTCCACGCACTATTCTAACCTGTAGGTACATACCAACATACCTACTCGACTCATCCCCTAACTTCATAACATCCGTTAATTCATTTGATTCGTGAACCCCCTTCTAGACTTTCAGAATGTCAATTATACATACTTGTATAACCCTGTATAAATGGCTATTTGGGTAGTCTAACAAATTATGATTAATAATAGAGTATTATTATAGTATAGTAAGAACCTATATATATAATAAATTAGTTTATCATAGCCATGCGCTTATCTTGTAAACAGATCATCCTGTATGTTCATGCTAGTTCATCATTAGTTTTCACTCTTTGCAAAAAGTTATCTATATTATACATTTCGCTGTACGTTTTCAACTCTTGACCTAGGGTGTAGATGTCGCTGCGTGTAAGATTTCGATAGGAAATTATTTTATTTAGTTCCTGTGCTCACGCGAATATTTTTTGTGTAGAAAAACGAATGTCCTTATCGAGAGGTTGAACAGATATTCGTTTCAGCCATTTGCTATTCAGAACCTCGTATAAAGTCACGTTTCCACGTTGTATTTTTAAGTTACCAGTGCTGAGGTTTTCTGATTTGCCTCTAGCAGTGTGCCTGCCTTTAAGGTATGTACTGATTTCATTTCTCTTGTACTCTGACTCCCTAAGGAATTTATCTATGTGTTTACGAAATGATGATTTATTTGGCCATTCCGCTCATGTGCTAGGATAAATAGCATACATTTGTATAGTTGTGTTTATGTAATCTTGTCATATGATTTAATTATTAATTGCGTGTCTTATTAGTGTTGGGAGTTATGCTTTTTATAATTTTCTTGTTTTGCCTTTTAGCTTATTTTCAACGTGTGAATAACCTACGACTTGTACCTAAACCATTACCGAGCCAAATATACTGTGAAACTGAGTCGTGTCCATTTTCATACTGGAGATCCAAGTAATCACCCACGAAAACCCTGTGAATACCACTACAATCTCATGTTTCGCAAATTTTTAATTTTCAACAAGTATACATGATATATATAAGTAATAATATACAGAGTGACTCACTTCTCGTGAAAACCCCCGTGAGTGAATTATCAGAACATTTTAAAAATTACTTCTCAACTAAAAAATTATTCAACAACACTATCATTTATAACCAAAATCTATCTAAAGTACAACGTACAACTTAACCGTCAACTAGTAAACAACTGTTGTTTTCTTTAAAATTTTATGAATTGCTCAAAAACATGTGGAAATGGCGCTTACCTTGCTGATTCCTGAAATCACCCCAGAGGATCCTCCTGCTAATAATCCAGTGGATGGCAAATAGGCGTTGCTGCACGTCTTCGACACACTTCGATAATTTTTCATAAATCAGAACACCAACAAACAGTTTATTTTAGAAGAATATTTAAGGCAAATGAAAATATTTCATCTAGAGGAATAATATGATCTTCATATGTTGATTAAATGAAAATTAGGAATGTGTGAATTAATGAAAATATTACTATCTCAAAAAACATACCTCACATTGCAGTACAGTTTACAATAAATTGCGTTCTCTATGATAGTATCCGATAAAAACAGTTTTCTAGGCAAAATCCGGCATTCACGGGACAAAAACAACATTCTGTGTTCGTCCACGATGTAGTTATTTCAGTTAACTTATGAGGTGTACCTTGTCTTAAATGAGCTGGTGGTATTGATGGTGTTTCTGTCGTGCTTGAAAAAAAATTGTCATTTCGAATAAAAATAAGAAATCAAGAAAAACTAGTGATATTAACCATAAGGACTATTCAATTACAATTTTAGAGCCTTCGTTGGCACTTCTTATTGATCTGTAATATAAAGGGTGTTCCTTTTGAAATTGGAAAGATCACATTATTATTAAAAATGTTTGTCAAGCTGTTTTTCGCACCCTGTATATCACAGGTTAATATTTGAATCACGTTAAAATTAATTTCAATGGGACTTAGCACAATTGTTGTATTATTCCATATAAAAATGTCATGCTAGAAATCTCGAAATCCGTCAATATTTTCGAAAAACAGATTAATATAAATAGGTACCTTTTACTTCTCATATTGAAACCGAAAAACTGATAAAAATATTTTTTGTTCCATTGTTCCATTGTTCCAATGAGGGAAACTCTCAAAAATTTTTTAGAACTTCCTGGGGTTTTTTTTAAATCTTAGAATATCATACAAATTTACTGAAGTCCTTTAAATCTGATGGGGTTATGCGAAATATTGTAAATGGTTCAATATGGAAAAAAAATCATTGTAATGATATAACTTTTCCTCTTGTTTTATATTTCGATGACTTTGAACCTCTGAGTAGCTTATCATCACACGCCGGACCATATAAAATTGGTGCAGTGTATTTCACGATTGCCTCTATACCACCTTTATTTGCAAGTCGTTTAGAGAATATTTTCTTGGCGATGCAGTTTTATAGTAGTGACAGAATTAAATTTGGAAACGACAAAATCTTCAAAGTAATCATCAATGAACTTAATATGCTAGCAACTCAGGGAATATCCATCAACATCCAGACATCTCAAAAAAATGTTAAATTTGCATTATCCGTCATTGTAGGAGGTAATTTGGGATTGCACGGTATACTCGGGTTTAATGAAAGTTTCTCAAGTACAAATTATTGTCGTTTTTGCATTGGTAGTAAAGGAGATTTGAGTAGGCAGTGCGACGAAGATGAAAGTAAGGTCAGATTTGTGGAAGATTATCAGAATCATGTGAATAACAAATTGGGCATCAAAGAATTTTGCATTTAGAATAAGGTTAGCAATTTTCATGTATATGATAATCTATCATGTGATATTATGCACGATGTTTTTGAAGGTGTGCACAGATATGACATGGCTTTGGTCATTGAATATCTAATTGGAAAAAAGTATTTCACTTTAGAGCAATTAAATAACAGAATGAAATATTCCAGTTGAGAAAATTTTGAAAAAAATATTCCTCCTGGAATTCAAAAAAACCACTTAACTCAAAACTGCATTGTTATGTCTGCAGCTGAAATGCACTGCTCAGTTAGGAATTTTAGATTTATTGTTGGAGACTTAGTTCCTCCAAATGATGAGGTTTGGTTATTTTATTTAAAAATATTTGACCTGACTTCTATTTTGACTTCACCCTCCATTACCATGGACACCGCTGACCTATTGAAAAATCTTGTGGAAGAACACAATGATTTATTCTTGAAACTTTTCAACACTCATCTCAAACCTAAGCATCACTTCTTGGTTCATTATAAAAGAATTATTTCGAAAATTGGACCGGTCAGTCTTTTATCATGCATGAGATTTGAGGCAAAACATCATGAATTCAAAACCACTGCCAACAACACTAAGTGCAGAAAAAATTTACCCTATACTTTAGCTCTCAGGAACCAATTGAAAGATTGTCACCGAACAATGTAATTGACAGGTTTGGAGAATAGGTAGAATTTCAGTCAAATATGTCAACCCTGTATTTCTATATCATCTCAATTAACTGGAAATTGGAACGCTGATGACTATTTTTCTACAACTTGGTATGAACTCAATGGAACAAAATATGATATCAAGGGAATATTAGTACATAAAAATGAAGATGTACCAATTTTTTCAGAATAAGTAATATTTTTGTGAATAAATTGAATCCAGATCATTTGTACTTTTATGGAAAACTTCTGAAAACAGTAGATTACTGCTCTCACTATAGAGCTTACAGAAGTGAAAGAACAGATATGTATAAACTGTTCCCTTTGTCAGAGTTCCTTTCTGAAACCCCAACAATTACTCACAAAGTCGCAAATTTTGATTATGTTTCTTCATGAAATGGTTTTCTCCTATTACCAGTATTCAAGGATTCAAAAAAATATGTATATAGATTTATATACATAATATACAGTGAGGTTCAACGGAAACTTTCCACCCCAATTTTTAGGATTTAAAATCAAAATTTGGGAAAACGCTTGAATACGTCAATATTTTATTCGAGGGGTAACTGATTTTTCGCCTTTTTCACCCCTATAGCTTCAACCCCGCTTCGGGGGGGGGAGGGGGTGTTGGTGACCCACCCTCGACATTCGAATAGGAGAAAGGGATCGTGTCAAACCTCTCTTCAAAGGTCTCATCGAGTACTTCATGACCCTAAGTTTGTGAAATAAATTTTATACATACATCTGATTATCAAACTTAAAACTTCAATTACTTATTTGATATTTTCATTAAGAAAACAAAAATAGTCTATTTTCAAAATTTTGGCAAGCTGTCATTTCGTTGTCGATGAAAATGATAAGTCAAAATTAAAGGGTTACAAAGAACTCGACGAGACCTTAAAAAAGAGGTATGGCACAACTCCTTTCCCCAACTCAAATTTTGGAGGTACTCACCCCCCAGCTACAGAGTTATAGCTAAAGAGCTGAATAATAGTTCTCCCTCAAATCTAAAATTTGGGGAGAACACTTTCCATTAGCCCACACTATACCGCGTGACACAGATTCATGGTACACCCCGTCAAAATGTATATACCATATGGGAAAAAGTTCATTAATGGAGTATTGAAAAAACATTTCTGGGCAAAAGTTTGTGCATGTCCGATAACCTAAAAGCCAATTTTGTCACATGCCACATGACCACTGGTATGGCGAAAATTGAAAAAAATTCTATCGGAGGCCAAAAGTGGGGTAAGATGGCTAGATATCGAAAAAGTTATTTAAGAAGTTGGTTGGAACTTAACGTTATACTTCATATACAGAGTTGAGAGCCGTAAATCGAAAATATTAAAAATTGCATTATTTTTTATATTTTTCTCTTCACAAAAATCAAAGTGTTTTCTTCTGAATGACTTGACTGTAGTTATTGTAGTTAAACATTTGTATTTTGATGATATTGACAAAACTTTCCCAATTTCTCTGCACAAGAAGTCACTTAATTGAAAAAATTAGTTTTTGCCAGAAATGTCGTTGTTACATTGCCTCGTTTAACAGTTATATCAGAATTACAAGACTACTGTGATGATATGGCAATCTAGAATCTGGTTCTCTGATTATAATCAAGTTTTGATGATATCGTGCATGAATGTTTCATTTTGCACATAAACTTGAAAATAGTGCGTCAAATTAAAGAGGCTTAAAGTTTATGTGGGTAAAGTAAAATGCTTATGCACGATTATCATTAAAACTTGATTATAATCAGGAATCATGATGTTTCTTGATTGCCATATAATTACAACAGTCTTGATTGAAATTTGGATATAATTGTTAGTGCGAAGAAAATGAGAAAGTTTTGTCAAAATCGAAATACAAATATTCTTCTACAGTCAAGTCATTTAGAAAAAAAACTTTAATTATTGTAGAGAAAGATCGGAAAATATAATAAAAAATAGCATATTAAAATTTTTTTCATTTGCTGCTTGAAACAAAGGCCAACTTACCCCACTTTTGGCCTCTTTTCGGTATTTTTTTCAATTTTTTGCCATTCTAGTAGACACATACACAAACTTTTCCCCTGAAATGATTTTCCAATACTGGGTCGAACTAGCCTTCGCTGATGATTGGCAATGACCATGAAACCGGTACTGAGGTGTTCCCCCAATTAAATCGAAAATTAATTTCAGCTTTGATATTTGAAATGCAAGTGGTTCCTGTTGAAAACTTTGCCAAGTATTAAACAGATATAATTCAATGGTCGTAGGGGGCAGTAGTTGTTTTCTGTTGAAAACTTGCCGACGACCATACCTATTGTATAGGTTTTTCTGCGGAAGATTGGATTACGTAATCCACCATAATTCATTATTACAATTATATGTAATGGATATTAAAACCAGAATTCAAATTGCAATACTTTTTATGACGCGCTTCTTAGCATAGCAACATGATTTCGGAACATCTAAATAGCAGTTTACTTACGTGACTGCCTCAAAGAACACGCTGCTCCGCCAAGCTCCAGACTGGTACTGACTGGTAAGGTGTTGATCGGGGAGCGTTTTGCCGCCACCTGCATTAAAGCGACGTTGTCATATCTAAAAATATTTTTTGTTTCGTTTGCAAACTCGTGGTCAGGCAAAGTTTCCCCGTCTGGCAAAGTAACCCCACTTTACTATTGGAAAATGTCATATGAGAATTGTAAATTCAAAATTATGAGTACTCACATCTTACTTGAGGATGCTTACAAATAAGTGCATAAAAAGTTATAAATTTCAATTAATATTAATTAACCGATATTCTGTTTAAAAAAATGTATTTTATAACTTATCATGAACATATATGTAAGCATCCTCCACTAAGATGCGACAACTCATAATTTTGAATTTACGATTCTTATATGACATTTTCCAATTGTAGTCTCCCTGATTATGGAATAGACGATTCCGAAAGCTTGGAAAAACTTGAAAGACTTTCCTGGTACATTACTGCAGGCCCTACTAATAGATTTACCTGATTTTATATACATATGTATATATATATATTATAATCTCTTATTTTGTAACAGTCTTCAGAGATAAAAATTAGGCAACCACAATCAATGAAATATAAAAATAAAAACAAAAATGGTAACAGGGACGGCTAGGCTATCTTAAATATGAACTAACTGTTCAATGAAAAATTATCAAAATTAAAATACCACTGTAATACCTATACAACATTTAAAATATTTTTTCTCAGTGAAATATTCCTATAATATATACAGAACAACAAAATATTCCAGCAGATTATGACATACACAGACAATATTGCTCTACCGTAATACTGAAAATAATAGGAAAAAAATGTAATAACTAAATGCAACCAGTTATAATACAATGTTACTCAATCACAACCGAAAATATTTGATCATGGAAAATATTTCTTCTTTTATATTAGGTATATAGTCCTAGGGCGCTGTACCTAAATAAAGTTTTATGACCATAACATCGAGACTTCGTATATCTGTTCTTGATGTCGAGCCGGGAAACTTTTATATTTGCGAAAATTATTCGTAGAATATCCCAAATATTCTGGCGTAAGACGGTCCCAAAAGAAAATAACAACCCCCTACCAAGAATATTCTCCAATAAAAAAGTTATCAGACTCTACATGAAGAACAGATATACGAAGTGTCAACGTGTGTCCTAATAATTTCTTTTCTTTTCTAGGTACTGGGCCCGAAGACTAATATACAGTGACCGCGAAAAAGTTGTAACATGGTAAAGAAGTTTATTATCAGAGTATTGGAAAATCATTTCAGGGGAAAAGTTTGTGTATGTGTCTACTAGAATGGCAAAAAATTGAAAAAAATACCGAGAAGAGGCCAAAAGTGGGGTAAGTTGGCCTTTGTTTCAAGCAGCAAATGAAAAAAATTTAAATATGCTATTTTTTATTATATTTTCCGATCTTTCTCTACAATAATTAAAGTTTTTTATTTCTAAATGACTTGACTATAGAAGAATATTTGTATTTCGATGATGACAAAACTTTCTCATTTTCTTCGCACTAACAATTATATCTAAATTTCAATCAAGACTGTTGTGATTATATGGCAATCAAGGAACATCATGATTCCTGATTAAAATCAAGTTTTAATGATAATCGTGCATAAGCATTTTACTTTACCCACAAAAACTTTAAGCCTCTTTAATTTGACGCACTATTTTCAAGTTTATGTGCAAAATGAAACGTTCATGCACGATATCATCAAAACTTGATTA
Source organism: Chrysolina americana (assembly GCA_958502065.1). NCBI lineage: Eukaryota > Metazoa > Arthropoda > Insecta > Coleoptera > Chrysomelidae > Chrysolina > Chrysolina americana. Next base: position 25,257,846 of record OY293419.1, on the reverse strand, counting down.
TAATCAGAGAACCAGATTCTAGATTGCCATATCATCACAGTAGTCTTGTAATTCTGATATAACTGTTAAACGAGGCAATGTAACAACGACATTTCTGGCAAAAACTAATTTTTTCAATTAAGTGACTTCTTGTGCAGAGAAATTGAGAAAGTTTTGTCAATATCATCAAAATACAAATGTTTAACTACGATAAGTACAGTCAAGTCATTCAGAAGAAAACACTTTGATTTTTGTGAAGAGAAAAATATAAAAAATAATGCAATTTTTAATATTTTCGATTTACGGCTCTCAACTCTGTATATGAAGTATAACGTTAAGTTTCAAGCAACTTCTTAAATAACTTTTTCGATATCTAGCCATCTCACCCCACATTCGGCCTCTTATGGTATTTTTTCAATTTTCGCCATACCAGTGGTCATGTGGCATGTGTCAAATTGGCTTTTAGGTTATCGGACATGCACAAACTTTTGCCCAGAAATGTTTTTCCAATACTCCATTAATAAACTTTTTCCCATATGGTATATACATTTTGACGGGGTGTACCATGAATCTGTGTCACGCGGTATAGTGTGGGCTAATGGAAAGTGTTCTCCCCAAATTTTAGAATTTAAAATAAAAATTCGGAAAAACGCTTGAACACGTCAATTTTTGATTTGAGGGAGAACTATTATTCAGCTCTTTAGTTATAACTCTGTAGCTGGGGGGTGAGTACCTCCAAAATTTGAGTTGGGGAAAGGAGTTGTGCCATACCTCTTTTTTAAGGTCTCGTCGAGTTCTTTGTAACCCTTTAATTTTGACTTATCATTTTCATCGACAACGAAATGACAGCTTGCCAAAATTTTGAAAATAGACTTTTATTGTTTTCTTAATGAAAATATTAAATAAGTAATTGAAGTTTTAAGTTTGATAATCAGATGTATGTATAAAATTTATTTCACAAACTTAGGGTCATGAAGAACTCGATGAGACCTTTGAAGAGAGGTTTGACACGACCCCTTTCTCCTATTCGAATGACGAGGGTGGGTCACCAACACCCCCTCCCCCCCCCCCTCCCGCAGCGGGGTTGAAGCTATAGGGGTGAAAAAGGCGAAAAATCAGTCACCCCTCGAATAAAACATTGACGTATTCAAGCGTTTTCCCAAGTTTTGATTTTAAGTCCTAAAAATTGGGGTGGAAAGTTTCCGTTGAACCTCACTGTATATTATCTATATAAATCTATATACATATGTTTTTGAATCCTTGAATACTGGTAATAGGAGAAAACCATTTCATGAAGAAACATAATCAAAATTTGCGACTTTGTGAGTAATTGTTGGGGTTTCAGAAAGAAACTCTGACAAAGGGAACAGTTTATACATATCTGGTTTTTCAACTCTGTAAGCTCTATAGTGAGGAGCAGTAATCTACTGTTTTCAGAAGTTTTCCATAAAAGTACAAATGATCTGGATTCAATTTATTCACAAAAATATTACTTATTCTGAAAAAATTGGTACATCTTCATTTTTATGTACTAATATTCCCTTGATATCATATTTTGTTCCATTGAGTTCATACCAAGTTGTACAAAAATAGTCATCAGCGTTCCAATTTCCAGTTAATTGAGATGATATAGAAATACTGGGTTGACATATTTGACTGAAATTCTATCTATTCTCCAAACCTGTCAATGACATTGTTCGGTGACAATCTTTCAATTGGTTCCTGAGAGCTAAAGTATAGGGTAAATTTTTTCTGCACTTAGTGTTATTCGCAGTGGTTTTGAATTCAAGATGTTTTGCCTCAAATCTCACGCATGATAAAAGACTGACCGTTCCAATTTTCGAAATAATTCTTTTATAATGAACCAAGAAGTGATGCTTAGGTTTGAGATGAGTGTTGAAAAGTTTCAAGAATAAATCATTGTGTTCTTCCACAAGATTTTTCAATAGGTCAGCGGTGTCCATGGTAATGGAGGGTGAAGTCAAAATAGAACCAAAATAACCAAACCTCATCATTTGGAGGAACTAAGTCTCCAACAATAAATCTAAAATTCCTAACTAAGCAGTGCATTTCAGCTGCAGACATAACAATGCAGTTTTGAGTTAAGTGGTTTTTTTGAATTCCAGGAGGAATATTTTTTTCAAAATTTTCGTAACTGGAATATTTCATTCTGATATTTGATTGCTCTAAAGTAAAATACTTTTTTCCAATTAGATATTCAATGACCAAAGCCATGTCATATCTGTGCACACCTTCAAAAACATCGTGCATAATATCACATGATAGATTATCATATACATGAAAATTGCTAACCTTATTCCAAATGCAAAATTCTTTGATGCCCAATTTGATATTCACATGATTCTGATAATCTTCCACAAATCTGACCTTACTTTCATCTTCGTTGCACTGCCTACTCAAATCTCCTTTACTACCAATTCAAAAACGACAATAATTTGTACTTGAAAAACTTTCATTAAACCCAAGTATACCGTGCAATCCCAAATTATCTCCTACAATGACAGATAATGCAAATTTAACATTTTTTTGAGATGTCTGGATGTTGATGGATATTCCCTGAGTTGCTAGCATATTAAGTTCATTGATGATTACTCTGAAGATTTTGTCGTTTCCAAATTTAATTCTGTCACTACTATAAAACAGCATCGCCAAGAAAATATTCTCTAAACGACTTGCAAATGAAGGTGGTATAGAGGCAATCGTGAAATACACTGCACCAATTTTATATGATCCGGCGTGTGATGATAAGCTACTCAGAGGTTCAAAGTCATCGAAATATAAAACAAGAGGAAAAGTTATATCATTACAATGATTTTTTTTTCCATATTGAACCATTTACAATATTTCGCATAATCCCATCAGATTTAAAGGACTTCAGTAAATTTGTTTGATATTCTAAGATTTTTAAAAAAACCCCAGGAAGTTCTAAAAAATTTTTGAGAGTTTCCCTCATTGGATCAAAATAAGCTTTAGAATTTGTCAACTTCATTGAAATATTTTTATTTTCATTGAGCCGCTCTTCTGATCATTTACTTCTATAGGTTTTATCAATTTTTCTGAACTTTCAAAATATCGAAATCGTTTGTATTCAGTGTCGATTGAACTAAATGGGTTTTCCAATGTATCCAACATTTCGAGCAAATCATTTTTGGCTTGGAAGCTGATTTCATGACTAAAAATAAAAGTGCTCAATTCTTTTATAATTTTGATTATTCCAGAAGATAAAAACTCTGAAAAAGAATCGAAAATCAGCTGAATTGATGATCTTGTTAAATTCAGCTTTCCATAAAGTTTTGAAAAGAGAATGTGGACCGAATCGGAAAACGTTTTTTTTTTGAATATCATCGACAACTCTTTTTTTTTTCAACTGAATGGTCGGTGATATCTTGTTTCTGAACTGCAGTATTATTGGATCTTGTGCTAACATTATTGAGTTCACAACTGTTATCAGGTATAAAGTGTTTATTACTGCAGTTTTTATCTGAATCAATTGCTTTATTATGTTTCGCCATGAAATGTTTCCAGAAAGCAGTTTTCAGATGGAAACTTCGCCAACAATTTTCGACTGGGCATTGAAAACGATCAGCAACCCCATGTGAATATTCAATATGGAAAACGTATTTAATAAATGATATAAAATCTTTACCACAACGCTGACACCTCAACATGCTAACTTTCATACATCAAGTACTAAATTCAAATATTTATGCAGGTGAGGAGATATATTATCAAATTTTGTCGTAATTCGATATACTCCCCTTTGAATGAGTGTGTATAGATGTTCACTCTCAACTGGATATTTTGCATGAAATACATGAAATAACTTAAAGAGGGTATCAAAAGCTTTCGAACACGATTCGAATTGATATTTTATTGTATCTATTACTAGGTAATACGACCTCAAATTCTCAATGCTGTCTCCTTCGACCAACAAATACGGCTGTACAGTCTGTTTCTTCTTATATGCATTGTCTTTCCTCAACACCACTGCATTGGAAACATCTCCAGGTTGCTAAAAAATAATAATAATAAAAGTCCACCGTACACACTTTCACATACTGATGCTATCATTTCGTTAGTTTTGGAGAAACATATAACGAATATAGAGATAACAATTGCAAGTTAAATAGAAAAGGTAACAGTTTGTTTTAAATTTCATATACATAGAGAAAATGGATCGATATCAATTTTATGAAAAAGAGTACATAGATGAACGTGATTGAGGAGATGATTCAATGCCACCTAATGAATTCTGTGGCATTAGGCTCGTCAACGATTTATGAATAATTGAAGTTATAAACAATTTTAACCAACAATTTTGATTTCGGTATAATTTATTATCTCACATTTGATGACTAAAAACGCTGTTTTGGTAACAAATTACTGATTGATTATTAAAAGTATAAGTAACTCTTGTGATTTTTTTTCTCTGGTTGATATAGCTTGCAAATTATTTGAATTGCTCAAAAAAGTAAAACAAGTACATAATCTTCTTCCTTCTCTGTCTGATCATACCATTTATTTTCAGACGAGAAGTTCGGCTCTAGAAATATTTGTGATAAGTATTACCGGGACTGGCCTGGTTTATTGAGTGTTATTACACTAAACTTTCTTTCTTTATTTTTTTATGAGAATTGTTTATAACTTCATTCATTTATAAACCGTTAACGATCCTAACGCCAAAGAATTCATTTGGTGGTATTCATTCTTCTTCCGAAGTTTATTTATGTGCTTTTCCTCGCTTGAATAGATTATTTGAGCCGGCGAGGGCGGATAGCCCTTAAGTAGGGGTTGAAATATATTCCTGTTATTAACTACTAGTTGAGTTGAGTTTATTACGGTTCATACATTGAATTATCGACGAGAAGAAATTTCAAACGAAAAGGATCGCCGGGAATAAACAGAGAAAATAGAGGAAATTCAAAGCGGAGAGAAGGGGTGAAAAGTTGGCCAAAATATCTTTCCTTTGGAAATTAGGTTTTCTAGCCCCTGCTGAAACGTATAGCTTTTAGACCCGCTGCTCTCTATAATAAGACTTATTAAGCTCACCTTGACATGCACTAAGATACTTTCTAAAGATTCTAGTATAGAAAATTTCCAGGTATGTTTTCCTGTTCTCTGTTTTCCTTTTGGAGGAATGATATGAGCTAGAAGTTGAATTTGGAGTGGTAGTTTCTCATCTAAAAATAAGATTATCTCACTGATGAGCAATTCATATATTTTAAGGAAGAACTATACTAACCATTATCAGCTGAATTCTTAATTTTCCCAAATATTTCTAAGGAAACAGCATCCTTCAATTCGTTCGTCAATGACTCCCAGTTTAGGTAAAAACTCATATGTGATTGAGGGTATAATTTTTCAAAGTCGAGATTGATCTGAAAAAAAAATAAAATAAAAATTAAACAAATGGAACGTGCATATGATACTATAGTCGATTTTGTATTTTCAATAGTTTTGGAATAAATTGGTGGACACTTGATGAAAACATCCTATTTATATAATCCGTCATAATTCCTACCAAAATATCGGAGCGCAAATCACTAAGTATGGTCCATTTACTGAAAAATTCGGCGACCGTTTTCTGTTCCGATTTTGGCGCAGTTCAAACGTGTGGTTTCATTTTTCGATGGCTGTGCCCCATGGTTCCTGGTTATTTTGTAGCCACAGAACATCACTTTTCAAGTCGTTATTCAGTTCTGAAACGCATCAATATCAACATTTATAATGTCTTAAGATCAACTTATACCTAATGTTTCGATAGCTATATCCTGTTTATTTGGGACTGGTTGCTCTCCTTCTTGACTTTTCCTTTTATTAACCCTTTCTCCAGCTTTATGTAATATATTGCGAGGTGATGCTGTAGGTTTTCCGGGTTTTCCTACAGCTGAAAAGTGAATACATCACCTAAAACATCAGTAAGTCGCCCGGAGCGCCACGGCAAATAATAATAATAGCAGTCCTCTACCCGCACAGGCTATGCCTTTGGGTACACTCAACGAGTGTTTATGAGGGAGTATTATTATTATTATATTATTATTTGTCCACTAATTTACCTCTCGCTGGAATGGATTTACCTTTGACACTTTCCCTTTTCTTAACTTTAGCAGCGATCACGTTATATTCGTCATGTTTCAAACGACTAAAAAAGTAGGTTAGTATAGAGAAATGAACAATCTATAGATAGACTGATTGATTAATTTGAAATCGACCATTAAAAATTGAGCACCATATGGAAAATGACTGTGCATTCGGAATTAATCGGGGCACCACTGTACATTTCTTATTTGTTGTTGTATTACAAATTTTATTTTTAATGAAAAAACTGCTGAACCACTATTATAATATCTGTCTTTGAAATAAAATTCAAAATATCAAAGCCTTATTAGAAATTTTTTTGAAGCAAGAAACAGATAAGTAATCTTGCCATACCGTTTTGGGAGTTATAACCTTTGACTTTGTCAACAATAAGATCTTACTATCTCCCAAACGAATTTAAATAGAGTTTCCGTGAGTTTTGAAAACGGAGGCGGATATAGTCTCCGAAACGTCAACGTTCTTTAGAAAACGAGAAGTATTTTTTGGTTATGTTAAACTTATTTTTTCAGATAGACAAATTCCGAATACGAATCGTTACTGATAAATTTAATGGTCTTAAACGCAGTAACTTATCGGGGCAAATTGACTAATTGCCCTTCTACACTTGTACAGTTTTCCTTGAATTAACATTTTTTCATTTTCAGACTGTGGAAGGTCCCAAAAAGATATGGCAAGAAACGAATATCCTCCACAAAAACAAACTTTTACTCAATACATAAAACTAATATTTTAAAATTAAATATGACTACGCCACTGAAATTGTGATTCTTGAAAATTAATACGTGTAACAGAAATTACACGAAAAATTAATAATAAATATTATATAATCATCGAATAATAGTAAATTATTTTATTAGGAGTAAACGTGGTAGTTTAGGTGGTAAAACACCACTCGCAGAATACGTCTCGTGACTCGGAAGTATAATCGATTAATTTCGATGCTCTTGTGGTATTACTACTGAATATCCAGTGTGTCCAAGATAATGATGGAATAGCATTAGGATCTCGGAAACGGTTGGAGTCAAAATGTAAGTTAAATCAGGGAAAAGTTGCAGAAACCAAAATCCTTTTATACAGAGTTTGCAAAAGTGGGATATCTTCTTCGGATTTTGATATTTTAAATGAAGTAATATTTCCGATATTGCTTTTTGGTTATTTCTGACGTTATTTTAAAAGACAACAAAAATCAAAAATAAACATTTTCAGTGCCACTTTTCAAGCTAACAATGTTTCATTTTCAAGAAACCGCCATCACCTTTTCTTTGCTTCAAATGCGACTCCTGTCTGTTATTATTATTACTACAAAAATCCAAGTCATATTGTATTTCGAAATAGGTCATATATAACTTGAAGTTCTTTATATATGATTTTAGCTTACTTTAGGGATAATTCAGGTAAAACCTCTGATTACGGCTCTGAATGCAAATAAAATATGTAGCAGTAGTTATATCAGGGGCTGCATATCACCCCAATTTTTGAGGGAAATAATCCGATTTGAAGCAAAAAAATTAGGGGGCTGTTGTTGACGTTTTCACCTTTCTGAAATGTAGAGTAAATTCTGAATGATTACAGTATGTCTCACCGAGTTGGAACCATTGGAAACTTTTTTATTATTAATTTTAGGAAAAGTTATTATATAAAAACTCACGATTTAGCAATGAAATTAAATATGTGTTTGACAATTATGTCAACAAGTCTGTTTCTTCTTGTCTCGTCCAATTTCATGTGCCTTTCGTAGTAATCCAAAACTGAATTTCCCAAAGGGTATACAGAGAGCAAAGTCTTCAGATCGAATTCTGGGAATCTAGGTTTGAATAAAAAGTTTTCCAGACTACCAAATGTTACATAAGACAAGTCGAATGACTGGTCTTCCATATTAACAACATCTGTTGAAATTTCACTTATATTACTTGTTGAAATCGAGCTCACTTCACTCATTATTTCTGAGAATTTCTGAAAACATAAAAATACATTTTGATTCTATTTATCAGAATCTTCACAGATCTATTACCTCATCGGATTGTTTCAGTATCTTAAGTTCTTTCAGAACTTTCATTCTTATTTTAATAGGAGGAATCAATTCCTTCAGAATATAATTCTCCACTACATCCAAATCTTTTAGGGAAATTTGATTTTCTGAAAGGAATATTACACATTCATGTACAGAATTTTCAAAAAAAAAAAGATTCAACTAATTCAACTCGTCTATAAAAAACTGAATAATTTAGACGAAGTCAAATTATTCTATTTCTATTTTACAGACAACTACTTCACTGGCTAATACCACGACGGACGCCGAATTACATTTGAAAGATATTCGAGCAATCCTCCCTCAAGGAGAGGTTTTGCTTTATGTGCCCGAAGACACTATTTTTGAAGTTGTTACCTCTCCTCAGTACTAGGGTTGATCAGACGACGGTGAAGTTGTCTGAGTCCCAGCCAACTGAATATTTGAGCTCGATAGAAATATTTACAAAATAGTGCCCTATTTTAGGACTATTGGATTATCTATCAGATATAGTTCAATATCCGTCATAGTATTAGCCAGGTAGCAGTTGTTTTCTGTCAAATATTTACCCCATATTCTGCTGTATGAAAATGGTTCTAGAGAAGGGTTATTTAAACATGGTGATATTCTTTAGGTTTATTTTATTTTTCACTCTCTAGAAAATTCATCGAACCATGCCCAAATAAGTAGCATTTAATTTAATAGGTGATACTCAATGATTGTGAAAAAAACTGTTAAAATACATTTCTGGGAGGAGAGAAGCTTGTTGAAAACATGACTTTGAACATAGTTATACAAACAATTTTTAACTGGAATCGTTATTTGAAATACAATTGCATGATATTCAAAAATAATTGAATTTATTTTGATTTAATTTCCACAGCTCACTTGATATTAATAAAAAATTATTGTCTATTGTTTCAATTTCTCATAACAGAGGTAACTTACGAGTAAAATCAAAAATTAATTGTTTGCTTCCAAATATATCCAACAACATTTTGAAGGAAACTTTTCTCCTGTTTTCATCTCCTGCAAAATCTCTGATTTCATATCTTTGTGAGAGCAATGTTAACAAAAAGTTATTTATTATTTCAAATAAATTAAAATTGAATATCTTCATAAAATGCCCACCAACGATTTGAATTTAAAGCAAAAAATGTTGTATTGTATCAACAACTTTTCTAGTCCACTATCCATTTGTCAGAAAATTTTGTTCCACATAAAAATTGGTGCATTGCGAAAAACTTGTTTTTGAGTTATCAAAATTCTTAATTTCCCAGCGGTGTACAGGGTAGAACAATAAATGAGAATAAACTACCCTGAGTAAACTTCTCTTATTTTTCACTTTATAAAAAAAGTTTATTCAGAAAATTTGTTAAGATTTAAAAACAATTAAGAATTAAGAATTAATTACGCCCCTTACGCAACATAAAATTATTTTCCCAAATTTTTATGGTTCTAGTCTCCAAAAGAGTACTAGTATCGTATAGTATAGGCGCCCCCTTCATATTCCTATAGTGATATTTCAATACAAAATTTGGTACAATATATTATTTGTACTAGAATATAGACGTTCTTTGAAAATTGTTTAAATTTTTACTACTTTCTTCGTGCCAATTTGATATTTCACTTTGTATGAACCTATGTCCTGTCCATAACAACTATCAGTATGATTTTAGGGAAGAAAATCATTAAATAAATCAATTAATTAATGCAAAACAATTAAATAATACAAATCTGCAAGTTAACAACCACTTAAATCGTAAAAAATGGGAAAACATATTTTTGTTGAGTGGCTATGATTTCAAATTTAAATGTGGTTTTTCAATCTGAATACACTTTTTTGATAATGTCAAAAGTAAAGGTATAATTTACTCTTGATCAATTCTATTTTCTGTTCTCCTGTGTACACCGTTTAAAAATTTAGAATTTTGACAACTCAAATCCAAGTTTCCTGCCATGCACCAATTGTTATCACAAATTAAATATTCTGACAAATGGATAATGAAAAAGTTTTCCATATAGTGCAAACTTTTTGAAACTCACTGTATAGTGCAAACGACGGATGGATGAAACAATGATGGGATGATCATATTTAGAATCAGAATAAATTTCACATGAAGCTTATTTTTATAGAAACATGCTGAGTTGAAAAAGAAACACTTGTACTTACCTCTAAAATTAACAATGAACTCTTCAGGCACACCCCACTCACTCAAAAGCATTTCTGTATTGTCCATTTTCATTAAATCTGAATATATATATATAGATCATACGCACTTGAGACATCAAGATGGAATGGTTAAAAGTTAAAAGAGGCCCAAATAGGAAGACATCGTAATCGATGTCTGTAGAAAAAAGACGAAAGGGGTTTCAATGTTCTGGAATCATTGAAGTAAAAGATTATTATAAGATATTTTCTAGGATTGAGAAATGTATGCGAATAATCTTTAAATGTGAGAACATAACATTTCTTGATGTGAAAACAATGTCGTGTTTTGATGTTAGACCATATATTCTCAATACTTTCTTGAATTGAGAAAACTCTGTGAAAAATTCTTAAATTGAGAAAACTTTGTGAAAAATATCTTAATTTGATAAACGTTGGCTTTTCATGAAATGAATAAAACGGTTTACCCAAATGAAAATTTAAATCAGAATATGTGGCGTTTTTCACCTCTTTCGACCCGAGTAGGTATAAAGAATGGAGGTTGTTAGTGAAAGGCGAAAAATACTAGTGTTTCTAGGTTTTCAGTGACTATCTGTATTGTAGGTAGGTATACTAATTGTCTCTAGTTATATAACTGCATTATGTTTGTCAACCGAATATCTCCATCACGATCATATTGTTGACAAGATAAGTAGTTTCCCATTTTTGACCTAATTCTCTATTTAGGTACCTACCGTTTCTGGGATCCAAACAAAATATCTTTGAATCTCGTCAATTGTTCCCTTCAGAAAAACGTAATGGCTCAGAATAAGATTTTAAATATTTCCAGAAATTTTACTATAACTATTATCAACATTTCCAAATGTTTTGTGAGACGAATAATCAAATGTTCTCCACTCGAAACTTTAAAATATTTTTGTTTCAAGAAATCTCAATTCCTTGTAACATGAAATTCGAATCTTAATGTAAAGTGTTCAAAATTCTTGAACTGATTTATTAAATTACTTTTTTCAATTAAATTTCGTCAGCTGAATTAATACAATTAAGAACATTGCTTTATCCATTTGAAAAAATATTTTATTGATTATATATAATAGAATCATATTCTTGGAATAAAGAAATCTGCATTATTTCCAAAATTTGATAATGTTGGTGCAAATCTCACTTGCAACCTTTTCTACTACACGTGTTATAAATAATGATTATTTCGATCCGTTTTGGATAATCTATCCATGTCATTGTAATTTCAATTGTAAATACCTCCGAAGACTCTTTTCCTTGTTTCGAAATGATAAATATAGTACTGGTCAAATATAGGCCTCAGTGTTTATTAATCATGCAAATAATCTTGGAAATTATCAAAATTTGTATTATAACTAGATTCAAGAATAGTCAATTTCTCCAAACGATATTCCAATTTCCTCAGCCGGTAAAAATATTCATTTGTCTTGATTAAATTTTCATTTCAAAATGAAATCATAAGAAATGTTATGTGAAGAAAATCTTGGTATAGTTTAAAAACAATATTAATGTAAAACAAGAAATTCGAATATTTTGAACTAATACTCCTAAAATATTCTGATGAATACTTTAGTTCTCCCAATGCAAAAATATTTTTTTAGAATTAGAAATTGCTCAAGAATATTAAAGTTTTGAAGAAAAACTTATGATTTGATCGATATAACAAAAAATTCTTGAATGGAAACATTAATCCAAGACAAATAATTCAATACTTTTGAAATTGTTATGTTGAGAAGTTATTTTTATGTGTGTAATAGTTCCTGCTTTTGCGTAATTATCCCAAACTGAACAAAATTTCGGTGAATTTTGGATCTTTCATAAACTGCGCTCTCGAGGATGAGGATGAGCAATCAATCAATTCTGAGAAAATATCTTCATTCAGAATTGTTTCCGTACCCAAAAACTAGGGAAACGCCATTTGCAGCGTCGTTAGCATATGGCAACGTGTTGAACTGTTTACTACAAGTTCTAGGGTATACGTGTGTACACAGGGGGCTAGGATCGTCACGCGCGGCGTGATAGTTGGGCCATCGGCAGGCCAAGTGTGGACGCAAGGCAGATCCTAGCGTAGGCGGGTCCCGCGCCCAAAGTTGTTCTATTCTATTTATTATCTTTCTTTGGCATTGATGTGATTATTTGTTCTTCTATTTTGCAGTTTGAGTTGCCCTTCCATTTGCTGATGTGACGACGACTCCTGACACTAGAAAATACATCAATTTGACTTCAGAAGGCGTAGTGTGGTGAAATTTGATATAATTGAACAGTATATTTGGCTTATATTTCGCAAAAATTATATTTTATAATGACAACTCCTTATCCAACATTTCCACATGTTAGTACTAAAGACATTAAATGTGATCAGGATTTGTACTCATATGTCTTGATTGATTTGAAACCCAAAATTCACTATGAATTGTGGGTTTCAAATAAATTCCATAGATACAAACAGGAGTTCCAAGTCTAAAAATTTTTAAAATTAAAAACGGTTCTAGCACACGAACCTCAAAATGACAACTTCAATGAGTTTCGTTTTGTTGGATACGGAGTCCACGCCATATATTGTTTGATTCAAATAAAGAGGCTAGTTCCTAATAATGAATCAGGGTCTGATTCTGATGGAGAGGATGATGACGAAGAGCTCATGAACTTCAATGGCCTCCATTACTCTGGTATTGAAGAGATCACTAGACGGAATGGACCCTTTATGCCAAACTATTGTGCAGGGTGCAAAAGTTAAAATGGATGCTGATTCAGATAACTTTATCATTGATATAATGGCAAAAGACTTCGATGTTTTCACAGAACAAGTCAACCGTCATATTAATGATGGATTGAAGACATTTCCCACGGTGGAAAATTTTTATTTTTATCGAAGCCAGCATGGAATGAAAAATAATATACAATGTGGTCTACAGTTCTTGACAAATTTGGTGAAGGCTGATGTTTCGTTGAATTACATCCAACTACATTTCGGAATAATATTTGTACACCAAAATGAACAAAATGTATATTTGAAAATTTGAGGCATTTGTTAGGTCTCGTTTGTAATAAAAATGAAATGTCATCGTTCGACATATATTTAAGAAAATATGGCATATATACACACGGGCATTTTACTGAGAAACGTTCACGCGTATATGCCGACAGAACACATGTTCAGAAAAACAATCTTCAGCAATTTCATAGAAGATTTAAGTTATTCTCATTTATTGGCAGGTGTTAAAACTCCATTACGAGACTCATAAAAGAAAATTAAATACGTAGAGTATTTTATTGATGAGTGCTTATTGAAACAACCACCAATAATGCGCTTGGAATACGTTAAATCTATAAAAAATCTTTTCATCTGCTGCGACAGATTTTACAACAGATGATACGAGAATTTATAAATTGTTCGAAGAATACTGTTTAGTTTACTCTACGGATGAATGGAGTAATTATATTAATGCATTATCAATAATGATAATGATAAAAATAATATTCCCCCATAAACACTCGTAGAGTGTACCCAAAGGCATAGCCTGCGCGGGTAGAGGACGGCTATTATTATTATTTGCCGAGGCGCTCCGGGGCGACTTACTGATATTGTTGGTGGGGTATTCACTTTTCAGCTGTAGGAAAACCCGGAAAACCTACAGCACCACCCCGGTTGAAACCACCAATTGTTCAATTGAACAATTATGTCTTGGCGTTGCAAAATTTGAATGCATCTGTACATATAAAAACCAAAGCACTATTAGACTTATGTCCATTTCTCAACAAATTGCAATTTCTTTTGACTGGACGTGTGGCAGATTTAGATTACCACCTTCTAAAAGGACAACTATTGGGGACAACTATTCTAACGTCGACCTTGAAACCATTTAGAGATAGTGATGTGTCTTTTATACAGTTTCTTGAAATACATCAAATAAGAATTACTGCTGACAAAGTTATTGAAAGTTTATTTGTTCCAACTGTGAAACTATCGAAGGAATATCTTGCAATTCTGGTAAAACGTCTGTTTCACCTTTGCCATGATCCTCCATTCCAATTGGACGAAGTTGGTCATAGCATTAATATAGATAGACGCGTTTGCGGCCCCATTGTTCTTTCGTTGATGTATTTTGGCATTAGATTCTGTGGTGTCGGTACACAGAGAACTGTCGATTCCGTAGATGGCTGCTTCAAAGTACAGGTGTTGGCTCAACTCGCTATTGGAACAAGAAGCAATTATTTTTTGTCGAATCAAGTTGTCCCATCAAGTACTGTGTATAATAGCAAAACATGTGGTGATCATGTTTTCCTACATCTGTTGCGAGCTATCTACGGGAATTATATCGTGAAATGCTGTACTATGATAAACAGTACTGCAAATTCTCGTAGATGGCAATGGTGTCAATAGAGTTTGGATTAGGATACATGGAGAGCGGTTTAATCGTAGAGAGCTGCTACACCACGTGTGTCTGGGTCAGAAATTGGAATAGTTTAAAATGTTATATCTCAGGATTCTGAGAGTGTCATAAGTTGAAAAAGAGTTGTTGCCTTGCCAGACACTAACACAGAAAGCGGTTCTCAGAATCCTGAGATTGTAATACCTCCGATAGCGAGTTGCAGCCGAGACTCTGATATGCAGGGGTCTGTTTCGGGTCCTTCTTCATCTTTGAAGTCTGCGAAAAGGTACAAGCCTAGTACCTCCGGTAGTTACTCGGCAAAAACACAGCCGCCACAATGTCCGACCCCGAAAAGGACTCCATACTCAACGAAAGAAGACCGATTGATTATTCACACTATAGCCAGCAATGCCAACTTATTTAAGTCTATTGGTAATTCGGTAAAGTTTTTACGGAAGTTGGAAGACTGTTTCAATGGTCGCAGTGATGGTCAATTCAGGAACTCTAATTCTTTGAAATCACATTTAAGAAACATGTTTCAAGATGGTCGTTACAAAGTGATCCTCAATAGTATAGGAGTGGCTCTAGAAATTGCAGAATATTTTCAAAATCTGAGAAAAATTACGTAATAGTTGATTTTTTTTGAAAGAAATTTTTTTTTTTTTAGAGAATATTTTTTTATTGATATTCTGATGTTGATTTTGTGATACAATTTTTTTTGTTT
The DNA here is from genome assembly GCA_958502065.1 of Chrysolina americana. Taxonomy (NCBI): domain Eukaryota; kingdom Metazoa; phylum Arthropoda; class Insecta; order Coleoptera; family Chrysomelidae; genus Chrysolina; species Chrysolina americana. Next base: position 25,242,451 of record OY293419.1, on the reverse strand, counting down.
TTTTTAGTCATGCGACAGAATGACTTGCAGTATTTTTGTGATTTTTATGTTATAACATTTTTTGTTTGTTATTTTAGTCGAGCGAGCGGATTGACTTGAATTATTCAAGATTTCAATATTTGTTTGTTTTAATTTTTATTTTTTTTGGCTTATTACAGAATGTCGTACAATTTTTATTTTTGAGTTTTTTATGTTTCAAGATTTTTTTTGATAATTTTGGCGATTTTTGTTGTATGTACCACAGTGGGTGCAATCAGACAATTGAGGTCCAATTTCAGCAAAGCCCAGATTTTAAATGTTTACTTTGCCACTGTATATTCCCATATCTCTTACAATATTGCCGTTTGGGGTTGCTCCACAAAACTCAACAAAATATTTGTGTACCAAAAAAGGGTATTGCGACTAATCTATGAAATAGAGCATAGAGAATCTTGTAGGCAACACTTCATTGGGAATAAAGTCATGTGCGTACCGAGTATTTATATTTACAAATGCATTCTGTTTTTCAAAAAACAAATACAAAATCACAATCGAAATTGTAACTTTCATGCATATCCTACGAAACACGGTGAGTTGATACGGCTTCAGAAACATTCAACTCGTCAGTATGAAAATTTTCCATCTTATAAGGGAGCTAAATTTTTATAATATCCTACCTGATGACTTGAAGAATCTAGACAGGAAAAATCTGTTTAAAACGGAGCTGAAAGAATTTTTGATTAACGGTTGTTTTTCCAGTATCGAAGAGTATTTTAGTCGATAATATCTATATACACATATATTTATTTTGTGGGACTGTTATATTTTTATGTATAAATGTAGACTGTTCCTATGTATGTATTTTTTGTCTGACGTATCCTATATCATTTTTATGATCGCAAAGGATTCAATAAATTTTGATCAATTTAATTAAACAGTATGAAATATAATGTTGTACATCACACGTCCAGTAGAGGACTTTTTCCGGTATTAATTTCGAAACATCTTACTCGTAATGCATTCATTCACCAAACTTGTAATGTGAATTAAAACTATTGTTATGTGAAGCATAGATCATATTATTACCTTTGCAAAACATAATACAGACATTTCTTTTTTTTTGTTATCATTCATCATCCATTATCATTACTGTCACACTTTTATATGGATATGTGTATTGCTTCTAAGAAATAAACAAATCTGCAAAAATGATATTTGTATCATTCAAAGAAAAATACGACAAATCACAAAAAAACAATTGAAAAAGTAATTCTAAACTCCTGAAACTCAAAATTAGAAAAAAACTCAGGTTAGGTTATATCATTTTCGTTTTTTTCCAAAGTTTGACTTTTATTCATGCTTAGCTAACCTCACCTGGCTTATCTAACCCAACCTGACATCTAACCCAACCTCTTTATCTTACCCAACCTGAGACTTGGAAAAATTTTCGAAAATAACTCTGGTTATGATAGATCAAAATCTAGTTCAGGAGAAAAAGCTAAGTTAGAAAAATCATCTAAAACAGTTATTGTTAGAATACATGAAACAACATCTTAAATTACCATCTGGAAAATTCTCTAATGATTTCACTCTGAAAGATGCGCAAAGTATGTGGCAAAAAATATCAAACATATTGAATAGCTATGTGGGAGGTGCATGTAAGGATTGGAAATCCTGGAGAAAGATAGATTGTAAGGAGGTCGTGTAGGCTGTGCAGCCTCACAAGCACTTCGACCTATAAGTTATTTTGTGCGTTGGAGAAAGGTAAAATATACTTATATGAATTGGATTAATTGGAAGAATATATTCCATAATTATTTTAGCCATACCATGATATAAAGTTAAGAGGGGTTAAACCTCATTACTGTCTATTGATGAAACAAGGAACGGAAGAAATCAAAATACTCGAAGCTCGCTGGATAAACCCGAGATTTTCTTTCACCATCCAACTTCAAAAAGTTGGATCTAGGCATCTCTCTGGAGTACTTTTTCTATACTTTTTCAATATTTCAAAAAAACAACTTGAAAAAAATGGCATAAATTGGATAAAGTCTCTGTTTTTTAACTCACTAGTTATTTTTTTTTTTGAAAAAGTACCCCGAGAGATGCATCACTTATACATTTATCTTTCTTCCCAAAAAAAATTGCAGGGATCCATTCAAAATCAAACCGTCAAAAGTGTTTTTTGCTGATACCCTGCAGACTCAATTTTAGAGTATTTTTCTATACTGATTCGAGTGCCCTCACATAACAATTCACTTTTGCTGGATACTATGGATGCTTGAATGAATTGTGGATTCATTCATGAAATTGAAATAAAACACTGAAGCTATTCAAGAAATTTCAGCACAGGAGATGAAATAGAAGTTTTGAGTGGCTTTAATGGAACTTCGAATATGCCGAATTGAGTATTAATATATAGTTATCACGTATGTATATACTAAATGAAATGAATAATTCTGATAAATTCCAAATATCAATTTGTGGTAAACCTACCTACCTATATCATGAAGTTATAATTCCTATTTGCATATTTAATATTTCTTGAGGAATATGCCAGGCATTCGATTATTATCCTAGGTATGGTGAGTATATTTTTTTTTGGTATCCGTATTTATGCAGAAAGTTACTGAAGGATCCAGCATTAATTACGTTCCATTCGGTACCTGAAATAAACAATCCAGGCGGGCGGCTAGACACAAAGGGCCCGGTAATCCCGAAATGAGTGTCATAGGAATAGGGGGCTACTGTTCAAGTGTAGTTTGATTTTGTATTTCGACAGTGAAACGTGTACTTTTCAAAATTGGTAAATTTGTGTTATCAAGCTATATTATAATGTCGAGTATAAATTATAGAACTGGTAATAAGTACCGAAAGAGACTCTCTGTAAGCAATTTATTAACCAAAAAGAGAATATTGAGAATAAATAAGGTAAGTGGTTATTTCTATAGCTGAACTTCTAATAATTTACATTGATATTATCAGATTACAATACAATATACTTGGCCAAAGCCTATGAAAACATTCAAATGCAAATTTCACCTTGCGATTGTAAATAAAATTCTCGAACACGTGAATTGTATTTTTCGACGGGCATTTATGAACTTCATCAATATCTACGGGGTGATCTACTTTCGAGTAAATATAGAGACGACTGTTTTTTTCGGCAACGTTTTTTTTTTCGCAGTCCGTTAGAGATTATCATAAGAAATTGAACTATACCAAAATAATCAAGCTTGATAGTGTAATTTCAAACGAGTACGGATATACAACAAACGAACAAGTTTGACAACGGATCTATGCAGGTTTAAAGTCTCGTTATACCCAAACATCGCAATATTTGACAAAACAAAGAAAACTTCAAACGCTCTACTCGTTTGAAATAACCTTATCAAACATAGTATTCGAATTTCCTACGTTAATCTCTGATGAATTATGGAATGAAATAGGGTTATGGTTCACACGAAGAGGAAAAACCTGTAATGCTCAGAGAACTTCGTGAGAACCAAGAAAAGTAAGTAAAAATTTGTGTTCTTGAATTTCAGCAGGCTGCATGCCTCAGGGAACACCTTCCGAGGTCAATTTATTCTAGAATTTTCGCCATATTTAAATTATTCACGATCCTTTACCTTTATTTTTTTGTTGTTTCTGGTTTCATGGGCTGATATCGAAGCTTTGGAAGAGGTACCGTCATCCGCAAAGATGTGCACTATACGAAAAAACAGTCTTCTCTTTCTTTATTATCAATTATGGGTGCTGGCCAGCGGTTTAGGTCTCCGGCCATTGGGCCTCGGTCCGATGGATATGTTCGCATCGGACCGAGGTTCGAGACCTCGATGCACGAGAATTTTTCTCAAGTGCATCAGTTTCATTAAGTGGCCACATGCCTTGTTGTAAAGCAAGTGTGATGTGAGTTGCCTGGATGCCAATTCCGATGTTTGGTGCTTGCTTGGAGTGCGCACCGACCACCCGGGGTGGTGCTGTAGGTTTTCCAGATTTTCATACGCTATGCCCTTGGGGACACTCTACCAGTGTTTGTGAGGGAGTATTATTTTCATTATTATTATTATTATTATTATTACTATTCAATATGCATTTTTCAGCTTAGTTTATTTTACTTTCAGCCTCTTCCTAACTCGATGGCACCCTTCACACGAGATGAACAATTTTCACAAGACCATATACTGTTAAATTCTGGAGCAGAATCTCAATATGAACTAAGACTCGATTTGCATAATTCATCGCAAAATCCACTAGTTGAACAATATGATTTCGTTGGTTCTGAATCATCTAGCAATCAACAACATAGCATTGTTGAATCTTTTGATGAATCAGACTTCACTGAAGTTATTATGGATGGTGTTTTCCGTTTGAATAATTCCTACAGGACAGAATCGCATACGTTTATGGAAGATGACCCTTCAGAAGACAAGTTACAATCAGAAAACGAAGAATTTCTAGACCTTTCCATTACAAAAACCAAGCTAAAAAATCTGAATGGTAATGACATCAACAATATGAGTGAAGATATCTCACACAGTTTAGATGTAGATATTGTAAATATGGAAGATAACTGAGACCATTTTAATGACAGTGGATGTTGGACGGATATGAACTTGAGGAAAGGAGAGTGATAGATTTTCAACATTTTATCAATTCACTGAAACTGGTAGCTGATCATGCTCACTTGGGATCTAATTTGAATAATTATTGTTGGCGAGACCAGACGGGGTATGGCATCCAACATCAATTTTCAATGTTCTATGTGTTTCACTCAACACTCCATATCAACTGTGCAGAACAAAAAACAGTTGAATAATGATGCAGTGATGGGGATCTGCAATGGATGAGATGGCCAAGGCTGCTGAGGAAGAAAAGTCGTTAGCAATTGAAAATGGTGATGTAACTCCTGATGGAATTCCATTTATTACAGTTGTATGTGATGGAGTGTGGGCTAAAAGGTCGTACCGCCATAATTTCAACTGATTGAGTGGAGCTGCAGCTACTGTAGGATAAAACAAGGAGAGTTTTATACCTGGCGGTTAAAAATGAATTCTGTCTGATGTGTAAACGGTATCCCACTTCCACACCATCTCATACATGCTACAAAAATAGGGAAGGATCTGCCATAATCAATGAAGGATTCATGCAAAGCATGAACATGTATGGATTAATCTACAAGAGGATGGTTGCTGATGGCGATGGTAGTTGTTATAAGACTATTCTTGATAATGACCCCTATAAAAACTTCCAAGTAGAAGTTGAGAAGATTGAGTGTAGGAATCAGTTATTGAGGAACTACATAAATAAAATCAGAGAATTAGGAAAAGACACCAACGCAGGTCCTTTGATACTAAGAAATGAAATAAAGGTATTATCTTGCATTTATGTTCTACAATAACCTATTCGTAAAAATGTCTAAGATTTCTGCTATAATAAACATAGTTGATTGAAATTGAAGTTTTTTAAAAATGTTTCAGAAAAACGTAATGAGATTTCGTTATGCCATCACAGAGGCCATCAATAGGAAGAACGAAAATGGCACACTGGAGGAAAACAGTGAAAAACTGAGGAAAGACATTTTAAATAGCCCATTCCATATTTTTCTACCTACATTGCTGTGCCTACTATTGCCAAAAACAAAGTATAGCTGGAAGTTTATGTACCGATGATGTAATAACTGATATCAAACTTACCTGTGAGTTTTTTAACATAGTATATATATTTCCTATCAGTGATAAAAAATACCGATTCTTATCCTAGTATATTGAGTTGAAGATAGGTACATACTTATATTTCCATATCATCTTTTTACATTCGAAGGAATATATACCTGATGCATCTATGTAATCAATACAAAATACCTACTTTTTTTCCTTATGATCTATATTAATTTTTTCATTCCCTCTTGTGCATGGTGTCATTCAAGCATAAACTACCATTTTCTTTAATTATTGTATAAGTAAACATACTCCTCATATTTTATAATACTTTTTGTTTTTAGCATTTGTTTGATAAAATGATGGGTCACGTGAGGTACCTTTCAAATCATGCTAATAGCTTGATACTCGATGTTGATAATAATTCAGCCGAGCAATTCAACGGAATTATTGCAAAACATACTGGAGGGAAGAGGGTGAACTTTGTTCTCAGACGTTCATACCAATCCCGATGTTTTGCATTAGTGGTGAGCCAAAATACAAAAATTCCTTTGGAAATTATGAAAAAATAATTGGTATGCCTAAAGTTGGCTATTACACGCAAAATTATGAAAGTTGTAAAAATAAAAGAAGAACTAATAAGAATAAATTGAGAATGTTGAAAAATCGAAAAAAATATTCCAATGCTCAAGGGATAAAATCATCACAGTTCTATGAGACGCACTGCGAGAAACCGGATCTTGAAGATAAAGTATTACAGCAGGCGATTTCTGAGTTCCTGAAGGGATTACACTTGACTTAGACTGAGAAAACGAATATCGAAGAAATAACGAGAAATCAGGCAGATTCGGAAATGTGGCAGATTGAAAGAATAAAGAGAGTGACAGCTTCAAAATTTGCGGAAATTTGCAAAAAAAGACCTACTTCTTCTAGAAAAAATTTGATCAAATCAATATTATATCCAAAACAAATATTTGCCAAGTCTATAACACATGGCGTGGAAAATGAGAAAAATGCAGTAAAGCAATAAGAGGGCCATTTGGGAGATAAAATCTCTAAATGCGGTTTATTCATCGATCAAAACATAGACTTTATAGCTGCAAGCCCTGATGGCGTTATTGAAGGAACCAAAGCTCTTGTCAAAATGTCCTTATTCTGCAAGAGATTTGACTCCCGAGGAAGGCATTGCTAAAGGGCTGATAACATGTTGAAGAAAAAATGGAGAGTTCAACAAAAACCATAAATCGATACCCGCAACGAACAAAGCCGTAACTAAAATTACAGCTATTTTCAGTTATAGATGTGGGCGTAGTCAGCTTAAAAAACTGATGCTGACGATAGAAAAGCCGTATCTCTAGACCAAGTAGTTACGAAGGAATCTACTTGAAAAAAAATGTATTTCGACCAAAATATTGAAAAAAAAATCTGTATTTCGGCTCTCCTGAAATATGATGAAAAATTAGTTACGTCTTTGTTCGTTGGGAGTATCGAAATGGCATTTTCAAGTTCAAGGGCAATTGCACGTCACGGTTTTTGATTTTTGTTACTTCATGGTATGGACATATAAAGGTATCAAAATTGAAAAAATCCCTCGCAATGACACGTTTTGGCAAGATGAAATGGAATCAAAATTGATAGAATTCTACATGAAATGCATGCTTCCTGAAATAGTGGATAGTCGATACGAAAGGAATATGGAAATTATAAATTGAAGGTGTTTTTCTCTTGTTCATATTATTAAATTTTTTCTGTTTTTATATTAGAAATTTCAATCCTGTATTGATTAATTTTCACTATATTGTATTGAAAAAGGAAATATATTGGCCTCTGACTAAACTGGCTCATGAACGTAGCTGAAAATATTAGATCGGCTCTTGTGGAGACTGCCAAGTATAAAATACTTTCAACTGCTTTCTGGTATAGTTTCTTTTGATCTTCGTTCAGAAGGTCGTCATCATCCAAAATAATTTTTTCTCCAATTGGTAACGGCGTTTTTTCGCTTGTGTCATATGTTCGGTATTCAAAGTCTCAAAGCATTCAATATTATGTATATTTTTTACTCTTTTTAAAAACTTTATCTGTCGACCAGAGACGGGCAGTACCTATTTTGCGCTGTACCGGCACACACGTTCGCCTTTCTGGCCCACATATCAGATTTTGCATTTTGAAGGACATTTTGTGAAGTGAACTGCCAAACGTTCTACAAGACCCAGGGGTACCCCTGCAAGAGTGGTGAAGACTATAAAAGTGAGTTTCAATTACACTTTTTTTATGTGTCTCCCTTTTTCCGCTCAGTTATTTCATATACTTATTTGAACATCGCTAAGATATTGAAAATTATTCAAAGATCAAACTCATTTACAGTCCATTTATGCTTTCTCGCCCTGAATTTCATTCAGGATTTCTTTCGCATATGCAGTTTGGTCTAATCTAATTTTCTCCTCGTCTATGGTTATTCTTATTGATGAAACAGTTTTCACTTCACCCTGTTAAAGTTCTAGCAATATAATATTATATGAGGAAAACTTTTCTAAATTGATTTGACTTATCTTGAAATCTTCTATCTGATTTGAAATCCTTTCCATATTTCTTCTTCATCTTCAATGCTTTTGTTCCATTTTCGTCTTCCTGTTCGTCTTTTATTTTATTTGCTATTCTCCTTTCCTCTTCTAATAACTTTGATTTTAAATTGCACATGTTTAAATCATTTTCGTCTGCTCTTAAATTTCGTGCTAAATATTCGTAACTGCTTGGTAATCCTAAAACTGCAAATCAAGCTTGCACCTCCTCAGAAAAAACATATCCAGCATTCTTAACTTTATGATGTAAACTGTTGCGTCTCGTCAAATATTATTTTTTTTTTTTGATGAATGAATAAATGAAAACAATATCACTTTTCAATTGAGAATACTTATTCCTTCTTCAACATGAATACCTTCATGAATATCTTACAAAGGACTAAAATTTATGTTTGAGTCGCAGATGGTTCCACATCATGTTCAATTTTCATTAAAATCTATATTTTATTGTTTTGTAGATACAGGAATCACCATTAAACATTACCGTCACTATATACAGTGTCAACTTAAGTTGGCGACATATAAAAAACATTTTTATTTTTCAATTTATGAAAGAAGTTCTGCATGTTCTGGAATCTGATTGTGAATTTTCAAATTTTAAAATTTGTCAGCCCAACACAAGTAGTGGCATAAAATATGAATTTAGTACAAAAATTGTTTTTTTAAATATTTGAAAAAAAAATCAATTTTTTTTCATTAAAACTAATTTTATCCTTTCCAACAAAAATGTGTATAAAAACTGGCTAAGCCTTCTGCTTCGACCGCGAATATATTCTGAACTTACACTGCGAGAGCCACTATTTTAACTTTCAAGCATTCGTGTGGAGAAAATTCCACAAAAATCAGTTTATTTTTAGCCTAGAGAGATATAATTGCATATTTCCTCGTGACTCTTTATTTGCAACAACTTCATATTTTTTTACACTATCCATGTACAACTGACAAACTTCCAGATTTGGTTATTCATAATAAGGTTTAAGAATATGCAGAAATGTTTATAAACAATGACTTTTATTTTAAAGTGAAAAATAAAGTTGTTTTCCATTTGTGGTCAAGTGGATACACTGTAGAAACATTAAATTTTACCTATTTGTACTCATTTGTGCCTACGAAAAATTAAGCACTGACTTTACACTTCACACACATACCTACAACCTACCTAATTACCTATACCATACCCCTTCCACGTATAATTGCGCATTGTATTTTCCACACATGAAAAAAATGGAAAGTCTAAAACAATTAGTAGTCGTGGCCTTTTTAAAGATTCTTTATGAATGCTCTTTTTGGTCATATCTGATGTGTGCTCATGTGTGGTCGGTGGATCAGCGGTCTAAGACACAGGCCGTTCAAAACTCCAGCATAGCGATAGTCGGTTCGAGTCCGATGTAGGTACGAGAATGTTTCTCAACTACTTTATATCGGATCGATAGGCGACCGCATGCCTTGTTGAAAAGCAAGTGTATGGTGAGTTGTCTAGATGCCAATCTCGTCTAGTGCTAGCTTGGAGTGCACACCGACCACCCGAGGTGGTGCTGTAGGTTTTCCGGGTTTTCCTACAGCTGAAAAGTGAATACATCACCTAAAACATCAGTCAGTCGCCCCGGAGCGCCACGGCAAATAATAATAATAGCCGTCCTCTACCCGCACAGGCTATGCCTTTAGGTACACTCAACGAGTGTTAATGAGGGAGTATTATTATTATTATTACCTACCTACAACTTAACATATTTTCATTAGCTAAATTATTATTTGAAATATTCATCCTAATTAAGCAAATATTGAACTATAATGTTATTACCTATATAATTTTAATTCTTTCCTTTGAAAACATACTGGGCAATATAGTGTACCTATGAATCGTAAAAGCGGTTGATAGGCGGTAATCGAAGCCTCGAGGCGTTCAAGGCCAAATTTACTATAATCGTAATATTTTACACCCCAACCGCGCCCCAATCAGTTGGAGTGAAACGCTATTAGAATTCTTTAATGATGGAGCTCCGCCTTCATCGTTCGGGATTCTCATTTCCCTCTCTCTGATCTTTTTCAGAAGGTAAACCCCTTCTTAACCCTAGATCCACACAGTGATTTATTATAGCAAATACCAGACTGTGGGGTCCTATATGACCCTATGGACAATGGGAACTCTATGATGAAGCAAATCGCAAAAATAAAACAATTTTTTTAAATATTGAACATTTATGTCTCATTTTGAATATTTTGAACGGATATGAATTTTCAGATACCTTAACGATATAACATGAATTAACTGTGGTATATTCAATGAATAACTATCAAAGTCACTTTACAACTATTTGCAGTCTTCACAAATATCATGGCAATATTCAGCACACAAGTTCTTTCCACAGTGGGTGCAAATATGGCGTCCTTTTCTGTCGCGTTTTCGTGGGCAAAAATAACACCTACCTGTACCTGTCTGCCGATTTTCAGGAGGCAAATTTTCAGAATGGCCAAGGTATTCTTGAATACTGTTACGTAACTGCCTTGGTAATTTTGTATTTGTCAATCTCTTCTTCATATGATTTTCTACAAGTGCATTGGCCAATGATTTGAGAAATATCGCTCTAGAGCATTTACGATTGAAATGTTTGTGCGTGTATAAAACAAATGCATTTATTGCAGCCATATCCATCATTCCGTAAAAAACTCGTAATGGCCATCTCCAAGTTTTCCATGCCACCGTTTTTGAGTGACATAGCTGGTCGAAAGTATCAACCCCGCCCTTTGTCGAGTTATAGAATAATACAATTTCTGGTTTACTAGTTTGTTCATCTCATCATCATGAAAATGCATAGTGCTCAATAAAAGAACACATTTATTCTTTTTGGGAACGAAGCTGACAAGAGTTTTGTCTTTCGTAAATGCAAACGCTGAAGAAGGTATAGTTTTACGCTTCTTTTCAAGAAAGCTCAAGGGAACTTCCTTTTTATTTTTTCGTAGGGTGCCAATCATAGTCAGTTTGTTCAATAAAAGTTGATCTGCTAACTCCACAGAACTGAACCAATTATCAAGAGTCACATTCCGATTAGTTCCTTGAATAGTTTCGGTAAGTTGTAAAACGTATTTTGTTGGTATCAGTAATTCCTTGGGACGCCCTGATTTGAATTTTACTTTATTCTTTTTTCCAGGTTTTAAGGGAATATACATTTTGAATGGACATCTCCCTCTAAAACTCAATTGCTCATCAATTGTAACATACTCTGCGGGAGTGTAGTTATCTTTGCAGGACTGGATAAATATATCCCATATGTCACGTATTGGTGCAAATTTATCTTTATTTTTCCTTTCCAAACGAGTGTCCTTATTGTCGAATCGTAAACATTTCAAAATGAATTCGAAACGGTTTTTTGGCATTGTATTTCTGAATATTGCGATGCCAAATTTATTCGACCACATCTCTTCTAAAGATAAATGTGCATTTTTCAAAACACCTGCGAAATAAAGTAGACCAAAGGCAGCTAAGAGTTCCGTTTTTGTGACATCATGTATATAGCTCTGCTCGGTTGAAAAATTATTTCTTTGGAGTGAAATTCCCTTGTTGGTGTATTCTAGAATGATATCAATCATTGCGTCCGTAAAAAAATCTTCCACAATTCTTTTATCTCGTGGATATGTTTGGCATTGCCTTTCGGCCAGGTAGATGTATGACAAGATTTTTCTGTGATGTCCTAGTGCATTTCGAATTGAAAAGTGTGGCGTACCACACGTAGCCGTCCCGGCCATAAAACCTTGCTCGACGTTTAGATCGCTCCTCAATGGTGGGTGCTTCTTCTGAAACAGCTGAAGCATATTCAATTTGTAATTCACTTTCTGATTCGTCTTTATCGGAATCGTCGAAAATCACGAGATCTTCATCTTCACTCTGCAACTCCCTTTCTGGCTCATCTTCACTGGAATCCTCATAAAGAACTTTCCAGAGCTCTTCTTCAGTGAGGGGGCGCTTATTCGGGTCCTTTTTGATTATACTAGTAAATAAATAACCGATTGAAATGAGTCAATTCAATAAATCTAGCATACTCACAAAAAAAAATACAACGATAATCACACTGTGGGGTCGTATACGACACGAACCGTGTAAATAAATGAAACGATCACGACAATCGCGAAGTACGTCCTCACATCACTGAAACACACTAAATAATGAAGCTACTGAAATGTCCAGATTCGTGAGGTCTACGCTTGCGCATATAATCGCAATTATGTAAACAGTCGGGTCGCCGGTAACCCCACGATGTGGCTCTAGGGTTAAGAACAAAGATGAAAACTTGCAAGTTGAAAAAAAATCCAGAGAGAACAGGTGGTGGGCCCCATCAAGGACACACTTATACAGAATATGAAAGTGAAGTGATCAAAATAATGAAGCTGGTGTCAACTGAAGGTCAAACAAATGTATCGGTATCAAGTACAAAATTTACATTTTATTCCCCAAAACAAATAGCGTCCACGTCAAATTCTACTGTCATGGCAACTTTGAAAGAAAATAACAACAGAGAGGCAATATCATAAAAATAGCATGAGAATAACAGCAATACTTTATTAGTTATGATTTTTAAATATTGATTTTAAGTTGAAATTAAGAAGAACATCTTGTTCATATAATTCTTGGTTTGGTAGCTGAAAATTCAGCTCAAAAAGTTCCTAAGTGACAAATATGTTTTAGGAATTTAGGAAGGATCAGAAATATCACACATCCATCTGTTAAATGGTATTATAGTTGTTTCCTTCTATATTCCATAATCTTGACGACAGTGATTTTTTCCGCATGCATCTACAGATGCACATCATTACGTTCAAGTGGATGGAGGGAAGTAATTATTATTGGATGGGTGCATGGAGGTTATTGAAATGCCTGGAAAAATTTGCTCATACATGGCATTTTTCAAAAAAGATTGTTTCTACAAAAGCAGCTCTTAGACAAAAAACGCTTGCGTAGAACTTTTCTGCTCCCCGCTATCAGGTCTATCTCTTGAGTACTTTGGATATTTCTGGTATTCGAGGGGTATGATGAGAATAGATGTTGAGAGTATGACGTACCAATCAACAACTTAGTAGTACGCTAGTATGCTGGTCCCCCTTATGCTGGCGATACATGCATCCTTTATCCGATAATACGATGATTCGAAATGAACCCTATTGATCAGGAAAAATTCAAATGTCATTTTACTTCCAATAGTTCTCAACTTTTATACGATATCGTACAGAGTTGAAATATTTTCAATTTCTTTCTATGTCGGATAAACCTCAACTTCTTGTTTTTGCATTTTATGTGTCTAATTACCAAAGGCACAGAAAACGTAATATCAACTATGTTTTTCTTTTATCAATTTTGCTTTTGAGAAAATACAAAACAACAAGAAGATTTTGAGTCCATGACAATTTCATGAAAAGAAAAAATCAAAGAGTCCGTCGGAACTTGTTGAATCAAATGATGCTTACTGATTCAGAAAAGTGCTTCAATTACCTGAGGATGTCTAGTGATTCCTTCCAGAACTTACTGCAGCTACAGCCCTCAGAAGTCGAATGTTGTGCTAGCTAAGGATTAATGAGGTCTTAGCTTTTAACTTGCGATTCCTAGCACGAGACCAGTGACCATGCTGGAAATCGAACCCACGTCTCTCTGATTGATAGACTAGCGCTCTACCATCATGACCACTGTGACAAAACAATTTACATAGGTATCTTGCTAGTGGAATCAATATGATTTCCTTGTTCTAATTTCGTATTGCCCCTTGTACAGTTTCCATGATTATTAAAGAAACATGGGATGCTATTTGGGACTGCTCAAATGATAAAGTACTGCTAACACCAACAGAGTCCTGGATGCAGGTTGCCCAAGATTTTGAAGCAAAATGGCAATTACCTCACTGCGTTGGTGCTATTGATGGCAAACATGTCACAATGCAGGTACTTATATTCAAGATCTTTTTGAACATAAAAACAAAATGCTCAAAACTGAATTTCATTCAGGCCCCGGTAAAATCAGGATCAGCATTTTTCAATTAAATAGAAGCACATAGTGTCGTTCTTTTGGCATTATGCGATCGATACTATAAGTTTACTTTGGTGGACATTGGTGCTCTGGGTAGACACAGTTATGGTCGAATTTTCAAAAACTCAGAAATAGGTAAGTTGATTATCACAGACAGGATTAAGCACTGAGGAAGAAATTAACTACTATATTGCTGCTGATGAAGCTTTTCCTATGACCACTTGTATTAGGCGTCCATATGCAGGTCGGTTTTTGGTGCAGAATAAGATAATTTTCAATCACAGGTAACATAAATTTAGCAGGTGACAGAAATAATAACTTTCATTATTTTAAGTTATAGTAGTTTATAGTAGACACTTGGAGGTACAATAGCGTGAATCACTAAACTGTAATGTTACAAATAGTGCTGAAGTTATTCAACTGAAACTTCAGCTCCTGAAGCTGCTAACTTTGTTAGTGAAACGTGAGTAAAATATTGAAGATATCCTTTCTGACAGGCATCCAGAGATGAACAGATTTCTTGTGATTATATTTTACTTCAATTTCATCGTGCTCAAACCCGGTTTGGGTATTTTCAAAACTGTCAAGTATGTTATAGTTCAACTAAATTATTATCATTTTTTATATCAGACTAAGTCGTGGGCGTAAAATCATTGAAAATGTCTTTGGGGTTTCGACACAGCGATGGCGTATTTATAGGAAAGCAATTATATCTAGCATATAAAAGCAGTTATTAAGGCGACTGGTTGCCTACATAATTATGTAAAGATATCCGGATCAAAGACTGGAAGTGAAAAAAGATATTTAACTCTAAATATTGTTGACAGAGAGACTAATGATAGGGAAATTATTGAAGCAGACTGGAGAAATAAGGATTCTGCAATTGGTCTTCTTCCAATCAGAAGTACTAGTTCTAACATATATGGAAGAGCAGCAAAAAATATGAGAGATTTATTATGTAGGTATTTTCAATGAAATAAATAAATAATTATTTACATTGTTTACCTATTTATTTTATGAAAACAAACTTAAATTTCATTTTATGATATTCTTACCTAATATTAACAAAAAAACAAAATGTTATTGAAAAAATTCTTTGGTCCCTCCAGTCTGTAGCAGATTTATCACTAGGAGTGTTCGTTCACGCTGAGGAATTTGTGTCTAAAGTCGAACGTTTTGAGATTCGGAAACACATAGGATTCACTACCGCCATAGTCTCAGGTAGAAGTGAAAGTTTTGGGCTATCATTAATCTTATTTAATGCGTCTACAATGGCCAATTTAATTTTTTATTTCCCCTGGTCCACTTTGAGTAGATTAGAACATTAGACAACACTGGGGAGAGAGTGGTGGTACTGGTGATATCTGACTTGGAATGATTGTTGTATCTAGTAAAAAATTACATTTTGTAAAACAATTCACACTTTTTCTTAGATGATGAGCCACTTGGTATGTTTTATCCTTTGATGCGGACATGAGTCTCTTAAGATTGCGCCATTTTTTTATTAAAAGTTCTAGAGAATATTCAGGTTCCATAATTGATCCCAAAAAGGCGGTCGTGCCTGAAAACAACTGACGAGTAGTTCCTCTACAGTTAGTGTTTCTTCTCTAGCAGTATTGGCTTCTGTATTGGCATACTATAATTAAAATAAGATGTAATATGGAAGTGCTTATGTGAATAGTTCTACAGGTCGACCTGATCCCCTGAAGAGGGAAAGTTATAATAATGATCTAAGTAGGCAACAAAATAGTATATTACGTAACAAGAGTTGTAAGTAACCCATTACGCACGAAATGAAAAAGTTTAAGCACGAAGCCGCGCAGCGGCGAGTGCATAAATTTCATGAGTGCGTAATGGGCTTACAACTCGTGTAACGTACTATACTTTTTCTATGCCCATTCATTTTGGAGTGCTCATAATTTCATCACTTACATATTCGAAGATAAAGTTGTTGTTGTTGTTGTTCGGATATAATTATATTTTGTTCAAGAAATTGACAATATAAACGACATGACATTTATTTTCATAGCATGCTACTTAAGAAAACGTGTTCTATTTTTATAGAAATTGCATAACGTGCTGCCTACATTTAGGGGCATCACTCTTTCAATCCTAAATATATCTCGCTAATGCTAAAAGTTTTTATGTTTTTTAATTGACTATATTTGTGTAAATAGACCAAATAAAGTCTTACGTAAATAAAAATTTTATTGTAATTTAATTAAACCAAGAAGTTTAAGTTTTCTTCTCTGTTGACAGTACGATTTTTGACGTTTACAGACATGGGCGTAGAAAAAATATATTAATAGTGCCTCACTTTCCTTTACGAAAGCAAGACACTAGCTCAGTGGGCAGTGGGGTGAGTTGGGTGCTTACAGAATAAAAAGTGAAATTATAATTCAATAATAATATCTTGACTCTACTTGAGTAGGATTTGGATGGGTTCTGAAGACAATGCACGATACTGTCAGTATCCCTAGTTGCATACACATCAAGTGCTAATTATCACTTTTATTCAATACATGCTCATCACTAAATCACATATGTATGTACCAAGGGTGGTGATGTCTTCAGATATGGGTACACCTGAAGGGCTCAAATATTATAAATATAAATAAAAAAGGTAGTGATAGGCGCTTATTTAGCCAGAAACTATACTTGGTGACTTTTTTTCCTGAACAGACGTGTAGAATAGAGTAGAGCTGGAGGTCTCCAGAAGTATACAGGATGCTCCTTCGGTAGTTAACGTTCTTAACCAATGGACTTTCCTCTACCACTCTGCCATGAAACTGTAGGGTACACCCATACCTATGAACAGGGGTCTTCTTACCTCTCTACGAACAGATGGGCTTCTTACCTATACGAAATAGAGAGTCTTCTTACCTCTACGAAACACAGAGGTTCTCTCAGAAAAAAAAGAGTCATCTAACCTCTCAGAAAAAGAGTCTTCTAACCCCTTAGAAAAACCTCAAGAGCCCTACAAAGAAATTACCTAATAATAACTCTTCAAATCATCGTTGTAGAAAAGTGTGTAGCACGTGGAATTTGCCTACCTGTTAAATGTTGGTTGGGCTTGAAGGAAATAGTCGACGGCGTAAGTGATAATCCCCTCAAAGGGTTTTTGAATGAATTCAAAAATAAGAATCAACGGCAATTGATCCCACCTCTCCTAGTGGATAGAGAAATAAACTACAATCTCAATTGAAAGATATGGCCAATTGGAACTCACGTGTGATCGAGACTAATGTGTCTTCTTGTGCCCTTTCCTATGTCATCAACCATGACCAGCGGACTTGAATATTTATTTATTTAATTACTAAAGTTACCCAACAGGACGAGCCCAATAACAGGATAACACACCATTACAATAAAGGTTACAATTGTGTGATCGCTTAGTAAAAAAAGTTATAACTCAACTAGGTAAGCATAATATAAGTGGTTGAGAGCTTCTTCGGTTTATTTTTGAAACAGTTTACACTGGGGTTAAAAATGTCCAAGTCACCAGATATCATAGTGTTACATGTTACCATACATCTAATCATTTGAGAACCACCAAAGTAATTTGTATAAAAATAAGGAGTAAAAAAGAATTGTCTATGACGGATGTTATATGAGGAACAGTTCAGTGGAAAGGGGGTTGTACATTCATTGGAATCAATTAGATTATTAAATATTTTGTAAATAAAATATATATCATTAAAGTCACGTCTGAGAGATAAATTCACGAGATTGTAGAAAATTAGGTTACTGCCATATGAAAAGTATTGCCTATATCTGAAGAATCTGTAATTTATAATATTGATCATTTTCTTTTGTACAAACTTCAATCTCTTAATGTATCTTTGATATGATGGGTTCTAAACTACACTACAGTATTCAAGGATAGGCTTTATCAAAGTGTTGAACATAATCAGTAAAGAGGAGAAATTCTTAAAATCCCTAGTATTTCTCGATATGAAAGCGAGGGTTCTGAGAGAATTCTTGACAATTTTTTCAATATGACTGTCAAAGGTCAAATTGGTATCCAGTTACAACTAAGTCAACTATCTCATCAGAGATGGACAGGCTATCATTGTTAATCTTGAGCGAAGAAATAAGGGGATTCTGACTACGGGTGAATATGATTTGACTACTTTTCTTAGTATTTAGTGAAAATTTATATATATATTACGGTAATCTGAAAAGCGATCTAGGTCCTCCTGTATTTTGTTGTAGTCGGTGAGATATTTTCACATCATCAGCATATAATGATATATTGGAGTAATGGAAACATTTCTCCACGTCACTTGAATAAATACTAAATAGTAGGGGTCCCAGATGGAAACCCTGAGGAACTCCAGAGGTAACTGGCAACATGCAAGACTTTGTATCCTGAACATATGATGAATTCTATCCCAACGTGAGTGATCGTGAATATAATATTATTGCACTTAGTGAAACATGGTTGAAGTCCGATGTCAACTCTAGTGAACTCTTTCCCGATGACTACGAAGTCTATCGGAGTGATCGAAAACTCGGTCAGCTTGAATTGACATGTGGTGGGGGTGTTTTGCTCGCTATCGACATCAATATCAAATCCGAAGTTATTGATACTTCCCAGTTTGAAGCAAATTTTCCCAAAATAGACTTCTTGGTGTGCAAGTGTTTTGTATCATTCGGGTATTTTTTTGTAGCAATTGTTTACATTCCACCATCTTTGTCACTAGATGAATATAATAATTTTTTTGAAACTTTAGAAGGTTGGGATGTCATCAATTCGGATAAAGTATTATTTTTGGGAGACTTTATTTGTACAAATTTTGTTGATAATAATTTGGAAGATGCGAAAACTCGTACAATCTCAAATTTGCTGGCCTTCTTAAATATGAAACAATATAACAACATTTTAAACAACTATGATAAATTTCTAGATCTTGTAATGAGTAATGTCAATTGTGCCCGTGACTCTTTACCATTAGTAAATGAAGATCTCTATCGCCCATCTCTTTCCATTGAGCTCATTGGACTTCACTTCGAAAAGGAGTAATTTCAGTACAAATATCTACAACAGAAAATACAATTTCAAAAGAGCAGACTATCGCTCTTTATACAATGACCTCTTATATAGTAATTGGGACTTTTTAGAAAACTTTACTGAAATTAACGTTGCTGTGGAAAGTTTCTATAATAGGTTTTATGAAATCATGAATACATGCATTCCACTTTCCAAAAATTTTAAACATAAATATCCAGTCTGGTATCCAAGCGAGGTTATAAAGCTTATTAGAGAAAAGTCAAAGCTACATAGCAAGTTCAAAAACACAGGAAATTTTAATTTTTATCAGGAATTCAGTGAACTAAGGGTTGATATCAAACAAAAACTAAAAGAAGCATATGCATCGTATTTACAAAATGTGGAAATCAAGTTGAAAGAGAATCCGAACAATTTCTGGGTATTTGTCAATAATAAAAATAGAACTTCAAAAATGGTTTATGGAGGTGAATCGTATAACGATCCGCAATCGATTGTGAATGCCTTCGGGAATTTCTTTGAAAGTGCCTATTCATTATCTGTTAACCCTTTCGTGGGCGCGAGAAAAATAATTTCGAAATGCATTTTTTTTTGTGTGAGTAAACATTCAACCATTTATTTCTGATGAATTACCCATAAAATTTTGTCAAAAATAATCCCCTCCACTTTTATTCATGATGGGAAGTATTCTTCCCACTGCCCACATACATTTTCATTTTTTTTCTATGAATATATTAAAAAACCATTTCTATTTATGAAAATATTTATATTATCACGCAGAAGATAATGATAATGAAACTGTTTCACACACGGTTTTCATGGGAAATCTACTATTTTCCGTGGAATCTGTTGAAACACGGATGGATACACAAAGGCACTTGACAGGACGAACATATATATCTTGTTCTGTGCTCATTTGCTTTCGTGCTGCAAAGCCTACATCTTTTGTATTTTGCTTGTTGATTAGGAAGGTGTTTACCAACATCAGATAATCGAACTTCATCTGGAACAGTACCCTTATTCGATAGGAATAGCACTGGCCTATTTCGGCGTTTCCTAGAAGTAAAACCGCCTATTAGTTACCTCGCCAAGTTGATCCTAAATGACAACTGATCTACTGTTCTCCTTTTGTTTGTATTCATAAGAATATAAGAATTGACAACAGCCATGTCTATTAGGTAATACAGAATACGGTGCCACCATTTCGTAGATCTCCGACCAATGGAATATCTCTCATGTAACTGGTCAAATTTGTCCACGCCACCCATTATTCGATTGTACTCGGCTATCATCTTAGGGCAATAAACAGCCTCCCTAGCGCCAGTTTTGTTTCTTCGCAAAACAGTTTCCGTATCTTTTGGAGAGAAGTAATTTATAATGACATGAACGTTTTAACTATCCATCCATTTGACTGCAGACAAATTTTCTTTTGTTGCAAACATGAATTCCCCGCGTTGAAGTTTGGTTTTGTTTTTATACATATCCGGTAGATTTTTTCGGTTTGTTCTTACTGTACCGACGGCAAATATTCCATCTTGTAAAAATTTCTCCATTAGCTCAACAGATGTGAAAAAATTATCAAACGCTACTAAACAATTTTTATTTTTCAGCGAATCAGTGAGATTTATTACAACTCTTTCTCCTAAACCGTAATTACCCTTTTCTGTGTCGAGAGATTTGCCTGTATATATGTCAAACTTCCATATGTACCCTGTAACAGAGTCAGCTAAACACCAAACTTTGTAGCCCCTTTTGACAGGCTTCATAGGCATATATTGTTTCAGGGAAGAGCGACCTTTGAAGGCAATCATTGACTCATCCACAGCTAAAAAGGCAGAATGTTTGTATGGCTTGGTGAATGAATCATTGAGCATAAGAATGAGTGGCCTCATTTTTTGTAGCTTGTCATATCCTGCCTCGCCCTTTGGTATAGCCTTAGTATTATCATTTATATGAATATTCTTAATTAGTTTTTTGTACCTCTTGGATGGCATGTTTTGGGCAACGGAAGAAACTGCCAGAAATGGATCACTCGACCAAAAGTTTGATAAATGCGGTAATTGGAATATTCCCATTATCAGCATGATTCCTTTAGAGCTTTGATTTCTTCTTTGGAAGTATTCTCCCAATTTTCAGATGGGCCTGGGGTTTTACTGCACCTTCTAAGAAGATTCTGTGTTACATATAGGTTAGTTTGCTCGACAATGAGCTAAAATATCGTTAATGAATACTTGATTGAAAAAATCAATTTCCTTAGCATGTTGAGGTATTTGGATTACAGTTTCTGGATTTTTGCAAAAGTATATATTGCGATATTGCAATTCCTCGCCGTTCTGCGTCCAGGTAGATGGCTCTTCATCACTCTCAATATCGCTATCGTCGCTAACATAGGTTTCATCCCGCATCGGTACAAAATCTGGAGAGGCCGACTTGAAGAAGTCATTCGTTTGATCAGGAGGAATGGGTGAAGTAGTGTTGCTAGTTGAGGCTGAATTCAAACTAGTGTTAGACGCTGTGTATTCAAGAATATCCATTTCATCCTTTGCTTCATGATCTGGTTCTTCGTCCGAGTTCTCTTCATTGTCTGGGAGACTGTAGAAGTATTCAAGAGCCTTCTCGCGATGCTGAGGGTTATCTAAGTCCCACATGACTGCAAAAAAAAATTTGGGTAATAAGATTCGTTATGGGCAGTAGGAAGGATATTTCCCACCTACAAATTTCATGTTTCTGACATTATGAAAATCAGAATAGCAATAATATACGGAAATACTTATTGATAACATATTATTTCACCTACTTTACTATAAAAAAGTCTTATATCTCACCTAATTGCACGGATGACTCCAGATTAGTCGCAGAAGCACTCAATTTGTCGTTCAAAATGATAAAAATACGTGATCACCTGTAGAGAATATGGGATCCACTGAGCTATGTCATACGCAAGCTATTATTTCTAGTTCAACAGGATTTCCATATGTTATAGACAGATGGCGACACCAATACTGTTCAAAAATATTTAGCCCTGTTGCCCATGCAACAGATTTTTGATGGTGGAAATATAGCTTCCCACCGCTTACGAAAGGGTTAACGTAGAGGAAAACTTATTATTTAATTTTGATCATAATACCCTAGTAGATATTAGCTGTGAAACAATCACTGAAACAGAAATCTTGGAAGCTGGGAAAAAATTGAGGAATAAGTTCACTTCAGGTTCAGACAAAATACCATCATTTCTGTTGAAAGACTGCTTAAGAGTATTAGTTCATCCTCTACAAATCCTTTTCAATTTAATCTTGAAAATATCAGTTTTTCCAGAAATTTGGAAAATTGTCAAAGTTTGCCCAATCCATAGAAGTCAAGATCGTAATGCAATTAATAATTATAGACCAATATCAATCTTGAATAACTTTGCGACGATCCTGGAGAC
Organism: Chrysolina americana; assembly: GCA_958502065.1. NCBI lineage: Eukaryota > Metazoa > Arthropoda > Insecta > Coleoptera > Chrysomelidae > Chrysolina > Chrysolina americana. The sequence goes on along the minus strand of OY293419.1, from coordinate 25,219,785 downwards.
CATCTTGTACCATCGCATTTATCTGTCCACCAAACACATAATATCTGAATACCAACATGGTTTTATGAATTCTAGGTCCACCATTAGTAACCTGGCTGTTTTTAATCAATATTTGTGTAAAACTTTAGATCTTAGGGGGCAGGTTGATGTGGTATACACAGATTTTTCTAAGGCTTTCGATAAGATCAGTCATAATATACTTCTTCACAAACTTTCAATAATGGGCTTTAATGAAACCACGTACAACTCTTACAATCATACCTACATCAACGCAAACAGTATGTTCATTATATTGGTTTTTATTCAAATATCTATTTTGCAACTAGCGGAGTACCTCAAGGGTCCAATCTTGGTCCTTTATTATTTGGTTATATTGACCGTAACCGTATAACCTGTTAGTATTTTCCGTAAGTAGCTATTATTTTGAGGCAAAGCCGAACACTCGATGTATCATCACAGAATCTCTTTCAGAAACATAACCAGTTCACACAGCCGAGGCGATTCTATGTCGTATCAAGATGATAGCCTTTCAAAAAGCTCCTTTTCGAATCAAAGACCGACTCTTACTAAACCCTTGTAGCTTGTAGTCTCTTTCCCGCCCGGTACCTACCGATCCTTGGGTCAGAAAACCCAGATCGGCTCTGACGTCATCGGGATTCCCATAATCATCCACTGTAATTTTTCGTTATGAAAAATGCTAGGTAGTTATATTATTTCGGTACGTTAGTTGGACAAATGAAATTCTAAATCTGGTACCTATTGCGGAATATTTCAAGGCGTCTTAATGGCTATTTGGAAACGTTGCTTGTAAACCGTATTTGTCGGGATTGTTTACCGGGAAAAACCTTAAAGCGGGCCATACACGATGCAATATATCGTAGAACAAGTTGCACGACAAATTGCAGAGACAATTGGAACGACAAGTTGGAAACAGTGTTGGTCACACACGTGTAGATCAGTTGATGATCTGTAGTACAACACATTGGTGTTCAGTTCAGTTTTCGTGATGGCGCCTATGATATCAAAAAAGAAGATTGCAGCGTCACTTGTTATTCTACTGGATGAAAAAGCAAAGAAAAAGAAAAAAAGAACCAAATGGTGCAAGGATTGGTTAATGAAACCGATACTTGTTTTCACATATGAAATTAATAAAACACTTACGGGTTCATGAACCTGCAGACTTCCGAAATTACTTAAGAATGGACGACAATACGTTTAAATTACTAGTAGAGGTAGTTCGACCCAAAATTAGTAAACAAACCACGATTATGCGGGATCCAGTTAGCGTTGAGGAAAGATTAAGCGTAACGCTAAGATATCTAGCGGCAGGTTCTTCCTACGAAGACCTGAAATTTACTTCCGCAATATCAGCGCAGTGCATTGGTAGAGTAGTACCTGAAACATGTTGGGCCATTTACGAGGCTTTAAAAGGAGAATATTTAAAGGTGAGTTATGACGAAGTTTAAATGTTCAAAATTTATTCCTATGTAAACGAAACTACTAAACATAAACTATTATAAGAGACAAATTAAAAAAAAATGTCTTTAATATGACCGAGAACAACGACAGTTTTTAGTTTAAACAGAAAAGATACAAAAATTAGTTCACTCTTGTTGCTCATCGTCATAGTGACTTAAAAAGTTTCTGACATTCTGGGTGTCACCTTGCATATTAGAACTGTTCATAGACTCTACTTGTGAAACAGGATAATCTTGCGTTATTGTAAATGGTGGTTGCAAGTCTATGTAGCTTCGTGATTGACGGCTAACTAGTGGAGGATGACCCAATGTTTGAAACTGAGAGGTTGTGGGCTGTAATGTCGAAGAATCATATGCACTGTTAGCAAAAGCTGTACAGTTTACAGTTGCATGTTCTGTAAGTTTGCCTATCTTGGCGAAATAAATAACATCAGATATCAATTTGTCTGCAATTATTCTCTGATTCTCAGCTATGCCCTTCAGCTGATAACCGATTCTTTTTCCGGCAATCATATATTCTTCGTCATCAGTAGTTAAGGCATGTTCCACTAAATTCAATAAATTCAATTTCCTCTGTTCGACTGGATCAATTTTTTTTTTCTTTCGGCCATCGTGAGAAGTACGAGATAGCGATCTATTTGTCGAAGGTGTTTGTGTTTTGCGAATATCACTAGAAGCACGAGATTGAGATCTACTTGTTGACGGGGTTGGTAGTCTTTGAGTATTGTCATATGTACTTGTTTGTGTTTCTGGTGTATTTTCCTCCGAGTCCAGTGGAGTGATCAACTCCCTTACATGAGTCGTGTAACTTATGGGCGACAGTGGAGCTTCTGTTTCTTCATATTCACATTCCTCCATATTGTCCTGCTAGAAAAAAAAACAATATGAGAACACTTTTTCGATGCTTTTCTTTATTGGTGAGTTATGAACTTCTTATAAACATTGGATGGCTATAGCAATTAATTAATGGCTCGAACTTGAATTAGTCAATTCTTCCCAACTTTTGGGTATCGTTAGGGAAAAATAAATTACACTCGCATAGTCTTCACTCACAGGAATAAGTAAAAAAATATCTAATATGGCTTTCCAATACACAGTTTAGAGTAAACCTTGTATAAAAATAAATCGAAACATTTAAGACTTGTTAGTGCGTTAAACAGTAACTCCAAAGTTGTAAGTTATTTGTTTGTTTTAGGTTCAAACGAGTGGCAGCAAGTTGCAGATGACTTCAAAAATATGTGGAATTTTGAAAACTGTTTAGGGGCAGTAGACGGAAATCATGTCCTCATTAAAAAAACTCCTTATACTGGATCATACTATTACAATTACAAAGGCACATTTAGTGTCGTATTATTTGCAATAGTTAATGTAAATTATGAATTTGTATATGTTCATACTGGCACCAACGGACGTGTATCGGATGGAGGAATATGGAAAGAAACGGGAATCTATAAGCGTTTGTTGGCAAATACACTGAATATACCCAACCCAGCCCCACTTAATAATACAGATGATGCATTGCCTTATGTCTTTATTGGTGACGAGGCATTTCCGCTAATGACAAATTTACTAAAACCCTATTCACAAAGACGAATAACTTATGAGGAACGCATTTTCAATTACCGACTTTGTAGGGCTCGCCGAGTAGTTGAAAATGTGTTTGGCATCTTAGCAGCACGATTTAGAATATTTTCACAACCCATTGCCATTACTGTTGACAAAATTGATGGCATCATTCTTGCGTGTTGCGCACTTCATAATTTCTTACGGAAAAGGACAACAAGGAATTATTTAATAGAAACCCTTTTGGATCGGGAAGATACCAGTGCTGGTGTAATTGTTCAGGGCGAATGGAGACAAACTGGCCAACTCTTAAATCTGGGAACAGCACATTCGAAAAATGCAGCAGCGTCGGCAAAAACGATAAGAGATTCCTTTAAAAATTACTATAATACCACTGGCAGAGTTCCATTTCAAGACAAAATGATAACATAAAATAAGTGCATATTCATAAATATACGCATGATTTTATGCATTAAAGCGATACATTACTTACTGTTTTATTGTAAATTGCGCCCTCTTCTTCATCTGTAGATTTGCCTGTTCGTCCAGATTCGGATTGGGCTGTAAATAACAGTAAATTGTAATACTATAGGCTTGGTTCATATATGTCGCCTCCCGAAGCTGTGCTTTTTGACTCTTGTACCTGAAATCAAGACTTTACAATCAAAGTACAATGTGCGTCTTGACTATATTCTCAATGTTTTGAGTTTTTCATTGTCTTAACTTCTTCAGTTCCCTTCTGAATGCTGTTCTCATATTATTAATTTTCTTTTTTAAAACTTCCACAGTTGCGTTTGTGTTAATTTGTTTATATTTTTCCAAAAGGATCCCGTAAGCAGCATTTCGTTTATGTTTGTTAGCATAATCTTTTGATTTCACTTCCCACAAACAAGGATGTTCATGGTATATGTCAATAAATTCTTCCCAAAATCTTTCGTTCTTTTCCATGATCGCAATCTTCAAACTGAAATCGAGCATTCAATTGAAATGAATGCACCTACACGTTCAAACTTGTCGTACGCAGCACTCAGTTGTACAACAGATTTTTGTGCATGTCAAACTTCCGTACGATTCGACGCGGTCGTACTGCAGGTTGGACTACAACGCCACTAACGTTGCAATTATCGTTTCAACGGTCTCATCAACTAAAATTGTACAACTGGTTGTACGATAGATTGGATCGTGTATGGGCCGTTTAAAACGCCCCACACACTATGCAATCTGTCGTACGACAAGTTGTACTGCAGATTGGACAAACAATCTGTGCAACCAATTGGTTGAGTTATTGCCCACAGACACGAACGATTGGAATATCAATCAGTCGTTGCAACTGGCAGTTGGGAAACCAATACCATTCGTATACAGTGTCATGGCAAAGACTATTGCCAAAAAGATTATAGCGGCAGTAGTGGTCATTCTGTTGGATGATAATGGAAAAGAAATAAAAAAGAAAAAAAGTAAATGGTGCAAAACTTGGCTCTTACAGCGACGTATATACACGCATATGAATTTGCTACGAGAATTACATCGAAGTGAACCAGCAGATATTAAAAATTACCTGAGAATGGATAGCGATGCATTTAACATATTACTGGAGTTAGTTAGACCCAAAATAACGAAACAAAATACACAAATGAGAGAAGCAATCACTCCTGAAGAAAGATTAACTGTCACGCTAAGATATTTAGCAACTGGAAATTCTTACGAAGACCTTAAGTTCAGTACTGCGATATCCCCTCAGTCCATCGGTCAAATAATTCCTGAGACATGCTCGGCCATTTACGAAGTCTTAAAAGAAGAATATTTAAAAGGAAGTAAAAATCACATTTGTATGTATTGAAATTTATTATATAAAAACAAAACTTAAATATACCATTCTCGCAAATAAAAACACAAAAATGTAACAGGATATTCTAAAGCGGTTGATACGTTCGGAAAAACTCGCCAGTTGTTGAAGTGCTCGCGCTGGTTTGGGTTTGTGGATTGTCCAACAGCAAAAGGCTGTGTTCGTTTGTTGTTCCTTGAGGTCGTGGGTAGGGTGAATAATCATGCGCTTGCGTGTAGTTTCTCGGAAAAGTGTTGATGTGGTGAGATCGAGAATATATTTGTATACTACTATCTTCCGTAAGTTTACCCATTTTTGCATAGAACATCACGTCAGATATCAATTTTTCAGCAATGATTCTCTGATGTTCTTCGATGCCTCTTAATTGGTATCCCAGTCGCTTACCGGTAATCTGGTATTCGTCTTCAGTTTCATTACTATTTCTTGATAAAGCCGTATGAGCTAAATCTAATAACGCTTGTCTCTTGTGTGCGGTGGCATTATTATTAGTCTTCTGTCTAACATTTCTTTGTTGAACACGGCTTTTATTAGAAGATGATGATGCAGACGTCTTTGGAGTTGCTGCAGACGCCTGAGGAGTTGCTGCAGACTTCTGAGGAGTTGCTGCAGACGCCTGAGAAGTTGCTGCTGTAGTCTGCTCACGTGTGTGTAAATTGCCTGGTACTTCTGAGTCACTCATAGAAGAGAACGGTGTTAGAGGTGATTCATCATATGCTTCTGTGTCTACATTATTGTTCGTCTCAAAAAATGTATCTATCTGAAAAAAAAACAACGACGTTAAACACGTTTAACACGATTTTAAGAATACAAAGTAACATCTGATATTTAAAGACATAATATTATTTTTATTTTCAGTGTCCGTCAACAGTAGAACAGTGGCAAAAAGTGGCGCATGATTTCAAAACCATGTGGCAGTTCGATAATTGCCTGGGGGCTATGGACGGGAAACATATTCTTATCAAGAAACCACCAAAGTCTGGATCATTGTACTACAATTATAAAGGCACCTTTAGCGTGGTCCTATTTGCAATTGTCAATGCAAATTATGAATTTCTCTATGTTCATACTGGTACCAATGGGCGTGTATCAGATGGAGGCATCTGGCGGAAGACAGGGATTTATAAGCGCTTGAAAGCAAACAAACTGAATATACCAAATCCCAGTAACTTTCCCAATACAGAAGATGTGGTGCCTTGCGTTTTTATTGCTGATGAGGCATTTCCACTAATGGACAATCTAATGAAGCCATATGCGCAAAAGGGAATCACCCATGATGAACGAATTTTCAATTACCGGCTTTGCCGGGCACGTCGAGAAGTTGAAAATGTTTTCGGTATTTTGGCATCACGGTTTAGGGTATTTCTGCAGCCTATTGCTATTGATATTGCAAGAATCGATGCTGTTGTTCTCGCATGTTGTGCACTACATAATTTCTTACGAAAGAGATCCAAAAGGGGATACATAACAGAAACTTCTGTAGATTACGAAGAGACAGATAATGCTAATGTTATACCAGGAGAATGGAGACAAACTGGTAATCTACTAGGTTTGGCTAGAAGCAATACAAACAAAAATGCAAGCACTTCCGCGAAGCACGTTAGAAATGCATATAAACACTACTATAACACCATTGGGAAAACTCCGTTTCAAGAACGAATGATAGCATAAACATATATGTATGTTATTATATGTATGCATATCATACATCATACCTAACTTACCGTATCGTTTTCCAAATTGTCTTCTACTTCGTCTGTGGATCTGCCTGTCCTGCCGGTTTCTGACTGTGCGGTGAACAAAAGCAAATCGTAGTACCATAATGTTGTTTCATATGTGTCGCCACCTGTTCCCGTGCGCTTCGAAGCTTGCACCTAAACATACAACATGAATTGTAACTACATATTATTATAAGTAATAAATAAGTGTTAGAATTCTGTTATAATTCTAATTGTCTCCACTTACCTTTTTCAGCTCTCGTCTGAACGCCGTTCGCATGTTATTAATCTTTTTCTTCAAAACGTCGACAGTTGCTGTTTTATTTATTTCTGTTAATTTCTTCAACAAAATATCATAGCTTGCATTCCGTTTATGTTTGTTTGAATAGTCATTTGATTTTACATCCCACAAACATGTTTCTTCACGGTATAATTCAATAAATTCAGTCCAAAATGAATGATTCTTATCCATTTTCACTATTTTAGAAGTATATGACACAGAACAGCAACACAACAGAGCTTCAGGTGTTTTTGAAATCGTTCCAACGAGTCACGACAGGGCCACACACTATGCAATCTGTCGTACATACGACGCGGTTGTACAACAAATTTTTAGCCCGCCAAACTTCCATACGATCCAACCGAGTCGTTCGATTTGTTGAACGACAGCCCCACACACTATGCAATTGTCGTTTCGACGGTCGAAACTACTTGGGTTGTACAACTTGTCGTACGACAGATTGCATAGTGTGTGGGGCGTTTAACACATGTCTCGATGGCTTATAGAATCTCCTCGGCTGGCTGACTGAAATATATACAGGATGATAAATGGAAATATAATAATACAAGAATGTTTGAACCGTGAAATAAAATTAATTGGACTATTTGAAAACAGTATTGATGAATAGTGAATTGTTTAACCTAACTTTAAGCTATCATTATTTAAACAATCACCACAGTACCCCCTTGCTAGTGATTAACGATACAAACGATAAAAAAAACTTAGGGGTAAACTAAGTTTATGTACACCGTTGGTTTGAGAGCAATAGAGAAAGAGCCAAAAAAATATGCTATTGTGGGTTACAAAACTGTTGAAAAATAAAAATTGCTAATCAATTTAAAATGCGATTATTTAATTGAATTTGCAAAATTAAAAGGTTGGTTTGCACAGCGTCGGCCTATGCGAAACCAGCCTGGTTCCGTTCAGTGAACCGGACCCGACGTCCAGAACGCGTCCTGAAACCACAGGTTGCCTGGGTGGTATCAGCGCTGGGGCTGGTGGTGGGACTTCGCCCTGCTGCGGCGGAACCAGGGTGAAATCTTCGTCGTCGGAGTCGTTGTCTGGTGGCTGGATGTTGTCGTCCACAATGTAGGCTGGTTTCAGCCGGTCGATGGTGACTGGTATGTGTCTTCCTCGTATAAAGAGTGTGAAAACTCTGTGCGAGAAAGAATTTTGTACGGTCCATCGTAGGGCAGCTGGAGGGGTCCCCTAGGTGCGTCATGTCGCACGAAGACGTGGGTGGCGGTAGCGAGGTCCTTGAATACGAATACTTTTCGTTCGCCATAACATAACTTCGACTTATAGCAGAAATTGCTAACGTTAGACTTTGGTAAAGAGAAGGTATTTTGAAGATCAAAAGTTAAAATTTGAACTTGGTTGTCACCTGCATAGGCTTGTCTGTCTTATTCCTTGCTTCATTTCTGATATTCTTCCTGATTATGTGTTTATTTTGAGCAATGATCTCTTCAGTGGGGATTTTATTCATTTTGAACCCCTCACACTTATCGCATAGGTCCTTCTTTGGTTCGAAGAAACTCAAGTTGTGTTCAGGATTGAAATTTTTTTTGTACATGTGGAATTTAACAGGTTCATCTTCACTTGATTTATGTAAATGTAAATGACATTCCAATATTTTCTTTCCTTTCTTCGGTATTATTTTCATTTCCGAACTCTTCTGTATTCACTTGTTATTTGCGTTTACATGTGTTACAATACCTTTTCATTGTTTTTTTTTTTTCAATTTTTTCTGACTTTCGTTTTTTTGGTAGATTTTTTTGATTTTTTGAAATTTTCCGTATCAGATGAAGAATCATCTATTTGTTGGCAGATAAAACCTCATTGTGGTCAGTCCTGTCATTTTGTACACAACTCCTACAGTAAAATCATCATAAAATTCCAGCAGTTTGTAATCTAAAAGATGATATGTACCGTAGAAAAGTGGGTGACTTGACACACTTTTGAAATTCAATCAATAATATCTGTCATACCAATAAATATATCATAAAATGAAAAATATGCCGCTATGCTATTTTTTGCATAGAATACAACCTGCAATAATTATTTTTTTTTAATAAAAAAAAAACAAAAAATGAAAACCGTGTTTCCCAAAGTCACTCTACCTAATAGGTGAGTTGAAAATGTAATGAAAAATCAGTATTAATGGCAACTTAAAATTTCTTGTGAATTGACATCAAATTAAATTTAAAAAAAGTATGACTCCAATATACAGGGCGACAAACTTTTTTGAGGCCATTTCCCTACTTCGAAAAGAAACATTTATTAGAACATATATCAAAATCAAAACAAAAAAATCAAAAATCTTAAATTACAAATATTTGTTTATAAAACATTGTCATCTACAACTAAATCTGTTAAAAATGTTATGCGTCCTCGGCGAAGAGGCTTTGGAGCTGGCAAACATACGACTTCATTTCTGTTCCCCATCGATTCGTTAATGATTTCAGGATACGAAAGGTACTCTTCATCTATGACTTGACAGATTTTTCCAACATATTTCACAACCCGTTTCTCCGTATCACGAGAATAAAATCTCCACATTGAAATTTGTGTCGTTCCATAGGTTTTTCATTTTGTTTGTCTTGATGTCGCATTTGCAGATTATCCTCGGACTCAAAATCACTAGGCTCTTTAGCCTTGATCTCAATTTCACTGGATTCTTTTTCGATCAGGTCTTCATCCTCACTTTCAGAAGAAAGATCGTATTCATTGGACTTGGTATTTTTTTTTACTTAGATTGTTGTACTGCCGTCATGTTTTTGTCTGATTTTCCTGCTCCCAATTCTTCTACAGATATGCTTTCCCCTGGAGTAACATTCAGTTTCTTGCGTATGCCGAACTTAACAGGTTTTACATTTCATGTCGTCCCAAACATATCCTTCAACACATTGGCAACTTCACCAACTGGCCTATCTTGAGAAGAAATTCGTTTTAAAACAGATTCTCGATCGATAGAAATAAGTCCTGTCGCTTTGAACCTGGCTTTTATGTTATCAGCATTTTTTGCCCCTGGTTCTACTGATGTTTGTTTGAGAAGACCAGGGAATCGATCTATTCTAATGAGGCCACGTTGTGTTTACTTCCATTTAGTTAAAACAGACCTTCATTTGCCCTTCAGTGGTCTGAAATAGCAAACATCTAAAGGTTGCGTTATCCGCGTAATATTGAGCGGTGTATGACGTTAATGGAAACATAGCTAGCTAAATTATCACTGATCAAAACCTTCGGTCTTTCAAGTTTTTTAAAATGAGGGATTTAAACCAGTCTTCGAACAGGTGTAGATCAAACCATCCCGATTTGCTGCGATTGTAACGGGCGTTTTCGGTACCATTTTCTGTCCATGTAGACCACAGCTGATCTGCCTTATATACAATATAAGGCGGCAACATAACTCCTGATCCACTAACGAAAACATCATACAAGTTGAACATTTTGTGTGGTCCATAATTTTTTTGGCATGTTTAGCTGTGCCAAGAACAATAACTTTGGAACATCCAGGATCGTCGAAAAAACAAGTCTTGTCATAATTGACGAAATTTTCATCAGGAATGTCTGGAAAAGTAACAGCCAACTTATCAAAATAATCACTTAAAATGTCAACGGAAACAGCAGCACGACTGCGCTTTATATTTTCTGATAGGCGAATGGATAGGTCGTTATGTCGTCTAATAAACGCACAGTACCAACTATTTCCTGGTCTGTTATCGGTAAAACCACTTAATCTACGCCCTTGCCTATTCAAATAAGTTCGAACGAGGTCTTTAAAATTATCTTTATCTAAGGGAAATCCCTACTCCGCAGCATATAAAATGGAATCATTTAGAACTGTTTTCTCCTCCTTCGGTAATGAAGTCTGTCCTCCATAAGTTTTCATATTTTTGTTATGAAATTTTCGATATAATGTCGATTTCGATATGCCGGAATAAGTTGAAGCCTCCGCCACAGACCATCTTTCAGTGCGTATATTTGTTAAGGCTTCTTCTAGTTCATATTTACTAAAATAGTCGTATTTCCGCTTCCCTAAGACTCTTTTATTTTTATTTGACATTTTCTCAAGTCACCCAAAATCTGTAACAGAAATTATTTCTTAACCCCAAAAGATAGAATCAACAAAAGTGAGGTTCCGAACTCTTTGAGAAGACAATAGACTACTTTAAAAAAATTTAATGAAATTTGCTCATACGGATACCTAAGGGTGACCCTAATTGCATAACATATAAAAAACATGGTTTTCTTACCTATTATTCAGAATTTTTTACAGACCAAACAAAACAAACGAAAGAAAACAAGTTTTTGCAGCTGAAAATATAATTTCATTATCGTAGAACACTTTACAAATTCTTTTGAAGTTTTTAACTTTTTCCTAATAGATGGCAACAATATAATGCAGTGCTGTGTCAAGTCACTCTACCGTTCCCAAGTTACCCAATAAATACTACAGTATACTTTGATTCAGATCAAAAATTAAATGATATTTTTGCGATATTACCCGTAATAAAATTCATTCAATATTGGTCTAGATAAAAGCATTTTTCAACTTAACAATGGACCATACTTTTTGCACTGACTCCATTTGGAAAGAATAATATTCCCTCACAAACACTCGTTGAGTGTACCCAAAGGCATAGCCTGTGCGGGTAGAGGACGGCTATTATTATTATTTGCCGTGGCGCTCCGGGTCGACTTACTGATTTTTTGTGGCGTTTTCACTTTTCAGCTGTAGGAAAACCCGGAAAACCTACAGCACCACCTCGGGTTGTTTCGATTTTCCCGGAAAATTTGAGGTTATCTGGAAAAATGTTGAAGACAAAAGTTGTAGATCTATTTATTATCAACAACTGTGCTATATAATTTTATTCGACAGAAGCTCAACTTTCGTTGAAAATCGTGAAAACCCGTGAAATACCACTATCAACCCCTAAAAGTTCACCCCTTACAACCCCTTCTCCATTTTGTAGTCTACAATTAATTTTTTCCGTAACAATATTTTGTTTCTCTTCCAGTCTTATGCTGTTGATAATTTTTTTTATCTCAAAAATGCATCAGTACTGTTCTAGGTACTACCCGAACCATTCTGTTAAAACGGTGGTTCTGATTATAGGAGTCCTTGGTGAAATGATGGACAAACTGCTATCGAATTTGAAAGTAATACCGGCTTGCCGTAATATGGCAGAAACTTCAGCCACACGTCTGCTCAGAGAACATGACTCTCGGATCCAATAGTCACTTACCCTACGGACGTGGAAAGTGGTTTTGGGGTAAACGACACCAGCGCGCCCTCCGGATTCGTCGGAGCACCGGAGACAGGGCCTGACTGGTAATAATAATAATAATAATTATAATAATGGATAATAATGGGAATATTGAAATTAAATTTTTATCAACTTTATCCACATATCAAGCATCGATGACAATACAAGAATTTGATAATAATTATGTCATAGTAATGATATTAATCTGAATTTAAAGACTAAAAGTTAAAAAACTTTAACTTCGCTTTTATCTCGCAACTAAAATCATAAAATAATTGATGTGTACTTTCAATTAGTTCAGTCAAAGCGATCTACGCTTTTTGGATTTTCTATCAATGGGTATCTTGTAAAAAGGCATGAATTGGAAAGTTGTATCAAACCCTTCTGGTTTCGAAGATTTTGGAGAAAAAAATTATTTCAATTTTTGCTTATATTATACATAATTTAAAGTCACCGAATAAATTTGTCGGTAGCTCTTGTTCTAGACTATCACTTCAGGAATAGAAATATTGTTCGGTTTAGTTTACTCCTAACTCAAAAATAGACATAAGTTTTTGTAGTCGTTTGTTGATATCCACAAATCACCTTTTCTTATACCAATATAATTTCGATGTTTCGATTAAGAAACGTCAGTACACTTAGGTCAGAAAGATAAAAACCAGACTTGTTGTCGACCTAATGTTTGATTTTATTATTTTGTAAGAAAGATTCATTATTGGGTGGGGAATTAAATATTCAACAGGAACAAATTTGGTTAAACTACTCATGAATCAGGACTGTCTTGCTATTAGTTTGTGGGTATTATCTGTTTTCTTGTCGAATGTACTGTTCAAATGGAAGTGTTCTCTTCGATTTCGATGACTATTAATCATTGGCGGAATGTGCTTCCAGCATTTATTCAAAACACAAATTAGATCCGGCACCATGACAACAAGAGCAAAGAAAATATTGTTGTAGCTAAACAAGTGGATCCAGTTGTCGAAAACCATTCTTTATTCCTACCTTCTTATGAAACCACCAAAGGAACATCTCTGGCACATCAACTAGAATGTAAGTACCTACATACATAAAGTTTATATGAAATTTTTATGAGAAATTATCATTCAACAGGCATTGAAAAACAGAACGGGATATGTTCGAGTCATCAATTCAAGGAGATCTTAGGTGAGACTATTCTGGTTTGTTTTATATGTAGAGTGTTTCTAAAATGCAGTAACAATATTCGGGTGGTAGTGATTCTACTTGCAAAATCATGAATAATAGTTCCAATTAAAATAGATCCGTAATGCTTCAATGCCTCATGAACCCTTCAAGATATACCAACGGACGTCCACATCATCAAAAGTTATAATTTCTTGAAATCAGTCAAAACCAATTCACAAAATAGGCGCGTGAAATCTGAAATGGCCAATATTTCCTTTAATGTTCGAGTTTTTTGACAATTCGATTACGAATTATGAATAATTACTCAAAACTTTATAAGGTTGAATTCAAGAATTGCTGCTAGATCAATCGTCAACGATAGGAAACTGTGGAAGAATCGGCCACTTGGCCTAACAGTTCTCCTATTATTTACCATTGTCCATTTTTATTCTTTGTATTTCATGTATTTATAGTGAATAATAAATGTATTATTATTATTATTATTATTATATTACGCTTCAAATATAATACTGGATGTTTCAATTAATTTACTTTTACTGGCAAAGGTCTGTAACGATAAAAAATACGTTGAATATCATACAAATTTACATTTTGGAAGAAGTCTCGAAAATGTCCATCATTCATAAGCTTGTCACCTCCAGGTTTCGCACGCCTATTAGAATTAGTTTTGACTAATTTTGTCAGGAAATGATAACTGTCAGTCATATTGAATCGTGAAACGACTTTTATTGGTGTATATCTCAACGGGTTTCTTGGGTATTCAATGGAAATCAGTTTATGGGGAACACTTTCAAAGGCCTAAGCAACCTTAGGAAGTATTTGCGGACCTGTGTTTAAGAGTAGATTTTTTTATATTTTGTAAGAAGAGTCAGTAACCGAAGTTTATTATCCTAGGAAACACCCTGTGGGTAAATTGATAGCTAATAGCATTTCAAATATTTTTCAGACATAATTAACACATGTCGAAGCTTATTCCTTTCTGTCCAAAAAACTAATTTTGAACAGAAAGTATTTATTAATGGGAAAATAAATGAGTAGCAATAACTCAAGGATATTGATAAATGTCGGAAATAATTTATAACAGATTTCGAAAGCATCGGTCTGTTGCCTATAAGCAACATTCTTAGTTTATTATAAAATTTTTGAGCATATTTATCAATGTTCGAGAGTTATTCGGATAGAAATTTGTATGCTCATTATGGAAAAAATACAGAATTTTTTTTTTATTTAAATGAGCAATTAACAAAAGAATAATGACAAAAGTTAAATGAACATCCAGACGTGTTACTTTCTATAATTGAAGATTTCCACCCATTCTGTTAATAATTTGATTTTTGATGACCCATACTTTTTATGAGCTCGTGCTTTTGAACACCATTTTTGGCCAATCGACTTACCACGGTCGATCTGTTGGGGTGATTAGTAATTTTTTTTCCTTGGCATTCGAGCCAATCGCTTCGGTAGATGATTTTGTTCAATTTTGCAAAATTGTTTTTCCAATCGGCACATTATCATAATAGTGATCATTTTTTGCTTTCCAGTGAGGATTTGTTCTTACGAATATTCGGTTGATGTAAATCTTTTTGACATTAATTTTATAAATAATCTGACAGGACACATGTTGGTGTCATTGTTTTCCGCTTAAAATTGTCGAACCACCTTGGCAAGTCTTACTGGATACAACTCGATGTGTTTCAGGATCATCGTGCTTTGTTTCAATACGAAAAAGTCAGTCAAGTAAGCAGCAACTTCCCCACCTTGCCATCAAGCTAATTCTACCGCCGCTATGTAATAGAATTTTTGTTGCAGCTCTTCAGGGGTGTTTTCATCCCCTAAATTCATGATTTCTTTATTTCTACCAAAAAAAATGCTGCTGAACTTTGTTTCCATTTACAGGGACCCAATTGAAGTTTTTTCGTCGTATTGAATCGCGGGCAGCTCGCGCATGTTGAAATACAACTCTTTTACGGGTCAATTTCATTTCCTTATATTTAATATTTTTCTTGTAAAAGCTTACTTGTTAGGTTTAAATTTTAATGGATTTTCTTAATCTATGCCTGCTTCATAGTAGACGTGTAATAGGTACTTTTTTGAAATAATTAGTATTAAAATACAAAGAAGTGATTCCGTATTGTTTGTGAGCATTTTTTTCCATTACAGAATCACCGGTTGATACAACAGAAGTCGAAGAGCCATTCAGTAGTGACCATTCAGAATATTTTCCTGCATCAGATGTATCATCATCAACCGATGGCAGCATAATTATAGACCGGCCCAAAACAGTGGAACTGAAAGTAAATTTCTTGGGACAGAAAAAAGTAATCCAGGATTCCACAAACATTTCAGCCCACTTTGCTGCCGAATACTCTTCTATTTACTGATTTTAATGTATCGAGCAAAGACATTTCCTCGAACTTGGAATCACTAAATATTACCAGTGTTTTTTATGATACTTCTGTTGAGGATGAGAGCATTCCAAAAATAATCAGCAATTCTGAAATGGAACAGAGAACCGAATACTTGAATGATAACATTAATAATGAACAGTTAATAAATTTTGAGACTCCATTAACAGAGTTGAATTCCAGTTCCCCAGTGGCTCCAACCATACAAGTTGAAAGAAAATTGAAAAGTAAGTGGAAAAAAGTGAAACGGGAAACAGATCTTTGTTTTTATTGCGATTCAGAAGTTCTGAATTTTGCCAGACATCTGCTTAGAAATCATCCATCAGAAATTGAAGAACAAAGAATTGCTTCTCTTTCGACGAATAGTATCAAACGAAAAAGGTTAATTGTGGAAATAAGGAAACGGGGAAACCATATAAAAAATATAGATAATTGTGTCAAATCTATCAAAAAGTCTCATTCGATCATGGACGCAGATTCAAAGTATGTGCCGTGTAAGCACTGTCTTGGATATTATAAATCTGACTGTCTTTGGCGCCACGTCAAAACATGTACGAATATTAAAGATGAAAAACTTCCTTACTCGCATTTGGGCAATTCTCAATCTGTTTTGGATTTTCATTTACCCATTGATGAGGAATTGCGAAGAAATGTATTCCCTAGGATGATGGCAGATATAATATCTCTCGAAGCCAAAAAAGACTATTTGATGTAAGTTTGGATCACGGTACTTGAGAACCCACAGAGAGAAACATCATGTTAATGTATGTTCCCGAAAAATGAGAGAAATATATAAACTCCTGATAGAAGTTAAATGTTTAAACCCTTGCATTAAAAACCTATATGATGCTTTACAGCCAGTGTATTTCGAATCGTTTGTCCAGGCAACTAAAATTGTCGCAAAGTATGATCCACTTAATCAAAAGTTTGATTCGCCAACTTACGCGATGAATATTCAAACTTCGTTGAAGCAATGCTGCGATATAGCTATATTATTGGCTATAAGAAGAAAGCAAGGAAATTCCACAATTACCAGCGCAGATACAGAAGCCAATTTCTTGATGTTCAAACGATTACTCGAAGACGACTGGAAATTTGAAATTTCGACTTCAGCCGCTCATGACTTGCATACAAAAAAAATGGAATAAAATCACAATTTTGCCACTAGCAGCTGATTTACGTGATTTTAGGCAGTATCTTTTGAATAAAGCAAAAGCTAGTTTGAATATACTACAGGAACAACCGACTAGTATTGATGCGTATAAAATGTTGATGGAAATAACGTTTTGTAGACTTATGTTGTTGAATCGAAAACGTGTCGGAGAATTACAAAGATTACCATTGCATCTTTACGAGAGTTCAGCAACTCAACATACGTCCGAAGAATTCCGATTGTATCAATCCTACTGAAAAAATTTTGCTCAAAAAACTCAAAAGAGTTGTAACCAGAGGAAATCGTGGAAGGGGAGTCCCTATTTTATTCAGCCAAAATGTACAGGAACATGTAGACAAACTCATTGGTCTGTGAAAAAATTTTTTTCATAATAATAATAATATTTACTTATTTCCCTGAATACAGAAAATCCCATAACAGGATACCATATCATGAGTAAACATGCCAAGGCAAGTAATTTGAAGATTCCCAACGCAATTACCTCCACAAAATTGAGAATGCACTTGGCCATCATGTCTCAAATATTTGCTATGACACCAAATGATTTGGAGCCGCACCTGTGATGTCCATAGACAGGCTTATAGGCCACCTGATGATATTTATCAAACAGCCAAAATTTCCAAACTCCTTCTATTAATGGAGAAACGTGAAGCATCACAGTTCAAGGGTGAGTCACTAGACGAAATTAACTTAAATCTAGACGAGGAAGTAATGGATGCGAGTGACAGCGAACCTGAGATAGATTTTCAGGAGAACCTGCAACAACATGAACCAGTCGTTCCTTCATGTAGCGCGAAACAAAAGAAAAAGAGGCGTCTTGTGCCCTGGACACAATCCCAGAAGGAACTCACTAAGATATATTTCAAATGTCACATCAATTCCAAAGTTCCCCCAAAAAGAAAAGAAGTGGAAGAACTGAAGAGACTGAATCCTGGTATATTCGACAACAAATCTTGGGAACAAATTAAAGTATTTGTTCAGAATATTTATAAAAAAAAATAAGTTTGTTCCTATCATCCAGAAATCGGTGAATAAGCTTTGGTGGAGAATTCGATACTGATTTTTTTTCACTTCAGGATTATTGTTTTTTATTTTTATTATATCCTTGATGTTGTATTGTTCAATAAATGTTATGTTCACGTGATTGTTCAATTTTCACTTTTTGACATGTCTCATTCACAGTTTTTCAATTTCAAGAATATTTTCAATAATAAATTTGAGATAATTTGGATTTCTTCATATACATTTCTCAAAAAAATACACTAATTAATCCGAAAAGTTCGTTAAGATATAAAAACACTTGTCAAATGGATTTTTCCATTGATATTTATCATCCAATTCCATAAACCATTTTTGAATGACGAATCAAGAAATTTATGACACTAAGGTAAAACGATTAAATTTCCACGAATTTTATTAAACTGGCAACATGTTTCGCTAACACTGTTGATAATAATTATAGAACTTCAACCTATTCAGGTACAGTTACGAAAAAAGTAGCCCATTTTTTATATTGAATAGATAATACGTTGGGAAGGTTTATTCAAAATAACAAAGATAAGACACATAAACCTGAAAAATCAGGAGTTTACAAACTGAATTGTGGATCTTGCCTAAAGTATATGTAGGTCAGACAGGTAGATCGTTCAAGAACCGCATACGTGAACATCGCACTAGTTATTTAAAATAGAAAACAAGTTCATCTTATTCCAATCATATTTTAGACGAAGATCATCAGTTTGATGAAAATTTAGAAATTCTTCACGTTGAAAATAAAGGTATTAAACTTAATTATTCAGAATCTCTAGAAAACAATAAACTGAAAAGTTCCAATTGCCAACTCAATGACCAATTAGACCTGGATAATTCTCCTTTGTTGAACTTGTTTTCGTATTAACCCCTGGTATACTGTATTTGTTGACAATGAAGTGCAGAACCTATTAAATACAGATCAGAATAGTAAGCTAATTTCTAAAGAATTGCAGGAACACTATTATTTATAATTAATAAGTTGTTGCAGGCTTAGCGGTAAGAAATGGAAAAGTATTTAGTAAGGTCTCATCGAAAGTTATGTTAGATACTAATATCGCTTGATAAAGCTACAGTGTTAGCGAAACTTGTCGCCAGTTTAATAAAATTCGTGGAAATTTAATCGTTTTACCTTAGTGTCATAAACTATGGATTTCCATCAAGTAACAACCAATTCAACAAAAAAAAAAATCAAGAAATTACTTTCGAGTAGACAGATATTGTAATGAGTACTTTGTACTTCGTTATGAATAATAATTAATTTTCGTAAAATCCACTTATATAACTCTTGGAGAGACCCTCGTATACATCGTTGTGTTGATCGGTCGCCTGAACAATCCAACCTTGCGCGACAGAAATGGAATTTCTACAAAAACAGGAATTGTCGTTCGAGAAGGCTACGATAGGTTTTCGGTTTTTTTTCTCTCGTCGGACAGCTCGCTATCGATAGCTAAAGACTTGATGATTTTTTGATGGCTGGTATGAAAGAAAGGTGGTGAGTCCGTTCCAATATTATCTTTTGTGCTATTCTTCAAAGTAATTGTTATATATTAATTCAGTTTTTATTCCAATTTGGCTTTGGTTATAGTTTTTCGATAATTTCTTGTTTCTTTTTTTGCACATGGCATGAATTATACAGAATGTTAATATTCACAATTCTTCGAAATCCTTTGTGAAATATTAAAATATTTCTGATATCACGTTCAAGGAAACGGTGATTTTTATGGATTCAAGAATTTTCGTCATACTTCTATTGTCAACATTTTTTCGCTTGTTTATCTTACTTCCAGGTACATTTCACAATATAATCCAAATTCTATAAGCACTGCCCGAGATCATTTACTCCATTGGAGAACGTTAGTTTGACGCTGAGAATCTTTCCAGGAATGTTGGATTTCGAACAGGTATGTGTGATTTTTTTATTTGCTTGTGACTAATAACTTTTGGATTTTTTGTCTCAATTTGATTCACTAGTTGCTGTCATAGGAGTACACATGCCTGTCTGAATTCCAGTGGTGCGAAAGTAATTTTTGTGAAAAACGTCAGTGATGCTAAATTTTTGTTTTTATCAAATAGATCTCTTTGTGATTATATTTACAGCACAAAATATTGTATTGAACTCACTACTTTCTGGATTCCTCAGCTAATCATTTTGGTCTTGATGTTGTCGAAGCTGCTTACGATCAGTTTTTTTCTCATCTGTTCTGTACAACATTCTTTCCTTTATCTCGTCTAGATCTTCTATTCTTTTTACACATGTTCCTCTACTGTCTCATTAATGTCTAGTATCTCCAGATTTTGTCATTGCAAATTAAAATTTTATTTCTTAAATTTTAACATATATTACCGGGGATCTTCAATTTGTAGGATGTAACGAAATCTAGTGACATTAAACGTTTGAACATTATTTTATTCGTTGCTAAATCTACCTTATCGCATCACAGGATTTTTTTTGTAATTAGCAAAAGGTTATTACAGGGGAGACCAATATATTCTGTTTTCTTTTTAAATACAGTATCTAGCATTTTCAAATAGTCGACACGATTTTTTGTGGTCATTGGTTTCCAATTTTTTAAAAGTTTAAGTAACCTTCGAGGTTTACAAAAGGTACCTTATACATTATACATTCGATTGTTTTGCATGCAATGGAGTCTTGCCTTCCCGTGAAGATCAAAATCGAAGCTGGTTTTCGTTCAGTACACCTTCTCAGTCTACTACCACAGGCCTAATCACCTTCAGTAGTCAGCTCAATACAGCGTAAGGGTGCTCTTCTAGAGATTCCACTGAATAATCGCCGTATCTCCAAACGAAGAACCTGACGTACAGAGCTTCGATACAATATTTAGAAGATAGAACATCTATTCAGAGGTGGTACTTGGAACTCCAACCCCAGTTCAACGACGTACTCTGCACTACAACATCAGCTGGTAACATTTACCCTTTACAAAGCCACATTATTATTGTTAGGGTTACTTAAACAGTTTCATACATTTTCTTCTTCAATCAATATCAGTTATTTACTTGATTGAGCCTTCAGCTTTCTTAACGTTCATAACTTGTTCTGTTATTTCATTAACTTGGCCCTCAGCCATTTTGTTATATGTATCATATTTTTTTTTTTTCATCCAAGCCTTCAGCTGGATCACCTTGTAAATACCATTTTGAACAGAACAGCCTTCTGCTGTTCCTTTGTACATATCATTGAAAATAAATTAGAAAAATATCACTCTCTGATTTTTTTTGTCGTACTCTAGACCTGAAGGAAATTACCTTTGCCTTTTCTTTGAGTTTAGTTTGTTTCCTGTTTTGTTCTACATAAAAGAAAATTCAAAACTGGGTGGTGCCCACCTTCAGCTTAAGGTCAGCAAAAAACCAAAAGCCAATTGCCGACTCCACCCCTTTTGCTCTACACCTTCAGTTTGGTGCTTGACGTGAATTATTTATTTTTCACCATTCATCACAACCAGTAAGTACGATAACAAGTACTATTACAAGTTGGCGCCCGCGTATTGATTGGTTTTTGGTAGCTGTGACAAAAAAAAGAAACAAGAAATTATCGAAAAACTATAACCAGAGCCAAATTGGAATAGAAACTGAATCAATATATAATAATTACTTTGAAGAATAGCACAAAAGATAATATTGGAACGGACTCACCACCTTTCTTTCATACCAGCCATCAAAAAATCATCAAGTTTTTAGCTATCGATAGCGAGCTGTCCGACCAGAGAAAAAAAACAAAAATCTATCGTAGCCCTCTCGAACGACAATTCCTGTTTTTGTAGAAATTCCATTTCTGTCGCGCAAGGTTGGATTGTTCAGGCGACCGATCAACACAACGATGTATACGAGGGTCTCTCCAAGAGTAATATAAGTGGATTTTACGAAAATTAATTAATATTCATAACGAAGTACAAAGTTCTCGTTACAATATCCGAGCGGCCTAGGAATCGGCCACTTGAATTCCAACTGAAACTGGGGGTTGGTTCGAGACCTGGTACAAGATAATTTTTTTCTCAAATGTTATGCTTTACACATGCGTTGTTGGAAAGCAATTGTGATGTGGGTTATCTGAAATATCAAATTTTGGAATATAGGCTTTCACAGCTGGCGTCAATCTTTTGGTTGGTTTCTGGGTTTTCACGTGGTCTTTGGTAAGAATCTCCAAAAGTTTCAACTGCAACTGCGGCAGTCATCTTCAGTGGCGTGGTCGAAGTATTCTTCTAAACGTATCAGTTGATACAGTTGGAGATTTTAATCCAATAGGACCACGGCAAAACCCGGAAACCAACCAAAACACATAAAATTTTGTCCAACTATTGATTCTCAAAATGTCTTCAAAATCACCACATATACTATTCAACACTTTTCTACTCATAGGAGTTGTGGTGGTGTTTTGCCGTTAATGATGTTTGCATTGTCATGATTGTTATGCAAAATAATTATTTTTATTTTATTTGTTTGATAAAATGTTGAAATGAAAAAAAAACAATTCAATCCTGGTCATTTCCTTTAATTACACTAATAATCAGGCCAGGAAAACGGGAATCATCGTACGTGACAATCACGTAGTCTCCGATATCGAACTCCAAATTATCAGGTTTTGTGAAAACATTTTTGATTTCAGTATCGGAAGAAAAAGAAATGGGTTTTTTCTGTTATTTTCAATTGCAAGGTCTTTAGTTTTTCCATTCTTCTTATTTTCAGACTTTTTTTTGTTTATTTTTTTCCAATCTTTGTTGTTTTCGTTTTCTTTTTTCTTCTTCTTCTTTTTCTTTCTTCGCTTCTTTTCTATTATTAAATTCTTTCCATTTCTCAGAAGAAGCAACTGCAGGAATTTTTTCCCTTAGCTTCCGCTTCACTTTTTCCTTTTCGCCAATTTTTGGTTTCCAGAAAAGTACTTTTTTGAATGGCGTTGGAATGTTTTCTTGATCGGAATCATTTTGTAACTCAATAATTGTTGATGGAATGGATTCTGATTGAGGAGGAGTTCTATTATTGACTTTTTTACAGAAGTTTTCCGTTGAATTTTTGAGGACAATATTGGGATCACGGACTATTGTAGATATTTCAGGGCTTCCAGAATTGGATAGTTCAAAATATTTTTTTCCGGAAGATCCAGGCTGAGGTGATTGATCGTCCTCATCAAATAAAATAGGATTTTTGAGAAGAACATCTAGGTTTAAACCTTCAGCTGATACACTGATATCGCTTAAATTACTGAAGTTCAAAGATGGTAGGTTCACATATGTAATATCCTTTTCTACACTGACACCGTCTGGAAATTTCTTTGCCACAAGTTCATCCATTTTATCAGGGCAACATGAAGTTTCATTCGAAAGGTACTCTATCACAATGGTTCGGTCCACAATTCCATTACTGTTTGAGCAAGTATCTCTAACTGTTTGGATGTCTGCATCAATGAGTATGGCGGGACATTCCGCCACATGCATATCGAGTGTATCATGGAAATGTGTAATTACATTTAATTTTGGCAGCGTCTCTACAAGATCGGATCGTTCCACAATTTTCTCACCATTTGGAGAAGTATCTATATTAGCATGGATATTTTCATCGACCATCAGGGGAGGCTGAGTGACCTCTGTAATAGAAACGTTTTCCAAATTATTTAGAATATTGGGGCTTTCAAAAATTGTGCTTTCATGGAGCTGGTCATTCGCTTCTTGTTCATCGGCAGCTGCAGTTAATATTGGCTGAGTTGAAGGTGGGGGAGACTGATCAGGTACCTCTTCAGCATTGTTACTATCGTCATCTTGAATACGCTTCTTAAGTGACTGCCAAAAGTAAAATAGACTTTTATCTTCAATATCACCTTGCCATATATTTCCAAATGATTTGAAAGTGCCAATTTCATCTACATTTTCTCTTTCAAAAAAATTTAAAAAAGCTTTGATTTGTTCTGTATTTTGCTCTTTGCGGATGACAGCCGGTTCAAAGAACTTTTCGAACTTTATATTGTTTGGGTTGAAAGGGTGCAAACCACAAGCAAGAAAGCCATTTTTGATTATGCTGGGTAATCTGTGCATCATATTATCGAAGGTTTTCTTTAGCAATGGTGCAAAATCTTCTTTGGGCAATTTGGCTCCTAGATGTTCCATGCGCCATCTGGTGATTTGTTTTCTCCACTCCATTTTTAAAGGATGGAAGAAAGCAACATCCAGAGGCTGGAGAATGTGGGTGGAATTAGGATAAAGGCTTGTTAAAATGATTCCATTATCCGAACAAAAGTTACTTAGTTGCATAGTGAGGTGAGATGTATGGCCATCTACATATAAAATAATTGGCAGTTCTATTTTGTTTTCCGTCAACCATGGGAAGAAAATATTGCCTATGTACTCGAAAAATTACTCTCCAGTCATCCAACCATTTTCTGACTTGCCGATAGCCCAAGTTTTGGGGAATTTTTGTGTTATATTGTTTGGGATTCTTTTATAGGAAAACATTACTAAGGGAGGTGGTAGTTCACCTGCAGCATTGCACATAACCAGTGTCGTTAAGCACTCCTTCTCATCATTCAAGGCTACATTATAAACTGTTTTTTGTCATTTTCCGGTCAAAACTTTTTCTCCCTTTGGATACAGGTACATCGCCGTTTCATCACAATTATAAATTCTCCTGGGATCATCGATGCTAGTCTTATTTTCTCCCAAATAATCGGAAACTTCCTTGAACCACTGTCTGATTTTCACCTCACTCACATTAGATCGTTGACCAGATAAATTTTGGGAAACTCTATGAACAATTTCTGGGTGTCTCTTCATGAATGCCTCATGCCGATGTGGTGAAGGTCTATCATCGGGAAATGGATTTTCTCTTTTCAGTTCTCTCATCAGAAGCTGAACACTATCAGTCAAATGTGTTTTCGTAACTGGAAATCCTGCTTTTGAACAGCTCAATATCCACTTGACCAAGTAGCCCTCTTCCTCAGAGCTCAAAATAGTACTCGGCCCAATTCTTCTTTCAATGGGAACTCTGCCTCCTAACTTATCCATCAGAGTACTTCTGTGAACATTGAATGTAATGCTTGCTTTTCGAATGGACATTCCACTTTTTGTTGCCTCCATAGCATCCAGCAAGATTTTTTCTGAATATTTCAACCGTTTTGACATATTGAACTCGTTTAAAGATCGACACCTGAAATGGAAGGTTACCAAATAATCTTCATGCGGAATATTACGTAAAACTCATCTATCTTCGCAACATATTATGGATATTTTTCACCAAAACACCTAAAAAAAAATAGGTGAAATCAACTGTCCCAATTATCGGCATAGACTTGTCCGTTTTATCGTCCGGTGATTTGATATCAGTTTATTGAACTTACTATTTGGAAATTGGCATGTCGATAACTGGTCACACGAAAAAAGACAAATAAACGAACGTATTGGCCTAAATTCTACAATTAAATTGTTTATAATGATGAAGTTCTTAGAAGATGTCCATTATTGATACATCGTCCCAATCACCGACCGGTATGACGATAACTGGGACAGATTACAAATTCGTGTCCCTAATATCGGCCACACAATATTCCATAAAAAAAGCACTCTTAGTTTAATTTTTCAACTGGATAATGATGATTTTAAATAACATATATGAAATACTGTGATAAAACGAGTTCTTTTCGTATATGATCGAGTTCAAGAAATGAATGAAATGAGTCGTTTCACTAGCTCACCTGACTAACAAAATCGACACTGCACACCACGACGTTTACCATGCAACTGATTTTGTAAACGCAAACCGTTTGAGGGTATTCGAAGACAAGCATGCGCAGTGCAAAAGATAATGGAATGTCGAATTCAATGACAAATTATATTTGTTTGTTTGTGTGAAATTTGACTGAATTTCTTATTATATGGAAATATTAGGCAAAGTGGCCGATGATTGGGACATGGCCGATTATAGGGACATTCACCTTACGATTTCTAAAAGAGATATGGCCCCAGAGAAGATGGATAGGCATGTCCTATTGAAAGGATACATTCATGGATTGATATTATCATTGTTCAACTGTTTTGTCGATTTGAGACCGGAAAATGATTCCCTGACTTTACTGACACAAAAAGGTTTTCCCTATAATTTTTCGTTACTTCCACCATTTATCGCCAGAATTGGTCTGAACGATAAGTTGCAAATTTTGTTAAAAATGAGTGATGTGAAAACAATTTGGGGCCACATCTCCATCAGCAAGCATTTTCAGTGCTATGCATACAGGAACTTTTGCTAGACACTTTCTATATCAGCCGTGAAAAATTTAAATTAATAAAAAAATATTATAGTCCCTTGACAGATTTTTGTGATATACCAGACACGTTTATTTTATAAAGTATTATATGATATATGTGTACAAGTGGGCCTTCAAAGCAAACGCAACAAGTTTAAGAGTACGATTCGAAGCGGGTGCCATTAGTGCAATTAAACATTCTAAGTATTTTAAAGGCACGTGTACACGTGTATCATATGCTATTTTTTATTATACCAGCATCGTGACTTGAAAAACTACGCTGATCAGGAAAATTTTCCTTATTTTTTATTACATTTAATCAAGTAAGTGATGAACATCTGATGTAACAGTTTGTTGAAATGGAGGCTATTCGACATTTTATATCATAAAAATAAAACTTTGGGCTTTGTGACCTAGCAACAATCTTTCTAGCACTTCTTATCTTTAGAGCATTTGTCAAGAGTTATCCCAGCGAGCACAAACATCCCTGGGAGGTTTTGAGATGTTTCGATAATGTAGGCACGTTTGAGACGTAATATGTACTTCGCAAGGAGTTCTCCGAAGCACATTCAATGTTTTGTTTTTTAAACCCTATAGGAATATATCGGCGATGTGCACTTCATGTTATCGCGTTGTCGTTTTCACTTGGCATAACATAGTTATCCTTATTGAGACTTTCACCGAGAATATATCTGTCTGGATCTTGACGGTGACTATAGTTTTTAGCTTTCATATTTTACCCCATTGTTTCTCGTGAAAGTATTAAGTAGTGTGTCTTTAGAGTGAAGTGAAATGTTTGGTCAAGTCAATATATTATATTCAGTAATCGAGTTGACCCCGGACCTGAAAGTGAGTACTTGAATGGTCTTTATTCAGAAACGTATAACCTCAAAAACATAAACCGGTAATCTAACTTGTAAAATCATCATAATTATTATGTATGCAAATCAATTAGCTAAGTACACTGTATTATTAAGAGAGTATAAAGTGATTTGATGTAGGCAAATGTTATGATGTTTCTTTAAAAAGGCTTCGAAGAGAACGAAAAAAAATGTCCCAGGAACATCCTAAAAATAGCAGCATGTGGCAAACATTTGGGAATACATACACATTCAATTCATGAATGAACAGAACATTGCAGTAAAGGTTTGATGTCTCAAAAACTCTTACTTTTAACATCTCTGAGTTGTTTTTGTGCTCGCTGGGATGATGGAAGTATAATAAAAAATATTGTAATAATCTGAAATAGTTCAGTTTACTAACTCAGGTTGCATTAGGCATTTGATGAAATGTATTTTGATTATTGAAAAAAAAGTCACTTGTATTTTATTCTTGTAAATTTCTGTACTGGGAATACCAGTACATCTGGTACAGCATCCATCAAAATTTCATAACTTTTAAATATTAGACTAGCATGTACCTGTACCATTCCTCGTGCGTTTTTTTTGTATGCCCCATAAAAGAGGCCAATTGTTCCATGTCATTTTCATTAATATTCATTATTTGTAAGATTGTCGCTGTTTGCTTCCTGTCTTTGGTAGAAGTTAAAGAAGCAGCATTTTGTGCACCACAAGCAGAAGCAAAACTACGAATCACACTAACATCATGATACCATCCTTTCGATGAATGGGGATTGGCAAAAAGATATTCATTCGACTCAGGAATTAGTCCAAGATCCCAGAGCGTTCTGACATAACTTATTTTCACATGGATGAAACCTTCACGAATTAGTAACGTCTAGTATACTTTAAATATCTGTCTACTTGTGGAGCTTGCCCTGTGACACCTGGGCAGGTACCAGGTGAGAAAGGTAACTAAAAATATGAGTTATCTAACTTAAATTTGTATGGCTGATTTTTATATATATTTTGTAGAATATTATTCTAAACTAGAATTATAAAGTGTCAGACACTTTTCATGGACCAGAGCTTTTGTCAAACGCTTTAAAGCTCGACAAAAAATTAATGAACTTTACTTATTTTTTCATGTCTGACTTTTAAATATATTATTCAAGTAACTACTACAAAGTTATATTTCATCAATCAGACAAATTCGAGTGACCAAACATCCCCTAAACACAAAATTATTCAGCCGGGGGTGCGAGCGCGAGAGCACTATGCGCATGCGTCTCAGAGTAAAAAATTGAAATGTATTGAAAATACTTATTAATTTCAATCCAAGATTTTTGCATCCTTATTTCAGTAAGATCTCTTATTAAAAAAAAAATATTTAAAAAGATTCAACCCAGTCAAAATGTATATTTGTCAAGTTGAATCTTTTTTAATCTCTTTGAGCCATTTCGAATCTTTTCAAATCTCTTTTTCTAATCAGGGATGAGCTTCAATATTAAGTTGTGAATTAATAAATATTAAAGTGAATTTATTTATTGCATGTATTTGGGATAGTGACTATATGAGGAGCCATTTTGTTTTATAAGGAATTATCTTTATTTTATTGTAAAAAAGATACCAGTTAGAAAAATTTTAAGAAAAAATTATTTTACCAAAAAATATATAACTATGATTAATTACAGCAAATATTTGTTTATATTTTAATCATCGCAATTATCGACACAGTCATTGGAATTTTCATCGTTCATCCAATCATGATATTGTCCATTCAAGTCATCCTCGTCGTCATCAGTGATGTTGTCGTTGCTAGCAGCGTCTTCTGCAAAAAACAGTTTAAAGAATTAAAAAACATAAAATTATAAATACAATAAATTTAAAACTTAAGTCAAAGTATAGTACCTGAATTTTTAAGGAATTCACTAATGTCTCCGGGTAATTGGTCACCATCAAACCAATGAAAGTGATATTGGTTTTCTTCTAGCCTCCACCCATTGTGTTCAGGAGTTAAAATGGTTGGTAGTTTTTCATTTGCATTATTCCATATACTAGCAATGTAATTCGCTCGGAGAAATTGTTGAAATAATTCAGTTTTACATGGTGGTAAACTGCTTGCATCAAAATTTTTAAAATTTTTTCGATTGAATTCTTCGTTAATACTATTTACGCTGTAATTATTTATAAATAGCTGAAGTCGGGCAGCATCAACATCGAGTACACCAGGAACACTGTAAATTTCGCAGATGAATTTCTGAATTTTTTGAAAAATGTCTTTTTGTATATGCTCATCAGTACACAACTCTGGATCTCCAAACTGC
The DNA here is from genome assembly GCA_958502065.1 of Chrysolina americana. Classification (NCBI taxonomy): domain Eukaryota; kingdom Metazoa; phylum Arthropoda; class Insecta; order Coleoptera; family Chrysomelidae; genus Chrysolina; species Chrysolina americana. Next base: position 25,190,447 of record OY293419.1, on the reverse strand, counting down.
ATAAAAGCTTGCTGATATTCATGTTTTTTCATTAATAAATTTAATGTTTTTTTTTCCCTTTCTTAAAAAGGGCGGGATTGAAGTCACATCCAGTCAATGCATGAAATCCTGGCAAACTTCTACACAAAGATGGTCCTAAATGCTCGTAAACTTTTGTCAAATTAATATATCTTTGGTTATTTCCGGTGCCTGCGTTTAACCATACATTTGAGTCATTATTTTTCAAGTTATGCATATGCCCTAGCATAATTATCGCAATGTCAGTATCAGAGCATCTGATAACGAAATTTGCTTCAACGTCTGTATTACAAACATGAAAAACAATTTTAGTATCGGCTTCTTCATGCTCTGGACACGATAAGCTATTATCCATATTCGATACAATTTTATTATTATCAACGATGTAAGAATGACACTGTTTAAAGTTAATTAATATTCGTTTATTTTCAACAAATGGTATCATTTCATCAGATGCCCAGTGTTGAATAAAAAAATTAACAAGAGCCTGTTTAAAATTAATATTTTTAAGTTCTTTTAAAAAATCTGACGGTCGAACTTGATCGGGGCCTGTGATGTTGAAATTTAGTTGCGTAGACTCTCTGCGAAGATCTCTTTCATAGTCTTTGATCGAAGGAGAGAAATATTGATCAAAAATAACGTCGTATCTTGTCGCTTTCAGCTGCGTTACCATTAGAATCATTTTTTTTGAGATTGCTCCAAAAGTTTTTGGTACATTTTTCATTGTGTGAAGCAAAAAGAAACCATCAATTAATAAGATGTCTATTTGATTAGGTGAATCGTGCTCTAAATTTTTCTCCACAGATTTCATCAAAGTTGCCTTTTGGGTTTTACAAATTGCCCCATCAATATGGCACATAGATAATGGTATTGGAGTAATAGGATATGATAGAATTTTCTCCATATCTACTTTGTAGTCCAAAAAAGTCTCTTTGCATTCGTACCTCTTCGACTTTACCACCTACTTTGTTTTTATTCTTTTTGGAATAATCCGATGTAAAGTTTTCCATTGGTGTTTTTTGAATACTTTTTTCGAATCTGCTAATATTCGATTCACACTCAGCGATGAACGTTAGACGTTTAGCTTCACCATTTTTTATCAATATTAAGCAAAAATTTTTCTACGGGCTCAGACGCAGCTTTATAAATAGATCAAAAGTGTCGATAAATTTTTGAAATTGTTTGGCATTATTTTTTATAGCATGATTGGTGAGCTCGGCTGAAACGTCTTGTCCTTTCTGCAGATCCAAATCTTCATACACAGAACTAATTATTGCAGATCGAATGTCGTGACTGCGGGCCCATCGCTGACGTGCAGAAATTGAGTTAGTAAAATGTATTATACCAGTAAGTTTCCTCGCTGCATCAGCGTTTATTGTTTGTTCAAGAACAAGGTCAATTGGTTGTTTAGAAAATGACTTATTGGTTCTTCGAATGCCAAAAAAACCTTCTTTAAATTCTTCGTACAAATTAGGATGAGTTTCGGCAACGTTTAATAAATTTGAGCAATATCTAACAGTCCAACGAGCATAGTTTGGCTGGTTAAAGATAAAAAATAAATTCGTGATCTTCGGTAATACGTACTTGAATAAATCAAAATCTCCAATACGAATACTTCTGGATAGAGTTAAGTAATAGTTGACTAAGTTTATATATATTAAATAATACTGTGGTGTTTTTCCATGCTCACCGTTCAAAGTCTGTTGTTTGTAAATCCAATAATTATTTAATAGTACTTTCAACTCTTCATTCTCTATTTCAAAAGATGACTTTGGAGCATTTTGCAGACGTACAAGTTCTTCATTAATTACATCCGATACTTCAATATTATTAACATCTAAAAAAGACTTGAAATGTAAAATCTCCAGACCTACTGACACCAACGGATGAAGCCTCTTACAACGGTTGAAGTGTTTTCCTTCCTGAAATCCAGCAACTGACCCAGAAGCCAACAAACTGCTTTGCACCATCACGTTGGACAAACCGCAATCGGCCATAAACTTTCCTATAGCTTTGAAGTAGGACATCATGATATGGAATGGTCCCAAATGAATAAATAGGTTGTCAAATTTGGGTGCTTCAGTAGCTTGAATTTGTAAGGCTACTTTTGCTATTGCAAGGTCGGTGGATCAGCGGTCTAATGCACAGGCCGTTCGAAACTCCAGCATAGCGATAGTCGGTTCGAATCCGATGTAGGTGCGAGAATTTTTCTCAACTACTTTATATCGGATTCGATAGGCGGCCGCATGCCTTGTTGAAAAGCAAGTGTATTGTGAGTTGTTCTAGATGCCAATCTCGTCTAGTGCTAGCTTGGAGTGCACACCGACCACCCGAGGTGGTGCTGTAGGTTTTCCGGGTTTTCCTACAGCTGAAAAGTTAATACCTAAAACATCAGTAAGTCGCCCCGGAGCGCCACGGCAAATAATAATAATAATAGCCGTCCTCTACCCGCACAGGCTATGCCTTTGGGTACACTCAACGAGTGTTTATGAGGGAGTATTATTATTATTATTATTATTATAAGTAATTTGAATGCAAGATTGTTTAACTTCATCGCAAATTTTTAAACTTTGCTCCATTGTCTCCAAAACAACCGATGTGTTTGTGGGCGATAGATTGATCGGAGTAAGATAAGAAACAACTTGCTTTGGCTTATCTTCATTATTACTGATCAAACAATTGAAGCCAACCCACTTCGGAAGATTGTTTCAATGTTATTATATAATTGTAAATTTTCAGGTAGTGTTTCTTCAGCTTCATGAATAGAAATTTCCAAACTATCAGTCATCTTGGGTTTTTTCATATATGGTCGGCCTTCTACCTCAGTAACCTCCAATGTTCTTCGTCGTCTTTTTGCCGACGTTCCAGGTTCTTCGCTGGTGGAAAAAGGCAAATTTGGAGTGTCTGATTCGTGTAAAGAATTTTGATCCACGTTTTGGTATATTATACCAACAGTGTCGTGTAACGTGTCCTTCCCATTTTTTGTTTCCACAAACCGATCAAAATTATCATACGCAACTCCAGTGCAGAGATTCGGATTTATTTTAATTGCTTCAGGACACATAGTTGATTTTCGCATAGAGTAATAAGTAGCTTCAGTCTCCAACTCCTCTATCCCTGGAACAATGACCATATCTGTGGATGATGTCGATTATATTACGACTGCTTGTTAAGCTTTTTAAAGCCATTCCGAGCTTAATATGCTTTGACGTTTTACATTTACCATTCAAGATAGCATAGACAGCATCCTGGCTCAAGGATTTAACTAGTCGAACACACTTAAAATTGTTTCTCCTTTTGCTGTTACTTCCTGCAATAAGAGTACAATAAAATTGGGATAAGTCTTCTGGCACTGAAACTTCGCCGTTTTTAAGATCCTGAACATATAAATTATTTGGCAATTTTTTTTCTCAATTTGTAGTACTGATTTCCTCAATATCAAAGCAGCTTTATTAAGAATGTCCTGATCCCTCAAATTGTCTACTAACTCTTCATCAATAACAGAAACATGTTTCGGAGCAAGTACCTTCTTATTATGACATATTAAGAACTTAATCTCCTTTGTAAATACTTTGCTTATTTTATCTTCTAAGTTATGAGGAGTGAAATTCCCCATAACTTCTTTAGAGTTTTCTACTTCTTCGTTAAATAGCTCTATGTAGTTCCTGTGGAGAAATGTCAGAAAGTAACATCGACCTTTTTCTACTACATTTTGTTGTATAAAATTACAAACTTCATCAAAAACTGCTTGATGGTGTTTACGAAGATCATGCCAAGATGTTTGAGTTTTATTTTTCTTTGACGATATTTTATAGGAATATTCCATTTGACATTTTTTATGATAGTATATTGTTGAATCCGTTACATCTTGCACTTTCTCAATTAATTCTGCCAAGTCTTCTTCTTCAACATTTAATTTCATTAAAAAATCATTTTTACCGCACTTATGCAATGGTGGTCGTTTCAATTTATGTCTTTTAGTCATTTGATCACAATATATACATCTCTGGGTTTTGTCAATTATAATATCATTTTCAGTTGAAACATCATGAGAAGAGGAATTAACATCACATTCAAATGTCGCACAAGGTTCCTCAGAAATACATGACACCGGTTCAACTGATTCTAATTCAACACTAGGTTCAACACTTTGCTCAGGTATTACAATAGTTTCAGACATAGTACTAACTGGAGTTGAGTCTGATACTACATCTGAATCTGGAACTATAGAATTATTTTGTTGACTTGAGGTCAATTGTATGCATTGATGATTATCAGTACCAAGATTACTTGGTAGGCTTGATGTCGATGTAACTGAGGTATTTTCAACATTACTCGATAAATTTTTTTTTGGCAATTTTTGGATTTTCTGGAGTGGCAGAATAATACCTTTTTGGCAAAGCAGTAAAATTCGTATAGCATTCTCGATGGTAACCATAGTCATACAAATCTTCTGGAAAAACTAAGTCTTTAAATTTTAGGTTATGGAGTGCTCGCTGTTTTAATACTTGTTTACATTTTTTAATTGTTTCTTCGGTAAATAATTTTAATTTATCATGATGTTGTTTACAAAATATACACTTTGATTTTTCTTCTTCCATGGTTTTCACTATTACATATAACAATATCGGTCACTAATTACACGATATAAACAACAAAAACATGTGCTCTTATACACCCGAACTGCACTGGATACTATAGGTTGCGCGCGCAATAAGCACGTATACACTGTAAAGTGGAGCAGATGGTGAGTTTAAGAAGAGGAACCGAGTTATTGTGAACGTCTCACTCGCTCTGCAATGCATGCGCATAGTGCTCTTTCGCTCGCACTCCCGGCTGAATAACTTTGTGTTTAGGGGGTTTTGTGTTTAGGGGATGTTTGGTCACTCGAATTTGTCTGACTGATGAAATATAACTTTGTAGTAGTTACTTGAATAATATACTTAAAAGTCAGACATGAAAAAATAAGTAAAGTTCATTAATTTTTTGTCGAGCTTTACAGCGTCTGACAAAAGCTCTGGTCCATGAAAAGTGTCTGACACTTTATAATTCTAGTTTAGAATAATATTCTACAAAATATATATAAAATTCAGCCATATAAATTTAAGTTAGATAACTCATATTTTTAGTTACCTTTCTCACCTGGTACCTGCCCAGGTGTCACAGGCAAGCTCCACAAGTAGGCAGGTATTTAAAGTATACTAGACGCTACTAATTCGTGAAGGTTTCATCCATGTGAAAATAAGTTATGTCAGAACGCTCTGGGATCTTACTCTAAATATCTTTAATGATTTTACGAACTTTCAGTAGGAGTTCTATTTTCTGTTGCATGAAAGGTGAAAACAAAATGGGTACTGGGCGACTACCTTTACCACCAGAAACCACCCGCTTGAAATTTTTGCACAACAATTTTTCAGTTGTTGACAAGCTTTCTAATAATTCTTTTTGATTATTTGAATCAGAAAAATCTTTAAGATATGTCAAAGTTTTCAAATATTGAACCTCTCCAATTCTTTTGCGGTTCAATATCAATACTAAAGCCATAATGCCTTTTGACAACCTTTTGTAATTAGAAATCAACGTATTATGGTCGTATTCAATATTCCTTTGGTCATTTTCCAGTATTTGAAGAAGTATATCAAAACTTTCTTCAACTTCCTTTCTCACATAATTATTGAATTTGATAATATCGTTTGTAATCGGTATTATTTGTGGTTTTTCCCAGTGTTTCTCAGTCATGTCTTTCAAAGCCAAGGATGATATTTCAGTAGCCCAGTGATCTTCTATCAACTTCTGTAAGTGTTTTATGTTTCTCAGTTCAGAGTCAATGTTGCTGAAGTCAAAAAGTTTAGATTTTTTTAGTATGTGTCTGTGAATAATGGTACATAATTGCTTCAAGCTAGTACCCAAGTGTAATGCAAGTGATGAAGCTTTAAAAGTTTTAGTTTCGGGATTGAATCCAGCAATTACTTTCGCAGCTGCAACCAGATTATCAAAATACTCGGGTTTCATGACTTCAATTAAATTTTTCACCTGAACAATAGTATTCTTACTTGCATCACTTTCGTCTTTTCTCAAACCTATCATATGTTTCAAAGCAATTAGCAACCTTGCCAATTCTATCATTTTGTTCGATGTGACACTGGCAATTTGCGGCCTTCTGTGATTCTTCAAGTGGGTTTCGCCAGACAAACAAATCAATAAATGATTTTTAACAACTTCTCTTATTATGTCTGGTTTCATTATAGCAAAAACCTCTTTTTTTAAGCGGGATTTCATCAACAAATCGTTTTGACAACGTGATGCTGCTAAAAATGTTTGGGACTGAGTCAAAGCATAAAGTCTACCCCTTTGTTGATCATTTTTAACTCGACCTGGGCATCTCTTAGCGTGTCTGTTTAATGTTTTTTTCTTATAAACACCACTACATGAACTACAAACCGCAAAATCATTGAAACTTTTGGCATTCTTTCTATTTTCCTCTTCAGTTGGTCGACGTACTGCAATAATGCTATATGGCGAGCGAAATGAGTCTGTTCCTTGAAGCAGAATGGACATAAATTTCTTCTGTCCCAAATTCGACGTTTCCTTCTGGAAACATCTACTGAAGAATTTATTTGTGGAACCTACATATAGATATTGAGGAGGTTAGGGAAAAGTGTTAAAAAGTGAAGATTTTGAAGAATTTGTTTCACCAAAATGTATTCTTATAGGTTGCAAATATAAAAGAACGCTTACTAAAAACGTGACATTATCTCGTTGAGTTAAAGAAATACAAAGCAAATTCTTCAAATGATAGCCAGAATGCCCTGTATTATTGAGCACATATTTTTTGTCAGTAACTGAAACAGACAAATTTATGCAGAAAGTTGGCAAGCAACACATAGGAAAAAATATTGTTATTGGAATTTCTGAATAACTCTGATGGCAGTTCGTTTACGCATGTCTGATAACTAAAAAATCCATTGGGACTTATGTCACGTGACAACAGATTTGGAGGGGATTTCAAAAATAAAAATAGTTAATGTGACAGACATTTTGCGGGAGATGAATTAAAAACAAAACACGATTTAGTCTTATGATTAGGTGAAGTCATGCCCTGTATATTGAAGCATATATTGAATATTCTCAACCCGTAAATAGAATTTGAATGACCTAATAATCGTAATTGAAACTTATTACATTATTTATCCTTCCTAAATTCGACATTGGTTAGTAAATTCAAAGTAAATAACTTAGCTACCTACATTTTTTATTTTTTTTCAGTACATCTTTTCAGTAACAATTTTCAATATCTTGTCAACTTGACTCACCCTTCGACACCACAGTCATCTTTCTTGTAAATTCTCACCAAATCTGAGGTCACGTGATATGAGCCCCAACGGATTTTTTAGTTAACAGAAATGCAGAAACGAATCGCCGTTATAGTTATTCTGAAATTTCAATAACAATTTTTTTTTCATATGGAGGACATTGTTATGTCATTGAGCACTTTCCTATGCTAATAAGCTTCTAACTTCTAAAATCTTGGGGAAAATCTCAAATCCGCGATGTCTCAGATGTGAATATGAAATGCATAGGTGAAACGTGCGATGATTCCGAGCAAAAATGCTTTTATTACATAATGTATCATCACTATTGTGATGATTGCCGAAATGAAAACAAATTGTGAAAATAAATGTAGAATTGCCGAAGAATACAGGGCATTCTGTGGACTAAACCATTAGCGCATTCAGGATTTCAGTTTGGGAGGAAGGGGGTGCTGGATTTTTAACAGAGCTTTTTTTTCTTCAACCCGTCGTTATGAATAATTCTGGGTATTGATTGTGCATGGGCGAAAACAAAAAAAAAATTATTCCAAAACATACCATGTGATTACTGGTACAGCTGCAAATTCCTATAAAATTAATATGAACGGGCAAAAGAGTTAGCTGACATGTTATCGACAAAAATTATTTCAAGATAAATTTGAGAAAAAAATAATTCTTTCCAGTATTTTCCGATATCTTTGTAAATGTTTTTTTTTTACTGAATAGCTCCACTGCAGTGGAACATTTGTATTTTGAAGGTAATGATTCTCAATTTCTCCACAACAGAATTGAAAAAATTGTTTTTTGCTGGGGCCCTCACTCTTACATTGAATCGTATCTGTTAATCAGTACCCTACGACTATGTGATAATATGGCAATCCCAACACATCATATTTTTCTGACTGAATCAAGTTTTGATGATATTCGTGCATGAGAGTTTCACTTGGCACACTGGTTGAAAATAGTTCGTCAAATTAAAGAGGTTTTTAAGTTTATCATAGAAACATGATTTCAATCAGGAAACCATGGTTTGTTTGGAGTGCCATATCACCACAATAGTAGAATTCTGATATTACTGTTAGATACACACCAATGACACATCGAGGCTCCTGGCATAACAATTTTTTTTTCAATTATTGCCATATGGTGTGGAGTATTTGATAGAGTTCCATCATTATCGTCGAAGTACAAATTTTCTCCTATAGTCGAGCTATTCAGAAAAAGAAATAGAGATATTGGAAAATATTGGACAAAATTAATTTTTTCAATCATTTCAAATCTTTTTCTTGAAACTCTGCATATTAATTTGAAACTAAATGCTCAGCAACATTTCAAATATCTTGTCATTTAACCCCACATTTTGCCCCTTGATTGTATTTTTTTTATGCCACCACAGCAGTGATTTTGTGACATGAGTAAGAATCGATTTTCAGGTTGTTGAACATACACAATCGAGCAACTAGAGTCACTTCTTTGGCACCCACAAGGGTTTTGACGAATAATATAGGACAAACATCATCCACAAAAATAGATTATATCTTTACTAACGTTGATGTGAATCATTGTAAGTCTGAAGTCTACGAGGGTCATTTCAGTGACCACAGAATATTTACTTTGAGTGTTGATAAAATTTGGACTAATTTACCAAAATTTAATAATAAAAAATTAACCTGTTATCGTGATATATCTGAACAGAATAATGATCAGTTTCAAAATACATTGTCTGCCGCAGATTTCAAGGAAGTCTATCTACAATCTAATATTGAAGACGGTATTAACACCTTTATGAGTATTCTGACCTTTTATTTAGATATGCATTGCCCTCTTAAAACACAATATAAAAAGATTACTGTTCATAAAGGATCCGAATGGGTTACAAAAGAAGTAAAAAAAAAGTTGTGAAAATTTGAAGAATCTCTATTGGTTGAGTAGAAATTTGAAAGGAAGTGACATCCAAGACCTATATAAAAATGAAAAAACTGAACATAATATCTTGCTCAAGAATGCCAAAAGCCAATTCAATGATCAACTTATATTCAAATCTAATAATAAACCTAGGACAATCTGGAATTTAGTCAACAAAGAAACCGGAAGAACAAAAAAAGACCGGGATTTAACAATCAACTCTGATGGTGAAATTTTAACACTTTCTTCAGATATAGCAAATACATTCGCGGAATATTTTGCCAACGTAACGGAAAACAATCTTGATGACTATTTTGGAAAATTGAGACCAACGTCGTGTACTACATCTGAAATGTTCAACAAAACATTCTTCTTCAATCCTGTTAGACCAGAGGAAGTTGAGGACGTAATCAAAAATTTAAAAAACAAGCCTAGTACAGGCATTAATAATATATCAGTGAAAATCCTAAAGGCAGGTATTAAACCTCTGTCGATTCACTTGAGTTATCTCATAAATCTATCGATAATTGAAGGCAAGTTTCCAACGTCACTCAAATTCGCTAAAGTTATTCCTATTCACAAGAAAAATGATCCGGAAAATCTATCTAATTATCGACCGGTATCAGTCCTTAGTGTTATTGCTAAAATCTTTGAAAAAATTGTCTGTAGCAGGATGATGCATTTTCTAAATACTAACAAACTCATATCTACACACCAACACGGATTCCGAGCCGATAGATCAACACAAACTGCTGCCTGCAATCTTTTCGAATATGTTTACACGGAACTCGATAGCGGAAGGCATGTGGCAGGTCTATTTTTTGAACTATCACGTGCTTTCGACAGTTTAGACATATATTTCATCAGAAACAAATTGTACAATATTGGATTCAGAGGAATTTTTTTAGATTGGACTATAGACTTTCTCAGCAATAGGAAGATAATAGTAAAAGTAAAGGATGCTATCTCCAACTCTCATATTATGAATAGAGGGGTTCCCCAAGGATCTATGCTGGGACCACTGATATTTCTACTCTTCATAAATGACCTACCAGTCCACCTACAATCACAACTGCTAACGATATACGCTGACGATACCTCATTGGCGGTCTCCGCACAGACTTCAGAGGAACTAACATCATCCATTGCAGATACTGTAAATTATTTCGTAAATTGGTGTAGATCAAACGGTTTAATGGTTAATGTCGATAAGACAGAATGTATATATTTTAATTCTAATAATATTACCTCCAATTCACATACCCTAACATGCAGAGTCGAGAGTAATATAATTGAATCAACTACAACAACAAAGTTCTTGGGCTTACACATTGATTCCAGTCTTAGATGGACAGAGCAAGTTAACGCAGTTAACACAAAATTAAATAAGGCTTTTTATGCGATTTCAAGAACTAAAGATTGCATGCCCACCAGTGCAGTAGTTAATGTCTACTACAGTTTAGTGTACGCTCACTTATGTTATAATTTAATCCTATGGGGAAACTCCATCGATGCCAGTAAAATATTTGTAACACAGAAAAAAATTATACGAAAAATGTTCAGCCTAGACTTCAGACAAACTTGTAGGCCCACATTCATTAAATATGACATTATGCCCTTTTACAGCATTTACATCTACCACTGTATTTTGTATGTGAGGAAAAACATTGATGAATTCCGACTGAATTCATCAAATCATAATTATGACACCAGGAACTCTGATCATCTATGTGTTCCCAGACACAAAACTACAAAACTGGAAAATAGTTTCAGATATATGGGAATAAAAATTTACAACAAACTTCCAGTAACCATTAGAAGTATCGATTCCTTCAATAGTTTCAAAAAGACAATAAAACGTTTGATAACAAATAAATGCTACTACAGTGTAAAAGAATATTTCCATGATAGCCTGCAGGAACTTCACTGTTTTTAATTGTGTAGTCTGTATTTTATTATTTAATATTTTCTGTCATAATTTTAAGATATTCTGAAACACACTTCTTCAAGTGAGTGATTGACTTGTCCTATACATGTTGTAATGTCACAAAGGATTAATAAAATATTTCTATTTCTATGATATATTATGATTACCTCATTTCCTTTCAATTCATCCTTTTTTTGCCTTTCTTTTTCAGGGTTTGAGTCGAGTTTCTGGCCATGAGAACTTTCTTCAGATATTATTGACTAGAACAGAAGAGTAAAGTAGTTGAAAGAATATTCTACAATTTGTTTTTTCTTCCATTTTTCGTATATTTGTCAGAAAATTATTCAGAATTTTAAGTAATATTTTTCAAAGGGGATGAGAGGGTGATTTTTAAAATAATATCATATTGACATAGCTTAGCACTGAATATTACATCACACCTATAACCCAGTTAAGCAAGGAATGCCGAATGAAGATATACAGGATGAGTCAGAATAAGACCGACATACTTCGCATACAGATTTATCACCACATTTCGAAGAGAAGAGTTTCTATTAATATATACCATAAAATGCATCCTCATTGATATACCGTGTGACGAAAGTACTAAAAAAAATGAGAATAATTTTCTTTTCTTCAGAACTGAAGGAAAAAAATTAAGAATTGGTACATTAATCTAGGTTTATAATTATGTTAATTTGAAATTATAGTATTTGATTTGCATAAAACAGTGGTGTAGTTACGGTGGTATTTCCCTTCATATTTTCTTCAGACAAGTGAATGAACAAAGGAGTGTTTGACATCAGTACGGTTTATCGATACTCAAATGAAAAGTCATAATATTCCAGGTGTCTAAAAGTGGAGGTTTATGAAATATTTTCAAGAAACTGAAAATTTATCCTGCGTAGAAACATAATTGTCTATGTGCAATAATCGCATAATGCTAATTTCTTACAACAAATCGGAATATTTGTCGACTTCCTGAACATTTGTTGAGCTAATTGAAAACATAGAACAGGTGAGTCAGAATAAGACCGACAAACCCCGTTTTGTCATTCGTCATATTACTTGATAGAATCGATTTCGTAGATTCACTGATATGTGACAATACTCTGTTGTATATGATTGTCATGACAGATCGACTGACAAACAAACCCAACCACAAATTCACAATACTCCACTTGGATGAGAGTTTAGGTCTGAAATAATATTTGCAAAGAACTGAATGTGACACGTGCCAGCTTACGAAAACCTTACCTTTCTAAGGTGGTGCCATGGAAACTTGCAGATTGCATCTACCGAAAACAATGAAAAAAGATAACGTTATTTTTTCATTACAAATTTCGAATTTTTTGCATTCACCAGTGTCCTACTGAACAGTTTACCACACACTAACCTGGTTGACCAATAAACTTAATTGATTTCAAACCCTCCTTTGTTCATTCACATATCTGAAGAAAATATAAAGGAAAATATGGCCACATGCCACTGTAACTACGCCACCGTTTTTCGAAAATTAAATATTATAACTTCAAATTATCATATTGATAAACCTAGATTAGTGCAACTTCATTTTTTTTTCTTCAGGAGTTTTGAAGAAAAAAATATCTCATTTCTTTTCGTATTTTCGACACCCTGTATCTCAGAGGCATTTTGGGATATACATTGACAGAAACTTTTCACCTCGACATGAGGTGAAGAATCTGCATTCAAAGTTTGTCGGTCTTATTCTGATTTATCCTGTATAGTGAATAAAAAACTGTATTTGAAAACTTATGAACTTTCATACCTCACTTGATTCTGTAGAACTACATTGATTTTCATCTGGAGAAAACACGGAACCATCGGCATCGTCGGGTAATATGGCATTCTCTTCAGAACTGTTTTGAACTGAATTATTATCGAAACTGTCATTCTTAGCATAAACTCCCCTTTCGAAGGCAACCTTAAATGGCATTGCTCACTGATGAAAAAAAAAATTCCGACCCAAAGTGCAGTATTTAATATTCAGTATGATTAAATAGCTTAAATAATACCTCATTTTCAATGTTTCTATTACTCTCATCATCATTTCCGTTTGCAGAGAATAAAAGGTTCTCATCTGAAATTGTCTTCTCATTTCCAACTATATTGTTATTGGTATTTATATTATTCTAGAACAAAACTCGCACATACAGAGTGGCCATTAAGTGTGGCAAATCGGAAATATTCCGATTTTTTTATATATTTCTCGTACTGTTTATATTACAGAAAAAATTCATTTACATTTTCCAAAAATTTTCAAGTCTAGCAAAATTTTTGAGTTCAGTCATGACATTTTTCGTTTTTCTCAATATTTCCCGGACCATTAATAATACGGAAAAATTCGTTTATATTTTTCCCAAAATTTTTCAAAGTCATGTCACGATTTTTTAAATATTTCCCGGACTATTAATATTACGAAAAAAATTCTTTGACATTTTCCCAAATTTTTTCCAAGACCAGCAAATTTTTTAAGTCCAATCATATTTTCCGTTTTTTAATATTTCGTGGACTATTGATATTACGGTAAAAAGTCTTACATTTTTCACAGAAATTTTCCAAATGCCGAAAATTTTCCAAGCCTAGTCACGAAATTTTCAGTTTTTTTATATTTCCCGGACTATTAATATTACAGAAATTCTTTTACATTTTTCCCAAAATTTTGCCAAGACCAGCAAATGTTTCAAGTCCAATCATGATATTTTCCTTTTTTTTATATTTCGTGGACTATTGATATTACGGTAAAAAGTCTTTTACATTTTTCAAAAAAATTTTCCAAGTGCCGAAAATTTTCCAAGCGTAGTCACGAAATTTTCAGTTTTTTTTAATTTCCCGGACTATTAATATTACAGAAAAATATAATTTTCATTTTTTTCCATAAAATTTTCCAAATTCAGCAAATTAAGTCCAGTCATGAAATTTTCCGTTTTTTAATATTTCCCGGACTATTAATATTACGGAAAAACTCATTCACATTTTTTGTAGATTTTTTAAACGCGGTCAAAAAAGACATCTTGGTGAATTGGGAAAATATTAACTATTTCTATCTTCAGTTTTTCCAAATTTTCATGCGTCTTAAAATCTCTGAGAGTATGATTAGCTGAGTATGTTATCAACTACTGAACGGTACGAATCCACCTTCATCCTGTATGGGAAATTTATCGTTCATACTTACTGTTAATAGTACATTATTTATACAATTGATATACAAGCTGAAATTTACCTTTGGAAAACACTGAGATGTAAATTTAACAGTCTGTAACGAAGTATATGTTTTGGTATTGGGTTCACTATCATCTGCAAAATCAAAAATATCATTCGATTCAGGAACTTGTTCTAAAGTATTCAAATATCGAATGACAAACCGTAGGAGGCAAGATATTTTTTTCTTGAAAACGACGGCGGGTGCTTCGATGATAATATTAGAGCCATGTTTTTTTTTCAGCTCATTTTTCGCGAAAATCACTAATTTCTCAAAAACTACTGAACTTTTTGATAATTGGTTTGATTAACATAAAAAATAATACAATCCTACCAATTTCTGTCATCGGAAAATAATTCCGATCGAATCAAAGTTTTAGATTTTTCAATTATCTACAACGTTGTAAATCGTGAAAAACCGATTACAGCCCCTTTCATCGGGAAAAATTAGTTTTTATAAGTCCCTGAAAAAGATCTTTTTCATTGTGGAAAGTTCTGGAGGGCACAGACTCTATGAAAAACGTACAGAGAACCCAGCTATAATATTTTCTTCAAGGCAGTCTCCGTTGTTTTCGAAAAAAATAAAAATAATTCTCGCCTCGTACGGTTTTTCAACCAACAGTTGTGATTACCCTGTATTAAATTAGATGGATGAAAAGTCTTCAAAGCCTTGAAAATTTGTATTGTATTTATATTTCTTATTAATTTGTAAGTCCTATTTCAAAAAATACTTAATATGAAATTTGTACTATAGTAAGAAAGGCGATATGAGCAGAATTCGATTTTTCAGTTGTTCCCAATTTACACGACATTTTTCATATACTTATTTACATTTACATTTACATATATTTACTTTTTTTTCATTGTTACCTACTGGTCATTAGATTTTTGGTTACCTGCGTGATATATAAGCCGGTGCCCCAGAGCTAAAGTTTCAGTTAGTAATGGATATTACCTAGTTGGTGTTGATGAATATTTCGCAGCTCCCCAGAACACTAATGAACATAATAGGATTACCGACTCTATGATTGTAAGTGGAACAGTTGTACAATTTTTGGTTTGATTTTTCAAAATTCCTAACATGTTTTTGCAGCTTTTCTCTCCTGAAGAAGCTAATAAAGATTAGCGAAATATTGAGATATAGAACGAATGAGTTTTATTGGTAAACAGACCGCAAACCCGAGAAGTATATATATATATATATATATATATATATATATATATATATATATATATATATATATATATATATATATATATATATATCAGTTCTCTCGAAGGAGTAGGCAGATTGCGACCTTAGAGAGAACCAGTGACGAGACATGGGGAGTAGGCAGATTGAGACCCCGACGTCAAGTCACAAAAACCTAACGTAATTATACCTGAGGAGTAGGCAGAGACCTCAGCGTAGAATTACGTTTTAACCTTTCATTAATTTTCTTTCTATTTCAGTTCTTGAAAATGGCTCCAAAATCGGAGCCGAAACGTCGAATTTCAACAAATTCTAGACGCGGTTCAACCCGAACTTTTAGTTTTCATATATATATATATATATATACATATATATATATATTTGTATAATGACTTAGGTGATATCCTTACCATTCCTGTGGTTATAAATCATCGCCAATAGATTTACAAATGTCTTCCCGGCATTTCGAGTGATCCCCAAAAACATGGTGTAAGATCACGTCGTAGGAGATCAATGTTAGGAGTTTCTTTCTTGGAGTGCTCATAAATTGAACACTCAGCTCTCTTAAAATTTAGCAATTTCAGTTACGAGGAACTGTTTGTTGGCAATAACAGATTTTCATTCATATTATCAAGAATGGTCTTTTCAGCGATAGATGGAGCCAGCAATTTCAAATGAAATGGTACTAGTATCTCATTTTCGACAATATTGTTACATACGAGGTACTGCGTTTTGGCCCTGGATGTGCTAATTTTGATAAAACAAAATAAATTATCTTTCATTTGGTTGGGGAACACCTGCATGACAATAAAAAATATTTTGATTTGATTTGATACCACGTACCAAGGAACTTGCTTCTCATCGCCGACAGGATAATTCAGTAATATTAGAATGATGATAATCATAAATTTCTTCACCTAGAAATGAAACCGCGACTTACGGTACGTCAGTTGTAGCGCAACCCACGAGCATAGCAAGAAGCATTCCTCGGTCGCACAGTCTCCAGGAAGACTGCATTTTTTGTTTCATTTATTTGAAACTATCTAACACACTTCGTATGAATTCTGTCAAAAATGGAATATCAGTTATATTTCATATGCTCATTTTGACGAGTTGATAATAAGCAAATATTGATAATTTAATCCGAAAATCGTTAATATCTATTGCCAATGTCTCTGTGATGAAGTTTAAGCATACCAAATTATAAACTCCATATGGATTATCTTCAGATGGAAAAGAAGTGGTTTTAGGAGGAAAGATATCAAAGCAATATATATTATGTTTTATAAAATGAATTATAAATTAACAAATAACCATGGAGATATATCCAATCTCAGTTGAATTTGACTTTGAGTATATTTTACGTGTAACCGTTCGAAGCGTGGATAGCAAGCAGTAATGCGCTGACCGCCTGTAGCATAAATTACCGTAATCACCTCTTAATATTTTTATTGCTGTCCGAAGTCTGGCGAAATCATTTGAGAGGTTAATCCGGTTTTACAGCTCATTCAACTGAGATTGGATAAACTATAATAAGTACCATAATATTTAATTTTATCTTTTTGAGGCAGTGCAACTAAAGATGAACACTTATCCTTATTTGCTTGCTCTTTTTTTACAGCAATGCCTATGAGCTGCTCAGATTGTTACGGGAGGTCGTGGGTATCGTTATCTGCTAGTACGACAGATATATCCTTTGACAAATGTAAGGTATAAAGATAAAAGATATTAGGTATGCATGGGCACCAGGTTCTTTTTTTATTAAATGAAAATACCAAAAACACTGATTTGTCAAAGGATGATCTTTGTGCTTCTCAACAATA
The DNA here is from genome assembly GCA_958502065.1 of Chrysolina americana. Classification (NCBI taxonomy): domain Eukaryota; kingdom Metazoa; phylum Arthropoda; class Insecta; order Coleoptera; family Chrysomelidae; genus Chrysolina; species Chrysolina americana. Next base: position 25,173,050 of record OY293419.1, on the reverse strand, counting down.
AAAAAAACAAAGTTCAGAAAACACTATATTCACAAAAGTCCCATGTGACAAAACATGTGTGACAAGATTCTAATGAAGTGACAAAGTTACAATCAAATTTGTTATTTTAAAGTTACAAAGAATTCTGATCTCTCAATATTTGCCTTGAAATGACTGGTTAGTTTATTCACATTTTATGATCAGTTCTTGCGATGAGAAAGACTTACTCCAGAGCTCTACTTTATCGAAGAATGTAGGAGCCTTGTATGGTCTCTCGAGACAATGGCTGCTCTACTAGCAGGATACAATCTGTAGTCGGTCTGGGGTCTTTCCTGGATCTTATAAGATGTTCGAACGATGAGGTAACGCTGTGAAAAATAAACACAAACACGTATCTTGTGGCAGGTTGAGTCACACGACTCGAGATATGACCATGATTGTACAAATCTAATCTAGATATCTAGATGAAATGAAAGAGTTTAAACTTACAATAAATAGATTATTCAGGGAATATATAAATGAGATAAAGAATTTAAATTTACAATAAATGTAAGATATGCTGAGTTAAACAATGACTGAAATATTCAATAGGTACAGAAAGAATTCAATTTTACAATGAAACTCAAATTTGGTAATTTCTCAAGCAATGTTAGAGAAGAGTTCAATCTCAAGCGAGCATAAGAAAAAGATTTTCATAAAGATATTGTTTTCTATTATTTTTCAATTTAATAGTCAATTTCCAACGTTCAGTGGAACTGACAAGCAAAATAATGATAAGAAACTTGATATATCTCATCATGGATGAAAAGGAAATGTGTATCTCCTGACTGAGGAGAAACAGAGAAAGAGAAAGCAAGAGGGTTGTGATAATGCTTTCTTATAAAGTCACAAAGAAAGCAGATGGCTTTATTTGTGTCCAGAACTACTGAAAACGAAAGGTTATCAAAATAAATCAAACTTCTTTTGGCTAGGCATCTGAACATGGGTAGTGATGTAGAAGAGAGCGAAAGATCTTACCAAGAGCTCAAAGCCTCATGAGTGAGTGTAGCTTCTTCTGATATAGATATAGAAATGAGGAATTCAAAGCATTTACTCACCCATGAATCCTGTTCTCCAAGCTGCCAGACCAGACTTTCTCACCGATCACCATCCAGGTTCAGGAATTTAGATCCTAGTTTACTGTTCTTGCCTTTTAAGCAGATTTGATAACTTCTGAACATTCAGGAAAAACTTGTGGAAACACTTGTATCACTGAAAACCATAAAGCACGAACAGAAACAGATCTAATTCATAATCTTTTAACTTCAAGATTGATAGAATTAATGAAAATTGTCTCGACTTTCACAGGTTAGAATTCATTTCAGCTGTGAGCTGTGACATTTCAGCATTCAGGACCGACTCGTCAAAAGAGGGTACGAGTACAAAATGGCATTCGATTATGATCACGCATTATACTCAAACTTTGAAGATTTTCAAATTAATCATGAAATTCATGAGTGACAGAGTGACGCACATGCGGCAATTTTACAATGTATCAAAATTGAATTTTCAAAGTTCAAATTAAACATACCAAAAGAATATCGATTTGTATATCGATTCGATCAGTGAAATAGATAAAAGTTAATTGTGTTTGAGTTAATTATTTAAAGATTTGGAGATTTCAAAGATAATCATGAATGACGCACTTACGGCCATTTTGCATTCATGTTAGAAAGTAGCAAAAATGAATTTTAAATTTCAAATAAAACGTGCCAAAAGAATATCGATTCGATTAACGAATCAGATAGAAGTTAATCATTTTAAAGATAAATATATATACGACCTTTCATTTCCTCGCTCTAGAAAAATTTTAAATTTCCGGATGGGAAAACTGAGAAAACAAACCACCGCTTCGATTGCTCACTTCAGAAAGGGGCGACAGAAGTTCTCCAAGGGAGGAAGTCAATCTCTCTCACTCTGTCTATCGTCAGTGTTACCAATCGCATAGCATTATTGAATAAATTGGAACAGCTCAATGAGATGGTATTACCAACATGAAATTCAACAAACCGAAAAAATGGTAACGCAATGTTTTACATTTCGTTACAAACAGTAAACCTAATCTTGATACATAATTTGCCAGCCTCTTCAATTACACATCATTGGTAGCCATGTATCCCTGAATGGCTCTTAAACCTGTTCACATATCAGTACTTGGTAGAAGAGGTAGAGCCATCATCATTTTCAGAGCTCTCATGGCAAATTCATTTGAATTGATCACGCCTTCACGCGTCATTTTCTTCCAAACTGCCTAAAATAATGGGTTGAAGAATTCATTGAATAGAACTCAATAGGAGTTCAGCATTAGTACAATTTTGATATTTTCAATTTTTATGAAAAATGAAAAATGTATTTGCCTATTGAAGAAAGATCTGAGAATGAAACCACAGCTAAACATATATTATTCATCGGAGACGATCCATAGACGATCCATTGCATACAGTGGAGGTGAGATTTAATAGTAAAGTGAAAAAATTTACAGTCTAAACAATTACTGCATGGTCACATTTTTAATCATTTTATATTCAAATTTAAATTCATATGATAATGTTTTTTGTTGGATGGACCAACCATGGTCCCAGACATTTACAGTTGTGGCCTCCGCTCCAGATGCGGACCACATGGTCGTGGTTAGGACCAAAATGTGTAGTTTAAGATTGTTTTAAGAATATTTTTCCCACTGATCGTGAATTGTCCACCATAATATGATCGACTTTTAACTAACTCAAATTTTGCTGAAACATGTCCTCCCTCTCAATGTTAGTCTTCTGACTACATGATATCACCGTGATGTTAGTCTTCTGTATTTTTGGTGGAGTTAGACTGTAAGTTTTTTTCACTTTCCTTTTAAACATATATTTTTTTATTTATTTTTTTGTATAGATACATTTAAACAGTTTGATATAGTAGTAATTACATGGTTGTAAAATATGAACTGTTTTTAATTTTAAATGATACGTATTTCATCATAAATTGCCAGTATGATCAGAATGCGTTTATTCATCATAAAATATACATATGTATTCAATCGAGACCAAATACAGACGCATATTTATCGAACTAGTCAAAACACATTAAATTGAAATATTCAAAAGAATTAAAGTTGTATTACTAATACTAATAATAATACTAATACATAGAATTACAAACAGATTAAAATGTAAACAAATTGAATTTATTTTTATTTTCAATTGGAGAAATCTGTTAAGTTGTATAAAATGCAAATTCAGAGAAAAAAATGTTTAGTTTAGTTCCGAATTAGTCTTGTATTGATATCTAACCGTTTGTAGAACAAATTATTTGGAGATCAGCAAAATGTTTTCCTTTTCACAAATTGCAAACAATATTTTCTGATTGTTTCGGCCGTTACTTGATGAAGATCCAGAGTAAATGTACAAGTGTATATTTCCATTTTTTTATTTGTTTTGTTTGAGAATTATTTGATATCACATACCTGGCAATAGTGGAAGTAGCAACCTTTGACATTTGCATATAGCCAAGTTAATGCCAGTGCCTCTTGTAGGCCAAATTCGAAATCAGACATAATTGTCTCGAGTTGTAAAGTTGGGACTATGTTGCAGATGAATTGAAGAACATCTCTAAATCCAAAGTTCTGCAGCTCATCAATACGTAGACCATAACTACGGACTGAAAACAGAAAACCGTCATAACTCAATTATGAAAATTTTATTTTATTTATTGCAACACATAAAAATGTTGGTTTCAATATAAATTTATTGAAAACCTACTTCTGTTGCTTTGAACAAAAATATCACCATATAAATTGAGGTAAAAATTATCTAGATTCATTAATAAAATTCATTTTTGGTGCATCTCATTTTTTTCAGAATTGCCTAGTAAAAATATGGAAAATTCAGCAGTGTCCTGTCAAATTTCTAGTTGTTGAACACTCAAAAATTTGTGTGAGCCCTAAATAAAACGTTCCGCTACCGAGAATTTTCTCAAATAGCATATTGTCCAACTCTGCATGAAGAACAGATATAAGAATTAGTCAATTGGTCACTGAAATTTGACAATTTAGAAGTCTTTCTATGGTAGATTTGTCACCTTTCAATCTTGTTGATAGTTGTACCCTAGTGAGAACTATTGACGAGTACTTTTTTCCCTTTTTCAAAATAGTTTTAGACACTCCAAGATCAGACCTATAGAACTCTTCTCCACGAATGAGAATTGTGCCATTTTCTTTTGAGAATATTAATCTTTTTGTTTTATTGAATTAGAAGTGCAATTACCCTGGTTTTTTCACAAAGTTCTTCGAAAGCAATTTCCAATCATGAACTTGCCAGTCTTGGTCAAGTTTCAATACTCTCTGTATAATATTCTCATATTGCTCAGCTTTTACAATTATATTTTGTTTTTTTATTAATCTTTCAATCAATCCGAAAACTCTATCAGGTGGTAAAAAGGAATGACCAACTACAGGAAATATTACTTTCATGGATGTTATGGTGTTAGGTGCCTTTTCCGAAAACTAGAAACCTAACATGGTCATCAGCGTAGAGTTTTTGTTTTGTCCTCCATATCCATCCGCGAATAGTAGTTGAATTTTCTTGATGTGCTCTTGAAAATTATAATCGAGCAGTCTTGTTGGAAAGTTTGGTCTTGGAATTTCCGCAAACTATAGTAAAGTTATAAAAATTCAGTTGTTGCGAAAAATAAGCTGACTGGTCTGGTAACTTCTAACGATGTCCTCAGACTCAATTTTTAAGTAATTATAGTATGCTTTTGACTTCAAAACGTGAAGTCTTCTTTCTTGCATAATTCTTTGTTTCTCTTCTTCAGAATCAATTTTTTTATCATTTCTTGTGTTCTCATACAAGTGAAACAGGCATCACTGAGTGGTGTTCCGAACGACAAGTTGTAATTCGAGTTCACGATATTTCTAAAATAATAGATCACAGATTTTTCCGGATTTCTTTCGCAAAAAATGTAAAACTTCGTAAAATTCAGTTCGCATGGTAGGTATAGTTTGTTGGTGGACTTCCTTCGATAATGGCCCTCCACACAGTTAAAATTTTCAATGAATAACTTTATTGAACCTTTGATCTCTTTATTTTTTCTCCTACTCTATCTCCGCCTATTCGTTCTTTGGGAACTTCTCCATTCTGCATGAAATTCCTTACCAATCTCTCTATACGGTCCGAGCTGAATTGAGTTATCCCAAGACTCTCAGTGAACGTCCATCTATAGTAGGAATAAAGTTTTTGATGGAGATTCCATGAAGATTTGTTTTTTTTTTTTCGGATGTGACCCCAGAATTTTTAAACAAAAATATCCTGGCCAACTTTGTCAGTTGTGGAGTAAATCATTAATGGATTTTGAAAATCACGCTTACTTAATTCTCCACGCGAATATTGGTTTTTTGAGGTGTCTACACTAATAGTTATTACCTTAACAATTTCTTCCTATTTCTTGACCATTTTTCCCGCTGCACTGGCCGTTTTCTAGACTTTTCTTCTTCTGAAGGTGTAATGGTGATGTCTAAATCCATTTTTGGGGGACACAATTTAACAACTCACAAAAGTCACATCAGTGTTTGAAGAAGTTTTTATTGCGAATGATGAGTTAAGGCTGAGACACGATGGAAGTTTTATGTTTTTAGCTTTAAGTTTTTTGATTTAAGATATAAGTTGTATGAAATGAACGCACTTTCTTTTGGCGGACAACAGAATACAAATTTAAGAAATAGGACTCATTTTTTTGTTTCAAGATACCGACGTGATGGATTTTCAGCTTTAAAATTTTGAAAACTAACCAATCACAGCCTTTCTTTTTCACATGAAATTATTTCGGTGAATTTTTTTTTGTTTCAACCAATAAAGACTATACATAACCTCGAAATATAAATCGCTATTTTAAATTTTTGAATGAAATCATGTTTTTCCATGATTATACCGACATAGTCACTGAAAATTATTTTGAAAATATTAATTTATCAGAGGGAGAGGGACATCTGCAAAGTGAAGAGGGAAATGTTAGCAGTGCAGATGGACTTTTGATTCAAGTTGTAAAGAATTATCCATTTTTGTATAAAAAACAACACAGAGATTATAAAGATTTGATCATTAAAGAAAATGCTTGGACTGAGATAGGTCTGGCCTTAAATTTACCAGGTAGGTATTTCATCTTATACCTACAGAGTTTGATCAGCATGATTATCATTAATATGTTTCCAGCTTCGGAATGCAGTAATCGATGGAGCAGACTTCGCAAGTATTACACCAGGGAAAGGAGAAAATGGATTTTGTACGATAATTTAACATTTTTAGATGAACATGTTACAAAACGAAAGTAATAACTTGTATCACATAATTCAGTTGAATACAATAATTATTATTTATTTTTCAGGACATTTGGAAACTTTACACCGTCCTCTGTGAAAACTCACACTCAACAAAAACAAGTATGTAGATATTAGTAGTATTTTTTTTTCTGTTCTGGAAAAGGAAATTTTTTTAATGTTCTGTATATTGAATTGTATGAATATAATCATAGATATCCTATAACCATACTGCTAATATGGAAGTTCAAGAGTTTTTGAACAATACCGAGGAAATGAACAAAAAAAGTAACACAGATTTGTGTTGTCAAGCTTGTATTTATGAAGCTGGTACAAGCTGTAATGGTATTATAAGCAATGCTGCCACAAGATGTCAACCATCTCATTTAACTGAAGCTGACAAAAGTAGTGGAATCCCTGAGGTATGGAGTATGGAGTATTTGTTGTGAATTCAGTATGAATTACTTGTTCATTGGGTTTGTTAAAAACACTATCTGAATTTTAGGGGAATTTTGAAAAAACTCAATACACAAAGAGTAGACATTTACCTCATAGTTATGTTTCAAAGGGGTTATGATGAAAATGTATTCATACATGAATTATCTGCGATTATCTTGGCATTTAACATCTCAAAAATATAAAATATATATGTATATATTTTTTACTACCTGTAAATTCTGGAGTTGAACAATTGAATATGGAGAAGTCAAGAATGCAATTTCAATAATTTTTTATTGTTTTTATGAGTCAGGCAAATGGAATTTTGGATAGACAGAACATTTCAGAGGCGCCAAAAAGCTGCTATGTTGGAGGTCGCAAGAAAAAACCAAAGATGATCCAATTGAAATTGCTTTTGTGAAGATAAATCAAACTTTTCAAGTTTTAGCCGAGAAGTTTTCTGCATCTTCAACGACTTTGCATTTGGAAGATGCAGATACATTATTTGGAAAGTTAGTTGCTGCCGAGTTGAAAAAATTTCCAGTTGAGAAGAAAGAAATATTAAAAAAGAAAATTTTAAATGACTTGTATACAATTTAAAGTAAGAATTAGAAGTGTGTTGTTTCAGTTTAAATTTTTTGAGAGAACAGTAAATAAAAAAAAATTCCTATACCTACTTGAATCAATAGATATCTTGACATTTTGCCAAACTTTTAAATTCTTAAAAATTCCCAGGAGTGAAAAAAAATGGCTCTCCTGCAATAAATATTTCTAGCTAGCTACAAATTTCAACTAACGTAATTAATTTTCTTTTTCATTGTAAGTACTTTTGATGGTATGCATGAATACCAAGATCTGTTGATTCAACTTGAGTTTTGCTTTTTCTATATTTGCAACAATTTTCAATTAAATCTTCATACAAGATATATGATTCATATTCACAATATGAACTGGTTTGTTCAACTCCAGGTAGGCTTGCTGGAGTTCGGGGGATGTTGAGGGTTCCAGAGTCGAGTGTTTCTCCAAACCATGATCTAGCAAGCACCCCAGCATCACTTTCAGATCCATAAGTCCCAATGTCACAAAGAATAAAATTATACTGATGATCACAAGCTGCCATTAAAACTACACTAAAAGTGTGTTTGTAATTATAAAAAAGAGATCCAGAATTTGCACGTGCTTGGATGGTTATGTGTTTACCATCAATGGCTCCTATGCAATTTGGAAGATTCCATTCTTTCAAAAATCCCATACTTATGCTTTTCCATTTTTTTTTTCATTCGGCACTTTCAAGAACTGAGGGCCCAATACCTGTCCTATCACATTGCAAGCTTCTTTTATTATGTCTCTTGCCGTAGATTCTCCAACACGGTAGGCAAGAGCTATCGAATATATTTGGTCTCCAGTAGCTAGGTACCTTAAATGTAAAAGACAGTCTCTGACAGCAATTCTTTGGTAAATGAATCTTACCTAAGAGTAATAGCAAGTCTCTGCTCTGGAGAAATGGTTACTTTTCTTCTCTATGTATGATGATATAAGACCAAGAAGTTCATTAAAAATTGGCAAAGACATTCTAGTGTATCGAAAAAACACGTCTTGATCAGTTTTCATTTCTTGAAAAAGAGTGTTGAAACTTCCCAACTTGTTTCTTTTTCAATTTATGGGGCGCACCCACCACCGCCTGTTCAGCCACCGTTTATTTTTAAATCGTTTTCTATGATACAATATCAAAGCACAAGCAGTTACCATGCCCATACAGGAAAATATTGATATGTTTTGCTGGTTCATCATGAATAAGATTTATTCCTATTGTGAAAAATACATAATTTGCTGATTTCAAATATGAAAACCGCCAAAATTGGGCATTCTGTCATTGTCATTTTAGCAACGCTCCACAAACAACCTTATTGGTAGATTTTAAGCTTTATATTTTGATTCTGTCTTGGATCCTGTTTTAATTTCTAAAACTTATATCCTAAATTTTAAACCTTAAAACTTATTACACAAAACTTCCATTGTGTCTCAGCCTTTAGTGAAACAAGAAAACAGAAACACGCGATTCAACCACGTGATCCGTATTCCGGCACTCTTATTGACTAGGTTACATATACCGACTATTGCAAGTGAAACTAGCTTGTAAATGAAGAGTTTTGCATCTCAAACGGATTTTTGAATGGGACTTGCATTGTTACACTTGTAAATAATTATTTCGACTACTTTTGCGCCAGTTCAATGAGAAAATCACAAATCACAAATGGATCACAATGTATTCCACTTTCCTATCCTAACTTTTTGAAAGCTATCCAATGTTGCAAACTGCTGATGGCACCATGTGTAACTTACCTCGTCGTACCATTTTACAATTGTTAGAGTTGTTGAATCTCTCGAAAAACTAGTACAAATGAAGTTGAAACATTTTATTAACAAATAAGGTAGTCCATAAATACAGATCAAGAATCATTAAAAACTGAAGAGATATTTTAATTTATAACTAAAAACGGTGAGTTTTTATCTATTTCAAAAGATGTTCGACATGTCCACCATGCATTTCTTGACACATAAATAGTCGGGTTGTAAACTCTTCCCTAACATTAATCAAGGTTTGAGGTGTTATTTCTAAACACACTTCAATAATTCGACGGCGCAGTTCATCTAACGACCCACAAACTGTCTTAAAAACTACGGATTTCACATAGCCCCAGAGAAAGAAATCAAGCGGTGAGAGGTTCGGTGAGCGAGCTGGCCACTCTGTTGTACCTCGACGTCCAATCCACCTACCTGGATACCTTTCATCCAAGTAATTTCTCACCTCCCGAAAATAGTGTGGTGGCGCTCCATCTTGCTGAAATGTTACATCCAAGTAAAATTCATGTGGGTTTTGCGCAACGATCTCATCGATACTGGGACTTATTGTGTCTTGCAGCATTTGGAGGTATCTTGGACCATTTAAATTTTCTTCCAAGAATATGGGACCTACAATGTGGTTACCTAAAATTCCAGCCCAAACATTAATTTTCTGGGGAAATTGAGTATGCCCCTCGCGGAATTCATGGGGATTCTCATCACTCCAATATCTACAATTCTGGGTATTCACATTTCTATTTAGGTAAAAAGTGCTTTCATCACTGAAGCAGATGTGTTGCAAATAAAGTCGATTTGCAACAATACTTTCTGCCATGGTCTCGCAAAATTCAAGTCGCCGGTCTGGATCATCTTCAACCAATTGGTGCAAAATTTTTATTTTGTAAGGATGGAATTCATTTTGTTTTAAAACCCTCTTTACTGATGATTTAGAAACATCACATGTCTCAGCTACTTGCTTAGTTGATTGTTGTGGGTTATTTACCATTTCGGCTAGTACTTGAATTTCAACATCTTCCGTAATTATTTTCGGCCTCCCGGATCTCGGAGCATCTTTCACGGTGCCAGTTTGGTTAAATTTTGCCAACAATTTCTGCAGATATTTTCGACACATCGGACGTTCTGGAAACCGTTCATTGAAAATGCGAATAGCAGTGTGGTAATTTCCGTTAGCTTCACCAAATATGATAACGGCTTCAACTTTGTCTGCTACTGAACGAGCCATATTAATCAACACGAGAAATTGAAAACCGTTTGAAACGAAGTTTTGAAAACCTACAAAATGTCAATGACATTTGGCAAAAACAGATAAGAGTTTTTTTTCGTTGTCATGGATAAAATAAACGCGCCTAGCGTGCATAGCCTACCTCATTAATTTATTCGTGAACTGGTGCAAAAGTAGTCGAAATAATTATTTACAAGTGTTCATAAGTCCAAAACTATTAACTTTTTTGATAGAAAACCATTTATCAAACTTGTTCAGAATTCAACGTAGAATGTAATAATGCAATGAAATACAGGGTGTCCCATTTAAAAAAATTAACTTCTAAGTCACCGTGCTTTTTTGAGACACTCTGTATGAATGAAACTTAAACCATTAAAGAGATCGAATGAAACCCTACAACTTATGTATTTAACATTTTTTTTTAATATGTAGAATAAAGAAGTTACAGGACTTTTGGTCCTCACTGTATATGGTTTTTCAGGTAGAATAAATGTGAAAGAGTCTTCATTCACTCTTAAGGGAATTACTGCAATTTTATTCAGCTCAAAGGTTTGGGTTGTTATCAGCGGAATTTTTAATATAAAATTAACCTTATCTTTATAAAAGTAGATATTAACATCAATGAATTTATGAAAGAGATCGATATTATTTCTGTCTAGTGGAGCAGGAAAAATTTCGTTCAATTTAAGATGAGGATGTATTTTTTCAGTTCTTCTAAAAGCTTGGACGGTGTTATAACTAAAGGATGCAATTGTCCACGTTCAGCATACAAAATAATATCTAGGAAGTTGTTAATTTCTAGAATATATTTTTCTGTTATCAAAATGAAAGTTGAAAATATTTTCGATACAAAAAAGAGATATCGATTTGTTTCAGATTTATTGGTTTCAATATGCTTTTCTTTAAGAATAAAATTTGAAATTTCATTCAGTTTTTGCTTGAACGATATTATTTGGTCATTTATGGATTTGAAATTGTCCAAAGAAGCTTCCGAGACTGAAGTTTGATCTTTCAATAATTTAAGAAAATGATTTTGATTAGATTTCAACAAAGTTAATTGTTTATCATAATATTTTGCATCCGAGTCCGATAATGTACCAAACAACTATTTTGAAATTTCGCCGATAGCGTTAATAAGAGCTCGTTTGCTTTTGTTGCTGACCACAGGCTTTCCTAAGTAGTCGAGTAACATATTTGTCTGTAGAGTAAGGTCAGTGAATGTGGCATTGACACTGATGAGAAACTCTCTACATTCTCTTATTTCGACAGCATTTTGTTCCAAGTTTTTGCAAATTGAATTTATTTGATTATGGTAATATCTAATATTCTTATACTCTAAGTAGATATTATTCGTATTTAAGAATACCAAAAATTTCCAGAAATCAGTATATAAATTAACTGTTCCCAAGTTTTCATAATATAAACCAGTGGAATTATTGAAAATTGTAATATTATACAGGGTGTCCTCACTTATATTGCTTTTGAGAACAATTTATTCATTGTACAGCTTTACTCTAGTAATATGTACTTTGACACGTTTATTTTATCTTAGAATGGTAATATTGACTTCGGAGTTTATTTCTACTACTTCATATGGACCAGTAAAAACAGGCATGAGCTTTTTACATTTACCTTTATAGGTAGCTTGATTTACGTTTTCAACCTTTATATCTTTATTTTGAAACTTAGGTAATTGGTTGTTAGTTCTAGAAAAACAATTTTCATATTTGTTGCCTATTTTGTTACAAAAAGTGCATTTTATTGGGTTACTATTTTTAAATCTTTGGCTACAATTTCGCTCTTCGTCTACGGCAGCGTCAATTGCTTCCGTCAAAGAAGTGAATCTACTGGCTTTTACTATGAAACGAGTATTACTATTTAATCCTTAATAAAACCTCTCAAAGCTGATTTTGAATTCAAATTTTCAATTGTCGCTTCGGCTTTGGTACCTTCACTGGAAATACCTGCGTCGTTCAATTCAAAAAGTAACCTTTCTACACGGTTTGCAAAAGTTCTAACATTTTCTGTAGCCAGTTGTTTGATGTTTATCAGTTCAGATTGAATTTGAGCTATAGTTCGTTTTTCTGCAAATTGTGCTTGTAAAATAATTTTTAATTCTTCCCATGTAGCAAAAGTTTTATGTTTAGTAAGATCCAGATAATTATGTTTTTATGATACTCAATAAGAGACTGTCGTCCGTTTCGGAACAAAACTCCTCATCTACTATATCGCAACAAGTTATAAATCTATCTAAATCGTTATGATTTCCATTGAATTCAGGGATTATCTCGATAGCTAACTCGGAATTATTTTTTTTTGCCATGATTAATTAAGTATTTTGAAATCAATATCAATTTAAAAAAATAATATGAGATAACAATAAAGAATTTTAAATAAATGAGACAACATATAAATAATAATTATTACCAAAATATCTGTAGTCTTGATAATTGCACCACGTTTACGATTGATAACTTTCAAGTACAACTTCAGCACTCCTCGGCTAGATTTTTGGAATGGTTCCTTCTCTTGCTCTTCGGTAAGAAAAGGCGGTTGAAGTGTAGGATTCGATGAACTTCCCAGGATACTAGTAGACTCGGCTACCCCTCGGAGTTGTCGATTCTCTTCAGCGACTGCAAGCAGCTCAGTTGATATCGAAAACGTCTTTTCTATACGGCTCTGGAACTTCTCGCTGATCAATCCAATTCTTCTTATTTATTGCCACAACCCCACACCTGACACCAAAATTATGTTGCGAGCGGTCACGGCAATTGAGGTTGAAAGGGGTTGCAGAAAGTTGTGGAGGAAAACACTGGATTTATTTCACACTATTTATTCTAAAGTTGGACGGTGATGTTTTCGGTTGGTAAATGGCAAGTGGTTGTTACAATATCAAAGTTACAGTGTTATCTGATCGTGCGTGGCTTACGTACAATTCATTTAAACAACAGAGAAGTCACATGGTTTCATAACAAAGAGAGAAACAATTGAAAGTAAAATGGAGACTTAGCAACTAGGTACTGAAAGTAAAGTTCATTCGTCTTTTGAAATTGCTGAATTAACAAATGGATATGTTGCAAGTCGACTAACTGATTATTGAATAAAGGAATAACAATGAATATACAGGATGATACTTAAGAGTAATTATATATGGTAATACAGCAGTTCACAACAAAACGCCCACATACCAATTTTCAATAGAATAGGACAATAATCACAAAACTCGTCCGCCATCTTCAAATTATGAAATTTGACAAAATAATTACAATTTTCGACCCCGAAAACCCCCACGTACCATTTTTGAATCAAATTGGAACATAGACACAAATCTCGTCCGCCATCTTGGAGCCGCCATTGAATTTTTTTTTCACAACCAATTGTAGAATGCTTTTTTTCATGGAAATTATGAACACCTACCGAATTTCAAGTTAATCGGACGACTAATATAGAAGTGGATCAAAATTCAGTTGCAAGAAGAGGGTTTTTAGACGTCTTAACCTAAACTAACACATGCAATGCAAGTTAAATAAAAGCTTGTAAAAATAGGATACTAAAAAACTATTACCATAATAGTAGTATGTCACTTAAGGCACAGCTCAAGGTTCAAACTGTTATTATAGGGGTTAGAAAATCATTATTTTTAATAAATGATGAAACATCAACTTGAAACAAATGGTATTTTTACTATTTGGGTATAAAGATGAATACCTTAGCAGTTATAAAATACATATTGGCAAGAAATACACACACATGTTAACTATTAACAAATTATAAGTTGATATTGAATGAATTTCATATTTATAAGCCTCGTTCCTTTTCAACAGGAATCAACGAGTTTGTGTAATGTGGGTATGAAAAATCGTGCAAAAATTAATTTCTACAATCAACTGTACTCAGATACACAAATAAACGACTTTACCTTGGAATCTTTATATAAGATCGCCAAAATCCCAATCCATCAGTTTCTCCTTCATCTTGGAATGATCTAGAACCGGAAAAATATTCGTAATATGACATACAAAACAATAATTTATTATAATATATGAATCAGAATCGACACTGAATTCAAATATTGTTTTCCATCGTAAATAATGGATACACGAAAACAAAACAGAGAACACGAGAAAGAAAAAGAAACTTATATATACTTACAAACTTACCAGTCACTCAATATACAGTGTGCCCAAGATAAGAATGAACAGCATGGGGATATCGGAAACGGTAAGTGATACGGGGTCGATTAAATTAGAGAAAAGTAGCGCATTTATGTGCCTAATAATATGCCATTTAGAAAGTTTTAATATTCCGAGTAGTTTCGGAGATATCCGAGAAAAACCGAAATTTGAGAATTTCGTTTTTATTTTCTCCTAGCTTTATTTTCAAAGGAAATGTAAAACAAATAGCACTTTGCCATGGCCACTTTTTGAGGACTACACGATAACGTAAGCAGAATTTTTCTGCGACGTTTCGTCTTTTAGAAAACATCATCAACTTTGTATTTTTATATGGGCCGAAACTAAAGTATACCCTGTATACGACTCCATATTTCATTGTGAATACAGCAACGTATCAAACAATATGATTTCGGAACAATTTCTCGCGCAAAATGTAATTTAGTGATTACTTAATATGTTTTTCTTCAATTTTAGATAGTAGGCGCTGGAAAAAATGACATATTTTGGTACATGAAATAAATTGATTAGTCCTATTTATACTAAATTTAAACTTACCACTTTCCAGAATTTTTGCGTTGTTGAATACAAAGATGAGTCGCCAAATCAAAAGTTTACTTTATAAATGTAATTGTAATGTAATAACAAGGAGCTGATATGTATTACAGGAAACAAACAGAAACTTATAACAAGTGTTCAAATAACCCGCCGTTATTTTCTAAGCACAAGTACGCTCGTCTCACAGACGAATTTAAAACTTGAGTTAACATATTCGGACAAATATTGTTAAAGGAAGCAGTTACCAATCTTAGCAAATCTTCTTCATTTTGAAAATTATGATTAGAGTACACTTGATTCTTGATATGTCCCCAAAGGAAAAAGTCTAGTGGGGTTAGGTCGGGGGCCCTTGCAGGCCAGGGTGTATCACTATGAGTACCTATCCACTGTCCTGGGAAGCGACGGTTCAAATAATCACGAACAATTATAGCGTTATGTGCTGGAGCACCATCTTGTTGAAACCAGCAGCTGTGAGTAACCGCTAAAGGCAAATTATCTAGAGCATCTTCCAAATCATTTACTAACAAATTTATGTACCGCTCTTTTGTTAAATTGTTTCGGTAGATAAAAGGCCCAATTACATTCGTACCGAGAATCCCAACCCACATGTTAAAACCGAAACGATGTTGGTGTCTGGACACTTTGTGTACCCGCGGATTTTGTTGTGACCAATAATGAACATTCCGCCTGTTAAAAATGCCATTGTTGGTGATCATACTTTCATCAGACCAAATTATTTTGAAAGGGAAATTTTCATCGTCTTGGCATTTTCTAGTGTACCATTCACAAAAGGTTCTTCGCCTTGCATCATCACCTGGCCTGAGTCCATGACAAATCCTAAATTTATAAGGATGATATTTATTTTTTTTTAAAATGAAGTGAGCGGTGGATTTGGCAACTCCGGTATTATCTTCAATGGTGCGAGTAGATATCTCAGGATTTTCAACAACGGCCTGTAACACATCACGCTGACTTTCTTCATTAGATTGCTTTTGTCGGGAAACCACAGGTTTTTTAAATGATCCGTATTCTTTTAAATTAAAAACTAACCGTCTAAATATTGATTTACCAGGTTGTCGCCTCTCTGGATACTTATTAGAGTACGCACGTTCAGCATCAACACAATTTCTTTGGCACACAATGTAACATGACAACATATCAAATTTTTCAGTATTCGAAAAGCTGCCGTTTTCCATTTTTAACACAAATTAGGTAGGTAGCGAGATGTAAAAGTAGGAACGAAAATGTGTCAAAAATTCTACCAAACTACAGTATTATTATGACAACGGAACAATATGTGTCATTTTTTCCAGCGCCTACTATCTAAAATTGAAGAAAAACATATTAAGTAATCACTAAATTACATTTTGCGCGAGAAATTGTTCCGAAATCATATTGTTTGATACGTTGCTGTATTCACAATGAAATATGGAGTCGTATACAGGGTATACTTTAGTTTCGGCCCATATAAAAATACAAAGTTGATGATGTTTTCTAAAAGACGAAACGTCGCAGAAAAATTCTGCTTACGTTATCGTGTAGTCCTCAAAAAGTGGCCATGGCAAAGTGCTATTTGTTTTACATTTCCTTTGAAAATAAAGCTAGGAGAAAATAAAAACGAAATTCTCAAATTTCGGTTTTTCTCGGATATCTCCGAAACTACTCGGAATATTAAAACTTTCTAAATGGCATATTATTAGGCACATAAATGCGCTACTTTTCTCTAATTTAATCGACCCCGTATCACTTACCGTTTCCGATATCCCCATGCTGTTCATTCTTATCTTGGGCACACTGTATAGCTGATGAATGATATCAAGGGTATCAACCTATCAACATTGCAACTCACACAACTTTTTGAAATACAGCGAAGTTTATAAAGTACTAAGTGTTTTTGTTTTTTGATGCCGGACTCCGGCGTGGCGTCATTCAAAGTATGAAGACAAACACTTCACACAACTGCAGACTATACACTGAACTAACTATGACTAAAACAGATAATCGCGACAAACGCAGCAAATCGTGCGGGATTGCATACATGCGCCGACATATTAGATCGCCACGTCGCCAGGCCATAGATTATCAGGAGAGGGGATTGTAACGGTGAAACCAACTTTTAACAAATATTTTGTTTCTCTAAATTATGATTGCTTAATATCTAAGCACTTCCAATCATGAGGGTCATTATTTCACAATTGATGAATCGAAATTTAAGGATATAATTTCTGAAATTTAGGATTTAACGAATGGGATAGTGACAACATATTAGAAGTTACTCCAAAACATATATGATAAAATTGAAGGAATTAGCTTTCAACGAATCCTTCGTTGTTTGTCAACCATTCATCTACAACTGATATTGTTATATTTAACAGAGATAATTGGCCACAAGAAGGTGGAATTAATATTCAACAAAGCAACTCAAATAAATCAATTTATTTACCATAACCAATCAGTTCCCTCAGTGTACGAGTTTCATCTTCAGTTGATTGTCTTTTTTTCGGTACATACTCAATATTCCCTGTGACATAGACCTTCCTTTCTTCCCATGATTCCAGATTGGACCAAAACTTATTGAAAATAATGAGTCTTTCCTTCTCTGAAAATATATGGCAGAAGTGTTTCGAAGATTTCAAACAAGCTTTTGGAGTGCATTTGTCTGCAATTTTTCTCTCGGGGCGAGAGATGCCTTGGGTAATTACTCCATTTTCATTCCTTTGATAACCTTTATAGCTTTTGCCAATGAGTCTTAGTTTTTTTATTTTATTCCTCGGTCACTCTGGTTCCTCTGGTATTCTGTTCCTTTTTTTTTCTCTCTCTTGAGATCCGATGCAAATCAGCTGTAATATGGGCATCTGAATATTTTGTTCCCGACTCACTCTGAGCGTCTGATATATCTGCCGGAGAAATAAAACCAGGATCATTTGTGACTATACCCTTTTCCAATTCTTGTTCTTCCCAGGCAGGTTCCGACAGCTCAGAGAATTGCGCAGAAGCTCCCCTACCGACTATAGAATCATCAGGATGTCCATAACTTTCAATCATTTCAAGTTGATTGCATATTGACGTACTACTACATTCTTCAGTGGGACACACCTCGAAGCAATTATCATATGGAACATTCTTTGCAGCAATGCACTGGTCCATCTTCTCTAATATATCATGGCAATAGGATTGCAACTCTTCATCATCAGGCAAGTCTCTGAGCAGGGACGCCTCATCATTTCGAATAATGTCTATATTGCCTTCACAATTCTCTTGAGATAATTTCTTCTGACTATGAATGATATCAGATTCATTAGAATTTTCCAAGGAGGAAGTTACCATTCTCTTACAACGAAACAAATTGTGTACCTGAAAAAAAATAAATAAAATGTAATACCCGGTATACCCGGTATACCCGGTATCGTGCACTGAACTGATATTTAAGAAATAAGTAATAACCTGCATCGTAAATAACTTCCAACATAGTTCAACTAAGCAAAATACTTCAGTTAAAATAATCATTTATGGTATTTTCAACTACAAAAGTTATCTCCTAACAATGATTCGTACTGAAAACATCGAATACTCACAGATTTTTCACGTAATTCACTCAAAAATGACGACATTTTATGCAGCATGTGTAATCACCTGTTGAATCAAACCTTGAACGGGATATTCGCAGGGATTTGTTGAAAATTGCGATACGGGGTATTACAGGAAGCGAAATTAAAACTATTCTCGTATAAATGCGTTACTGGAAATTCGCTGGACTGTGAGAAACTCTGCTGGGGACCTCTACCAACAATAATCCAAATTTCCGAGTTTTTGCAGATACGGAGTAATTAGCATTAAGCCATCGAATTTATAGTTTATAGGTGCTGATGACCATCATCTAAGCAGTATTAGATCCAAAAATTGCAAAATTCTTTGAACATGTTTTTTATGCAGTGGTAGGCATATAAGTGAGTACTAAAATTTAAATTGGTTGGAATAGTGTATTTTTCCAATTTTTTAAAGAGTTACTTTCAACCGATAACACTAATGGTCAAAATGAGATATTTGAAGACAATCAGAAAATGCAATATAGTATGTAGTATTTGTTGCGGAAAGGCTTTTATCATTTTTGTTTTATTCATTCAGTACCAAAGAATACTGTGCCAAATGTTTCCAGTCATCAAAGGAATAGTTCTGACTAATCCTATTTGTGTACATTCCAAATAAATTCTGAATTTTACAATCTATTCTGTTTTAGGCAAATAACATTTTTTTTCCTATAATTGATATTTTGCATTTCTAAGCCTTCCTCATTAACAGTGACTTGGAGTTCTGATTAAAAAGCAAATAAAGTTCCTCCATTTTCTTCCTGCCCACATTATCCTGGCTTTTAATGAATTCCATTTCCATTGATCTACATATTTTTTCAGTTCAGTAGTTAACAACATAGCTGTAGCAGGTGATTTATACAGGTTTGGAACTTCTTCCAATCTTGCAACTCTGTCTATTCCTTCTATAAATAAATTAACATTAGAAGGATCAAATGCATCAGTAAGGTTGTTTATTTCAGGATTAATTTCTCTCAATGATATTATTAATCTTCCTATTGCTCTCATATTGGATCTTATATGTTGACCATGATGTTCTGCTGTTTAATTTCTGCATAAATAATTTGCATATGTAATTACTAGCTTCATTATCCTACATCATCTTCATTCAATACTGGAAAAATATTTTCTCTAGAAAGTCAGGGATTCATTCAAGGCATTAGTCGTTTGATACTTCTGGGTGGTAGTTCACAAAAAATGTAATTTTGTTTTGAGTTTCCATCATGGGCAGCATGACACGTTTCTCCTATGTGATAATTTTAATGAAAGTTTTATTTTCTTGTAGTTACCTAAATTGTTTTTTGACTTTCAATTCATTTGTTCACTTCAGTTTGTTTTTGTTTTCACTTTGTTTTATTTGCTCACCTGCGTTTTGTCTTTATTCAATAAATTGAATAATTTCACTTCACTTCATTATTTCACTACATCAGGGTGGTCACAATCAAGTTGTACAATGTTTTAAACCTCTCGTAACCTAAGCAAAAATAATACTTGAGCACCCTATACAGCCAGGTAACCCTCAAGTCCGTGCGGAAGCCATAAGTGGTAGTACCACCCTAGCGTGACAATATTCATCGAGTCTTTTGGACTATGTTTGCTCTAACCTTCAGGAAGTTATAGATTGTGAAGATTCGACTCCTGACCGTCGTGTAGGCAGGAGTCATGTTAGGTTATGTATTGTAAATGTCTGCCGTATTAACGTGCATTGCAAAGTTAAATATAAATTTGTTTGTGTAGTTCAAGAACTTATTGTGTAATTGTCAGCCCCTCTTGATCTCTACGCCGGTTAGAGACCGGATGACAACGGATTTGTTGGATCAAGAGGGTTTTTAAGGAGAGAAGATATTGCCGTTCAACGTGCATCGCATTGAATAATTTATTATATATTGTGCATTTACTTGTGGTGAAAGGATTCCGGGCATCGTGGTATCACTTCGAGTGAGACTTCCACTTTGCCCACAGAGGGGGGGCCCAAAAGTGAGGTTAGGGTTCACGGTCCACGTGGCCCTCTCACAAATAGGCCTCCGAGGCTGGCAAACTAGCTTAGTAGCTAATGCCAAATACGGAGAGAAGAAGAAATAGATTGTGAAGTAGTCACTTCTTTCTGACCATGAAGTAGTATTATATAGTTTTTCCTGCAAAGTCATCTAAAATACAAGTGCGCACACAAAAAGTACGGTAGAATATATGTAGAAAAGTGTTTGAGATATTTGTGAAATATTGTACAGTCTCCATGGGTTCATATATTAACCACCAATGATCCTCTAAGCAACTTTCACCACCAAATGATGTATTTGTTTGATAACGCTTTCTACCCACCCTGTATGTTAATTCATGAGAACTGCAAGGACATTATGCCTCAACAATCAATCTATGAAACCCAACTCATATATAATATCAGTTTCCTATTCCCTTA